>ML681991.1:14867268-14938617 GCA_007922195.1 Podocnemis expansa | reverse complement strand
AAGCATCTGAGGAAGTGGGATCTTCTCCCATGAAAGCTCATGCAAAAAATAAATCTGTTAGTCTTAAAGTGCCACACAACTCCTTGTTGTTTGAATACTTTAAAATTTGTGAGGTGTTTTGATATGGACAGAGCCCGAATTTGGCCTAAGTATTAGAGGCCATAGCCTACAAGGAGAAATTGAAAGACAGGTGTGCCAATCTGGACATTTACCTTATACGAGGGCTCAACATATAATACTATCCTGGATGCCATGGAAACCTGTTTTAGCAGCCTGTTGCCCAGTAATGGAACAGCATCCTTTGGCAACCAAAAGTAAAACTGCTAGTACCGATCTGTGAGCCAATTTTGCCCACCCCTGCCTTATCCATGTATAAGAGAGGATGGAATTTAGCCTCATTAAAACTTTTTTTCCAGCAGAAGTCTTCTGGAATGAAATTGTTCCACTACTTTCCAGCATCTCACTGAAGTTTTGATACTTGATGGAACTGAGTCACCCAAAAATATGGTGAGATGGTAATGCACACTGCAAACCTGGAGGATCCCTGAAAACAGTGTTACAGTGCAGGTACTGGACACATTTAACTCCCACATAGGGCAACATTCCACTAAAGAGGAAGCAGAAAACACTAACCGTGGCTATGATGCTGCCCAAGGGCACTGTTGTACACTGCCCAAAGAGAAGGACCAGTTCCATTCTTGATAACAGCGAGTACTGCACTCCATGCTACTTTAAGCCCATATGTTGCAATATATTCAATGCTTAAGGGACTTTATTCTTCCCTCACTTGCATCAATCCAATACTGGATTAACTTCACTAAAATTTCAGTTTTCCATTTAAAAGTGGGTGCAAATCACTTAGGTAAATAAGATCATTAACTGAAATCATTCTCAACACAGATTACCTCAAGGAGGAAGACAATCTTTCATTGGTTTTGGTATTAATCACTCCCTTTAAAGCCTTCTCTACAGTTTTCTGATAGATTTAAAACACATCCATTTTGAAATTTTCCTAAAGATTCTAGCAGTTTTATATTGCTGTCAGTTTGACGAGAAGTTTACCCCAGATGTCTGAGTCAATTGTCTATACAGGGAAACACACATAGCATGTCTACATATACACAGAATCCTTTCAGGAGAAATGTAAGATACCAAAAAGATGTACATATAATTTATTTCCCTATTCTTCATTGCATTCTATCTTCCTGTTGCTGGAAGATTAACTCTAAAATACCTTTGTATCCCATCAGTATTTCACAGCAATCACGGTAATCATAGCAGTGCCTCTAAGATTTGAACTGGAGTCCTTGAAAACACAAAACTCTGCTTATATAAAGCATTACTGCATTCAGCAACCATGTCAGCATCACTTTAAACTATTATTTGGATATAACCCAGAAGTGTCGCAGTAATTCAGTCCCAATGCTCACACAGGACCCTTAAAAAGGAGTTTGTACTGCAGAGAATTGCTTCAAGTAGACTGAAAAATCAGGGTGGCTGCAACCAACCTTTCTTCACTTTAACATTTACTTTCTTTTTCTGTAGATCTTATTAAATACAGTGTAACCTCTTATTGGGAAGCCAGAACTTTACTGCATAGAAATTAACAATGACTGGAATTAAATGCAATTTATTCATTTCAATGCATTGAAACAGTTGAGAGATTCAGTCTGCTTCACTATAACCAGAGCTCTGCAGTATCTGAGTTCTCTGTATAACCACGGTCCACTGTGCATAAAGCCTGAACCAGGAGAAATTATGAAGACTTAATTCATTTTTATTAGACTTTTGTACTGCAGTATATCCATTTTTATTTGTATGAGATATTAATAGTCACAGCCAGGTTTTCCTTTAACTACTTTAACTTTACTTACAATTTCCCAGGAGATAAAGAATGTTGGATATTTTAAAGGCATCATCTACTGTATGGGTTTGATCATTATATTTTGGAGGAACCAAACTCCCAGCAAACATTTAAACATGTTTACAAATTGTGACATAATGGGTCATGCATGTAACAATGTAAGCTTGTTTTTCCTCAGTTAGGAGATCATTTCCTCTTAAATTGTAGCGCCATGTTCATTCTCAAAATTTGTTAAGCATGCTGGTTGCTGACAAACTGATAAGTTACACAACCTTGTTGACTGAATTTGCATGAACAGGGGAAATGCTTAGGTGAGGACAAAGGGGATGGTGCCCTTCTTGCTTCAACCAGTATAACCAAGGAGCTATGCCAGTGGGGGTGAATGGATTCTACTGGTGTAAAACTGTGAGAAGAGAATCACATTAGGTCCATGTAAAGGCAGATAGATGATTGTCTGCAGTGGATAGTACTTAACTGTCTTGCAGCCTGAGTCAAAGCCTTGAAATCACTTTAAAGATCGCCATTGTTTTGGATCATCACCACAATGCTGGATCACCATCCCAGAGGCTGTGGGTGTTAACTGTTAAGCATCTACAGTGCACACACATTGTACAGGCCAAAACCCCAGAGACAAGTTCCTACCCTGGAGGCCTTACAGTTTACACACCACTATTATCATGTTCCAGGGAACTCGCACAGAAACATCATGGAGTTGAGGGGACTTTGTGTGTGCCTGACACTTTGCACAGCAGTAGTGCAATTAGTGCTGGCTTGGTCAGTAGTGTGGAAAAGACATACACTCTAGCTAGCACAACTCTGCGTCTAATGAGTTAGAGTCTCCTCACTCATAAATGAGATGACAAGGACAGCAGCACTATTATGATGTCAGTGGATTGTCCCACTCTACTTGACACTCAGTTGAAGGACCATGGCCAGTTCAGAATGCCACTTTAAAGAAAGATGTGGACAAACTGCAGGGAATCCAGAGGAAAGGTTAAATAAACTGGACATATTTAGTCTTGAGAAAAGATGACTGGGGAGGGACTTGATAACAGTATTCAAATATGTAAAAGGATGTTACAAAGATGATGGAATTTGCTTATTCCCCACATCCACTGATGTCAATTTAATCTAAAGCAAGGAGAGTTAGGTTAAAATTAGGAAAAATTGTTGAGCTTTAAGGATAGTTAAGCATGGGAATAGGCTTCCAAGGGAGGCTGTGGGATCCCCTCACCACTGGAGGTTTTAAGAACAGGTTTAGATGAACACCTGTCATGTCATGGATGGTGTAGGTATACTGGACCCTGCCTCAGTATAGGAGGCTGACTACATGACTTCTTGATGGTCCTTCCAGTTCTACATTTCTATGTTTTTTATATTGTTTTTCCTTCCTCTCCCTGCAGGTGGTTCAACTGAATTGCCTAGATAATGGTTGCCTTGGAAACTAATTAAGGAGAGACTCTGGTTGGAATCACAAGCATTAAACTCTATTTGAGAGGCAGATGCAGAAATTAAGGTAATGCCTGAAAAGATGAAAGGATTTATCCTTTATTTTGGGAAGAAGAACTACATTAAATGTTCACACTGTAACAAAGCAGCTTCTCATGCAGTACTGATTTTTAAAGGCTCAGAAAAGAGAAGTGGTCATACTGAGCAAGAGATTTTAAAATCCAGGCTCTGCTTCAAGGTGGTACATGTGATGTGGAAAAGGTTCCCAGAGCAGTCAGAGGCAGTGAGATAGCCAGAGCTGGTACCAAAAAACCTGAACAGACAAGCTTTTGGGCAATCTCTGATCAATTAACATGCAATGTGTGTTTTGTTTTGTGTCATATAGGTCTTAAAAGCATTTCTTGTGAGTTTCATTTGTGCAAAGTGCCAGCTTGCCAGTCCTGAAGACCCAAGTCTTCTCTCTGCCTTTAGAACAGATACAGCTGGAACGCATTAGTGCAAGTTCTCTACCCACTGCCTTACTAAACACAATAGGTCTCATCCCATCTAACAGCAAACAAATACCTCAGCACCAAAGAAGCTCACGCAACCCTTTGACTTCTGACTGAGATTCTAGCAAGGGCAACAACTAGTGGGGTGGTTTGTATGATGTGGATACTGTTTAAATAAGAAAAGGGGCAGAAAGATTTTTTGGCAGCGCTTGGTAAGAACGACCAAAGAGGAATACATGACTTCTTGGCATTGAAGAAGCAGCAAAAAATGGTGAGTTGTTCTACAAACGAAGAAAGTGCTTTTTGACAGACACCTAATAATTAAGGTTCAAAGCACAAAAATACTTCTCTTGCTCAGAGAATACAACATTGATTCAAATTTTCCTTCCAGTTAATTCAAAGTAATTCCATTGACTCCATATTTAGACTAATGTCACTGAGAAAAGAATTTGGTCCATTATACATATAATTATATATAGCTGTATATGAATATACCTATAGTTATTTGCGTACACATACATACTGTATTTACTATGGTAAACTGCAAAATATCAAAAGCAGATGCATAAATATATGTTCACACATGTGCATTTGAGGCTAATAATGATAAATTATAAGTACAAAACTTAAATGCTGCTAGTATAGAATAATAAGAAGTCTTAATAGTGGCTTCAGGTTGTAATCTCTTTGGAGTAGGGCCTGTAATTTGTGTTTGAAATGGATCTTTACCTGTACAGCTCCATGCACATTATGATGCAATATACATGATTAATGATCATATTAGGGCTGGATTGCATTTTACTGGTTTTCTGAATCATTTTATTTCAAAATCTGTTAAGATCCATGGTGACATTACCTTAAGTCATTCTGCTGTACGAGTAACATTCTGATTGTTAAATTCTTGTCATTCTGAATCTGGGGAAATCTTACGAGAGCTAGATGATGGCTTTCAGGAGGTATTAGCATTTACAAGATCTTAATTCCACCCATAGGAATGTGTGAAATGTTTTATACATGCAGAGGATTAGCTCAATCTGGAAAGGACATTTGCTCCTCCATAGCTCAGACACTATGTCTGTACCTCATTATTAGTTTAATAGCTAATAGTAGCATTCCCCTTGGGCAGAAGTGACTGTTGAAATTGACACATGAGCACACTTGTTCATCTTCCACAATTTTGTTGGCTAAAATCCAGTGGGGGAGGACACAGGACCCCAGGAGATCTCCATTTCTCCCGAGTTTGAGACATCAGGTCCAGCATGATCACGTCAAAGAAGAGATCAATACAGTACTTCCAAACTCCTCCCTTTAAAAAGGCATTTATGGGCAACCGAACTGGTAAAATCTGTGTGGAGCATGGACAGACAGTGGATGATCCTTTTGTGAACAAGTATCTAGCTCACTGGAATTACAGAACTGGAAAGTGTCCACCACAGAGTGACGTATAACAAGCACCTGCATATTTAGTTTTGCCCTTAAGGGCTCATTCTGAGTCCCTTAACCCAGCAAATCAAGGTCCCCACAGAAGAGGATATCCTGGTTCATGAGTCCTCTGTGGCTCAAAGCCCACAGAACCTTAGCAACATACCTGGACTCTGTCACAGCACTGGAAAGGATAATGCCGACTGGGGTAAGGAAGGGACCAATGGGACACCAGGAGAAAATAGCGCTTCTGGCCCTTTGTGCTCCACCTAACACACCAAGGCATTTTAAAGATATTACATTTTTTTAATTGCATGGAAAATATGAACAGACCATTACAGTAATTATGGTTTATGTTATGTAAAACCTAAAGCATACATGACTGAAGGGTGGCCAGACATCCTGATATTATCAAGCCATCCTGACATTGGGGGCTTTTTCTCTTATAGGACCCTATTATCACCCCGTCTCAAGTTTTCACACTTGCTGTCCAGTCATGCAAAGATGGCACTGAGTTCACTTTGCACTTGGATATTTTTCTGGTGATTTTTTTAAACTCAACATTGAAGTTGCATTTTGTGTGTGTGTATATATATATATTTTTTTAAACACCAAAAACCTGTGAGCCTTCTTGCAGTGAGCACAGTACACTGAGAACCAAAGGCTTCTACAAAGTACTACAGCAATGGCAATATTGAAAAACTTTAGACTATCTACTTAATCTTAAAATTTGAGACTTAATCCAATCAGGTTATATACTTCCACTGAAGAGAATTCAGTCAGTCAGATTCTCCTTTGTATTCTTAGGGCTACTTACTTGAAGGCTTTTTACCAATTTGACTATTACTTAAAATTTTTGTGCATTATATTCTCTCCCTACAGTATTACTTATGCTTTGTTTGCACAATGCTTCCACTCAATACCGAGATTGCCCAAGAGCCTAACCTTTATGATGTTGTTTGGAGACAGTCCCCTTTTGATAATAGCATATATTCTCTGGAATAAACAAGTCTTTTGTAATGTTTTGCTGTTTTGATCCTGAATGGTTTTCTTCTTCATTTTCCCTTAGGGGATTTGCTTCTAAATGGACACTAAGCCACTCTAGTCTGAAATATGACTTATCATCTTGGGAATGAGAAAACCGTATTTCTAAACCTGAAGACTTGTTTCTTAATAAACAGTCTAACTCTAGAGCCTGATCCTATTTTACAGACCAAAATACCTTTTTCTTTATGGCAATGAATCACTTTATATCTACCTGTAAAATCCTATTGGAATATTTTGGCATCGTGGGACAAGAAGAATAGGGAGCTCATGAATTTTGCGAGGATCAATTTTAATACCAGCCTTTGTGAAAGGCAACTAGAAAATTAAATTAGATATAATTTTGCCAAGGAAGGACGAATATGGCCTGATTTACTGTGTTGTGCAGCTACAGGCCCACGCCTATGGCTAGATTGTAACATTAATTTGAGAAAGTGTGCTTACAGTTTAACCTTTACTTGCAAATTGGTGGTAATATTTTGGGTGTCAATGAGAGTAATAAATAACATTTTTAAAACATCAAAATCAGTTGAAATGAAGAAGGTATTAAATTAGGTTTGGCATTTTTTATTTGAAAAAGAGCACACTGGACAGCAAATGGGCTAACCATTTAAAGAGATGAGGGAAATGGGTCAAGAAAAGTTTTCACAGAAATCTATGGAAAGGAACCACTAAAAAAGAAACTTCTTATAGAGAAGGAGCAAAACTGTACCCAATATAAAAGCACTGGGTTATCTTTCACAGCAATCTATAATTAAAGGCATGGGGCCTATGTTCAGAGATCCTCTGGGATTGTTTCTTAAGACAGAAGTGTGTCTCCAAATGGATTCTGGCCTGTGTTTTATTGTTTATCATTACATACTACTAAACAGAGGAACAGAGCCAGATTTTCTTAACCACAGCAAAACCACTTGCGCGGTCAGATACTATTCTGTGTAAGTAAAGGAATACTATTCTTTGTAAGTAAATGTCTTAATACTTCAAAATCTATGGGGATAACCAAAAAAGCACTCAAGGTTTAAATTGTTACTTTGCCACAAGTGGGAGCCTGAAAAAACACAACAGACTAAATGAGAATGACAGTCAACATCCCTGTTTCATTTACTTATGTGGGGAGGGATATATCCAGGGCTAGTCCTGTGCCATGTACATCTCATGGCATGTGGCATTGCTGTAGTGCCTGATGGATTGGAGGCATGGAGCCTTTCTCCCTGCCCACTTGAATCTTACTGGTATAAATGGTGCCGGGGGTTGGGGGGAGGAGAGGGGGCAGAAATCAAAACTGCATGTGGGTATAAAGAGCTTGACTTGCTTAGCCTAACTAAAAGAAGGTTAAGAGGAGATATGACTGCTCTCCATAAATACATCAGAAGGATAAATAGCAAGGAGTGAGAGGAATTATTTGAGTACAGCACCAGTGTGGACACAACAACAAATGGATACAAACGGTCCATCAAGAAATTTACGCTTGAAAATTAGATGCACATTTCTAACCATCAGAGGAGTGAAATAACCTTAGAGAAGCTGTGTGGGAAAAACTTAGCTGGCTTCAAAACTGAGCCTAGTAAATTTATGGCAGGAGTGGTATGATGGGATGGCCTAGTCTTACAACTGACTGATCTCTGACTACTGATGGCGGATATGCCAGTGATCTGAGAAGGGACATCAGATGGGGTTGGTTCTGAGTTATTACAGAGAATTCTTCTTCCAGGTATCTGGTTGATGAGTCTTACCCACATGCTTAGGGTTTAACTGGTTGCCGTATGTGGCATCAGGGAGGAATTTCCCCCCGCTGCAGATTGGCTAGAGATCTGGGGGGTTTTCACTTTCCTCTGTAGTGTGAGGCATGGCTCACTTGCTAGTGGATTCTCTGTACTTTAGAGTCTTTAAATCCTAATAAATCTTTAATCCTTTAATAACTCAGCCATAGGTTAGAGGTTGATTGCAGGAGTGGGTGGGTGAGGTTTTGTGGCTTGCATTGTGCAGGAGGTCAGACTAGACAATCATAGTGGTCCCTTCTGACCTTTGGTGTCGTGATGCTGAGCGCAACAATGACTAAGTCGCTTTGAGAAAAGGGCCTATGTGAATGATCATTGGGAATTATTCATGACTTCTGTGAGGAGTTTGAATTCTTGCTTTGTTGCTGTGTGGCACACCTCACCCATTGGACTATATGCCCCAGTGTGGTGAAACCAGATAATCACTGTGCTCTTGAATGAACTCATACAGGAAACTGATAAAAGACAAAAACATCACATCATGAGTGGGTGAACGTTTTTCACAAAGCACTCACTCTATATCTGACCTACCAGTCCTCATCTTCAAAGGACACTTGCACAATACCATCAAAAGATGAGCATGGGAGCTTAAATTCATAACTTCACTAGACACTACAATCATGGGCTAAATAAAGACAGTGGGTTTATTACAACAATCCATATAACCCACTAACACCCCCCTGCTCCCAGCCATACCCCTCCATTCTTCTTCTTCTCTTTGGATGCCTGGAGGGGTGGTAATGGGCTATGTCACTTTGAATGGTCCCTTGAAATAGTGCCACACGACTCCTTGTTTCTTTTTTGCTTATGCTAAACAATCAGCTCCACCTTGTATTGAGCTGTGACACTCACTGCATTTCTCAGAGCTGAAGAAGAGCTCTGAGTAAGCTTGAATGCCTTTCTCTCTTTCCACAGAGGTTGATTCAAATAAAAGATATTACCTCACCCATCTTGACATTTGTCAAATACTCCTCAAAAAGAGATATATCTGAGGAAATTTTTAAAAAAAATTTGTCTCACAACCTCTTGCTGTCACAGCTTCTCAAACTAGAGATAATATTATGTCATAGAAATGTTGGGAGTTTCATTATTGCCTAGAAAATGATTTAAGGCTCTAGGATTTAAACTGGCACTTAAATTTAAAACAATACATTTTATTCACTATATCTTATCAATGAGGCTCGTTTCAAAGGTATGTTACCAATTTATTATTAACGAAAGACTAAATCCTCATGTTCAACTGACACAAGCATTGGTTAAACTATATTCTGGGATCAGGATTCTGAAAAGGAACTAGATATTTTGGGGCCACCCAACCTGAAACAACTGACTAGGGCCTGATTCTCAGAGGACAGGTACCATGCACTCTCTGACCATCAGAAAATGTTAACGATTATGTCAGACACCGAACAGCTTTAATCTGTTCTGGAAGTTTTGTTTTAACTCACCTTCAATAACATGAGAGCACGAGGCTCCTAAAACGTGAACAGTTAGTACACAGTGGTTTCTGCTAACATTTCTAGTGTCTGTTTAATTTATTTTTTGGTTGGGCAGACTTTCTAAACTATGCAGAAACCAATCTGAAATATGCAAATCCAAAGCTATCCTTTCTCCTATCAGCAAAGAACAGTTGTCTATAAGGAGGACATCTCACAATCCCCTTGAGTATCCCAACAACAATGAACTAACTACTGTTTGAATTTTTGTAAGATTTTATTAGCCTTATAAGAAGATAAGCAGCTAAGCTGAAGAGACAGAAGTAAAAGCCTGAAAAACTAATTGTTCAGCAGTAGACCCAGGGGTATACCAATACCGACTTTTACCTGCAGAAAAGGATCTCATTGTTCTTGAGTCTCACACTAGAAACAAATTTGAAGACTGCTATCTGTAGATATTTTTATCATACTGTGTACCAGTGTGGGGCCCAATCCTACATCCCCTTCTCACATGAATAACGTTCCCTCTTTTTTGTCTAGTACAGGCATGGCCAAACTGTGGCTCGGGAGCCACATGTGGCTCTTGAATGAAAAATTGTGGCTCCTGGAAAAACATCAGCAAATCAATTTAGGAAAGCAGCCCCAGCCTAGGAGTTCAGGAGGGGGGTTGGGACAGAGGGGAGAAGCGCGGTATGATCGGGGATGGCGGGGAGAAGTGCAGCATGGTTGGGATTTTAAATTACTCGCCACTAGCCTGCAGTCTTCTACATTGAGCAGCAGCTAAGTTTTTACTGTATAGGCCTAATTTTCATGGAAACCTTAAGTAATTATTAGAATCTGACATTAGTAGGATCAACATTTGTCCTCTTTTTATGATAAAGTTAAAGTGTGCAATGAATTTTAAAAATAGCAGTTTTGGAGTAGGTAAAAGCATGTGCCTATATGCCTCAATTCGGCTCTCGGTTTAATAATCAACTTGTGTGGCTCTTGAGTTCCATAAGTTTGGCCACCTGTGGTCTAGTATTTCATTGAGAATTTAACCAAAACATTGTTTCTCTGGTTTGCTTTAAGAACTAGTCTGTTTTGTTTCATAACCAAATAACTCAAAATCAATTTTAGGCCCTGATCCTGCAGATGTGACTCTTCACAGGAGCCGTTCCAGTGAAGTTATATAAGAGCAGGGGTTAAAGTGAGTCGGAATATGGCAGAACGCTGTTCCAGGGCCCACTATGTTTTGGGGCTCAGTGTTCCGAGGCTCCTAAAACAGAAAATGGAGCTGAACGGTGCATTCGGGGGCCCACCATTTAAAAATAGCAGGCCCCAGAACACAGTGTTCCAATTCCATTTTCTATTTTTAGGAGCCCCCCCGAACGCAAAACCCCTAAAAACAGTAGGTCCCAGAATTGCATTCTACCACATTCTGGCCAGCAGGGAGCTGGAAGATTTCAAATCTCCCTCCCTGAGCCAGCTCTCACTGAGCATGCTCAGAACCTAGGCCAGGGCCATTCTGCCCTGTGGCCAGGTAAGGGGGCCTTGGAGGGTGGGTTTGGGGGCAGGCAAGCTGGCCTGGTGGGGAAAAGGCAGCAGGGAGGGGATCAAACCAAATCACAGGGCTGGAAGGGACCTCGGGAGATCATCAAGTCCAACCCCCTGGGAATTGAACCCAGGACCTTCTGCATGTTAAGCAGAGGTCAGGCTGGGGTAGCGGGGGAAGAGGATGCGGCACGACAGGGGGGTTGGGGAACCAGCAGCCAGACGGGGGCCTAGGGCAGTAGTTGGGGTGGGAGACTGGCATGTGGTGGGCAGGAGTGGGGCTGGGGAGCTAGCATCTAGTGGGCAGGAGCTGGGGTGTGGGAGAGAGGCCTGGATGTGCAGGGGGAGCCCCCACACATGTGGGAAGGGTGCCCGCCTGATTAGGAGGGTTTCAGGGCCCGCCAAATTATACTTTACTCCTGTATAAGATTACTCATGTATATAATGGCAAATCATATGGGTAGAGCCCTGCACAGATACAAATAAGTGGGTCTGTATCCGACTTGCATCTGCAAGAAATGGCCTGTAAATATCCTTGTTGTATCCATGGATGTGGATATAATGCAGATATCCGCATATTTGCAGGGCTCTAGCTCTGTGTAGATAAAAATATGTGGATCCCGTATCCGACCTGCATCTGCAAGAAATGGCCCGCGGATATCTGTGTTGTATCTGCAGATGCGGATATAAAGTGGATATCTGCGGATATCCGTGGATTTGCAGGGTTCTACATATAGGTGCAAATCTGCAGGATCTGTCAAATGATTAAACTAGTTAATCACATTTTGTGTTACTGCATTACTCTAAACCCCTTGTCTGAAAATTGTAGACGCAGTCCTGGTACAGGTGAAATCACATTATAGACCAGAGAGCTCCATGAGGACTAGTATGTTAGCCCGAGCGCCGCACCACTGAAACCTTTTCATACAACAATATTGCAAATATTGGTAACAATAGTGTTGTTGCAGGCTTCAGGAAATAGCTTTAGGGGCTGTGTGTTTGAGACCCCTGTTATACAACTTTATTATACAACTTCATGGATTCTGACTCAAAATATGATAAGTAAAAATAAAAAACAAACAGATGATGAATCATTTAGCAATACAGAAATGCGGCATCTAAAAGTTAAAACAAAACACCAGACAAACCTTTAGTTATGTGAGTGCTAAGAGATCATCAAATCACTAACAGCAGTGATGGAAAGTTGAACTGAACATTTAACAGAAATACAACCCCAACAAGATTTGAACTCAGGCCTAGTGAAGAAGGAAACAGACCACTCTGATACATCCTTAGGTTAAGATATAGGTCTCACTGTGGCCACTGAAGTGCTCCCATATATTTGTTTCTTTCGTGCAGTATAAATGAAACAATGGATGCACATGTAGAAATTTCAAAACAAAGGACCCATTTTCACCAGGAGACTGGGTCCACAGTGCATTAATGGCTCAACAGTTCTTATTTGCAACTTCTGAGGAAAGCCGGCTTAGTTTGTCTCTTCAACAGGAACAAAAGAAAATCAAAAACATAAAGCCCTCAAATTTCCTTATTCTGCTACGTCTCCAAAAACACAGGACATGCACTAAGATACTGGAAGACTAGCAAACCAAATGTCACACTCCCTTCTCTAGACTCCTGAGTACACACAGGGCAGTTGTTCTCAACCTTTTCTCTGCTGTAGCACACCATACCACACTGTCGTTTGTGGCCCCTGGACCCTGCTGCTGTGGGCAGCCCCCCAGTCAGGGCCTGATCCCACCACTGCTGGCAGCCCCTGGACTCTGGCTGGGGCCAGGTCCTGCAGCTGCTGGCGGCATGCTTAAGGGTTGCTGAGGAACACCAGTTGTGCCATGGTGTAGTGATTGGGAAACACTGATATAGAAGGCACATAAGGATGCCTGAGGCTGAGGACAGCTGGGCCCAATGTTTAATGGAGAGAGGGGGATGCTGCAAGCCTCATGCACATGGACGCCATGAAATTGGTAGGAAGCAGGAAACACAACCCCCTTCTGAACCCTAACCAGCCTTTTGAGGATTTTTAACCTTCCTCCTCTCCATGCAGTCCCCCACAAAGATGCATGTTCCAGTTAGTACCACTGCTGTTAGGGGTTTGAGGGATGGAGAAATCACTTCATCTTCTGACATTCTCCCGTTCAATTTCTCTCAGGCTAGAGCATGGATTTTGGATCCCATGGCCATGTTGCCTGTCTGGTTAAAAGCTCTGTTTCGTAGCTTGTCTCCAAGATATTTCCTTGCAGCTCTATTCAGTCAATTGGAGGGCAGCCTGGCTTTGCTGTGATGCTAAGGATGTACCACCTCCTTTGACATAATCCCCAATGATCTGATCACGTCATTGGCAGTCAGAGTGGTGGAGTCACAGGGCCCTTTGCTAAGGAGAATTGGAGCTGGGTGGCCATGTTTATGTGATACCACCTTCTGCAGAGGTTGGCTTCCCTTAGAATCAGTGCAGTGGGGCCACCCAAAATCCCTTGGGGCCGCATGCCATGGATGTGCCTTGGGACAGGAGTCAGTGCAAAGCTATGAGGGCTCAACAAAAGCTTGCACAGCCAACAGCATTCCAATGCTTGGTATTAGCAGGATAGACACCATCTACCCTGGGCCCATTATAGACACTAGCAGGTCTCTTTCTTCACATAGTTTCAAGTCACTAGACTTTATGCTTGAATTCAACTGTTAACATGCAAGGAACACATACAGCACATGGCCCAATACTTAGCTTCTATGTAACAGTACAAACAGGGGTGGATTACTGCCAGGGTTTAAACCCCTGACCCCGAGCAAAATCTGCAATAATCTAAGACTGCTTGGTTCATTTGGCACTGGTAGCTGGCCTACAGCGCTCCTAGCATTGGTTCTCTGCCCCCCTTATCCTCATCCTGGTCCTGCTCCAGCCCTGCTCCCATGCCATGCCACCAAGTCTGGAGCCAATCTGCCCTAGAAGAGGGGTCCCCTCCCCAATCCCAAACCACAACCCCCCCCAGCCCTGCCAGCCCCCACTGCCAGCTCCCTCAGCAGCGTTGACTGTGCAGCTCCCCAGCCCTCCACCCCCGAGTCTCACTGCTGGCTGTGGCTCCCCAGCTGCATCAACCAGGGCCCCAATCCCACCCCCAAGCACTGGTGGGCTGGATGCCCCGACCCCCAGCCAGGGCACCACTGCACTGGGGGAGGGGGAGTGGCATGGGCAGCCCCCAGCCTTGATCTGACCCTCAGTACAAGCCTTTCTTACATGGGAGGGGCCTGTGCTTGCTCCCATTGAAGCCAATGTCAAAAAGCCCATTAAACTAAAAGGCAGCAAGATCAGGCCCTGTAACTCCAGTGAGCAGGAATGATTCAGCTTGGGGCTCGACTGGAATTGAATGCTGTCCAAATTGATTCATGTCTCCTGAAATCCTTTGGTTTTGTTTGTGGTTGTGCGGCTAGTTCACTATTAGTTGACAATATGCAATTTTGTACAGGAATATGCTAATACTTCATGAAATGTGATTGTTATTTTGATTATTCCAGACAAGAAAGCAGCAGTTAGAGTTACAAAGTAGCATTACTCATAGGATTTTGCATTCTGAACACTGAGTTAATCCCCACGTGCCTACGAACAAACAGGCTGTACAGGCGGATTCAATTATCAGGTAGGGCTCTGCTGAGTCTCGGCTCAGAGTGGGCAATGGGACTCTGGCCTGTCTCCGATCCCTGATGTGCAAGTAGAGTGTTGCTGTTGTTTGTACCCCTTCAGGGCTGTGTGAGGGCCGGCTCTAGGGATGAACCAGCATGGCACTTGGGGTGCCAAAAATGGAGGTTACTCACCTTTGTGCAGTAGCCGAAGTTCTTCAAGATGCATGCTCCCGACATGCTCCACTTTAGGTGTTTACACGCCGCGACACCCCAGACTGGAGATTTTTACATAGCAGCGGCTCAGGCAGCGGGCAGACGACAGCGGCGTCCCTCTTTCCTGCCCTTGAGGACGTCAGCCACTCACTCTGCCGCTGTCTGAAATGTGCAAGGAACCAAAGCTGTAGTGGATGCACGCGTAACCTCACGTAGTTCACCAGGTAGGTTGTTGCTGCCATATGTCCCAGCATTCTCATGGTTGTGTGAGCCGAAATGATGGATGAGCTCTGAATATTGAGTGCTAGGTGTTGTAGTTTGTGGAGTCTGTCGACAGGTAACAATGCTCTTGTTACCGATGAATCGATTCGTGCTCCAATAAAGTGGATTTGTTGTGTCGGGGACAGATTTGATTTGTCGTAGTTTATGTTTAGACCTAGTGTCAGGAAGAGTTTGGTCGTGGTTTGTACTGCCTGGGTTGCTAGTTGTTGTGTGGAGGCTTTGATTAAGAAGTTGTCGAGGTATGGAAATATCTCTACGTATCTTCTGCGTAGGAATGCTATCACAGGGGCCATGAGTTTGGAGAAAACTCTGGGCACTGTGCATAGCCAGAATGGGAGGACTGTGTACTGATAATGCTTTTGAAGAAACTGAAATCATAGAAACCTTCTGTGTGGTGGACGGATAGACACATGGAAATGTGTGTCTTTTAGGTCAAGGGAGACTAACCAGTCGGACTGTTGAAGGGCAGGAAGTATATTGCTTAAGGTTACCATCGTGAACTTTTTTTACTTGGACATGTCTGTTGAGTCGTCTGAGATCGAGTATTGGTCTCCAGCCCCCTGTCTTCTTCTCTGTTCGGAAATATGGGGAGTAAAATCCCTTTCCTCTTTGACCGATTGGGACTTCTTCGATGGTCCCCATTTGTAGTAGGTGTTGGATTGCCGCTTGGAGATGCTGTACATGAGCGGGGTCCCTGACGAGGGACGGGTAAGGGGATTGGGTTTTGGGTTTGGAGATAAATGGGATGGAATAGCCATGTTGAACGATCTCGAGGACCCATCTGTCTGATGTTATTTGTTTCCAATATTGGAGGAATGGTCGTAATCTGTCCCTGAAAATTAAGATGCAGGATGGGGTGTGTGTATGGTGGAAAGACTCTGAACTGGTTGTTCCCTCGACATGACCATCAAAACTGATGCTTCATGCTGGCTGGTTGTGAGGTTTGGTGGAGTTGCGTTCCTTGTCTGCCCCTTCGTGGCTGTCTAGATTTGTTCCTATAGGAGTCTCCTCTACGGTTGAATTGACTCTGTGGATATCTATAGTTGGGAGGTTGAGTCTTATAAAATCTGTGTCTATACTGTTGGGTATAGATCCCCAGTGTCCTCAAGGTTGCTCTCGAATCCTTCAGGCCATGCATAACCTGATTCGTTGTTTTCTCAAACAGGTTATCCTTGTCAAAGGGAAGGTCTTTGATAGTCCTTTGCATCTGCTTAGGAAGGTCTGCTGCCTGAAGCCATGAAGAGCGTTGTATCACAACGGCTGTCCCAAGTGTCCTGGCAGCAACATCCACCACATCCAAAGAGACTTGAAGGTCTAGCCTGGCTGCTAATACACCCTCCGTAATCAGAATATTAAACTGGTCTTGTTTGTCCTGTGCAATAAAGTTAAAGCATTCATTAAGCTTGGTGTAGATGTCATGATTATAGTTGGCTAGCAAGGCTGTATAGTTTGCAATTCTCAACTGCAACGCTGCTGATGTATAGACCTTCTTTCCAAGGAAATCCAATTTTTTGCCCTCTCTGTTGTTAAAGGTAAGTTTAGAACTTGTTTGCCTGCTTCTGTGATGTGCCGCCTCCAGAGAGTTCGGCTGGGGATGTGTAAATAGGAATTCATTCCCCTTGGGTGCAATAAAGTATTTCTTGTCAGCCCTTTTGTTGGAAGGAGGTGCTGATGCCTGCGTTTGCCGTATTTCATTTGCCCCGGCTCCATGATGCCATCATCCAAGGGGAAGGCTAGCTTATTGGACCCTGCCATCTGTAGGATACCGTATAGCTTGTGACGTGTGGGCTGGGTCTCTTGGAGAGGGATCTCCATAATTTCAGCCGCCCTTTAGAATAATTCTCGAAACTGTTTATTATCATTGTTTTTACCCTAAAGGAGAGCCTCCGTCACTGGATCATCCATATTTGCCATTGTGGTGGATGGTGTGGCAGTTGCCATTGATGGGGGCTGAGGTTGCACATTTGGCAGACTAGATGGAGGAGCACTAGGTGGGAATGGCAAGTTGTATGGCTGCCAAGGGACATAGTTTATGCCCTGTTGAGGGTACATCATCCATGGGGGATGCAGCCAAAGCAAAGTGCAATTTGAGTTGTAGGTTGCTGCCTGAGGCGGTTGTTGCAAAGGTGCCTGACTTGGACCAGGACTTGATGACAGTGACGAGTCAGAACCATTCAATGGTGATGATGGTGAGCTAGTATCTGAAGAGTCTGTTTGAAATAGGGGCAACATGGGTGAGGAGTGGACTGTCAAATCCTCTGTCAACCCTGTATGCTTCGCCTTCTTCGTGTATAATGGCTGTGGGGAAGGATCCCTAATGGTACCTATTTGTTGTGTCAGGGGTACTGCTGATATAAGTACTGGTTGTGGTGTTTGTGCCTGCACTGGAGCAGGGCAGATGGGGGGGGGCATCAGCGACTGAACCCCATGCACCGAGCTCGGTGCTGGTATCTGCATGGCCAGCGGTGTGGTTTGGAGCGGCACCAGCAAACCGGTAGAGAGTGGCGGTGCTGGAATGAACGGCACTGCGAGCGGCGGCGCAAGAAATGGCTGCGGTGCCTGCACTTGAATTGGTGCCAATGTGTGGCTATTTTTATGCTTTCTTGTAGCTGCAGCCACCGGGTCATCAAGTGCTTGCCTGGGGGGGGGGGGGCTGTTGAGACAGAGCCTGAGCCTCTGTCCCTTTAGATTTTTTTTCCTCGGGACTGGTGAGGAGGCAACGGACCAGCGCTTGTGCGCTCCCTCAGCGCTGTGAGGAGAGGCACCAGGGTCCGATGCAGGGTGGAGGGAGCCCTCTGATAAGAGAAGCTTGAGTTTACACTCCCGCTCTTTTCTAGTTCAATTTGTTAAGCTCCTACAGTGCTGGCATTTGTGGGATACATGTCCTTCTCCCAAGCACTTGATACAGGAACTATGTCCATCAGAGGCAGGCACTGCCTCATTACAGGACTCACAGCGCTTAAAGCCTGATGAGTTTGGCATAGCACTGGTCTTATCGTTGTTGTTGTCTTCGTAGTTATGTTGTTTTATTTTGTTTTATTCTTATTTGTGAGTCTTTTATGGTTGTAGAGCTCAAGTAAGTTGAGAAACTATCTTCTGAGGGAGAGCCACTGCAGACTCTGTCTGGAGTCCAAGGCAGTAGAAAGGAACTGAGGAGGAGCTGCAGCAGGCAGAGTGAGCGGCTGACGTCATCAAGGACTGGAAAGACGGACGCTGCTGCCAGCTGCCTGAGCCACTGCTATGTAAAAATCTCTGGTCTGGGGTGTCACAGCGCGTAAACACCTAAAGTGGAGCAGTCGGGAGCACTGCTCGAAGAAGAGCTTAGGGCTGCCGACACCTCTGCTCTGTGCCAGCCCACCCTGCCTCCAAGACGGGGAACAGCCAGCCTAGGGGCGAAGTGGGCCAGCCCAGAGTCCGGGCTCTGCTTTCTCACCCCAACCCTGGGCTGGCTGCTCCTACCTAGAGGCAGGGAAGACCGGCTCAGAGGCAGGGCAGGAGAGCAGAGCCCAACCCCCAGATCAGCCTGCTCCACCCCCAGGATGGGGAACAGCCGGCCCAGCCTGAAGGCCAGGCTCCACTCTCTCATCCTTCTCCTGGGCTGCCCCCTGGGGGCAGAGTGGCTGGCTCATGGTGGGGGCGGGAGTGTGGGGCCAGCCTCTGGGCCGGCCGCCCCATCCGTCCTCAGTGCAGCAGGGAGGCCCTCACAGGCTGATTGGTTCCCCCCGGGTTGGCTTAGGGCACCACAACTCCTTGATCTGGCCCTGGGTACAGTTTACATTCCCCATATAGAGAGCCGTAGCTGGTACTGCAGGGCGATAGAACCATGGCTCCACTTCTTTCCCACTTGCTTTTGAGAAACTACCATAGCAAGGGATCTTACCAGGGACCAAACTCCTTACTTACAGCAACATGGAGACTGAAACACTAGGCAGCTCCAAGGAGATATTAGAGGCTTGAGATGAGTAGAGGGAAGGCAGCTTCTGAAAGGGCTGTGCAATGGGTGCACCAACTTAGCATTTCTCCCCCCTCTAGCAGCAGTGAGCGTGACTCCACCACTCACCTGGAATATACTGGTGAAAGCTCCTTTGTACACCATCAAAAAAGCCAGTCCTAGTGAGCTGAATTTCTCCCAGAAATAGTTTCATATGTGACAATTTTCTTCTTATGTGACTGCCCATGCCTCCCTCACCGACTAATCTTAATATTTTTCCTGTGATCCTTTTTTCAGACAGTACTCAGGCCCCCAATCCTTACCCACAAGAGTAGCCCTTATGTCAGTAGTTATTTACTTGAATAAAGGCTACATTTAAGAGCAAAGTTTGCCCTATTTTTAATTACTACTTAGAAGAAAACACGACATTTGCAGAGTTGTTTTCTTTTGGTTCATGTTCAAATTGTCTGCCACCAAATGTGAATGCAGTTCAGGATATTTAATTTCAAAAAGGTAATTGGGAAGTTTTTGTGCTTATTTTTTTAATGATATATTTAACTGATCTCTATAGCTAGATGATTCTAAAAGCTTATAACCCATATAGCACAAATTCAAAAAATACCTGTTCCAAAATGGTGTTGATTCTCTCTACTTCACAGTCGATTAAGTATCTTTTTTCCTGTCTTCTGTCCATTTCCTCTATGATTCGCCTAAATTCCTGAACATCCTTTATACTTCCCACAGACCTGGCTGTCACTTGCCAGTTATTTTGTACTGCTGCTTCCATAATTGCTTGAAGAATGGAAAATCCTATAGGAGAGAAAAAAATACAATACAATCTTTTTTTTTTTGGAGCAAAAAGTCTACTTTAAATATGAGAGAACGGGTTAAAAATTGTATAGTCTGAAAAGAAATATAGTAGACAATAGCCTGTGATCATTTCACAACAGGATTGACAAAATGGTAGGGACTAAATTGTGCTTTCTGTTACCCTGGTGTCGATTTTGACCATCCCTACCAACTTCAATAGAATTACTCCAAAAATTCATTGAGATTAGTAGCTAGGCTACCAGACCTTATGGCCTCACTTGGCCTGCCCATAGATTTATTGAGGAACATGCCAGTTAAGGGTGTGACCCTGAAGCCCTCATATAGCAAATCCACCTTTAGCATCAGGAGTTGAACAGAATCTAATGGGAGAGCTGCATGAACAGAGACTGTGGGAATGGGTCATTCTCTGGCGTAAACCCATGTGCTGCATACAAGAACGTTTGTTAAGTCATTGTTCTGGCTACTGGAGGCATATACTGTAAGAGCACAGTTTGCTGATACTCACTTTTATTTCAAGAAATATTTCTGAATATGGCCTCTAACAGTATTAACTATATTTTAAAGCTTATATTAAGGTAACACTGACTCATTTAGCAGCCTCCAAAGAGCAGCAAAGCAGCACAAAATGAACAAAACCGTACTCTGGGAAATCCATGCAAGCAAAGTGCAGATCATTCCTTGTGTGCGGCTGTACCTGCACTTCAGACAAACCTGAGCAAAGAGCCACGAGCTAACTGTAGTCCAGAGGAAGAGGTAATCTCCTCCCCAAAGCCTGTTTATGTGGGGAGCTGATTTATATTCCTTGTCCTACACATTTAGCCTGCGTTTACTGTCCCCCTTTTTCAGTTGAGACTGAAGGATATTTTCACTATTTCCTCATAAGAAGAGTTAATTTAATTCACCTACTTGACAACTCAAGCCAGGTACCTAGCTGGGGGTCCACTGGAATGTATCCATTTCAGTACAGAAAACTTCCTAGTGGACTATGTTTCTATCTACATAATTCATTCAAACTTTTAATTGAATAATTTATTTACACTTTGGGGTTTCTTATTTGTAGCTGTACTTTAGAAGCTCAGCATTCCTTCCTATATACTCTATACACACATATATACAGATTTGCTAGGTTTAATTATTTATATTTTAACGTGGAAATTTACTAGTGGTTTATGGCAAACTGTCTTACACACTTTTGAGACCGAAAATCCTTTTGAGACACACAGGAACAAAGCCTTGAAAGAGCTAAGCTACAGCAGTTGCTATTTGGAGTTCAAATCTGAGACTTCATTATAATGATGTTTTTGCTACTAAATAACTAGGGCAAGAGTCTGATCTCAGTTACATAGGTGTAAATTTGCAACAACTCCACTGACATCAAGGGAGTATCTCTGTTGCAGTCATGGGCAGAATTATACCTCTTCTATGTTGCTGGGATCCTGCACGTAGGGTATTAACATAAGGTGGGAACCCACATGAGAAGTTATTTCAAAGTGCCCAAACTGTGGCTACCTATAGCCCCTACAGTATTAAGGTTTTCCTTTGTATTGATGCACTTTACTGTCTTGTCAAAGGCAGTGACAATTTACATAAGCCCTGGCTGGGAATCTTTTCAGGGATCCCCTTTCCACTGAGATCACTGAAAGAGAGGTATTTACATATGTATAGTGTGATAAAAATCAGTATTAACATCATATTTTACGAAGATGGTTGTGATGTCTCAGACACTGTTGCAACACCATTGATATGCAGAAAAAAGTTCACATACAAGACTAAGGTACTCAGAACTTAAATAATTTATTCTGATATGGAAACTAAAATACAATTAATAGAAATATACAAAATCCTTGTATGCACAGATTTACTTTTATATTTGTTTCTACTAACTACTGTAACACTTTTATGCTTTACAGCATTCCATATTATGCATAAAAATACATCTTATGCCTGCTCTAAACTAAAAATAAAATGGCCCACAATGTGCACAAGTCTTCAAACAAAATCATAGAATTATAGAATCATAGGGGTGGAAGGGACCTCATGAGGTCACCTAGTCCAACCGCCTGCTAAAAGCAGGGCCACTCTCACTGAATCATCCCAGCCAGGGTTTTGTCTAACTGTGCCTTAAATGTTTCCAAAGATGGAGATTCCACCACCTCCCTAGGCAACCCATTCCAATGCTTCACCATCCTCCTAGTGAGAAATTTTTTTTGCTAATATCCAACCTCAACTGCCCCAGCTGCAGCTTGAAACCATTGCTCCTTGTTCTGTTCTCTATTACTACTGAGAACAGCCCGGCTCCCTCCTCTTTGGAGTCTCCCCTTCAAGTAGTTGAAGGTTGTTATCAAATCCCGCCTCAGTCTTCTCTTCTGCAGACTAAACAAGCCTAGCTCCTTCAGTCTTTCCTCATAAGTCACATGTCCCAGCCCCTAATAATTTTTGTTGCCCTCTGCTGGACTCTTTCTAATCTGACTATATCCTTTTTTTAGTGGAGTGCCTGAAACTGGACACACTACTCCAGATGCATCCTCACCAGTGCTGCATAGAAAGGAATAATGACATTCCTTGATCTGCTGGCAACACTCCTACTAATGCAGCCTGTCATGGAGTTTTACGCCCCTAGACCACCCCCAGGGCGGGGCAGTGTGGCCTAGCGGCCACAGTCCACAAAGGCACAGTCTCTATATGTCCCCCTGAGCGGGGCAGCGTGGCCTAAAAGCCACAGACCAGAAACAAACAGTCTCTATATAGCCCCAAGGCAGGGCAGCATGGCCTAGCAGCCACAGGACACAAAGTAACAGTTTCTCTATGTCCCCCCGAGCGGGGCAGCGTGGCCTAGCAGCCACAGTCCACAAACTAACAGTCTCTAGATGTCCCCCCAGGCAGGGCAGCGTGGCCTGATAGCCATAGTCCAGAAACAAACAAACAGTCTCTATATGGCTCCAGGGCGGGGCAGCATGGCCTAGCAGCCGCAGTCCACAAACGATTAGTCTCTATACAGCTCCAGGGCGGGGCAGCGTGGCCTAGCAGCCACAGTGCACAAATGTTCAGTCTCCATATGGCCTGGGACCCCAGGTAGGGGGGCTCAGTCCCATCCAACTCTCTGAGCCCCAGCCCAGGGCCCTAGGGGTACGCCACCCAATCAGCGGGGCTCCAGACCGCAACACGCTGACTTGGTGTCCCCTCCTCCCCTGGTCCTTCCCTTATCGGACCCCTGGGCTGCTTCCTACCTGGGTCTTGATACAACAGGGATCAGTCTTCCTCTGGGTCTTGTCACCCTGGTGCAGAGCTTCCTCAAGTTCCACATTCCTCCGGGGCCTCTACCGGCTGGTTAGCCTCCTCAGGAATGGGCTGGCGGAGGTCTGGGGCTGGAGTCTTCTGAGCGCTTCCTTCCCCTTCTCTAGCCAGCCCCGACTGAGCTGAGGTGCAGCCTTTTATCCCTGCCCAGGCGTCTGAGCATGCCCGACAGGGCTTTAGGGGCGGGGCTTCTCCCTTATATAACCCAGCAAGCGCTGTGCTAGTGCGGGGTGTGTCTACCCCGTCACACAGCCCCATATGCCATTAGCCTTTTCGGCTACAAGAGCACACTTGACTCGTATCCAGCTTCCAGTCCACCATAACCCCAAGGTCCTTTTTTACAGCACTGCTGCTTAGCCGATCAGTCCCCAGCCTGTAGCAGTGCATCGGGTTTTTCCATCTTAAGTGCAGGACTCTGCACTTGTCGTTGTTGAACAGCATGAGATTTCTTTTGGCCCACTGCTCCAATTTGTCTAAGTCTCCCTGAATTCTGTCCCTGCCCGCCAGCGTGTCTATCATTCCCTCAGCTTGGTGTCATCCATGAACTTACTAAGAGTGCAATACCATCATCAAGATCGTTATGTTGAACAGAACCAGCCCCAGGGGAACTCCACTAGTTACTGGTTGCCAACTAGACACTGAGCCATCGATTTTTGCCCATTGATCCAGCCAGTTTTCTATGTACCTTACAGTAAAACGTACAAATAGTTCTCTTATGAACATTCTGATCACATTTGAGAACCAGCAAGAAATAGCATTGCTTTATCTTTTTGAAAATAAAGATACACAAACCTTTATCGATATTCCCAAAGAAAAGTTAAAAATGAATATATTGGAAAGCAGATGCTTTACTACAATTTCGAAGTAATGGACACTGGAAAACAATCCCAATTATACATACAAAATAATGGGACCTAAATTACAACTCAAGAAAGATCTCAGAGTCATCATGATTTGTTCTCTGAAAACATCTGCTCAATATGCAGCAACAGTCAAAAAAGCCTACAGAACATTAAGAACCATTAGGAAACAGATTGCTAAAACCACCCAAAATATAATGCCATTTACATAAATCCATGGTATGCTCACAGCTTGAATACTGCATGGAGTTCTAGTCACCCCATCTTAAAATACATACATTAGAATTTGAAAAGGTACACAGAAGGGCAACAAATTAATAAGGGCATGGAACAGCTTCCATAAGAGAAGACATTTAAAAAAATGGAGTTTCCAGCTTGGAAAAGAGATGACAAATGGCAGACATGGTAGTGATCTGTAAATCATGAATGGTGTGGAGGAGGTGAATAAGAAAATGTTATTTACCCCTTCACATAACCAACAAGTCAGGAGGCACCCAATGAAATGAACAGAAAGCAGTACTTCTTCACACAATACACAGTCCATCTGTGGAACTTGTTACCAAGGGATGGTGTAAAGGCCAAAACTATAATGGCATTCATAAGACAATTAGGGAAGTTCATAATGGAGGATCCATTAATGTATGTTAGCTACGATGGGCAGGAATGCAAGTCCACTCTCTGAGGGTCCCTAGTCTCTGACTCCCAGAAGCTGGGAGTGTATGATGGGATGGATACTTGATTGCTTGTTCTTGTTCATTCCCTCTGAAGAATCTGGAATTGGCCACTATGGGAAGACAAGATACTGGGCTAGATGGACCACTGGTCTGACCCAGTATGACTGTTCTTATGTTCATGTTACCTGTACAGTTTGGTCTCGGCACTTCCTCATTTCAAATGAAATTCTATTCAGCTTTATCTTAATCAAAGCCAGGAAATCTTACAAGAAAACCCACTCATGTATGACATACAGTACTCAATTTTGCGGGGGCGGGGGATACACATGCATACTTGTGTTTTGTCCAGCAGTTGATATTTCAAAGGAGAGAGAGAAGGTTATTCAACAGCTTTTCTCCCATGTATGTGTGTAAACACAATCAATTACTTACATGACAGAATTTCACAGACCCCCTCACCACTTCCTGTGTTCATTACAAACTGTTTCTCCTTGTCTCCTGAAAACCTCTATGGCAATGCCCCCTTCTGCTTTTCCCATAATTTTTCTTAGTGCTTTACAATATGCTTCTACTTCTTGGCCTGTCTCTTCCTAATTATACTCAGAGATCTATCATTTACTTCTTCTGGGAAAATCTAGACATCTCCCCCAACCTGGCTGCACCCCTCCACTGCACCCCTCTTCTACATTTTCAAGAAGCGTCAGCCAGTTCCCTGAAAACATGCATTCACTGTTTCCTACTCTTCAACATCAATGCCTATTGTCTTCAGCAGCATCTTACTGTAATGTACATCATTAGCCATTATGAAACATTTGTACGAACATGTTCCCAGCTTCAGTTTGTACTCTTCCCTTGTGGTTGCTGCTATATTTAGCTATTTTTAAAAAAAGCTTTTATTTGGGTTTTTTTTTTTTTTTTTTATTTTTTATTTCAGGCTCGGAGCTCAGAAGAAAACGCGTGTGTATTCATGGGGATCTCTCTGGAAGCAAACAGGGAAATGTCACTCCCAGTTCCTTGCACATCCATGAGTGAGCCAGTATAATCATTTTTTTCCCTCTTGGTAAATTTATTTTAGCTCTAGTCTACACTTCCGTGGGTTTTCAGCAGCAGTCGACAGCAGATATGCAAGGCACATAAAATACCTTGCTTATCTGCCAGCAAGCTTCTAAGCCGCCAGGACAGACCAGAGGAAGCTGACCGCAAATGGATTGTGGTTGGCTTTCAGCAGAAGTTGCTATGAAGGGGGCAGAAGTTGCTATGAAGACTTCTGGAGCACAGCAGCAAGCTCATATTTGCTGTAAATTGCGCCTGGAAGACCGTGCTGGTGGCGGCATCAGTCTAGACATACCCTTAATTTGAGTGTTTTACAAAGCATACTCTCACTTTGGCAGATTGCAGGTGCCTCGTTCTCATGACGACTCTAACCCCACAGAAAGAAGCTAACCAGCCACCAGGTGTCTTACTCAGTTGTGTCTATTGGTATGGGAGGCATTTAGTCGCACCCGTAAGAAGCTGAGGGGCAAGCAGGGTTTCCAGTTCAGTATAGGTCAGTGAGCCAGGTATTTGGGAAAAAGCTTTGTTTGATTTTGTTGCCTATTTGTTTCCGTTGAGCTGACCCACCTACGTGTTAACAAAAGAAACTGAATACGAGCCAAGCTAAGAGAAATGAATATCCTTTAGGTGATGATGAATAGGACGTGTTTAAAATGCATTTACTGATACCACTATTAAGCCCTCATCAGGATGACCTTCTTCTCATCCTCTAACTCCAACTGAAGCTTATCATTCAAAATAGCCAGTGTCAGGAGGCTCCCACTATTTCTAAGGTGATCAGAGATATCCAAAATTGAGCCCTTGTCATTATCAACTGAATAACCTGGAGGCAAATTCAGAAGTACCCCTTCTTACGAACTGAACAAAACTAACATAAGCACCCAGATTCTTATGCACCAAAACATTTATGCATATGCTTATCTTTGTGGTTTGCTGAAAGAGGAATCCCAAAGAGTAAAGCAAAGGCTGGAAATGCCTTAAATAACCTGGAGGTCTCCATCTGAGCTGCATATTCTGCATTTCTCAGTACTGCAGCCACATTTCCTTCTTTAACCAGACTCAAATACACACCAAGCCAGTATCTTCATTCTTCTAAAAGGGAAGCAGAGACTGTATCTTGGCTACTGTTATGAACCATGTCTTCTGAGATGGGTGCTTCTCTGCCAGAGCTACTGAAACAGATAAAAGACGGCATTGCGCCTCTTTCCATTAGTTTACCAAAGCTTGCAAATCTCCTCCCCAAATCCAGCTAAACAAACAATCTGCTTGAACAGCTTATTCAACCAAATTGAATTTCATATACTACTTGATTTGACTTATTCTTGATCAGATAGTTATGATCACTGGCTACAGCATATACAACGGTATCACAGAGGGCATTTTTCTTCTTTTTCCCCTGTAGACGATACTGGAATATCTCTATCATAGCATGAAACTCATCATGATTCCATTAAAAAAGTTAATGGGAAAAAAATAAATAAAAATCACCAGTACTCTTAATGGACCAAAAATGGAAATCTTCGACCTCAAAATAAATTGAATAAAATAGTAAAATTAAGAAGTACAGTGCAATCCCTTTTTCTTCTGTTTTGGTAAGTGTTAAGGCTTCTATAAGGGCCATCTTTTCAGATGGGAAATAGGAATGCAAGACATTCAAGCCATACAAGTTGGGGCTGGGTCCTGCTTTGAACAAGGGGTTGATGTAGATGGCCTCCTTATGTCCCTCTCAACCCTGATCCTCTATGATTCTATGACTCCATGAAATCTGTGTACTGCTGCTTCTAGCTACCTGATTGAATGAACCAGCAGTTAGCTAGAGGTGAAGAACTGTGATTTGGTTCCACAGCCGAACTGCAGGCACTCAACTGTGGATGCAATACCAACATATGCAAACTAGCTGCAAACAAAGAGGCTATCCCTGTGAAAGCTTCCCCTGAATGTCAAAGGTGAACTTTATGATGTTTATTTACACCTCCAACTCCGAAGAGCACTAGAAGCTTAGCTACATTTGCATATTCTGGCTACCTACCTCTGCCATCAGAACTAGTTCAAACAGCAGTAAGGAAAAGCATTTATCTAATATAGTTAGACAGTAAAATCTTAGTAAAATTACAAACCTGTTATTATAAATCAGCTGCATTTCAGCTACTCAGAGAGCAGGAGATGTGGGCAGGTGTGTTTTGAATACAGAAGGTGAAAGGAAAAGGTAACAATGGTTTATAAGTTTCATGTATGCTTAACATTTCTGTAAAGGAGCAGAACCAACAAGGAATCTCTGCCAATCTATGCATTACCACAAGTCTTAGCAAATGCCGAGGAGCCAGCAGTACTCTTTTATTCTAATTAGATTTACTTAACCTCATCAGCCTGAATTATTAAATAAGAGATGGAATAATCTCATTTCAGCTCTTTCTTACCAGGGCATTTGAAATGCGCCAATAACTTGCATATGGTATACTACACACTGCTATTCTGGTGTCAGACAAAGCTCTACAATGAGAGGCATATAAACACATATATTATCTTTTCCTTTCACCTCCTATACCAGTAATTTATTATGACCCCCATTGTCTCCCTTGTGATGAATTACATTACTGCCCCTGTCATCCAGAAAAACATAAATCTACAGACATGCCAGTTCAGATGAGTGAAAGTGAACCTGCCTTGCTTTGTCAGCTGAAGGAAAGTTTGCAGGAACCATCTGGTCTCCATTTGCTCAGGAAGGGATACAGCTAAACATAAAGGATTTCAGATCCACTACATGGAATGGCATGTGTAAAAAAAGAAAATTGAATGCTCGAAACTGACTATTTCTTACTGACTGCAGCTCACTTTAAGCTGCATTCTTTTGCTAATACAGGACCAAAATCACCATTGCATTACCCCAGCTTTAAATCAGTGAAACTCCAGTGCTTTTAGTATACAAGCTGTGCCAGCAGCATAAACTACAGTAATACAGAAGAGAAGCAGGATCGAAGACTGTAAAACCTCAAGGACAGGGATAAATATAATGCAACTTGCCTTGCCATTTCTATTAGGACACTTTGGGGGGATGGCTCTTCTGGTTCTGCAAAAATACGGAACAAGCCCCTTCTGGCCTACTGGTAATGAAGATAGTTATAGCCTGAATCTACTTTATGATCCAGAGTTTATGAAAGGGGTGACTCCATGCTTTTATCTTGGCCATTGGATTCATTTAATTGTTCCCAAGGGAGTAATAAAGATTGTGTAAGCCATAGTTTTCTGAAGACGTGTTGGAATAATCCAAGCTGGGAGACTCTTTTTAGGCAGACACTGTTGTTTCGAGGAAAAACAAGCAGGTAGTAACTGCCCAAGGAAGACAGCAGAATGAGCTCAGGAAAGCAGTGAAGGAAATACTAATCCATGTTGAGAAGTGACAGAAGGTGAAGAGCACAGTGCTATCCAGTGGGCAGGGCTGTAGGGTATTCCCAGAGTAGTTACTGCCAAGAATGTTGAGAACCCTTGATACTGATGCTATGAGAAAGTTGGCAGAGGTAGCATGAAGGGCATTCTGTCACTGGAGGATGCACAAGACTGGAAGACATGGGCTTAGAGGAAGTGGAGAACAGCCTTCCCGAGAGCAAAACCATTTTAAATGTGAACTATTCAATCATAACGCTTTCTTAACATAACAAAATACATTACATTTGCAGCCTTAAAAGTTCCAAATAAAAACAGATTAAAATAAGACTGCCTAAATCACAGGAGCCTTTATCTACCAAACCTTCAGATCAGTTCAGGATTCTGTCTCTCTTCAACAGAAGAGAAACATGTTAAAAGTCTAGAGCATCACAACGAAGACAACTACATACAGTGCACAGCGGCATACAGGCCTTCGGAGAGCAAGTCCAAAATAATATTCCTCCCCAACCACAGATTTCTTTGTGTGTCCCAAATTTTGCACCTGATCAGGCCAAACTATCACGGACATCAAGAACTCAGAATAAAGTATTATGAAGCTAAAAGAGCGCTACACTGTAGACATTTTGGAATGTACTTCCTTCAGCAGTATGAAACCTTTGTTCACTTACATCATTCAGCTGATTAGCTGCATCCTAATGTGACCATAATGGAAGTTTTGCTTGATTGGGGAGTGAGAAAAGCGGTTGGAATGGGGATCTAAGCGTAATGTTTATTTAAAGCTAGCCGAGGAAAAACCCTCAGGGGAGCAAGGCTGAACAGTTATTTTATTTTGGAACCAGCATTTGAATGTGTCTAGCTGGATGAAACTGGGACAGTCTTCATAATTTGTGGATACATTTCTGGAACAAGATCAGCTGTATAGATAACATTTACTTAATTGTTTTTCCTATTTTCCCCCTCGGGTGATGAGATTGGAGAAGTCCACAAAGGCTATCATCACTTAACTGGGCATAGGACACAGCAGTTAAGCAGTAGGAACACAGTACAATGCAGAAATTGGCATAAGATAAGAGAGGAAAATCTGGGAAGAAAATCTGCTTGAAGTGGCATCGTCTTAGCTCATGACATCAACCTGCAAGGTACAAAAATCGAAAGGGGCAAACCCCCGAGTTGCTAGGGCTCAACTAATGATGCTATTTACTATAATGTTAGGTATCTAACTACATTTACCTAAGTGAAGGGGGAGGGACAGAATTAGGAAACATGTAGTTAGTAGCGGGTCAGCAGATAACCTAGTTAGCTGTACAAGACAGATGATCCACAGCACAGGAAGAATGCGTGGTCAAACACAAGGCTTACAAACCCATAGGCAGATAACTCTCCATTGGGAGCAGGTGCCACTGGTAAGTACCAGATTCCTGGGGCCAAATTCATTCCTAATGCAATTCTGTTGGTGTCAAAGGCATGACAACTTGAAGAAATTGAGTCTATTGCACTACTTAGTGAAAGGTGGAAGATGAAATGTTACCATGTTAATAAAACAGAGATGTGTTTGCATCGTAGGGTCTTTGTTGTTTTTTTGTTAAGTAACTGTGTTTAATAGGTAGAGAAGGCTTGACTGTGATGGGCCTCTAGGGACACAGGGCATGATGGTATAATGGGCCCTGCCACTGGTCAGTAAGCCCAAGGACTGCAGGGTACTGCTGATGAGGGTTTCTATATGCAGAAATATGTGGATGGGGCCATGGCTGCCATCCTTCTCCAGAACAGTCAGCCCCAGGAACTCTTGAAATACGCTGCTTTCAGGGGCTGCTCTTGGAATGGGGCTCAATGGCACAATTTAGCCCTACATCATATTATACTATATATACATATTATACGAGATCCTGCTTTGAACTCTGCACACAGAATATATTGCTTACACTACAAAGGGTTGCATGTCATAACAGATGGTTTCCTATCATTCAATTTCAGAAGGCTAGCACCTTAAGATTAATACCAGTTGGCAGTTACACGGTGTTCAAATGGTGCATTTCAACTAATGGAGCCTCACAGCACACTTGTGAGGCAGGCAAATATTATTTTCCAGATAAGATACCTGAAGCAGAATAGGGAAATGAATTGCCAAGGCTGTGTAAGTGAATCAATAGTGAGGATGGGATTTGAAAGCATGGCCATCTCTGATTCCTATTCCTGAATTTATAACAAGCACTATTGTACAGTTCAAGTGTTTGTTTTTGTTGTTTAAAGATCTGTATGTCTACTATTTTCTTCTTGTTACAACAGGTGATTTGACCTCATCTTCCCCTCTGTGTTTGAATCTTAACTGATTTGATTTGCTGTTACAGGGTAACTTGATCCTATAACTTACAATTCTGTGCACTTATTTCCTCCCATTCTGTAAGTCCCCTCATCTTCAAAGCGTCTGACGAACTCAGATTTTCTCCCATGAAAGCTCATGCAATAAATAAATTTGTTAGTCTTTAAGGGCCACAGGACTCCTTGTTTGTTTTGTTGAACTAGACTAACATGGTTGCCCTTTTCGGAACTTAATAACCATAGGAGTATCACTACAATGTTGTTTTATGAAGAACATCTTTTTGGTAATAGAGCAGCACTATAATGCATCCATTTTAAAAATACTATACATAGGGAAGCCTTTATCCACTCATCAACAGCTGAGGAATTTCAAAACTGTTGAAACCTGGCCATGTATAATGCAGCTCTCATTTGAGGAACAAGAAAATGAAATCTTACAACTATTACCTGTGGCATGCATTGGTCCTTTTCGGAAGGGTGTGCATGCTTTTCATAAAAATATCAAAAAGATAATACATTTAAATAATAATAAAATTCCTTTGAAGAAATATTCAGATTATCATAATCAGACTGTGAACAGAAATGAATATTCATCACAAATAAAAATGTTAATACAGTGTGCCTATTACTTTTTTTTTTAAAGGACATTTGCCTAAATTTATCCTGCATGGATTGTCCTCATATATTGTAAAATTATTCTTATTTGACCTCCACTGAATCATGTTAAAAATTTTTTATTCCTCTCCATAAACTTTATTTATCAAACTATCTGAGCAAACAAATCTCTTGCCTTTAGAATTTTCATTAATAGATGCTTCCAAAGTCTTTATTCATTAGCATCTCACCCTTTGGTAACAAGAATTTTAATTGCCCTTGCAGCTGGAATCTCTCTCATATCTCAACATGTAAGTTAATTTCCTTTTATTTATTCTGAACACCAAAAAATATACTAATCAAATACTGGTGTGTGGATTTTTTTATTTTTAAATCTCTGAAATTTAAATGAGTTTTATAATAAAAAATATAATTTGTGGATACTTATATTCTGTGCATGTGCATCCTCAGATTCACTCACTCACTCATTGATGCTATAGCCTATTTTTGCCCATGGACAGAGGTGAGGAGTGAGGATCTGGGACAGACTCAGTCAGTTTGAACATTGTTCAGCATACCTCCTACAGAATCTCACTGACATTACAACCTGCTTCTTCACTGTGAGACTTTGGAGGTCTTTCCTCCAAGCAATGACCCAGTTTATCCCACTGAGCTTACAATGTATGACGGGCTCACAACCCAAACTGTAGAACATATACTACAAATAGGCTCAGGCCAGATTTCTAGATATATATCCAGTGCTAAAAGACAAAAGGTATGGAACACATTCTTCTCCCATAACAATTTTAGCTTCTATGTAAATATTAGACAGCTGATTCATTAGGTCACAAGTCACAAAAGTTTAGCAAATCTCCCTTTCTTACTAACAATCACATTATGCTTTTGTTGCTATATAAAAGGCACCTATGCCTCCTGTTTTTATTTTTCCCCCAGCTCCAAGGAAGTTTGACTATGAATCTGTCAGAATCAGGACCCTTGAGTGGGGAAGACATCCATTTCCTGCACTGACTGAAGCACAGGAGCAAAAATTCAGTCACTGTTAATATGGTGTGATAATATTCCTGAAGGCGCATCCAGTTATAGAATGTTCCTTTTGAGAAAGCACTTATTGCACTGCAAGTGGGCCATGAGACTATTTCAGTATTAATACTTATAAAGGGGAGAGATGGGTCTGACCTATAAAGATGGGTGAGGATCCAGGCTTTTCCAAAGTTTGAGTATGTTCAAATCAGGGGATTTGGTTTGGCAGATTGTCAAAATAGCAAAGCCTGGATCCAAAGCCAGAGCTCTCCACACAGTCCAGGGCTGATTGAATAGAAGGTATTGGACCATTCTTCTGGTACAGACATTTAGCTAGCTGATGGGCATTTTTCAGCTGTGCTAAAACTACTCATTTTTGTGCCTTTGGAAATTATTTTTTGCATGAGCAAGGATCAGCGAATTCTGATTAATTAAAAATAAATTACATTATTATCTAGGCTTGGAGAGAATTTGTCTAATTCATAGGCCTGTTTGAATACTGAAGGGACTTTGTGAAGATATGAAATAGAAGTGTATGAGTACTAAAAAGACCTCCTCTAGCCATGGCTTAATGAGGGAAAGTAATCAACGCAATCACATATTACTGAAGGGTTTGACTGCCTTTTAGTTTTGCACACAAACTTCTCAGCTAAGGAGTTACTTCACACTATACTGTGAGTGAGTTTTCAAAGTGTCTAACTGACTTTGGGTGTGTCTTACACTGCAGTTAAAAACCCAAGTGTGGCCTGTGCCAGCTGACTCAAACTCTCACTGTCAGACTAAGGAGCTGTTTAACTGTGGTGTAGACGTTTGAGTTCTGGCTGCTGCCCAAGGTCTGGGACCTCACAAGGGGAAGGATCCCAGAGCTCAGCCTCCGTCTACAATGCATTTAAATAGCCTCTTTACCCAAACCCTGTAAGCCTGAGTCAGCTGACATGGGCTAGCCATGGGTGTCTAACTGCAATCTCTCTCCTAAGTCTCATTTTCAAAAGTCCTTAGGAGTTCCAAAGCAGCAAAGCCAAACTTTGAAAGGCATTTAGGTAGTGACTGAAGCAGAGAGGCACCTAATGGGGTGGGTTTTTTGTTTTGTTTTGTTTTTTTAAGAAGGTTAGGCACTCACTCCCATTGATTTTACTAGGGATTAGACATTCAATTCATTTAGGTGCTTTTGTAAATCCCATTACACACCTATCTTTATGCGTATAAAGAAAGTGTCTTTGAAAATCTGGACCCTATGTGCCTAAGGACAAATCTAAATGAACACATACTTTATGGCAAGCTGGATGTAAACGTACCCAGCACTAACCTGCTGCATACAAAGCTCAGCATGAGTCCTGTACTCCTCAACACATCCTTACACTAGCGCTCATCAAGCAAGAGTGACTACAAAGCTGTGTAGTGGCAGTGGAGACTTAGCCATGCAGATCTGACACTGGAGGGTACACACCTGGCAAGGTGAAGCCATGCCTGTGCTGTTTTTACCTAAGCTCTTGCAGTTACATGCTACTTGTACTCATTCAGTACACAGCTGCAAGGTCTACACTGACTCTTCGTGATTTACATGACAGCTTGCTGCAAACTAAGGCCTTGTCTGCACTGCAGCAGTTGTGCTGCAGCAAAGATGCTTCCTCCAGCAAAAGAGGTGGTTTTCCCATCACTGTTAGTAATCCAACTCTCAAGCAGTGTGAGTGGACTCTTCCATTAGCCTGGCCATATCTGCTTTGGCACAGCCATTGGCTCTCAGGGGTGAGAATCTGCCCACTCCTGTGAGCATCGCAGTTACGCCAACCTAACTTTTAAGTGTAGACTAGAATAAAGTGTTCATTTACACAAGAGCTTAGTTGCTTCTGCTTAGTCATTTAGGTGCTACTGTGTTTTCTTAACTATCTATGACAATGTATTGTTTAGTTATTTTACTGCAATGTGTTCTTCAAGTTGCAGTCACGTATGGAGCACTCAAGTTGTACAAGAACTATCTAAGTAAGTGAGCTGCAAGCGTATCTGAGGGTGAATTTCAACTGTCAGTCTGGTAAGTTCACAGGGACTGGGCTGGGTTAGACATCCTATCTCCCTGCTCTGCTGAGTGAGAAAACAGCCATGTTGTCACAGATGTTTGTATAGAAGGAAAGAGAGGGCTGCATCTTGGCTGCAATGTGAATTCTTTATTTTCCTTGTTTTATTACTCACTCTTTTCTCAGAGTTATTTTGTAAAATTAGGGAACCATTATAAACACATCCCTGGGACCAGTGAACCACAGTACTCACATTACTTTAGACTTCACACCCAGTTCCTCTGCCAAGTGTTTACTGTTACTTAAACATTTATATGCTATTTGAATATTCAATCCAAGATCCAGTGAAACAAAAGAACCATAGTATTCCATTTGTTATGATAGTACAGCTCACACATGGCTAGTCTTCCGTTGCTCCGAAGTACAATAAATCTAACTCTATGGCTACCAACACATAATGATAAAATATTCAGCAAGCTTGATATTAACTAGTCTTGATGGAAAAAATACAGAGTGTAGTCTCATGCAGAAATGCAGATACAAACCATGATTGAACTTATCACTGTACTTATCAATCCGTGTGGGAACACATTCAACAAATAAACTGCAATACATGTCCAATAGTAAGAGTGTAAATGTCCTGCTCAAATGCATTCTTTCATGCAAAGATTTAATCTGATCATTTCCCCCTTGTTTCTTGTCCTCCCCCCAACAGAAAACTATGTTTTGTTACATTCTCTCACCCTATTTCCAGCTGTGCTGAAATGGAAGGCAGGAGAAAAATCAGGCTACTAATGCCTGTGAGCTAGTAGAGTTGTCTACAAGAAAAATTCCATCTCAACTGACTAATTATTAACATACAGATGCATCCAGCTTAAATTATAACGCCTATATTTACTCTAGGGATTTTTCTCTGTCAGCCTCAAATGTTAACACTCCCACTGCAGCAAAGAATTGAATATGTCTCCTACCTTTCATTAGAAAAGCAGCTATGGTTTCTTTATAAACTAGCCAACATTTTAAAATGCACTTGCTCTAAATATAAGGTAGACTATAACTATATAGTAATAATTCATAGCCATGCATTAGTTATCTTTCCATCCCACTACTACAGGCCCCTTCTTTCTGATCTTTTGAAATTAGTTTTCCTACTTGGTGCTCAAATTATCTTTTTTGCTTATTGCTTTGAGCATGTATCATCCCCTCACCCTTTGAGACATTTAATTGGCTCCCAGATACTCCATCATAGCCCTCATCCTTGTCGATGTCAGGGGTCTGCATCACACAACTTCTCCCTAAATCTTTGCCCTGGGCCCCTTTCACAATCGGCAGCCCTTTCAGCTCTGCCAGTGATTGCTAAGCCTTGATGCCCTTCTCTAACTCCTCTGCCATCTTCCCTGCAGCTCTGATTGCTTTCTGCAGACCCACACACTGTACCTCCTCCTTCAGCTCACTCAAAGCTGTCATGTAGCCGTGTCTCTGCCATCTTGCCTACAAGTGAAGAGGGAAAGTAAATGTTGATAGAACTATCAAAGACTTGTGTACTAGGCCCTGCTTTAGCCAGGAATTTAATTACAGGCCTAAACTCACATAACAGTGTAGTCCCATTGACTACAACTAGGTACTGCTCCACTGGTCCAAGATCACAGTGCACTCTGGCTACACCCTTTCATGCTTTCAGCCCATAACCAGCTTATTCTGGAATGCTCCCCACACAGAGGTGCAGATAACTCAGTCATGTAGACTGTGTATTTTTGGCTTTATGACAGCAGTGGGGTCTCCTACAAAGGAAGTCCTCAGATGCCCTTTTGGAAATAGTGAAAAAGGAATAGTCTGGGTGAAGTAGTAGCACATTAAACATTCCCTATTAATTAGTGCAGGTAGCTCCTCACGCCATGTGACAGCTTTGTGAAATCCTTTTTTAGATGCATAACCCTCCTGTTACATCAAGACCCTATGTGCCTAACTCAAGCCTGTGGATTCCACTTGGTAGCATGATGCCTTAAAAGTTAGGTACTACATCCCTTTGAGGCCTTATCACCGAGTTTGGAAACAGTTCTGCACTGTTTCTCCAGTCGGGCCTAACTGTACTTTCCTCACTATTAGCCATTCAAATTATCTTGTTCTATAGTCTTCTTAAATGAGCATATATTACTGCAGTGCAAGAGTTGCATCACCTCCTATTTAAGTGTGAATTCCCTAGGTCCTTTATAGTACCCCAGGGCACTGATGCAGAGCAAGATCTTCAAATGGTTCCTCCTTTAACATCCTTATGCCACAGAAGTACTCAGTGATCTTCTGCACCAGAAGTTCCTTCTTTTAGGCAGTGAAATTGATTTATTTCATCTTGGCACATGAAGACCCAGTACACATCCCCTCTCTCATCAAACACCCGTATCCATGACATCAGCAGCAGAGGAAACAAAGGCAACAGATTACAAAGCATCAGAAGTGGCAGCACACAGACTTTGGTGAAGCGGTTCCTCCTTACTAGGCTATGAAACAACTCTGGTGGAAGTGGGCTTTTCCCTGCTCACTACATAGAGTACAGGGTTTACAAACCCCGTGCAGCAAGAGAAACCGTGGTGTTCATATGTAAAATGTGCCTATGAATCCCTGTGACATGTGAATGAAAGACTCAGTAGTTTGGATGCTTTCATTCCCAAATGCCATGTGGACAGTATACTTAGTTTCCTGAAACGGGATACCCTGTTTAGGGTGTGTGGGGGGGTGAGGGACAAAAAAAAGCAGCCCCCTTTTTTTTTGGCTCAAGCCTTTCCAATCCTGCCAGGATTGCTCTTCTGAAAACAGAGTGACTTATTTGCTGGTCAGCAAATCTAACTGGGTTTAATAGAGGTACTATGGGAGTGTTACAGTGAGACTGACAAGCAGCAATTACACCCTTACCCACAGCAGGAACATACTCTGGCATGCATTTTCAAAGCAATTCATAGTAGCTGAACACTCCAATCCAATTAAGAAAGCAAAGGGACTGCATGCACACAGTAACTTCGCAGCACCATTAAAAAATCCAAAGCCTGATGTATAAAATTCAGAGACCTGGAACAGAACATATATATGTGAATATACACCACTGTTAACTTGCAGTGGAAGATTTTGGCTTTACCTTGTGTTTTCACTTCCTGCCAAGATGACCAGCAGCCTGGGCTCAGGGCTACAGCAACTAGCTCAATTTCCCAGTTGGTAGTTAGACTACAGAATTCGGCCTCCTCTTCCACCCACATGCAGATGCTTACTTCCTTGACACCATAATCTCTTCTCAGTTGGCTTGATGGACCTCTTGTGGCTTTTGTTTGTTCCTCAGGATTTCTGCTTCTGGAAACTTAGACCTGATTCAAAGCTCATTGGACTCCTTTGAAAGGCTCTCATTGACTTCATTGCCCTTTGGATGAGTCTCTTGATTTTGTGGTAGTACTTAGAAAGGTACTTGCAAGGACTTCGGCTACCCTGTCATAGCCCAGGGTCCTAACCAGAGGTTCCTCCTCTCACTGAGGTTATATAGAAACAGCAAGGAGGCTAGATCGATCATGTCCCATGAGACATTATGAAAGAAATCCTATAACTAGCAGAGGATGTCTTACATTTAATTCATCCATTTCTGATCTGCTGGTTCTATACCTGTGAGGAACCTAATGGTAGAGGGCCCAGATACTTGGGCTGGTTCCTGAGCTAAGAATTTGCCCCTCTGCCCCAAATAATTTCCATTAAGTTTTTGGATTATTGATAGGAGCATGATTATAGGTCTCAAACCAGGTGCATTGCAAAGATGTGTATGTTTGAGATGATATCCAAAGAATGATAATCTGCCCCAAAGTAAACACAAAAACAGCATATAGAGCAGAACCTCACTAGTTCACACTACACTCCAGGAGACCCACTGTGAATGACTGCATTCTGCAAAGCTTTTTTTCACTTAAACAGTAAAAAAAACCTTCCTGGGATGATGAACTGTGAATATGTACAGAACAATAATGCCCAAAGGCCTTAAAATCAGCGTTCCACTGCACAGGGTGCTGCATAAACTCTTAGGATAATGCACTCTGAACTGAAAAGCTTACAATAAAACATTCTTCACATTTGTCACAATAAACAGAATTAATTGGTTTTTACTACGACTACAACTTTACACAACTCGCCCATTAATAACACTTACAGAGGAATAGATGTTTCAATAAAAGGTCAGATATGTTGGTAATAACTATGGCTTCAAACCATTAACTTCTTGGATTTGTTTATGAACATCTTTAATTTATACTACCCATATATGTAACAGTCTTATACCATTAATTAATTCTTTATTATTTATTAATTCATTGAAAACTACATTTAAAAGTACCCTAAATATAAAGTGTGAACGATAACGTACTAGTTTTTCTAGTACATACACAGAGCCATCTCAAAAGTTAAATCTGGTGGTGGCGGCGGCGGCGGCGGGGTGTGTGTGGGTGTGGATGTGTGTGTGTGTGTGGCAACCAGCAATACTTTCTATGGTGGTAGCAGAAAGAAGTTGTTGGCTACTCTAGAAGAAATGAAAAGCTCTGGTCTGTGTTACATTAGGTACACACTAGAAATATTCAGAGCATATCCTACCACTATGTCCTGCCTCAAAAATTAAGTACTTCTCAAGGAAATATACACTTTTTTTTGTATAGAACCAATCTGAAACACCTATAAAATGAAACAAAAATTCCACGAGATGCATAGTTTCAGGCCCAGAGGAAGAAATATATTTAAACTGTCACAAAACAGTGGAAGGTTGTATACAATGGAAGACTTGTGGGGTGTGTGTGGGTGTGTACACACATGCACGTGCATTTCACATACTGTACTTCCACAAATCATTCTCTTCAGAAACATAGAAAGAAGGAAAGGTCAAGAGAGGGCACTGTAATGACAGTATTTCAGTGCAGTGGGAAAAACATTCTTAAACTTGCGCATCGTTTCAGTCTTTTCCAAGCTTTTCTTTTTTTTTTCTAAAACCCTGCATCAATTTCCCTTGTAATAGTCATCATATCTGTACCAGCCAACTTACTGTCTAGAACATAAAAAAGAGCAAATGCAGTATCAAATGGGACTATATATCCAACATATCATTTGAATGTGTCACACAATGCAGGAGAAAAAATATTAATTTGTTATTTCCATGGTGGAATGCATCACTACATTATGACTGAGTAAAGCACAGAGCTGCAGAAAGGAGGTGAAGCAAGACTGTGACTTGCAATAGGAGGACAAGACAGAACGCTAACAGGCATTCTACAAAGGCATATTAAGGGCAATCACTTTCTACATGAAGAGATTAGGGAAAGAAAAAGATTGAAGCTTTACTACTATAAGCCAAAAAAACTGCATTTCAAGTCTGACAAACATATCCTTAGAAAATGTCTTAAAAAAATCTAATTTAAATAGTTATAACAGCACTTTTATTGATCTATCACACACAAAAAGATCAGCATTGTATGGGATAAAATAATTGCTGTACAGATCACAGTGATTTCTTGGTCTTCTGCTTGTTTTCACTGCTAAATCCTGTCATGGTGACAGTTCTGGCAACCATACTTTCAAGAACGGATTTAAATATCCTTGGATTGATGCAGCTGGGACTAATTCTGAAGTAATTCTGAAAACACACAAGCAGAGGATCTGACTCATTCTTTTTAAAAATAAACAAATAGAGCTAAAGTAACAATTTATTTTCTGAAGGGGCAGCCACGTTAGTTTAGTCCAGCAAAACAAACAAGGAGTCCTGTGGCACTTTTAAAAAGACTAACAAATTTATCACGAGCTTTCATGGGAGAAAATCCCCCATCTTCAAAGTGGAATTTTCTCCCATGAAAGCTCATGTGAAATAAATTTGTTACTCTTCAAAAATGCCATAGGACTCCTTGTTTATTAAGTTGTGTTTGTATTCAGCAGCAGTTCAAAATCCTGTGGTCTACCTTTTAATGTGTTAGAGCTCTTTGAAATGAGTCCACGGCTATATTCAGAGAAAGGCCACCAACATGCAAAACCTGTTATCCGCATAAAAATGTAAATGACCGTTCCAGAAGCAAAGCCCATAGCTAGCACAATAAATAGTTTTTAAACCAGAATATTACTGTTGCTGCTATTACTGTTTACACAGAACATACATAGGACTGGAGACATGCTAAAGTGCTACTAGAATGCTGTTAGCATCTTCATTTCCCTGTAAATTGGACAATGATGATGCTAAGTGCTGCCCAATGTGGCCTGTTTCTGAAGAAGGTCAATACTGAGATGACTTAAATTAAATCTAGATGACAACTGCCTCCAGCTACTTGTAGTTAATATGTTTAGTTCAATACATATTTCTAATGAAAACGCAGGCTAATTCTTTTTGTTACAAACTTCCTAAGCCACAATTTTTTTTTTACTGGACCAGATGCGAGCTATAGAAGTGAAGCCCACAAGGAAATTCACACCATCTAAGTGAGAAAAGCAAAACCGTAGGGTGAGACTCCATTTTTTCCATGACAAAAATGGTGCACCAGTAAAATTGTAAGTGTATACTGTACCACACATAGGACTTCTCTTTTAATGAGAACCATATCTGGTCCCTACAGGTTAGTGAAGATTCTTTAGAGTCAGACTTTTCTGGGGCTAGTAATACAATGAACACCTATAATCCAGAATGAGCATTCAAATAAATTCCACTATCATTTTGTTGCTTTCTTGGAAAACAAAATGAGCAAACTAGCACCACGGAGAAAAACTGGCACAACTTTCTCTCTCTCCTGGACTACAGTTCCACCTTCACTACCGTATTTCAACATAAATTCTTAGCTCCAAGACAAAAAAGATACAGAACACAATGCTGGGGCTGGAGCATAGGTCCAGGCACCCAAATTCTTACAAAATTGGTGGAAAAAATGCCCTTTTACAATCACCTTTCTTATCTCTTAAATAAGACAACTGCCATGTCATGATGTATGTGTTCCAAGTGTGTATATTCAGATTGTCTTACATACACTAATGTATCAGAGGCAGTTTCTTTGTAACTTTTTTTTTTTTTTTTTTTAAATAGCAGAGCGTGAAACTCAATCTGTCGGTGCATAAATTACTGCTTCCCTGAGGCTGCACTAACTTACACATCCTTGTTTTTTACCCCCACATAACTCCCCTGAAATGTCTCTTTCAGATAGCCTTAGATTTTTTTCCCCTTATCTATTCCCCTCTAGGGTAACTATTACAATTTCATTAAAATATGTGGGTTTGCCAGTTACGCGTGTAGGGGGAGGAGGTAGAGAATAGGTTCATAAATTGAAAAAAGTAATACATGCAGCAAAACAAAAAAAGAGTTTGTTTAGCTGGATGGGTGGGGGTGGGGGGCTGCTGGTAGAAACCACTACAAAAAATGTCATCACAATAATTATCCTTTCACACAGGTCTTTGCTACTTGTCCTACAACTTGGCATAGAACATAATTAGATTTTCTTTCTTTAATAAAACTTGATCTAATTTGAGGTTATTATTCTCAGTTCATGGACACAACACAGCTGATCGATAATGTTACTATTAAGCAATAAAGCAATCCTTGCTACCAAGCAATTTCTGTCACTGATGTATTCAGATCGAAGGTTTCATCTCGCTGAGCCAAATACAATGCAGCAGGACCAACTTTTCTTCTCTCTCTCTCTCTCTCTCTCTCTCTAAGGTACTCCTATTTTGATGGTAAAAAATTCTAAGACCCACAAATGGGAAACTAACTCGCAGTCATATGTTTCTTGGTAAAGCAAAGCAACCAATGAGGAACATGCTTTTGCAGCAAATTGCATAACTTGATAAAGCAATATACAGCGTTAGCCACCTAAGCTTTCCAGGCAGCTATGGCAGTGTGCAATCCAATAAGATAAAAAACTGGCAAAATAAATAAATTTAAATTAAAAGGTTTTTAAGACAGAAATTGTTGTTTAATCTCCAAGTCAAAGCTCTCTAGGAATCATGCCCATGGATTCACGTTTCTAAAAGATGTGTGACAACCATGGTTTCTGTTTCATACTCCATATTTCTCTGCACTATATAATGGTAGGTAAAAGTTTCATCTAAAAGAGGAAAGATGCGTTTATATCATAGCTTTATCAATCATCTTAATTTGTGGACTGCATTTACCTATTAGAACTGTTCTCTTGGATATTAAATCTCACCACTCACATTAAACTCCAACCACTTGGCAGCCTTTGCAAATGCCTCCTATTACCATCTTTGGATTACACCGTTACTCTCAACAATACCCAAGGGCCCACAATGTAAATCCATAAGGCTACACAGAAGCAGTTGTTTTGCTGAAAGGATGGCAACTGCATGACTTTCAAGTGATCTGCATAGAACTATGATTTTAGTCAGCTGAGCAAGACATTTGAAAAATATATATAATAGCAGCTATATTTATCTGACAATTTTAAAAGGCATTTAGAATATTCTAATGCACTTTTTGCAAAACTCTTCAATTATTATTGTCACAGACTGTCTCCTCTCAGCAAGACTATCATTACACAATTGCAGATGTGAAGGAGAGGTTAAACTGTGCATCATCAAGAAAGCATTAAAATTGGTTCTGATTAGGCTTTTAGCTAACTAAAGCTCTGAGAGGAGGGCAGTGCAGGAATAGGTCACTAGCCAGTGTCTTCAAAACTGTTTTATATCATATGCCAAGGGCAGAACACAGAGAGAATTTTGTAAGTTTTTTCAATGGCTAGCAGTGAAACATTACTTCATCAGACCAAACATGAAGAGACATAAGTGGGCAACCTGAAAGGAGCTAAATTCAAGCAAGGCAATATGATAGTTGCAGACAAGGAAATATTAAATAAACTTTCAAATGTATGATCAAGGTTCTGTAAAAATGAAGAACAAAACATCAAAGTTTGGGTCCTCATCTGATGAATTAGGAAAGAGTCTCATTTAAGCGCTCAAAATCCCAAATTCTAGGGCAAAAGGGAAACAGTTTGTATCCACCCTTGGAGATTTGCAGTGTGATTCAATTAAAAAAAAGAGCATGCCAACTCCTTTAAAAACCTGGGCTACACAGACAGACTCTTAAGTACAGTTGGGTAGACATTAGAATAGTCATAAAAAAAAAAAAAAAAAAGCCCCAAACCATCACTCTGAGTGCCACCTAGGTTTGTTACAAAGGGGCAGCCACGTTAGAAGTGGGATTTTTCTCCCACGAAAATGTAATAAATAAATTTGTTAGTCTTTAAGTGCCAGAATACTCCTTGTTTGTTCGAGGTTGGACAGAGAGGAGAAAAATGACTTGATAGCTAGCAGAACAACCCTCACTTAATAAACACATGCACTGAACATTTCAGGTACACCCTCACAGTTAATATGTATACTACAGTGTATACCATTGGTTCAGTATAGCAATGATAGAAATATCTTCAAGACAAAGCAGATTTTAAAGATTTTGTGACAGCGAGTGACAACACTCCTATAAACTCTTAACTATCTTTTGGTCTCTGTTAACCTTTACTGGCAGATATTGTTTTATCCTAACAACATGACACTTCAATGCTGATTGTTTAACACAAACCTATGATTCTAACACAAGTCAGCTCCTTTGGGGCTAGCAAAATGGAGCTGAAGTTTATGTTTTCATTAGTTTCAATTCTGGCTTCTGACTGGTACTATACAGCTGTTCTGAATTAGAAAATATCCACTAACACACGGCATGCTATAGAAAACAGCAGTAGCACCTCATCTTCCCAGGGATGAATCACAACCAAAGGAAATCAGCACAGCTACCTTCCCTGTGCACAGCCAGACTCTGTGGTGTGTCTGCTTTGAACAACACTACCTTAGAAATCTGACGAAAGTGCTGCCGTTTCTTGCCCCAGGAGGACCATCCAGGCAGATCTGATGATGTAGAGATAGCAAGCTGATACTTACATGACTCTGACTCCCAGTGTAGGCGACCTGACTGGATGTTTCCATACTGTGCTGATCCCTGGCATCAATTCTGGTCTGTTGGGAACACTAGCAATCAGCATACATCAGAACTGCTTAACTCAGTGCAAGTCAACCGGGCCTGCACAGTGGGGGCCCTTGATCAGAGGATTGTGAAAGTGAAATTTAGGTCACAATTTCTTTCCCTGTGACCTTTCTTTGGGGTTACAAAGAAAAGTGTGTGTGTAAAATAGACCAAATTAGAGATTGATTGTGTGTGTGTGTGTGTGTGTGTGTGTGTGTGTAAGTAATAGACCAAATTAGAGATTAAGTGTGAAACATTATAGGGATCACATTCATTTTACATTCCCTGTCAGGGAAATGTTTGTATTGTCCCTTTAGATATTAATACCTAATTGCCTTATAATGGCATTTATTCTTCCTTTGTACCATAGCAACACTGTTACATAGCTCCAGAAATGCATATTCAGGGCTGTCATGCTGATGAGTCTGCATGTGGGAGACTATACAAAAAGGATAAATGAGGTTTTCAATGTCTTTTGAGAACACAGAGCTAAACTCACAGTCATAAGAGGAAAATGCTTTAAAAACTACTTTAAAATTAATGCAATATGATTGCTAGCTTTCTTCTCCTAGATGAGTGAGGGTTGTCTTGCCCACATTCACATTTATTTATTTATTTTCTATAAAACACCTGAGTCATCTTTATGCTCAATAGGACAATTGTTTTTGGAAAACAGGACATGGATAATTGAACAAGTGACAGAAACTGGTTTATTCAACTGTTTGAAGTTTGAAAGAGTTAACTGCATTTGAAAGGATAAAAATGGTGGTGTAACCATGTTGGTCTCAGGACATTACAGGGAGAAGGTGGGTGAGGTAAAATCTCTCATTGGACCATCTTCTCTTTGAAAACTTGTCTCTTCTACCAACAACAACAACAAAAAGACCACCTCATCAACCTTGTCACTCTAAAAGGACAAAGTCACACAGAACTCACATTCATGTGTGAAACAAGCAACCAGTGAAATCATAGTATTTGGATTCCTCTGTATGAACTGTATTGGAAATATTATTTAATTAATTTCCTATAAGCAAAGCCTGTTATTAAACAATTAACAGTTCCATCAAAGAGGCTCATTTGTTTTCCACATAAAGGAAATAAAAAAGTAAAATTTAAGGGAGGAAGCATGGTTTAGTGTTGAAACCAGACCTAGAAATGAGAAGGTCTGGCCTTTAATTAATGGCTCTGTTATAGACTTCCAATGTGACATTATCTTTCCATTCATTTAAAAAGGCAGCAGAGGGGAGACAATCAGTGTGTGCCTCAGCTTCTCTATCTGAAAAACAGGGATACTACCACTGCCTCACAGGGGTATTTGTGTAACTTAATCCATTATTTTTTGTTAGGTGCTTTGGGGTCGGCAGATGGGAAGCGATTTAAAAATGCAGTGGCTTTACAATTCCAAAACTCTATGCCTCATTCATCTAGTATTGTATACACTCCTGGATCACCGGAGATTTGAACTTTAGTTGAACGAAGTGAAAAGAGAAGGTGTCACTGGTTCCTTGAACCAAAAACAATAAAAGCCTAAGGTCATTCAATCAAAGGAGAAAGATCTGATTTCTTGATGTAGTTCAGACAATCCTTTAATCTAGATTTCTAAAGAGGGTCTGTGACAGGGCAACTGCTCCTCACTGGTTAGTAAGGGGTTAAAAGGCCTTGGGAGCATAGCCAATGGGCAAGTGTGGCATGAGGGCCAATCAGGAGCCAGAAGCCCTGTATAAAAGGGAGCTGCAAAGGCAGAGCAGCAGCCCACCCTGGGAGCTTGGATTGGAAAGGCTGGCTGCCTGGAGGAGACAGCACCCTGGACAGTGCAGGACACAAGGGAGCCGGGGCCCTGCGGTAAGGGCCAACACAGTCTGAGGGCTGTGGGGAAGCGGCTCAGGGAATGGACTGAAGGAAAGCACTGGTGCAGAGGATGCTGCACACCAAGTCCCTGGGCTGGGGCCTGGAGATGTGGATGGGCATGGGTCCCTCCCTACCTTCCACAGACTGTCAGTAGAGTGGTGGCAGGCTAGTGGCGGCCACATACTGGAGAGTGGCCAGGCCTGGACAGCGAAACTGTCCTTGGAAAGGGAGCGTATGGATAGTGCCCAGCCAGAGGACGGAGCAGTCAGATGAGAATAACAAGCACAGGCTGTGGACAGGGGAGTCACTTGAGTAATTCTCCAATAACACTAATCAAAAGCTGTCTGTTCAGCAGGGAGTGCTGGCGACCTGTCACAGGCTTCAAGAGTCTTATTGGCACTTATTTGTAGAGCCCTGCGCGGATACAAAAATGTGGAACCCCATCCGATCTGCATCCGCTCAGTGATAACATTAATCCGATCCAAAATCTGCATGCCAGGATTTAGCTGCATCTGTAACCGCAGCTGCAACTGAGCTTGGGCTCACACACAACTATTCAGCCTTTGATTGGTTCATTCCCCACATGGGACCCACCCACTTTTTCCTTTCTTGTTTGTGGTTCGCATGCTGTGCTATCAATCAGACTTCTTTGCCCACCTACAAAATCTCTGATTGACAGCAATGGCTTGCCAACTGGAAGCAAGAAAAGGAAGAAGTGGGCAGGGAGATGAGCCAATCAAAGGCCAGCAGTGAGTCTCCAAGTCCCACCATGAGACTCTGATTGGCTGGCAGATCACAATCTAGGACTGACCAGAGCGCTTCCTGGTTCTGCCGACAGACAGTGCAGCAGTTTCAGCAATGGACCGCAGTGTGATAAGGTAACAATAGAAGCTGCATCCATGAGTTGATCTGCAGCAATGGGTCCCCAAAATCATAATGTCTTTTCTCTGTGGCAGATCTTCAGGTGGTGTCAGTTATCACAGGTCCCTTAATTGAGTCACGACAATCGACACCAGCTGAAGATCTGCCCTTCTTTCTGTCTCTATTGTATAACACGCATATACAGTTTTGAAGTCAGCATTTGCAAACGGTGGAATCTGAAATAACGAAGCAAGTCTTCTTATTTAGGGGATCATTTCAGTATCTCACAACCTTGTGGTCCTCCACTGATCACTCATCAGCAGGCAATTTTTATCCTGGCCAAGAGTTAAGGAGAGTGCACAGGAGAGAACAAGTGATCAATATGCAAACTATGGACATATAGCACACAAGTTTAAAATACATCTCAATAAGAAAACACAGTTCTTCCCTTCACAGTCACATAAAAATGTGGGGAGACCATTAAAAAAAAAAATCAATCTTTTTGCAAGTCAATTTTTACCTAGATGATATCATCTGAGCAAAATATACATTATTTTTAATTTATGCTGAAAGCAAGCTGAACATATTATCTTTGCTGATACATATTAGAGGCCTGCTTCACACTGGCATTCAGTCCTACAAAGTGCTGAGTGCTTGGGCCAAATGAAACATTTAATTATGAAAATAGTCCTATGGAAGTTAGTGGACTGCTTCCATGATTAGTGTTAAGCATGTGTTTCAGTGCTTTCCTAAGCAGTGGCCAGATTGTCCAGCACCTTGCAAAATACAGCCCTGTGTGCACACAGGGCCTGATCCAACTTCTATTGTCAATGGAAAGATTCCCACTCACTGCAACATATACTGGAGAGTGCACATTCAGCACAGAAAGAGAATCAGAATTTATCAGCTTACATTTTATTCCTTTGTGATTGCATCAGGCCTTAAACTTGCATATAATTTGCACCAAATCACTTTCTTCCTGTTGGTTCTACAGAAGGTGGGAGTGGATGGATCTGGGTTGGTGTCCGTATGTTCACAAAATCATTTCTGCAGTGGTTACAATCAGCAGTCACAAGGCAGTTCTCCTTCGAGTGCTGTTCACATCATTCAGTTGCAGGTGTCTACATGCCACAGCACACAGTATCTTGGAAAGTCTTTGGCCTTGGCCTGTCAGGTCACGGCACACAGCCAACGCCCCCTCCATGCCACGACAGCGCCTATATAGATGACCATGACCGTCCCAGTTCCTTTTTCTGCCCTCAGCAACAGTTTCAGATCAGCCAAGAAACTTGCGTAAGCAAGTGCCTGTCTTCTACTGCAAAATTCAAGATGCTTGGTTTCAAGCCGTGCCTAGGATGCTGCAAAGCTTTTCCGCTTGATGATCTGAATGATAAATGTTTCGCATGCCTCAGTGAGTCCCATCTTGCCAAGAGCTGCTCCCTCTGCCAGTCCTTCAAAAGGAGGACTTGCAAGGATAGAGAGCTGCGCCTCTGATCCCCTGCCGGGAGCAGCGCACAAGCCTCTGTTGCCGCCCAAACCCTGAGTGCTCCGCTGGCTCACCCATCAGCCCGGGTGCTGAAACCCCAGGACCAATCTCTGGTGGCAAGCCTAACGTCTCGGTCAACACCTGTCGGTACCGTTTGGGTGCCGAACATCACGGTCACTGAATCAACCCAGCGCCGAACCCAAGACGGTACCGCTAGTGGCACTGCCAACTTCACAAGCTTCCATGTCGGTGCAGGCACATCCTCCAGTCTGAATACTGGCACCACGGAAGAAAACCAGCTCAATGCCAACAGTGGCATTGGAAGTCCAGTGAGCGCAGCGAGTGGCTCTGCCCACTGACCTGGCACTGCCTAGCTCATTGCCGGCACTGCAATCCGGCACTGGGGACTGCTCTTCCAACCCAGTGCTGTCCAGCCTCCTCCCCAGACTCCTCCCAAGACGTGTCGGTGCTGTGCTCCCAAGCCTCGGGGGCGCCTTCCCACGGATCGATGTCGACTTCACTTTCAGCCTTGGTACACTCTTCTCCTCTTAAGATGGTAATAAGAGTAGGAGAAGATTTAGGGAAATGGCGCCGTAAGTGCTCTCCCTCGTCCGTGCCTCGTTGCAAGCACAGATCCTGGGGCCCACCTGAACCAATGGGGCCCTCCCCCTCGGGTACCGCACCACAACCTAGCAGAGGCTGCTCCCTGCTGCACCATCTGGAGGTTGGAGCAGCTTTTAACGACTGGTCACATGACTGGCTAGACATGGCCACTGATGAAACTTTGGCCTCATGGCACCGCTCCATCCGGTCCCCCTCACATAGATTTGGACTTCTCGGATGATGAACCTGATCCCGACTCCACATGTCGGAGTAGACTGTGGGCCCGTTCTTCATTTTCACCTGACAAATACATGTTCGAGAGACCGACTGACTGTAACGAGGACTCTGATGCCCACCAGGAGATGCTACGCCATATGGCAGCCAACCTGAACCTGGAGCTCAGGGTCGTCCAAGAGGAGGTGAATCCCCTCTTCGACGTCAGCTGGAGGGCTCTGCCTGCTAAGGTGTCTGTACTGCTCCATGAAGGGATATGCAGCATCATCAAGGCGCGCTAGCAAACCCTGTCCTCGATTCCACTGGTATCCAGGGTCATGGACCCCAAGTACCATGTCCCTCAGGACAAATTATCCTTTCTGTTCCAGCGCCCCACTCCAAGGTCACTGGTGATCGATGCATGAACCAGAAAGAGGCAAGATCAACCAGGTTCCACCTCTAAGAGTAAGGAGGTGATGAAACTCGACCTGTTTGGCAGGAAGGTTTACTCCACCGCAGCCCGTCAGCAGTGCATAGCTAACCACTCAGCCCTTATGACAAGGTGTATCTTTAACCTCTGGAATGCCATGCAAGGCTTCCGTGCTGTTATTCTGAAGGATCGTCTTAGAGACTTCAACATGATGCTCGAAGAAGGGGAAATGGCATCCAGAGATGCCCTGATGGCCATCTGGGATGCCGTGGACACAGCCGCCCATACGACTGCATCGGCAGTAGTAATGCACTGTTTGGCCTGGCTATAGCACTGTTTGGCCTGGCTACAGAGCTCGGGCCTACTGCCGCAGCTGCAGCTCACTATTCAGGACCTCCCGTTCAAAGGCCCTGACCTTTTCGCCGAGTCCACAGATGCAAAGATCCATGACATGAAAGACTCGAGGGCCACGGTCCGGTCACTGGGAATTTACACCCCGCAACCTAACACATGCTCTCTAAAACCTCATCAACTCCTCCAACAACTCCTCCAGCAGTTAAAACAACCGATCCAACTGCAAAGTACATTCCCAAAGTCCCTCCCCTTTTTCCAATGCCACCTTGGGGACATGGACAGGGACAAGGTCCGTTCAGGGAAGAGTGAGAAGTCCCACGTCCCCCATTCAGGTAGGCGTGGGCAGGCTTCCGAACGCTCACTGGGGAAGAAAACAGTGCTTTTGACGGTTACCATATGGCCAGTGAACCTACGAATCAACTGGTTCCCACCTGCTTACACCACTTCATGCACCACTGGGGCAAAATCACATCCGACTAGTGGGTCCTCAAGATGGTCACGGAGGAGTATTGTGTTTAGTTTCTTTCGACTCCTCAGGACAGAAAACTGCCCCCTCATTCATCCCTTGGAAAGCAGGAACTGTCCTACCTTCTCAAGATCGAATGCCAAAAACTCCTCTCCCTCAGAGCCACAGAGAGGGTTCCCAAGTGGGAGTGGGGAAAGGGATTTTACTCCTGATACTTCCTGGTCCCGAAAGCCAACAGGGACTTTCAACCCATTCTAGATCTCAGAGCCTTAGAACAAACGCATAAGGAGAATAAAGTTCCGCATGGTTTCCCTATCACAAATCTTTCCATCTCTGTCTCCCGGGGATTGGTTCACAGCCCTCGATCTGAAAGACGTCTACTTTCACATAGACATAAGGCCCCACCACCGGTGGTTCCTAAGGTTCATGGTGGCAAATCACCATTTTCAAGTTCACTTCTCTCCCTTTCGGGCTCTCCCTTGCCTCCAGGGTGTTCATGAAGTGTATGGCGCTGGTCGCGGCATACTTGCGCAGATGGGGCATAAGAATTTACCCCATCTAGACGACTAGTCGGGAAATCAAGCTCCCAAGTAGAGCTCCACGTCAAAGCAGTGGTGAGGCTCTGTGACTATCTGGGCCTCCACATAAACCAAGAGAAGTCAAAGCTCCACCCGTCCCAAAACAGAGTTCATAAGGATGCTCCTAGATGCCCGCAAGGGGTTAGCATTCCTACTCCTCTCCGGATTTTGGTCCATTTGTACCATCATTTCGGAGCTGCAAACGTCCCCCGTGACCACGGCCCAACGGTGCCTACAGCTCCTTGGTCTCATGGCAGCCTCCACCCCAGTGATCCAGACTGCATGCCTGAGGATGAGGCCTTTCCAAATCTGGCTTTCCACGGTGTTGCACATATAAAGGGACTCCCTGAGCAAGGTACTGTCTGTTCCCTGGGACACTCTGGGGACACTTCAGGTGTGGAGGGATCCCCGCTTTGCCATGGGGGGGGCATCCCCTTCAAAGACATCAGGCCCTTGGTGACCATAATAATGGACGCCTCAAACACAGGGTGGGGAGCCCACATCTCTGGGGGACTCTCCACTCAGGGGCTCTGGTCCCATGCCCATGGCCCTCTCCACATAAACGTGAAGGAACTACAAGCCATCAGGCTAGCCTGTCTGACCTTCCTCGACAAGATACAGGGCAGGTCAGTCCAGATTCTCTCAGACAATACCACCGCCGTATTCTACACTAATCGGCAAGGGGGAGGGGGGGTCTGTTCTACACCACTTTGCTAGGAGGCGTGCAAACTCTAGGAATTGGCCATACAACACGACTTCCACCCAGTGGCCTCCCAACTACCCGGGGTGGACAACGGGCTGGCGGACTCTCTAAGCAAAAAGCCGCTAGCAAACGATGAGTGGTCCCTTCACAACAAAGTGTTCTTCCTCCTGGTAGACAAATATGGTCTTCCATAGATAGACTTGCTTGCAGCACGACAGAATCATAGATGCCCCCAGTTCTGCTCCCTCAGAGGCTGGGAGGAAGGGTCCCTCACCGACGCCTTTCTCAGCAACTGGTCAGGGCCCCTGACATATGCCTTCCCGCTGGTTCCCCTGATACAGAGGGTGTTCCTGAAGATCGACAGGGATGGAGTGAACATAATACTAATAGCTCGGGAGTGGCCCAGACAGCACTGGTTCCCACTCCTGCAGGATATGTCCATAGAGATCCCACTCCGCTTCCCACCATGGGCGGACCTCCTGAGGCCGCCTTCAGCACCGAGACCCGGGCTGCCTACACCTGATGGCCTAGATGCTCTCCAGCTCAGTGGGCAGGGTTAAGGAAGTCCTGTTTGGTAGCAGATGACCATCCACCAGGTCCACGTACATAGCCAAATGGAAGCGTTTCTCCATTTGGGCCCGGGGCAACGGTGTAGACTCTATATCAGCCCCAATTCCTCTGATCCTCAACTATCTGCTAGACCTAAGGGAAGGAGGCCTTTTTCCTTCCTCACTGAGAGTCCATTTAGCAGCAATCTCTGCTCTCCATGAGTGTGTGGACAGGCAATCAGTTTTCTCCCATCCCACCTCAGTCAGATTCCTAAAAGGGGTAGACAGATTCTTCCCCAACCTCGTAAGTCCACCCCACCTTGCAACCTGAATATCATCCTCTGGGCAACGACAGAACTGTCCTATGAACCCTTGGACTCAGCCACCCTCCTGATCTTGCCCTGGAAGATAGCCTTCTTAGTAGCTATCACCTCTGCTAGAAGGGTTTCGGAGTTCAAAGCACTCTCCTTGGAACCCCCGTACATGAGGTTCTACCTGGATAAAGTGGTTTTGCATCACCATCCATCCTTCCTCCCTCAGGTGGCCACCCCTTTCCACCTTAACCAAGAAATCTGCTTGCCAGTTTTTTACCCAGATCCCCAGGTTATGCAGAACCAGAGGAAGTAGCACACTCTGGACGTGAGGAGGGAGCTCCTAACCTACATCGAGTGCACCTGGTTGTTTCACAAGACCCCCCAACTGTTTGTGGTGGTCACCGAACGTAAGAGAGGTTTACCAGTATCCTCTCAGTGTATCTCCAAATGGATTGTGAACTGTATCAAGGACTGCTACGGGAGGTCGAAAACGCCCCTTCCTGGAACTGTGAGAGCCCACTCTACCAGGGCCCAAGCGTCCTCTATGGCCTTCCTCACTAAGGTCTCAATCCAAGAGATCAGCAGGGCCATTACGTGGGCATCGATTCATACCTTCACACCACACTACGCTATCACCCAGCAGGCTAGAGATGATGCCGCTCTGGGCAGAGCTGTACTTAATGTGGGTAGACTGTAACTCCTCCCACCGTCCATGGGTACAGCTAGCAGTCACCTGTAACTGAATTATATGAGCAGCACTCGAAGGAGAACGGTGGGTTACTTACCAGTAACCGTCCTTCTTCAAGATGGGCTGCTCACATACATTCAGGCCCCTCCTACGTCCCCACTAATGGAGCTGGCGAAGGTATATGGGGCTGGGAGGGTCAGGGTCATGGTCATGGTCACCTATATAGCTGCGGTCGCAGTGTGGAGGGGGTGTTGGCAGTGTGCTCTGACCTGACAGGTTAAGGCTGAAGACTTTCTGGGCTACTGTGCACTGCAGCACGCAGACACCTGTAACCGAATGTATGCGAGCAGCCCATTTTGAAGAAGGATGGTTACTGGTAAGTAACCCACCGATTTTGATTTTGCCCTTCCCTTGATTTCAGAGCCTACTGCTGTAGTAATCCTTGGGGAGGAAGGGGTTAACACTCTGGTCAGTGAGTCCCAGGACAGCCAATAGGAATGAAGCACAGGTTTTTGAATTGGAACAGCAGCCTTGTCTGTGCCTGTTTGGATGCAGCAGAGCTCCTGGAAGGATCAGGAGGCGGCCAGAGGGGCCTGAGGGAGAATCCAGCAACATCCTTACCAAAGATAAGTTAAATTTGTTACTGACCAGGCGTGGGTAGAACAGGGAACGTTTACTTAGACGGTATTTTCTTGGTTTTTGGCTTGTTTCTTGGATTTCTCTGTGCTGAGCAAGTCCCCCCCCCAACTATCCTGTAACTACCTACGTTAATTCCCAGAGAAGCAACTCTCTGTGTTTATTATCTGTTCTTTTGATTAAAGAGTTTACCTTTTAAATAAGTTCTGGTTCTGTGTCCTGGAAGGGCAAGAGGTTTGTGTGCACGTGCCTTAGACTGCACAGGCAGCTATAGAGGGAACCCTGTTCCAGTTCCAGCTCATATGCAGCTGGGGTCCAGTCACTTTCCTGAGAGAGGAATAAACAGGATTGCAAGCACCTCACAGGGAGGAATTCCCAAGTGTGCCTTCCTTGGTCTCAAGAGGTTTTTTTGCATTTGGGTGGTGGCAGCAATACCACTCCAAGGCCAGGAATTGGAGGCCTTGGAGACTTCTAAGAGCAGGCTTTAAGGCCAGTGGCTTTTAAGGCCTGTTGCAGGCCCCCACCTTCTGCATTCAGAGTGCCAGAGTGGGGAAAAAGCCTTGACAACTGCTAAAATAGTTACTTTGTATTAATGATGAAACTGTGTAGAACATTATTGTATTAAAGCTCAGATCATTACTTTTCACATTTCTGTGGGAAACCACTGTAGAAGTGAAATGAACATGCACTTCCTCAGTCCTATTCCAAACAGAAGTTCATTACTACTTCACATAAAGGCAAATCCTCTCTCTGAAACACATCAGAAATACTCCCATTCAGTCACAGTAGAGGTTCAGCTTGTTGTCAAGACATTATTCATTTTGAGTACCACTTTCTCCCCTTTTGGTAGTGCTTGATACTGGCAGCACAGAGTTCTGAAGTTTCAGAGGAACTATTTTAAAAAGTGTAAATTATTCCAGGAAGAGCAAAAGGCCAGATGCTTATTATAGAGGCATTTATGATCATCTTAAATGGTGAAAATCTCCATTTAGATTTCTCCTGAAAATATTTATTTTGAACCGTGCTAATATACATATATCAACCAAGAACAAAGAGTCCTTTACTTAAAATATTTAAATATGCACAATATAAAAGTTAGATGTCCTATACCTTATTCAGTGAGAATAAATAAAAGCATGTATTCATGAAGTGATAAATATTTAAGTGGTTATTTAAACGAGAATCAGTTTATAAAAACACAATGCTCTGACTTTAGAATTATATCATTAGCATATAGGGTTAGAATTATTTTCTTCTGCTTACCATACACTTCATTCAGGATACCATTTTATGCTCCCTGCAATCCCAATTGCTTGCTTTATGTCTGCTGAGTAGTCTCACATTGTGGTTTTGGGTTGTACGTTTCACTTTCCCTGCTCTTCTCCCAACTTGTGGTCTGTACACCAGAATGTTTTGCCAAATTTCTTTTAAAAATATGCAGAGTTCACATTACTATGGAAAAGAAAATCCCCAAAACACACAGGGCCAGATTATGGTGCCCTTATTCATAATGAGAGATGGCCTAAGTTTTTCCTTTAAATTTTTCTCTTGAAAAAAGAACAGAAAAATGAAGATTTGGGTCAGGAGATGCATTTTGAGACTTCATGTCATTTTATCAAATTGCTTTAGAAGAAATAAAAAGCCAAACTTTTCAAAATAAAAGTTCCAAAAGTGGTAGCTGTGTTAGTCTAGTTCAGCAAAAATAAAGGAGTCTGGTGGCACTTTTAAAGTCTAACATTTATTGTGTGAGCTTTCACACCACAAAAGCTCATATGATAAATCTGTTAGTCTTTAGGAGTGCTGCCAGACTTCTTGTTTTTTCCCAAAATAAAATACTTCAGTTTTTTAATTTGAAGCACTTTGTTGAAAAATTTCCTTCAACTTCATTTTAAAAAAGTATAAGGGACTCAAAAATCGAGGTGGTTTCATGTTGTGTCAAGCAAAAGATTTACTTCAACCTGAAACTATTTTTTTAAAAAAGATTCTGGTTCTCTGAATGTGTCAGAGTCTTGCTTTGAGCTGATCTGAAACAAATGTTTTTTCCTGATTTTTTTTTTGGAACTCACCATATATAAAAAAAAAAAAAAAAAATCGGTTATTCTCACAGCTCTGTTCATGACTTCAGTGGGACACTTGTGCAGCTAAGGCCCATTCAATATCACTAGGGCTATCTCAGATTCAGACTCTAAGGTCAGAAGGGACCAATATGATCACTGACACTCTTCATAATCTGTCCCCTTAGTTGTGCTATGGAGACAGTTACGTTACTGGAGAACAGGATCTGAAGCAGCAATATTGGGCTTTGCTATGCCCACAGTTTTGCAATAGCTGCCATCCCTTCTTTACGAATAAACTGAAGCGCTTGGTAATGCAGAGGTGTACACTGAGGCAGGGTGCAGATCTGTCACGCACATGCGGTGCCTGTACCATTTGGTGGAAAATATCACTGGCAGCAGTGCATGTTTAAACTGTGCCAGGAAATGCAAGCTCACGTTCCCTGGGCATCTCAACACCAAACTGAGCCCAGCATGTGTATCTAAAATGTGCAGAGATACAAAAAGATGTTCTACAGAACATCAGTGAACTCTGGATGTTCTTGGGCATTAACTGCATCCTTTTGTGCCAACGCAACACATCTCCTGCTGAATGGCTTTCTAAGTCGGTTCACTTGTTTGGTTGACAGTAAAAGAAAAAAGTTCAACTGATTACCAGGGGGTTAGCTAATCAAATAGCAGCTAATGTGAAGCACCAGCAGAAAACTGCTTAAGGCTCTCAGATCATCCTTAATGGAGCCAATATACTGTCAAGCTGGGGTACCCTGTTTGCTCAGGACAGCATCAGAAGAGCTTTTTCAGGAGCCTGAGTGCCAAAGAGACTTGTATTAAATTGAGTCAGTATGAGATTCTTGAAGACTAATACAGAGAACCTAAATGAAGGGTGATGATGACAAGCTAGATGTAATAGCTCATGCTGAGGTTATTACCTAAGGCACACATGCAGGAAAGACAAAATTATACTGTGGCCTATGAAACACAGAACTTGTCAGCTTCGGGCAAGATTCTGCTACTCTCATTGAGTAGTCCCTCTGTACATAGCCCCACTGAAATCACTGGGGCTAGTTAGTATGAATAAGGGTGTCAGAATCTACCCCTCAGTCAGGTGAAATTGCCTGTGTTGCAGCTTAACACTGCTTGAAACCAAACACTGCTTTCCTTAGCTATTGCAAGCAAATTGAAGGCATTGTAATATTCCATCACATAGAAACTGACCATTTTCTCATTACATTTAGCTGCACTGGATGTGACTGTTCCTTAACTCTAATTAATTCATTTCATATCATAGGATTTACACTGTGTTCTGCACTGTAGCAAGTGTGAAAACAGTCATCTCAGTTCCTTACACCAAATTATGCTCTTTATCAGACAGTATGCATCAAAAGATAATTCTGGGACAAACATGCAAGTGAGGCAAAATTACATGCAAAAATTGCAAGTTGCAGTTTGCTGCATTGCCAACTCATCAGCAGGTCTTGAAACTGTATAAATTAGAAGGTATATCCAAGCAATCCTGACATCTGAATCCATGGATCATCCACACAGACGTCGAGCCTTTGCTCATAACTCCCTGAGCATCATTATCCTGCCAAGATTTCCTCTCCTTTTTCCCCACTCTGTGCAGACGCAAGTGAAGGGAGAAAAGAGATGGCCCTCAGAATGGCTAGCTAAATGGTAGAAATTCATAATGTTCTAATGTCACACACAGTATTCTGGGCTACTCTCCAAAATACTCCAGAAGTAGAGCCATAAACCTGAAGAAGTATCAGAGAAGGTTAGCAATAATTCTTTCCTATTAGGAAGCCCTAGATGTTTTTATAGTTTCCCAAGCATATGGTGCATGTTCCATTATTCTTTTCCACAATCTGATATTTACCGGAAGACAATGTAGACCAATGTTTCTCAAGAGGGCCAGTCCTTCCAAAGAGGCAACCTAGACAGTTGCTGAGGGCGCCAGACAGAAGGGGGCGCCAAGAGCCACTGGGGTGGGGCCAGCTAGCCTATTTTAAGTTTCCTGCCCTGCTCCGCACAGGCAAATAGCCCAGGGTTTGGTGGGGGGGGGGGAACTCGGGACAGGCTTGGGTGGGCTGCGAAGGGAGGGAAGGGGCAGAGACCCCTTGGCTGGCCCACAGCTCAACCTGAGGAGCCTGTGGGCTGCCACTCAGCCCATGCCCTTCAGCAAGCCTGTGGTCCAGCATGGCCATACCCAGCCCACCAACTGGGCCCACCTCTCACCAAGCACCAGCCAAGCCTCTCACTTGGCTTAGCACACGGCTTGGCCAGGCTTGGGGGTGGAGGGAGCTGGGAAGAGTGGGAAGGAGGGCCGGCGACCCCGACCACCGTGGGGGAGGAGGGGAGGGGAGGTGGTGCCAAAAATCACAGGTGCCTAGGGCACCAAACAACCTTGGGCCAGCCCTGTTTCTCAATCAAATGTACATGTACCCTTAGGGGTATGCAGAAGTCTTTCAGAGGGTACCATCAGTTTTTCAACAGACTATAGAGAAAGTAGTAGCCAAATCAGTAAAAACTAAAATTTCATACAATCATTTGTTTACTCTCTATATACTGAAAAATAAGTCCTATATATATTGAAATCGGTTTAGTTTATAATTAGATGGCAAAAATGAGTAAGCAAGCAATTTTTCAATAGTAGTGTGCTGTGACACTTTTGTATGTTTGTGCCTGATTTTATAAGCAAGTAGTCTTTATGTGAGATGCAACTTGAAAGTATGCAAGACAAATTTTACTCCTGAAAGGGGTACAGTAGCTTGGAAAGGTTAAAACACCAGTGTGGAACATCTTAATCCTTTATGATTCTTGAAAGTATAAGCAAAACACATTGCATCAACCTTACGCATGTAGGCAATGTGACAAGAATGAAAGAACTGAACATATTTGCAACCTATAAGTAGTGACATTTTAAAACAGAGTCCTGTGAATAATATAGATAAAAATACATTTGGCTCTGGTCAGCATTGTTGTTCTCACGTTTCCACATGTAATACATTCAAGTCCCGTATTTTGGTTGGAGGAATAACATCCGAGGCCTTGAAGAAAGACCACTCTGATGAAACAAACAGCAGAGTTGTTCTTTGATGCCTGGAAATTCACCATTTCCTGCAACTGTTGTGAATTCCCTTGACAATTCAACTACTGCCATCACTTCTATTCTCTGATGTAAGACAGAGTATTGTTTGTGGCCTTACATGGAAAAAGGTTATTTCATAGTGTGTAGTCATCCACGGGGTTTAATGTATTAGCTATTTAGCAGCAGGGGAAATTCTTGCATGCACCTCTGTCAATGCACTATGTGTGTCTGAAGGATTTAGTGATTCTATCTTGGATTACTTCTTACACTTGTTTTATACCAAAACTCAAACATTTCATATCTATACATGGAACCATTCTATTCACTTTTCTTCTTGACATTAATATTATTTGAATCCAGGCTTTCAAAGGCTAACGGCTAGTGTGTTAGTCCCTTGTCTCACCTACTGTCTTGTGAGCTGGGAATTTTTTCCCTAGAATGCATTTTTGTTGGAACACGTGATTCATTGAAACAAACATTTCTGTGGAAAGTGTCATTTTCAACAATTTTTTTGTACTTGAAATTCTTTAAAATAATTTATGAAATTGTCAGTGTTTTGTTCTGACATTTTTAACATGAAAAATTCTAGCTTTCCCAATAAGAACAACATTTCACTTGGAAGTTTAAGCTGATTATAGTAAAAATATTTTAAGAAGAGTTGAAATCAAAAGAAAACATTTAAAATTATTAAAACAAAAACACAGAGCATTTTTCCTTCAGATGCTGCTTTTTGTCTCAATTCAGGATGGGAAATTTTTTCTAAAATGCCAAAATGAGATGCGTGGCATGCGTGCATACACACAGGTTCAGGTAGGTATATACATATGTATATAAAAGTTCAAGGTTTTGTTTTTAAGTGAGTTCAGAGGTTGCAAATTCTTACCAGAAAGAGGGATAGTGTCTATATCTAGTAACAGTCACAAGTATATGCATCGTAGTCATGACATCCCAAAATAATGACAAAACTCTAAGACAACTTTTCTTCTAGAGCATGATTTCTAAGGTGTCTCATTCTCTGTCCTAATGATATGAGTTAGCAGTGGTATTACTGGGATAGTACTGGTCTTCACCGTGGGGAATTATAATGACCATTCCCATTGTACAGATCACAGGAACTTCCATGGGTCATTATGATAGCTGATCAATGAGTTAAGTATGTGAGAGAGAGAGAGAGAGAGAGAGAGAGAGAGAGAGCGCATGCGCGAGCAGCAGGTGTGCCGAGTCATGCCAATATAGCACGTTAGCATTTTCCTTGTCCTGCAGAAATAAGTAGAGCCCTGCAAATTCATGGATATCCACATTATAGCCGTAGCTACAACGCGGATATCCATGGACCATTTCTTGCAGATGCAGATCTGCATCTGTGTCTGCGCAGAGAGAGAAGTGAAGAGGAGGCAGGACAGAATCACCAGTGATCCACTAACATTGTACTTTTCCATGAGGCTGTTTTGTTCCTGCAGCCTGAGTATGGAAGTACAGAAGCCCTCCCCTGCTCTACAGTAATATAACGAGTATGTCTGCTTCCCCATATCATATTGTACAAGTTTCTCTTCTGAGATGTGTTCACAACACTTACTTCAATGATTTCACCTAAGCAGATGCTCAGTGTGGTGTTCCTCATTTTGTATCCATTAGCATTTGACCATCTTATCGCTGAACATATCCCATCTTGGTTTGAGCTGGCTGTGTTGTTAGGTATACATAGCCAATTGCAGTTTTTCTAATGGTAGCATGCTTTCCACTATGAAGACGTGTGTACAGCCAAGTAAGTGTGATCTGCAATGAGCCTGCTTCCTGCAGCCTTCTCCCTTTATCAGCCCTAAACTCTCCTACAGGAACAGTTACCGCAAAAGCAACATGTTCTTTGACAGTGAATATGGCGTTCAGATAACCAACTTCATTGTATAAATGTAGTAGCATAAAGAAGTAGTCTGCAGAAGTAATAAACAGAACTCAAGTCATCAAACAAGGCCAAATTAAGAAAATCCATGGCGCTAGACACAGTTCATATGGGCCCTCTCATGGCTCTACCTCTCTGATGTGGCCTCTCTCCTCAAACCCTTCCCCCAACCCCTGCCTTCAGGATGAACGCCTGTTTGAGTGAAGATAAATGAGACAGGTCACACCACTTGGATTCCTTGTTTCAGGATTTCTGCAGATTCAGGCATCATGTACACTCAGGTCACATTTAGAAGCTGTCCTTTGCATCGATGAAGGTTATAAATTATTTTTTTTTAAATGAAAGCTAAGATTCTAATCTCATGCGACTCCAGGAGCTGTGGCCCTCGGCACAAATCTATAATGTTTGAGCCTTCATTCGGCCATCACCAAATCCACTATTAACTTTCAAAAAAATGTATGAGACAATAGCTATTAAGTAGCTTTGTTTATCAATGCTTTCCATCCACGGATATCTAAGTATATTAATAAACTTCAGATATTGTATCTTAAATAGCAAATAAGTATAAATCCAAATACATCCATGCATTTTATTAACACCCTGGCACCACAATCAGGTTTGCAGCCCTACTGTACTAGAAATCATTATTCAAATGAAAAGACAGTCCCTGCCCCACAGAACTTACATTCTAAGCCAACTAGTGACATTCAAAGAGGGCAGAGAGGGATACCCCCCCACCTGCACAGATTATTCTATTTGACTTGATTCTGAGTGAGTTGAATTATATAAATGTATCTGTGCCAAAAAAGGTTTATGGTAATTTTTGATTGTTTCATCTCATTGATAAAATAAATATTTTTACACAGTTAAATGTCAAATCTGGTGAAATCTTAGGTCAAAATATAACGCATAATTTGGAGGTTATTAGGAAGCAAACCAAGTGAGCCAAAAAGTGATTCTGAGACACAACATTAGTTAACAAGGATATTAAAAATTCAGATTAAACAAGAGCTTCAGTAATATAATCCACAAGACTAACTGTATAATTAAACAAAAGAGACATGAAGCTCTCACATGAAGTTAAGGAGAATCTAAAATGCAAAGGCCTGAAATGTCTTTCACTTAAACTGGTATAAAACTAATCTAAGCCCAATTGACCTCAATGGAGTAACTACCAATTTATACCAGGATAACAGAAGGGAGAAGCAGGCCTCAATGCTGGAAACAAATAAGAGTTTTAGAATGAAAAATAATCCTCAGCATGAAATACATGAAAGGTGGTTTTCTTGATGAGCACTATCTGAGTTCAGAATGGCTTTCTGCCTGTAACCCTGTCATCATTTCATCCTGACATGATCTTAATTAGCCTTAGTTCTACTGCAGGGAAGCCTACTGAGGCATTTAGCACCATCTAATTAATCAGATATTTTGTGCACAATATAAAAGCAGGACAGCAACTGACAGTGTCAATTTAGTGATTTGAGTAATCCAAACAGAAATCAATCCTGCCTTTCCCCCCTTTGTAGGAAATAAGATATGTGTTTTATAGCAAATATTCTGGCATTTCCTTTGTTATATATTGTTGGTAATTTTTTTCCTTGCCAGACTTTTCCTAATGTACCACAAAGCAGAATTTGTTTTTTCCATCTCTTCATGGGAGAACAACATATGAGTTTATGTCATTGAGATTTAAGGGTTTTTCTGAGTTATAAAGTCAAAACACTAACAAGATCACAGACTTTAAATATTCTCATTTCTATTACAAGATTTCAGGAGACTCATATCATTTTAGGATTTTTTTTTTCCTGACAGAGCACAGCCCCCACTTTTCAGAAATGGTATCAGATTTTACACCTGCTATTATGTAAATATTTGCGGTGCAATTTATAGCAGTCATCTAACAGCCCACAGAAATAAGGTAATTAGATGTCTAAATGCAATGAAATGTACACACAATTACTTGCAGAATTAGCAGCATTATTGTCTGTATTTCATTGCATTTATCAACTTTACTCTGGGATTTATCTGTACTCGCTGCATCACAAAAGAGACATGAAATGAAGACATTATGTTGACTGATGTCAAAAGGTTAGCCATATGATTATACTGTGTGGTATAGAAAAAGACAAAAAAATCACTGCTTAATGAAAACAGTTTTATAGGAAGGCTGACTCTCAGTCTTAGCTTGAAGTAGTTGAGTAAATGACAAAAATCACAGGCAGACTTCTTCAGTTTTGTCTGACATCTGTAATATGCTACAGTATTTATTAATAGTGAATGAAGAATGAATAGCAGGCAGTGTCTTGCTTCAGCAGAATGCAGTAAAACTACCTGCAAGACCAATTTGCTCAGTAACTAATATTAAATATATGAAGGAGTAGCTTAATGTTTTGTGATTTTTCATGTAGAGTCCAATGCTAAGAACAAGCCAGTAAGATAATAACCTGTATAGAGAGGAGGTATTTAAATGATAATTTATATCAGTAACTGACAGTAAATTGCTCAACATTTTCTCTCTATAGTATTTATGCCCCAAAGCAGTTGACAATATATGGTATAAAATTATGAAAAAGTAAGACAGCTCCAGTGTTTTCCTCTTCAACAGAATCTCACCACAGGCATATGCAAGTCTTTTTATTCACTCTCCAGTGCAGCAGCCATTCACTAGTATTATTGTTCGGGTTTTTGAGATGCTCTCCTATTTGAAGAACCATCTCAATAGATTAGGCAGGTTTCTAAAGTTGCCAAATATTTCAGGTGCTGTTAGCCAGGATTACTGCTCATGAGACGATAGGATTTAATGTCAATTTCTCGTTTAATACTGCCCTGCTTCTAATTAACTGATTTATTTTTAAATATGGTAATTTGAACATCAGTAACAGTGAAACACACTGAAGTTGTTTTCACCAGACTAAACATGCAGTATCTAAATGTTATAGTTCATGTTGATGATTTATTTAACAAGTTTGGCTGAGGCACACACAAAGGAAGGCAAAAGAAGAAATCCCAGTAGCAATCCCAGCCTCCGGTCCCATCCCCTCCCGCACAACAGGACCAACCAAAACCTTTCCCCAGGTCCAAAGTTGGTGAGATAGGGGTTTCTGTGCATCTGCTCTGCCATCCCTGCAATCTTACAATAAGTACTGACATTTCTTTCATCCACACAGGCTTCCCAAAGACCCATAGTCGTCCTCATACTCCAGTAATTCCTTTAGGCTCCTTGCTGTCCGTTTACTCAAATTTCCCATGTTCTCATGTGCATACCCCAAGGTACATGAAACATGAAATCTGCACTAGTCAGGACTGCTGGCTCATAGGGGGATCTTCAAAAATGATTGTAAGGCTCTATTAATATGATGAGACTGAAGAGGTCATATTGACTCCAGTCCTCCGCAACAGCGAGAGGAAAGAGCATGACAAACTAGATCTAGTCTTGTATGCCTTGTCTTCGCTAGGAAAAAAGCATGTATTTAACATGTGTTTGAAATTTTACCATAGACAAGGTAAACTGTAGTTTGTGTGTGTTTGCTTGTCACGGTAAACCTTAGATCCTCCCCTATGGCTCATCTTGACCATCTTAACTGATTTTACCACTATTTTACATGCTAACTAACAAGTTAACACACACCTTTTCGCAGCGCAGACCTAACCCTGGAGTTTAGAAAAGTTCTAGAGAAACCTCCACACATCTGAGTGATTTTTCAAACTAAAATGGACCCCCAACATTATGACCTTCAACCATCACTAATCATGAATTTGGAACAATAATGTGTTGCTCCCTGAGTAAAACATGTTCATCTTCATTTTTTTTAGGTCATTCTACCCTGGAAAATATTAAATACCACTTCATAACTATCATTTGTTATTGTTCCTTTGGTTTAGGCAAAAGAAATTATGGTCACAGAAAATGTCAACTCAAACATGCTAGTTTGATATGCTGAATTAAAATCAGACATAGAAGTTTGTGCAATGGCTCTTGAAGATTTCATAACCACCAGCATTATCAACTGCAGAGAATTCTTGATGTTTCCATACGTTTCCTTGATCTCACAGGTGAGTGAGTAGTACATTTCAACTTTAACATGCTAGATGCTTCCCAAAAGTCTATCAGCACTCTTTGCGCAGTCAGTACCATGTTTTTTAAAATGTTAGCCTACACAAAGGTCCATCAAATCTTCAGCTATACTGAACACTGAAACTTTGCACAAAGTCATTCAGTAATCACATATCAACTGTAGGCTCTTGGGAATTGACCCTTGTCTCTATGCTGTACACTAAGCCCCTCAGAACTTCTTGGCAACTGCAAGGATGGAACCAAGATCTTTCTGTTCAAAAGCAATATACCCTATTTAAAATAAAGGAGAATCTCCATGAGCTATATAGGACCTGTGGCTCATAGTTACCTTTTCTGAATCTGTCCAGAGGATGACAGTGGTACACATACATACACATGACTAGTTCATTACTATAAAATGTTAATACAGCACTTCTCATGCTGGGTCAAAAACGTGGCCTGTTTAATTCAGTATCTTCTCAATGACTAGTACCAGACATTTTAGAGAAACTCCTACAGCAGCCAGATGTGGGATAATCTATCCCCCAGAAAAATCTGACTCTAACCCCTAATAGCTAAAGACTGACTTAAACCCTGGCGCATGAGATTTAATATCCCTTTCATTTTATTTTTTAATATTAGCTTGCATAACTCCAGATATTCATGTTCTCCATGTAAGTGTTCAGTCTCCCACAGACTAAGGTCAGAAGGAACCAATATTATCGTCTAGTAGTCCGACTTCCTGTTGCATGCAGGCCTCAGAACCCTACCTACCCACTCCTGCAATAAACCTCTAATTGACGACTCGGTTATTAAAATCCTCAAATTATGGTTTAATGTAGTACTTTTTATCCCAAAGAACCCCAAAACATATAATTAGTTACATGCTTATCCTAGCAGTGATAGTGCAGCCATCTGTGGGGTGTAGGCTGGCAGCCATGTGGGACACTGCATGCTGCGCAACAACATGAACTAATTTAATTTCACAGCAAAAACAGTGTCATAAAAAGCACCATGGGATTCAGTGCAAAGTAGGTCTTCTATGACAATAAATCACATGGTGTTTACTTTATCTACACTGGAAAGACAACAACCATGCCAGGACTTAAGCCTCTGGTTCCAGAAAAGGCGGGTTACCAAAAACTGAGGCTTACAGCACTGAATCATTCCTTCAGCAAATATATTAGAACCTTTTGTTTTCTAGGACCATCAATCAAGAATGACGACTTGTGTTAAAAAGCAAGCATGGACAGATTGTGAGACACTGGTTTCATTAGTATTTCCAGGATGATTCTTACCTCTTTCTGTATCGTAGAGGTATACAAACTTTTCCCATTTGTAATGACTCAGAAGGCTCAGGATGGCTCCTTTTAATGCTGGCCGCATCTGAATGACAAACTGCACATCGGCATCTGTTGGGAAGCTTGGTGTGACGAAGGACGTGTGCAGAGCTCCACAAAACGATGTCAGTGTATTCATGGACATCTGGTCATAGAATCCAAAGATGGCATAAACTCCTCTAGAAAACTGTGAACAAACTAACAAAACAAAAAACACAGGGCTGTTAGGCTGAAGTCACAATGAAGCAGGGTATATAATTAATGGAGGGAAGAGAAGAGAGAAGAAAATTGCAGTCATGGTCTTAAGTGCTCAGCATCAGTCAAAGGAAAGCAGAGTGGAAAGCACCCTGCACTGAGCTGACTTGCCTTCTGGCCCCTCCCTCCCAATGTTTAATGTAGAAATCATCAGTTCAAACATCCCAGCTAATCTCAACCTCAAGGAGGCTATCATGAAGAAGAGGATTCAAGATATGCAATCCCTTTACCTCTGAGCTACACTGAATACTTGGCAGCTGCATTTCCCAACATCATATCATGCATATGAAATTAATCCTCTAAAGAGCAGATTCTTTTAAAAAAAATCTTTGTTGGCAAAATTACCCAATGACAAACAGCTGTGAGACTTCCCAGCCCTTATAAATTCTGTACATTCGATGCTCCTTTGATTTCCTCAGCTCATATTGATGAAGTTCATTCTATGCAAAAACAAAATTTCAGAACCAATCCAGTCTTGGTCTCAAGCCTACTTATAAGCTAATGAGTTTCATCTTCTACCAGAATTGATGAGAGTCTGGGGTGCTCAGCACCTCACAGGATTGAGCTTTATGTTTCTAATCAGAATTGTACCAACAACTAAGGGGGCTGCTCTCAGAAAGAAACAAAATAAAGGCGTGAATGGTACTAACAAACACTAATGCCTAGCTACAGTGTTTTCATTAGCAGAAGTAGCTAATGACCCTGGGACAGAGATTCTTTACCCCCCATATTTTCAGGAGAGAGCCAGATAAACCAAAATCAGCCCCATCCCACAACTAAGGGCAGTCAACTGGTAAATACTATTTATCCTTTTGGAAATCCCATAATCTCCCCTTGCCACAGGCACAAAATTCCAGTTTCACACACACCAGGGTATGAGACATCAAACATGCAAAAAGTTACTGGTGTAGGAAGCCTGAGCCCAGGGTAAGTGTTACTGTTTTTCAGGTTGTGGTGATGGTGGTGAGTCACATGCAAGGAACAAAGGACACATTTTCTTTGGCAAGCTGTTTAGCAATAAAAAGAGACTGTTTGAACAGGAAGGAGGATTATTGGGGGCTGGGGAGTTTCATAGAATCATAAGGTTGGAAGGGACCTCATAGGTCATCTAGTCCAAACATCTAGTTTGTGAGAAGTGCACTCCTTTTTACAGAGGCTTGTTTTTTATAAAGCTGTTTAAGTGCTTAAAAAACAAAGTAAACCAAACCAAAACACATCACCAATATACAATATCTGAAGAATGCTTTACAAATTCAGTGCTATTGGAAGTTGCTGAACTGACATCCCAGAAGACTATGCCCTGCCTTTATCATCTGAGCAGCCACAGCACAGGCTGTAACACCAACTGTTCCCCACGTTTTGCCCCATCAGCATGCCATATGCTCACACTAAATGAAAGAAACTCTCATACTAGAGCTGGACCTTCTTCATGGCCAGTGGAGATGGGTGATCTCTGCAACCCAGCAGATGAAAGAGACTCATTCATAGAGGTCTCTGGGCCAATGTTTTTTTCTGTATCTGTCTCAGAAAATGGCGGGAAAAGCCAATTCTGATGATCCTCCACAGCCAAGACATTTCAGTGTTGAGTTCTTTGATATGACTGCCCTGGGATGTGCTATTTGGTGTCAGTTGAGATGTTGCTGGATGTGTGACGTACTCATTTATCTGCTTGGAAGTGGACTGAGGCCACTAGCTCATTTGACACTGGCACAAAATGGCCACCAGTACCAACTTTCTATCAATACTGATCTGAGCTTGGCAGTCCATGTTTTTAAGCTAAACCAAATAAAGGTGAGATGTAATTTATCCTCCCACTTTGTAATAAGCTACCCATTTCTCCATCATCTTTGAAAACAAATGCTGGATCCTGATGCATTTTTGTTAAACTATGCACCAGCAGAATACAAAAAGTGGAAGTCTGCTATAAAAATTGTCTGCTGAAAAAATATGACAAAAATGATTTACACATAAAATGGAAGAGTAACAAAAGGGAAAAATAAAGGCTACATCTGAAATTATAACAGTATCAGAATAATTTTATCATCTTAAAATCTTTCTGCTCTATAAGAAAACCTACTGAGCTAGGGCCTGATCCCGTGAGGTGATGAGTGCCCTCACTTTCCACTGACTGTGCACCTTGTAGGATCAGATTTCTTAGTAAGTTCCTCTGGGAGCATCGTACATTAATTATGTACTGTAGAGAGCACTTAAATGAATAGGCATTTACCACAAGTATTAGGTGCCTTAAGTGCTTCCAGTCAGGAAAGCAGGAAGTGAGCTGCTGAAATCTGAAAACTCTTAGGTCCTGACCACCCCTTCTGCCTTCTCTCTATTCTGGGGATGGCATCCAACAAAATGCAAAAGATCATAGCACAGTGCTACAGAGCTAATGTGTCTGTCTTCCCACGCTGCTACTGCCCTCTAATGGCTAACATAACAGATCTGGTCAAATATGCCTTATCACCATCACCACGAAGTCTTCTTGTGGCTTCAGCCTATAGGTGATTTAAGCCTTTAAAACAAGCTTGCAGTTGTGAATCTTATTTTTCTAGTTGCATCTGTTGAATCACAAATAATTTATAATTTTGTTTTAAAACAAAAAAACATTTTTTTCCCCAAACTGCATATCTATCGAGTACAACTCTACATATTTAATATTCAACAGGCTAACTTGATAAGCTACAAACAAACAAGGAGTCCTGTGGCACCTTTAAAGACTAATAAATTTATTTGAAAGTCTTAGAAGTGCCACAGGACTCCTGGTTTGTTTTGCTGAACTAGACTAACAATGCTATCCCTCTAGACCTTGATAAGCTACACTACTTTAGAACTGTGTCATCTCTTATGCTCTTCTGATTCCTTCCTCAGTTTAACATTTCTGATTACCTATTCAGCATACACAGTAGGATGCCAATTTGGTTTTAGTGACTCATTTAAAGGGCAAATAAACCTTTCTTTTTATAAGGGGACAATAAAGTACCAGCTTCTTACCCTCAGTGTTCTTTTGAACTTCTCATTCTGCTGTGATTTTTAAGTTAAAACTGTCTTTTACATTAGGTGTTTTGTTAAGCCATGTACGTTCTAGACATTCCAATAATATATCTAAGTAAATTTAATTTCCTTACTATTCAAATACCCTTAAATCAATAAGATACATTTAAAAGCAGAAACCACAGCAAACCAAACACCCAATTCTACTTTACATCTACATACAGCTTTTTTTTTTTTACACTATTTACCAGAGCAGTTTTCATTATCATTATTTTTGAAAGCTCAGCAAAAATTGCTTCATGTTTGCTTTTCTTTATTTGACGTATAGAAATGGTCAAACAGAAATAAGCAATTTTGTTGCAACCAAATTTCTTGCAATATTTTTGGCTAGATCAGCAGCTTGCTCATCACACCAATCATTACTGATTCTCTTTTCCCCTTCTATTCATTGCAATATAATCATCAATTCTAAAGTAGTGAAAGAAACACTAATAATTTTATTTTAGTATATTAACTGCAAAGTGGGTTATTCATCTGATGGATGGATGAAGGACATTATTTGGTATGTGCTCCCCAAAAGGACTTTAAATCTAATTTACAAAGCAATTTTTATAACAGTAACAAATGAATCAACATGATTAGTCTTACAGAAAGGCTGGGGATGATTTGAAAATACAACAAGGAATGCAACACATATTTCTTATAGCAAAACAGCTGCATGCATTTCAACAAAGTATTTAGCTCTACACACACACACACACACACACACACACACACACACACACACACACA
>ML681991.1:14640915-14867258 GCA_007922195.1 Podocnemis expansa | reverse complement strand
CACACACACACACACACACACACACACACACACACACACACACACACTGCTGAGCCAAAGAATTCTACAAGTGAATGCTTTGCCTATTCCTTTCAATATCCAGACCCCATTACGTTGCTGGTGGCTCTCTAACCTTTCCAAAAATTTATTACTACTTATGATCACATATGCATCAGTAAAAAATGACCATTCTGTACAGTTTGAATGGATAAGGCCTGAAAACACTAAAGCTAAAGCAGTACTGTTGCCACAGGAGAGTGAAAACAAAGTGTAATATGGTGTGTGTTGAAACAGCTATGCTGTGAAGAGACACGGATAAACCAGTGGCAGCCACACTTGATAAACCATCACCATCCACGTTTGACCTCTGCAACAGATAAACCCACTGTTTTTTTTTTCTGCACTCATGCATACCTGCCAGCAACAACAAACATATGGGGGGAAGAGATGAGTCATTTTGACATGAGGTAAGTAGGGTGAGGCAGTCTAATAAAAGTATAGTTAAGACACACTGCTAATAGGTAAGAAGTTAGCCATTTGTTTCCATTCATACTGCTTAAAGGATGAGATGATAGAAATGGGTGAATCCTTAAGCGTGTCAAGAGAAGGGGAACCTTAGGGCCATGGGATTTGAAGTGATTCCTGTTGAGGGAAGAAAATGCCTGCAGGGCTAACACGGCTATCAGCCAAAAACAAAAAAGATAACATCTACACAGCACACTAAGCCTGGGTTCTGACTCAGGGCTGAGCCAATCCCTCTTTCCGTCCACAAACACACCACTCTAACTTAGGTGCTCAGGATCCATGTCCTAGGACATTGCTTGGTGGAGGAGAGGGGAGAAGAAGGAGGTGAGACAGAGCTTGAGTATTCCTGTAACTCAGGTCCAACCTCTGTCATTTTGCACTGTGGACAAAGCTCAAGCTGCAGTCCTGAGCCTGCAGGTCTGCACAGTGTACTATGAACTTGTTAGCATCGCTGTGAGATTTGAATCCAGCTAAGCCCAGTGTGGATGATGAAGCAGAGCTGGAAACAGAGTTCACACGCTCAGGTCTCACTTTAAAATGCATATCTACGTGGCCCTGACAGATTAGGCTGTCTTCACATTCCACCACCACCACCAGTATCTATTATTTGATATAATTACCTGGGGTGCACAGTTCTTTTCTAAAACACATAGATTCAGTGAAGAGGTCAGAGTGTGGCATCAGATTTAGTCTGATCTGTGTTTCACAGGCCATTAAATTTCACTCAGATACCCCTGCGCTGAGCTCAATGACTTTCATTTGGCTAACACATATTGTTTAGAAACACATGAATTGACCATAACACTTCTTAAATGTACTGTACCTGAGAAGGAAAGAGGATCATATTGAATAGACCACTATCCTGACGGCCCCCTGTTCAGACTTTTCCCTCCAAAAGATTCCACGACTGAGCACTCAGAAGCAGTTGATTTACCCAAGCCAAAAAGTCTGAATCTCATTTCACCAAATGGAAACTGGAGTCCAATTTCCACATCAGAATCGCAGCCTCCCAGTCCCATCCACAAGGAGTTTTCCATGAGGGATGATAAGGCTTACACCTGATGTTATTTCCAGATTCCAGGTCCCCAGGAAAGCTCTGGGGGACAGAACCTCACTAAGTTGTCTGATTCTCTCGCAGAGGGATTGGACGCTGGAGATCTTGCTGCTATTTTTCGTTTTGTTTTCTAACACTACTTAGTTCCTGCAGCTTGTACATTATGAATATTCATGACAGAGGGAGTTTATATTAGTTGTGACATTTCTGCAGTCTGTTAGATGGAAGCTGACAGTACTGAGCTGGTTAGGGAAAAGACCAACAATATTTCTACATGTGCAGATTATTTTCTCTGAGGTCTTTCATTAAACAAAACAAAATCACCTGTCTTCACCTGCACATAATTGCTGTGTCACGGGGGAGATTCATACTTTTTTTGTTGTTGTTGTTTAGTTACTTTGGAAGAAAATCTGGATAAAGCCAACAATACAGACAAGACAATGAGTGAATTATAGCCTGTTTGTTCCAGTCAATGCTATTATTAGTAACCAATATTTAAAAAGTTAGAATGGAGTCCTTCAATACTTGGAATACAGTGTGTTTATAAAGAAAGAGAATAGCATCTAGTCATTAGCATACAGCATTGTAGGCTAGGAAATCTGGACCCAATTACCTTCATCCCTGACTCACTTTGTAACCTTGGTCAAATTACTTCACCTCTCTCCACCCCAGTTTCCTGCTAGGAAGAATGGGCACAATAAAACTTACTTATGTCAGAAGGGCATAGTGAGGCTTAATTCATTAATATTTGCATGATATTTCACACTATGGAAATGCAGGCATTACTGTAATTCTTGTGTATTTCTCACAAACCAGATTTTTCAGTTCTGTGTTCTCTTTTTCCCTGAACTACAGAATGTCACAAGGTGGCCACACCCTCCAGCAGCAGGCTGAGCCAGAACAGATGTACCTGGTCCAAATGCCCCTTCAGTGGTTCCCAGAAACTCCTCACAAGCTTTCTTGATTCATTAACATCTTACTTGCAGGCAGTTTATTATAAAACTATAGTGCAAACTAGTTCATAAAAAAGTCCCAAAACAGCTGATTCCTCATCCTTCTGTATACAGTCCTGAAAAATCCCACATCATCTAGTTCCCCAGTGCCTCACATATCATATGCCATGGCCTTTTGACACACCTGGGCTCTTGGTTGGTCCTCTCTTGTTCTTCTACTAGCTAGCCACCCCAGCTTTTCCAGTTGAAATGCAACCCCACTTTTTGCAGTGGGAATGCCCCCAATCCCTCTGTTGGAAGTTCATCCTTTCCAGGAGAGCACTTATTACTTCTCTTGCCTCATCAATCTCTCAGCCTGCAGACATAGGCCCTTCCACTCTTCCCCAGCTCCAGCTCTCTTCAGTGTGGTTATCTCAGCAAGGAAGCCCTCCACTTCTTCCCTGCCTTCAGGCCTCTCTCACCCGCCAATTACTCGTGTTAAGGTGGGCCTATGTGCATCTGCACCACATTATTAAACTATACTTTATTATTTATTTTCAGTAGCACTTTGAGGGTGTCTATGAAGGCCCCATGGTGCTACTATTGTACAAGTATATATTACTACAGCCTCAATGAGGCTGGCTGTTTGTAATATGCACAATCTCCACTTACAACATTTTACATGTTTTGTCACCTAGGACTGTGGAGTAAGAATGTAGCTATGTACTTGAGTACATTACATATATCCTTCATATTAAAGAGTGGATGAGGATTTTTATAAATGCACATCAAAAAACCATCTTGCCAGCAATGGGAACACGCAATTACCTATAACTATACACTAAAGAACAGTGGTTCCCAACCTTCTCAAGGATGGGGACCACTTCTCTATATAAAAAAAATTTGCCCCCAGCCACCAGCGGGGTCCAACCCCACCCAGCAAGCAGTGGCAGCACTGGGATCCAGGACCTGCTGGGGAGTGGTGCTACCACCATGGGCCAGCACCAGCCCAGGAGCTGCCCTCTGCCCCTGCCATTGGGCCCTATCCAACCCAGCCCCACAACCCCAATGCCCCTTACCCCCCCCCAACCCTATTCACCTCCCTTCCCACACTTACCTGCAGCAGCAGATAAAAACTGCTTGTGCAGCAGGCTTCTCCTGCCCTACACAGCTCACATGCTTGGGCTGCACAGGACAGGAGATTTAATGGTCCCAGCTCCCAGCAGTGTCTGCTGACCCCTTGCAGTAACTGTTGCCCTCAGGGGTCCGCAGATCACAGGCTGGGAACCACTGCTATAGACCATACCAGTGAAAGCTGTTATGCATATTTCCATACCAGCATATCCTATTAGTTACCTAAACCCTCTAGTAAAAAATAAATAAAAAAAAAAGAGAGAGAAAGAACATACTTCAAACTCCGTGGCTATTCATTCAGTTCTTGTGTTCTCGGTGAAGACCATCAAAAGTAAAATCAGTAAAGAGACCCATATTATGAAAGTAACAAGTATTTCCCCATCAGAAACTTGATAGAAATAGCTTGATACAACACAGACATACATCATGCTGATCTGGGTCAGATTCAAACCTTTGATCTCACTGTGAAAGCCTCCCTTTTCCCAAACTTTTGAGCCCCACCCCCCGGTCACACTAAGATTATTCATTTTCGTTAAACATGTTTGATTTACAAAATACGCCAACAGACTCCATTGCATTTTACAAGTGGACCACCAAAAATAAAAATTTGCCTGCCATATGTAGCAAGAAAGCCAAGTAATCTGCTTTAAGAAGTTAATTAACACATTTTAAATGCTTATGCAATGCAAAAGACATCCATGAAAAGAGATTTCAATCATCTGAAAAAACAAAAACAAAAACAAAAACAAAATGAAAAACCACCACCATCCTCCCTTTGTCTTTACTTGCAATTCACCTTCTTCAGAAATATCAAGGAACATGAATCAAAGTGTTCAAGTTTCTGAATGTATTCTTAGAGTATTGCCAGATGAGTTGTTTAGGGAAATGGTGTTTGGAATGGTTGGAAGCATGCTGTGTTATGTTTGTTGCTATCACTTGGTCACTTGCTATTTTGTTACTTAGCTGCTTACAGAGCTAAAAATTATGTAGAATGTGGGCCATTACTCTACCTTAACGTCTAGATTATTGCCCCAAAGCTAAGAATTATGTAAAGGCTTGGACAAATTTATGCATGAGATAAGTACTTTGGCCTGCACCCTGTCAAACTTTAACAAAAGCTCTTGAAATGCTTTGCATTTTTGACTCCTGTACAACCCTTAGAAATCCAAGAGTACTCCCCCTTCTACTTTCTAACTAAAATCTCAGTTCTCTCAAACTGTCCAATCAGGACATCTCTTTTGCTAGGCCCCAAAATGTAAAAGTATTGGTTATCTTCATCCTGGGACCCACGATACTTGTTTAATGTTAATACATGCAGCAGTCAGCATTGTACAAGAATATCCCCTATCAAAGGATATTAAAAGATTACCATAGCCAATATGTTGGAGATTTAGGGCACCAAAACAGACATTAAAAGATTGACATAGATTAAAGGTGAGAGGAATGAGAACTTGTCAGCCCATTATTTTTTCCTCAGATGATTTCAAAATGAATTAAACATTTGAGGACCATATTTTAACATGTGCTGCTTAGGATATTACTGGGTCTTGCTTAGGAGGATTGATTGATTATGATTATTATTAATATATTAACAAAGGTTCCGAGTTAGCAATCATTCTGCTAAACAACTGTAATAATCTACAATATTCATTAATTTATCTTATTTCCAGAATGTTCAATTACATTGTCTGAAACCTCTGATTTACTTCAGGAAGACTGTGCTAAAGTGTCACTCAATAGGACAGACAAGTTGAGTGAGATAATATCTTTTATTGAATCAACTTCTGTTGCTGAAAGGGACAAGTTTCTGAGCTCCGCAGAGCTTTTCTCCTGGTCTCGGAAAGGTAATTAGAACAATGCTGGAAACAACTAAAATATTCATTTCTACTTAAATATTTTAGGCTCCATTGTAGCACTTAGTTTTTTAAGTACTAAACCCAATGGATTTTAATTTTGCTGTGTTATGCTCATGGCTCATCAAATCCTTGGCACCAAGTGCCTATGGCCCTCAGGATTTTGCCCCCAGCACATAGCAGTGGCTTTCTTTGGTGATGGGAGCTGGGGGAAGGGGGGAGGTTGCTGAAACTGTTGGTGGTCATGGTGGCTTTCTGGCAGCAAGAGGGCCCTCTGCTGCAGCACTACCAGACATGGCAACGGTCTCTTGGTGGCAGGGAGCCCCTTCACTGCCTTACACCCTAGGGGCACTTAATTTTTTAGGCTGGCCCCAGGAGCAAGGAAGATTTGTCAAGGCCTTCTTATGCTCAAAGAAAGTTTCTTATTTACATCTTGTGAAATGGTCTATTATTTACTATAAATAAACCCTTGGAAGTATGACATTGTTCTAAAAAAAACCTCATTATATCATTACATAAAGCATTAATAAAAATCTTTATAAAAAGTACTAGGAATTCTTGCAAAACCCATGGATTAAGTATAACAACTGTATGCAAAGACACTGCCCCCCCCCCGGGCACCTTTCACACCACCACCCTTATCTCAAAGTAAAAGCACAGCATATCCTTGGATCCTGTGCCCTGACCAGCTGGAACATTTGTTAGAGGCCACCTTCCTAGATGTTCATAATGTTGATCAACTGTGCTCACTTCCTCCTCTCTCCCTTGGCAAGGCTCTTCCTTGCTCCCTCAGACACAGTACAAAACCCAATAAGGAGATATTGTTCAGAGGCTTCCAATCATGACAGCAGCCACCTTTGTCTACACTTCAGCCTTTCAAATACTATTACACTATTGTTCTGCAGCTATTCAGGATACAGTTAAAAAGGGTATCTCCTACCTGAAGATCCAGAAAAAAGGCTTCCTAAGTTAGGGAAGCAGAGGGCCATGCAGGCCTCCCAGAATGATGGGGAGAATCACACCACCACCAATGTCCACTGTGGTTCTGGGAGCAAAAGTTCCAATTTTCATTGTAGAAAATGGGTCAGAAAGTCAAAAGATTCAAACATACTGGACCTTTTCCAGACTCACCCACATTAATTTTGCTGAGCCCAGAACAGTGATCAGTCACTCCCTGCATCATCATGGACAAGCATGCTTTGCTGCTGATCAACATGCAGACATGCATGAGGGCCTAAGATGAGGCATGTGTGTTCCAATGGCCTCAGTATAATTTGGGAACCCCATCCACTCAAATCCATCAGTTGCCCCCCATGCATTATCAAGCTTAATGACAGAGGGGCGGCAGCACCCTCTTGATAGCCAGGCACACCTCATGATAGCTGCCCTGACAGAGGGCTACCTACACCCAACCAGTTAGCCACTGACCAGAAATAGTCAGGGGAGGCCAGCTTGCCAGTAGTGATGGTCACACAGGCATCTGCACACTGAGGAAATCTTGTGTGGAGGCGTTATCCCCTGTGGCTCCAAGTTCAGCTACACAGATATCTATAAAATGGACACGACGTTCTGAAGTTCCATCAACACTGCTATTCATCCAGGTCCGCACCACTATCCTAGCTCACCGATCAGGGCTGGTTAGTGCTGGAGTCCAGAAGTGGCTACATGCCCAAAGAAAGCTGCTCCAGGAAAAGTTTATGAAAGTGTGACTGCTCAACTTCATTCTCTTTCTCCACAGATGCCTATATCAGATACTTAGCTTTCTGTATAGCTACAGCCATGGTTCCTAACCTTTTCAGTAACATGGCACACTTCAGTGGACACAGAATTCCACAGCACAACCACCTTTTTCAGCTGAATTGATTGCTCATAAACATCACATTTACTATTGTTAGTCTTACTAGAGTGGTTTGCAACACAGTGCACACAACAAGCTAAAGAAGGATCAAATGTATTGTTTCAAATCCCCTAGAAAAAAAATGTTACCTCAAATTTTGTCTTTTGGCCACCTGCATTTAGAATGCTCACACTTCAGAATCAAAAGACGATAACTTGCTTTTAATTTGATGATTAATTTTCATGAGTTTTAGGAGTTGTAATTTTGGTTGGATAGACTGTTTAAGATGAAAAAATGTTTGTTTTGCATTTATTTTCGTTATCTTTCTACAAAATTTCCTAGCATGTTTGGACAGTTCTCCCAGCACACTGGTTGAAAATTGCTGGCTGCAGCTTCTGTGATAGCAGTATGTAGACACCATAGCTGTAAGTAACCCAAGATAACAAAGAGGAGTGGACACATTGTTTGCTCAACAGTTGTTCTGGATCACTTAATGTGAAGCAATACATGCTGAAACTTTCCAGCATAGACAATCCCTTACTGCCAATGCACACGGGTGTAACTGAGCAAAGAATCAGGCTCAATTAGTTTAACATTTGTTTAAATAACCTTTAAAAGATCAACTTGCCACGTGCAATGGAGTGGAACTTAATATGCAACTGCAGTTAGAAACTGTAAATGATGCCTTGGTTTAAGTGAAATTTTCCTTACCAAAATATAAATTTATTAAGTTTGTTCATTACTAATTTGCTATATAGGTTAACTTACAATATGTTCCAGTTTTTATAATTAAATGACTAACTTTTAACTTGCAAATGTCATGGTCAAATTTCAGTTTAAATTTAGAATAACGTTTGTTCTCTGATACAACCAATAGAATAGTCATTAAGGGATGTATACTCATGCAGAAATAGTCGTTTCACTGAACTGACAAATCTAATATTGTGGTGAGATGCTAGGAATGAAACAATACCACAGTTTACATTTACTGATCTTAAGTCTCTTTATACCCCTACCACAACCATCTACAAGCATGAGGGTCAATACTGTGATGAGGCAAATGTTTCTTTGTTTCATGTAGTACACTTGATTGTGTATAGGATTAGTATTGTTAACCTTCATCTGCTGAATATGCCAAGGTTATAAAGGCCTATTTCCCAGCAGACCAGACTCACTGACAGCAATCTTTATAGCGTCGGCATCAGGGTAGTTTATTTTTGAATATGAAGGTTGTGGCATTCCTCAAAGTAGATTTGTTTGGTGTATTGGGCTAGCACAGCTTTTTAGACAGATTAATAATTTAAGTGAAGTGTCTCTTCAGACTATAACATAAAGGACAAGAGACCTCATTTTCCACAAACAAAAGATATTTTTGGTATTAATACTGCCTCTTTTGATCGTACATTTTAATCAACATGAACAAACCAAGGCCTTTCTTCCAACCAGCATGTTATCAGTCAGAGCAAAACCTTTCTATATAACAATAGCGTGGAAGAATGCAATAAAACAGAAATGTACTGAATAAAATATAATGATTTTCTTTCATGTGAATTAAATGATTGCAGTAGGTAGCAAACTGAAAAACACCAAATATTAAAGACTCCATTAATGCACAGAAAACGGACAGGAAATGGAGCAGTACTTCAAATTTCTGACCAGTGCCCCACCATTCTGTTCTGACCTCCTATTCTGGAGGGATCACCAGTAGGAAGGGAAAAGCTATTTCATTCTCTTTGAATTATTCACCTCTTGGCTTTTCTACTGAAGCTGCCAATGAATCTGCACTAACTGAATTCTTAAAATATTTCAGCTTTCTTGCAAATCTTCATAGTAAGGAATAAATCGATACTTTTAAATCCCTTGGAGGATAGGAGAATAGTTCTGAACCTGCGAGTTATCATATGTGTTTATTATAGACTTTTGACGCACACATTTTTCTGCTGAATGACAGAAGCCTATATACCATGAGGAACATGGCACTATATACCATGTGCCTTTTTAAAAGAAAGCAAGAAAGAATCAGAAAGCACACAATCAGAATGCAAGCTGTCCAATAAAGAATGCATTTGTTTCATCTTTCAAGGTGTCTTAACTGCCTGTGTAGGAAAAAAATACACCCCAACTTCCATATTACACATCACCCTTTCAAATGGGCCAAATCCTGCTGTATTTAGCATATGCCAGATTGCAATACCCTTAGTCACACTGATTTCAATAGTTCCTAGCTCCACATTCAGTCCCAAATAAAGTCATTAGAACTACTTGTGAAGTAAGATGTTACTTGCTGAGAACAAGGATATAACAATCCGCACTATGCAGACAGTCCTAAAATTGTGCCCATGAAGTAAAATAACCCAGATGTGGCTCACTGTATTGTTATGGTAGCCTATCTCCAGCCGCTCAAGCACTAGTTTTGTGCTATGTTAGCTTCCCTCCCCACACCTCCATCCTCCCCTAGTATGACTAAGTTTCCACTGACAAATGGAAAGAGAGAGTCCGTTTTAAAATGAAAAAGTTAAAAGCAGTTTCAGGTACTGCATCCAGCTCAAGTCCCCAGAGCCAATTTTTATGGTTTTACAAACACATTTTCCTGGGTTTTTTAAAAAATGCCTTTCTTTTCTGTCATCTGCATAAAAAAGCTCAAATGAACAATGGGAGAACTAGCTAGCTAACACAGAAGAAAAACCATGCAACTAATGACCAATTGCCATCTCTGAGCACAAAACAAACAACAAAAAACAAAAACAAAAAACCCAACAGATTTTTTTAATCTGTTTCCATGACCTTGATGCTACTTGTAAAGACAATACAACAAACAACTTCAGACAGAATAAGTGTGACTGACAAATTCACAATATCTCTTTAATCAAGTAGATTAAAATCCTGCAAGTAGTGCAATGGCCATTACAGATCATTCACATTTCCTAGTGTTAGCACAGCTACGTATGTACATAGCTACTAGAGCTCTTCGTTCGTTCAAGTTGAATCTGCAGAAATCAAAAGGTCTTGTGTAGCTGACCACTTATGTTACTGTAGGACTAATGGGACAGGAAAAGAACTGACAGACATGGAATAATTCCCAAGCCCCTGAAGACACAGTTGTAAATATGGAGCAGGGTATAAATTAAACACTGGGATTTCATTCTGATTGCTAGAACACACTCATCCACTCCTTAAAACAATCACACAATTTAGCACACTGGAAAGTCTCTCAACGACTACCCACAAGCACAGCACAGACAATAGGATCATGGTCAAATTCATCTCTTAATTGACCTAGTGCACTTCTGTGGGAGTTACATTGGTGTGTCTGAATTTAGTTCATCATGTGCATCAAACATCTCCTATAAATGGCCATTTCAAATAATAATGGATGGTTAGAATCCAGAGACAATTCATCATTTTATGTGCATAACTCAAACCATAACTTTTAAAACCCAAAAAGGAAAGAATTTTTCACATCCAGTGTATGCAGAAGACAGTTTATTTACCTGGCTACAGTGCTTTTATTTATGATACCTAAGTTAGAGAACTTTTTGATCCAACAGAGTATAAACATCTTTAAATTTAATCTTTTCTATTTCAGAGAAGTTAGTGTGATTTGACTGGGTCTCATGCATGCCTCTGACAGGCCCAATCACAGTTACAGTCCTTGCACTCTCCATGTACCAGTGTAATATACTGATGTGTTACAGGTCTCCTTTTGTGTCCAATCCACAGATGACATGTGGATGTATGGTGCTGGGTACAGAACCAGGGCCTCAACTCAAAGCAGTAGCAGCTCTTGGCTTTAATTCTGAAGATCCCTGGTTCAATTGCCGGCTATCACATAAGGATTTACTCCAAACCAGCACTGAAAAGAGCACTAGGCCCCCCAGAGACAAAGGAAGGCTGGACTTTCTGTACTAGTGACACCCACACAATGTGGGGAAGAAGGCATGCTGCAGCCCATGACAAGTGGCAGAGGTCCCACCTAAAGTATGTGCTCTCCCAAATAAATTAATTCCAATCATAATTCCTCCAAGTCCATCAGCAGCACGCATACATAAATCCATAAGCTGACTAAAAGGCCCCTGCTGTTAACAGCTTCCATTTCACGTCTGCTGAGATTCATGATGCCTCTCTCTGCTACATTTAGTGCTTTTTTGTGTAGAAGCCTTTCTATTAACATGGGAACTAGAATGGGCATGAGGCTAAAGGACTTTCTGAAAGCACATATCAGATTGCTGTTAATCATCACTTCTTTCTCAGCTGTACTGTATATCTATTTTTAATTGCAGTCCCTTGACAGTGTTATCATAGGTCACTTTGATGGAAAGGTACCAGTCAGCAAAGGACATAAATTACTGTTGCCCAAGAGTTCTCTGTTAAACCTTTACTCAAAATCCTGATGTTACATTAAAATACCATCTATTGTAATTCAAGACATTCCTCCTCACACCTGTGTTTGTATGACATTACAGGATCTGCACATTGTTATAGATACAGAAGATACACAACTACATCCACAGCTGCTGCAAACTCCAATTATGCCATCTTTTGCAATCGTAATGGAGACTTTGTTTATAACACTGAAGGGGCACTGACGTGTATCTCTTCATATGCTTCCTACTGGACTTCCTTTAGAGCTGTGTGCAAAGTGGTTATGAAAATCTATATCAACAATCAGGTCTTACACAAAAGGAGAGTAATACAACTCTTTTGGTTTCAAGTCATGCTCTACACAAGATTTAAGAAAATGTTAATTCCAAATAAAGCTGATCATGCTACTTTGAGCAGCTGTGACGAGGAAAACTGAATCACAACATGGAAGCTACAGAAGTAGGAATACACAGAAAACATCAGATAGACAGTGAAAACATTTTTGTCCACCAAAGGGACTCTCCAAATGAAAGTAAACACATAATACTTTCAGAACTTCAAATATGCAAAGTGAGTGCGACTGGTCAAGGAAATAAATGAGGTAATCACTTTCTATAGTGCTGGAGTCCTCTGAAAAGTCAGTCATATTCTGGAGTGCATTTCTAAAATGGCTGATCTTACAGGTACTCTAATGCAGAGTCCATTATAAATACTCTAGTGAATGGAAGAGGCCAGTGTACAGTTAATTAGATTCGATGATATGGGAAATGCCAGATAATTAATTGCCTGTTTTAAAAGATTTAACTCTGAAAGTGAATAGCAGAAATAGATTTTGGGGAAGTGGGTGGGAGATCTAATCTTCTATTATACTATTGGTCTCCAAGCAGAATTTCCTAAGCAATAGTGTGGTGTAATGCAGCTTAGGTTTATTAAGAAATATAATTGATAATAATTGTATACGACACTGCCACTTTACACTTCTCTCTTTTAAAAATATGCCATTAATAAGAGCTGATGCCACCTGCACAAAAATGAGATGGCATGGCATGAGGCTACTGCAGTGAAAACAAAATTAAAAGCAACCAAAAAAACTATGATACAAAAAGAAAAAATTAAAAAAAAAATCAAGATTTTTAAAGATTCAGAAAATCACAAGAAGAGGAAACATGATTCAAGAGATAGATTTCTTCCATTAAAACAGCAGCATCTCTCTCTGTAATTTTGCTTGGAAATGTAACATTGCTGTCTGATTTTTTTTTAAAGATACCTAACAACTTATACTCTGTAGAGTGGTTAGTTAAATTCAGAAGACGCTCAGGAAATAATCAAAGCCATTTAAACCAACCAGAATGCCCAGCATCCACTCTCTCTCTATGGCAATGGCAAAATGAAGAGAAGTAGATGTTGGGTGTTGTGGATCCTGTACAAAGACAGCTTCTGGTGGCTCTTGGAATTACATCACCTCTATTTCTGGAGCTCCCATTGCAATCCATTATTAAAATACAATGGAAGGAAACTAAGGATCAGTATACATTTGAATGAGCAACATCTTCACCATCAGTTTATGTAGCATGGAAGACTGACTGATAGCAGGATTTGTGCATCATATTGAAGTGATCAGCTGACAATTGGGTTCCCTTAAACAACTGTAATAAAGAACTGTATACATACACACACAAGACTATTACCTTGAAACCACGTGATTAGCTACCCTAATGACCACAACAACATACTTTCATCCCCTTCTCCTCTCTTTGTTGCTGTTTCTTTTGTTTTGCTTTCACCTTAATAGAGGGCCAGTCTTACAAACACTGTTAAGAATAGTACTTACTATCATCATGAGTTATCCCATGATTTCAACGGAAACTACTGGGACCAAGTTTGCAGAGGGCTAGCCATGTTAGTCTGTGTACAGCAAAAACAAGAGTCCCGTGGCACCTTAAAGACTAACAGATTTGTTTCGGCATAAGCTTTCATGGGCTCCAACACACTTCATCAGATGCATCAGGTGCCACAGGACTCTTGTTGTTTTTATTGGCACCAGTAAGGTTGTTCAGAAAGCAGACAGAAAACACTACATACATTAGCAGGATTTGCGAGATTGGGGTCATGGGCATTGGGCCTACGAACATTTATGCTTGTGCTTAACTTTCAACAAATAGTCTCACCAAGTCTGTAGGACTGTTTCTCAGATTGGAAATACATCAGGGCAGGGAACCAGTGTTTATCATTTGCGGTGCAACACGTCATGCGCACTTATAGCGTGACAGAAATAATGAAAAACACCACCCAGGAAAGCACAAAGTCTTTAGGATATTCTGAGGGTTTTCCTTTTTTACTCTGTAGTACATTATGGAAAGAATCACAGTTTCTAGTAGCAAGAAAATATAAAGACTCTTCTGCATGTTATTTTTCCCCAAACTGCACTTTTTGCCAAGGAAGTTAATAAAGCAAAGCTGTTAAGAATAGTTTCCCAAACAAAAATATCTGCTTTTCAACTCCCAGGTTAATTTTTTTGAATAACTCGATACTGCCACTGGATAGTCTAGCTTGCATACATGTTTTAATTAGAGATAAGATGAGCACCTACTCTTAGCATTTATAAATATATCTGGTTCATGAACACTGGGGCAAGGAGCAAGTTCATCCATCAAAAAATGTTTAGTTTGTGCTGCTCTGCTGCATAATTTCAGCAGGAAAAGCTTCCATAACAATTAAGCAAAGACTTGCACAGCTGAAGAAAGACTAAGTATCATCAAATACAATAGCTAATGTTTCACCTTTTCTGCTGAACTTCATCAGATGCGCCATCATACAAATTATCAAGAGACTCCATTTCACATTAGCTCCATGCTGACAAAAATGTTCTCCCATAGATACATGATATTTATTCTGCTAACTCAATAGCTTTTCTGAAGTTTGACCACGTAAATATTCTGTGCTCTGATAGCAGAACAGATCCTTGACAGTGTTGTTCTATTATCTGCTCATAAGTGGTATTAATTAATATGGCAGTTTTCAAGGTATAGTGGATTCATGGCAGGAAGTGGTACAGGGAAAAGAGAGCAAAAGTCTGAAATCTTAGTAAACTGCTGAAAAGCAATGACTCACTAAGATCTGAACAGAACGTCTCAATCTGTAATCAATATTTACAGTGTCACAAAATACTGTTAAGGAAATACCTTTCAATCTGCATTTTGATTATCTATTTTAAAAATACAATTTTTCAGTTTCAGTTCAGGTTGGAAGAAGAGTTATTTTTAAATATATTTATGAAGTACAAATTTAAGCTTCTGATCAATGAATAGTAGCAAGTGCAGAATAATGTTTCATTTTTTAAGAACAATGCTATTTACTTTAGCCAAAAAACAAAGATGATAATAGCATTTTAAGAATTATGAACAAGATTTTCCAATAATATAATGCAGCCAAGGCTCAGTGAAGTCACCGTGGCAAAGCTGATTTACTCTAGCTGAGAATCTGGCTCTATATATTTTGTCAAACCTTAAGTACAATTATTTGGTAAACTTGCTAGAGTTTAAAATTTATTTAAGTTTATATAAAACCAAGTGTTCTCTGGTTGCCATTAGTTTTAACTACTACATACCCTTCAAGTTGCACTCAGCAAGCTGAAAGCTAATTGATGCTGACACCGTGGCAAAATGAGGACACACACGTGCATGGAGGGACCTAAGTGGCAGGCTGCAACTTTCATTAAATTTCAGCACAGAAGAGAGACGCTACCCACCCACGCCCATTTCCTCCTGTACCAGTCACTGAACTAGTTCCAGTGAGGGGGCAACAGGGATCCTTAATCCATATCTCAGGATAAGCTCTCCTCTGTCCACCCACCCAGGACTCAGGATGCATAAAGGTAGGGACCCTGGCACAGGAGGACCACAAGGTCTGACCTATATGCCACAAACCTAAGAGCCATCACCAAATCCCAGCATCTTTTACTCCTGAGTATTTTTCATTTTATCCTTTTAACTAACCTGGAAGCTGATCAAAAATTGCAACAAATTAACAACTCAACTCAAGCATCCCAGTTAGATACTAAGCGCCTCCCTACTTGCCCCCACTGTGGTTGGAGGGCCTGCAAGGAAGGCAGAAAAATTCCATGGTCCTCTGCTAACTGGTCCACAGAGCGAAAAAAAAATCCTTCCTGACCCACAAATGGGCGATCAGCTAGATCCAGGTTGGGTTCCTATTCCTAGCTCAGAGTGGGTACAACTGTGCTGCTGGAATGGACCCTAAAGAGGCTCCACATGGCCCCACTCTGTTTGAAATCCCGGGAGCTGAGGAATACTGGCAAGCTAGCATTGTTCCCCCATAGCTGGCCAGTGGGTGGCCAGAGAATTCCAAGGAGAGGAGAACATGTATTTTGTCCCTTGGAGAGAGTGTCCCCTCCTTTGCTGCTGGGGCTGTCCCCCTTCACCACTGGCCTCATCAAGTTTCCCCATTCACTGAGGCAAGTGGGCGCCATTTATAGAGCCTTTATTGTGACATTCTACTCTCATTTTAAATTCGGAGTACCTACTGTAGTTAGTCGAGTTAGTCCAGATCCCGCTAGTAAGCCATGGTAGAACTAAGAAACCCTTAAAGCACTTTAATCTATTTTTGGGACACTCACTCTTTTTTATTTCCGTAATAGGAGACAATTGGAATTATACAGCAAAACACATCTGAGTTCCCCTCTTGAATTCGATGACCATAGTTAAATGCAGATGTGAACCAATCATACTTATACCAAAGCACCAAATGAAGGGACACACCATTTAAGTCAGACACTGGCTTCTCACTCCATGTATTTGTTAATGTTCCGATTTAAAAACAACAGATTGCTACAGGAAGGGTACTGAAGCAGCAGCCAAAGAGCCATCTGTTGAGAATCTCTCTGGTGAATTCAATACCAAAAAGTAGTAGATGACTGAAGAACCCAGGCAATGGGGATACACACCACTAACTGAATGACAGAATGAAGGACTGAAAACCTTCTGTGGTCACCATAGACAAACACAACCATAGTAATTTTTTACTGAAATTCAGAAAGATGAAAGAATGAGCTAAGAACCCACAAGGTTGCTATTGTGTGCACTATATATGGATTTTGCTTTTCTCTATCAACACTCTGATGGCTGTAACCTGGACTGAAAGCCACTTAGGTGTCTTTATCTTACAAAGTATCTTCTACTAATTCAATAAAACTAAATTTCTTTAGCAAGTATAGGAGACGGTGGTTTATAACAGTTAGAGCACTTTGGCTTTATCATCATATCAAGTCATTTCAGGCTAAATGTCTTAATTGGCTGGCTGTATTGAAGGCATGGTAGTAATCTCCTGAATCTACTTGAGCAATACCTCATTATGGTTTTCCTTAAATCACCTACTGTACTCACAGCATCAAATGTTTTCAAATGCAGCCTACATTAAAACAGTATGAAGGTGAAGTCTGCATCTGCAGCATACAAGGAAAGTATAATTCAGTGCATCACTTCATATCCCAGCTGTCATCAGAGACACAACCTTTTCATAATACGAGTATTGTATGTGTGCCAGCAAGAGATGAATAGTCCTATAACTAATCAATACAGTTCATTCAAACAAATGGGAACAGCATTCAGACAACTGGCAATTTCATCAGTTTCACTGGGCTGAATAAACAGCTTGAGATGATGGAATGACCTCCATGGTTATCTGTAAATAAAACGTTAATCTTAGTACTGGTGTTTGTTGGGGTCATTGCCAGGGACAATAGAAATTTAATTTTGGTGCAAAAAAGACACAGAGGCAAGGAGGTTTCTAAGAAACTGAAGAATGGTTTTAAAAATAGTTTTAATTTGGCTTCACCTAGTCTTTTGTTACACATGATTATTTATAAAACTAATAGGGGCCTTTCATGTACTATAACAGAGGTGAAAGCTCAACATCGTGGAAGAAAACAAAAATCATACAGTCTCAGGATTTGGCAACAGGACCAAAAGTAGGACCAGGTTAATGGAAACTTCAGTCAGTGCTTGATAACTGAAAACCTGCATAATTTATGGGTCTGCACCAAAATTCACATTTTGAACTATTTAACTGTTAAATCTGACAGCTTCAGATGGAGTTTCTCTTTAAACGTTTGGGTATGTTCAAGTCAGAGAATCAGAATGAAATTCAGGCTGATGCGCTGGAAGTGAACTCAGGCATACAAGAAACAAAGGCAACATTCACAATCCCTGGGAAGTGGAATAGCTATTTGTTAAAGGTCTGCGTGTTCCTGTCCACTGACACCAAGGGAGCAGAAACTATAGGAATTGGGCTGTGGAGAGCTGACAAGAAAAAAACCAAAACAAACAAACAAAAAAACAACTCAGCTCTATGGCATTTAACTGCCTAGCTACAGATCCCACAGAAACCTGCCCCAAATCCATGAGTCGTGAATCAGTACCTTATGATCCGGGGGCGGGGGGGTGTCCTGAAAATGTTTCCTCCACCTGCACAGAAAACATCCAACCCACTGGAGTTTATCATCAGTCTCTCTCTCATCTCCCCAACACTCCAACTAGTTTTGAGTTGAGTTCGGGGGGGGGGGGCACCCTTTCCCCCATGACTACCTTGGTGCGTGATCCCCAAGGAACAGAAAGGAAATCAGACCTGTTCCAAAGGGCTCACTGCTTCCAGGAAGGACTTATGCCATGAGACAGACATCACTGCAGAGTCCTGGACAGACCACAGCAGCTTCTTTTCCCTGTAGATGAGCAGGGAATGGGACTCAAAGTCCTCATCAACACAAATGCCTCCACAGAAAGTGCAGCACTCAGCAGAAACTCCATAAAGTAAACCTTGCAAAGATTCATGGGCCATCTGAGTGAATATTAATGCATGATATAAAGCTATATTAATTACGCTGAGCAATCTTCTCTACTGCTGGCCAAGTCTGATAGAAAAGTCAGAAAATTCTGTAAGTCACACCATGGGAGTCTCACTTATTAGCTGACAATATAGCAAATAATCACATATACCTTCACTTTTAAAAATTGTTGCTAATGTTCAAATATTCACATGCTGGCAATCAAGCAGTGTTTCACCACCAGCAAAATCAGAACACCGAGCCTTACTTCTTTAGAATGTGTCAGATGAGTGCATCTACCCACAACAGATAAACACATCAGCAGGATGTTTCTGACAACATTATTAACATTTTCACGTTTAGAGTGATAACGCCTAAGAAATCATAAATAGGCTTAAAAAGAAAAACATTTTCCAAAATGAATGGATAGAGGAAGTGCACAACCCTCTTGGTGCTACTGCTTCAGTATCATAGGGGACTCTGCCTGCTGAAGGTTATTTGAGCATTGTGTCAATCTAAAAGACTACAACTGTTTTAAAATGAAAGCTTTGATTAAATTTTTAAAGGCTATATCATCTGCAGAAAATTCATAGGGAGATCCTAAATCCTTGAGAATGAGTATATTCTACAAGCTCAGACATTTCTGTTTTATATTTGTTTAAACATTACTGTTCTTTCTTGTAACCAGCACTAAATTGAGGATTATCCTCCTGTACAATGGCCAGTGTAATCATTATACCACAGCTCTGCTTACCTCCTCCACTAGTTAGTTTTAAACTACACTGTAGTTGAACACAACTGCAAAAAACAAGTTGTGGCACTGAATTGGCAATGAACATCATAAAGCCTTTCAGCTCTAGGTAACCAGTTAGAGCACAGTGCAGGTTGGTAGTAACCAAGAGTTCACTTGGTGGGTGCTGAAATGAACATTTCTTAGAGTACAATGGTTCACTGTGATAAAATACACCCCTACAACTAGAATTAATTGACTCCTTTGTTGGCTGTCACAGCAGAAAAGCCAGTCAGCAGAGACTAACAGAACAAAGGCATGCAGAACTCTGATCAACCAACAAATTTGATAATACTACTTAACACGTCCACAGCATCTTTCATCCAGAATTGAGACTGGCAGAAGATCACTGGTGAAGCTTATATTGCTACTGCCCTTCCTTCTTGTATCTGATTTTCAGGAAGAGGACTCTAGACTCCAAGACCATCAGTGAGACAGTTTTCACAAGTGCTAAATTCACTAACATATGTTTAATCATCCAACAAGATTTCAGAGAATCTGAAGGGATAGCACTAGATTTTACATGAAACTTCAATTAATGATCAATCTATAAAATACAGCATAAAACAGTTTAACTGCCCAAAATATTTTGAACAACCTGAAGAAAACCTGTTAATTTACTTTAACATTCTGATACATATCTGAGGAGTGGATGAAACATCATCTTCCACTAACTAACCACAGCACACAAGACACAAATACATACAGTTTAAACCACACAGTTAAAAAGAGGAATCAAAACAAATGAAAAACAAACAAGGAGTCCTGAGGCTCTTAAAGACTAATAAATTCGTCTATTGCATGAGCTTGCCTGGGAGAAAAATCCCACAAAAACAAGTGAAGTTTGAGGTCTTGTCCAGAAGGATGACACGTGTGTTCAAATGAAGATGCTGGGTAAGACACCCATACCATAGCAGCAGACTCTGGAATCAATCAGTACAACAATACTCAGTAACGCGGGGAATCCATAGACACTACTGAGAAAGTGTAAAATATTTTCCAGAAGAGCCTGCACTTTGGGAATTTAGTAAATCACCATATTAACTATAATTTACAGAGGATTGCAAACTTTTTTAAAGTTAACTAATTGGCCTACAAACCATGGGACTGATTTTTCAGGCCTCTCTTACACACAACATAATTTAAACATTACTTCTAGGCCCTACATGTTCATAAAGATCATTTCACTCTTCACTGAAATGTGGACGCTTCTAGTGTGAAACAACTGCTGTTCTCAGTCCAGAACACCATGAGTTTAAGACAGGAAGTGTACAGTAAATTCAAGTGAAAAAGATTCCCAAATTAGAATTTGACCAGGATCCCCAAGTTAGCTCTGCTACTCATGAAAAATGCCATGGGGTGTTTACTGACAATTGGTCACTTGTTAGCTATATTCCAAAGGAGCGGTCGTGTTAGTCTAGTAAAGCAAAAAAAGCAAGGAGTCTTGTGGCACTTAAAGACTAACAGATTTATTTATTGCATGAGCTTTCGTGGGAGAATATCCAACTTTGTCAGATGCTTTGAAGAGGGAGAACTTCTGTACAGAACTTCTTACAGAAGTTCTCCCTCTTCAAAGCATCTGACAAAGTTGGATATTCTCCCACGAAAGCTCATGCAATAAATAAATCTGTTAGTCTTTAAGTGCCACAAGACTCCTTGCTTTTTTTGCTAGCTTCATGTTTCACCAAAGAATAGCACAGTCAGCAGTGCAGAATCCCTACTTATATTAGGTTTATATGGATTAAGAGGGAAAAGTACCATCTTCTTAAACACCAAAATCTCTTCACCCATGCAAGTGAGTGAGATGATGGGCAAAATCTTGACTTCCACTGAAGTAAATGGCAAAATTTCCACTGATTTCACTGTTGCGAGGGTTGCATCCAACATCACTATTCATTAAAAAGAGTTGCAAATCCACCAATGGTAAAAGTACTAATGTATCTGGAAGAAAATGAAAACGGAAAACAGACATGGAGATTGCATACATGAATCTGGCTACAAGCAAAGTCAGCAAGTTTGCAACTGAGATACTCATTTTTTTTTCAATATATTTCTCCTTGTCAGGTTCTACAATACACATTTATTACACATACTTCTAAGATACTTGGTATTGTTTATAAAAAGATACTCATCACTACTGAACTTGAAGATTTGGGGAAATTTTATTTAGTTCCAAAAGACAGGTGTGTTACAATACAGAGCAGGCAATTATATCAGCTTATATGTTGACTTCAATGGAGTTGCTCCTCATTTAAACTTATGTGAAGGAGATTGGAAATAGGACTATTAAATTCAGGTCTTATATTTCAATGACATCTTGATGGCCCATACTTTTCTTAAGAGCTCTGGCAGGTAAATATTTTCCTACAACAGAGCAGTGAGGCACAAAGACATTTAGATCCCATCTATCATCTTGAATAAGTTGGTTTTCATCTTCGCATATGATTTCAACTCATGTTACATAGTATGATAGCAAACTAGGCAGTTAACGTGTACCTGATGGACATGAACATACATTTTTGAACAGAACATTATTACATATGCCAGTGAGTAAGTATGCTACGTTCCTCAAAGAAAAGACAGGTCCTTCCCACACAGAGAGAACAATCTAAACAACAAAAACAGTCTTAAAACAATGACTTTTTACTTTACCCATAATGCTTTGCATGTATGTTCAAAGTGAAGTAAAATTACACAGTCATTCCTCTTTTGACAATGAAGGCGTATTTGGCACTATCCATATGAGAGAGAGTGAGCACGTTACAACGGCTGTTCAAACACTGCTTGGCTTACTTTAGTGTAAAATTCAAAATGATGCCTTTCTCCTCACGTACCATTGCAATAGCTGAGAACAGCTGAGGGGGTGCTTGCTAACAGTTCTCAGATTTGCAAAGCTGCACACTCGAAGCAGGGTGCTCTTGACAGACCTCTTGGGCACTGGAATTCACTCCCTCCCCAACAAAGCTCATGTCTGTTGACAATGTAAAGCCCCTCTCTCTATCCATTCAGGTCTTTGCCTGAGGTGGTGAGCTAAAGGGATGTGGGTGGAGCTCTTTTTTATGGTTGGAATGTTTTTCTCATGAAATCTGTTAATAAATAATATATATTATTTTGATAGCTGTAAATGGCTACTGAAGATTATGTTACTCTGCAGAAGTCATGTTACTGTGAGAAGGATATGGTCACTGCTGTCTAAAACAGTCAAGTCAATACATATTAGGATTATCATTATCTCCATCTGTATCTCTTAATGGTTAGGAGCATACCACCAGCATGCTTGAAGGGAAGGAACTAGAAGATAGGGCAGATGGAACAGATCTGCCATGTCCATTTTTTCCCTGTGATGTTATTTCTCTCTCATCACTCACTTATATTCAGCTAAAAATTCTAGTACGCTTTGCAAAGAGGTTCACTTACTGCAAGAGCTCCTCCCATGGCCAGGTTTGGACATTAGCTTTTGTTCCATCTGACATCCCCATGGGTTTATGACCCTTCTCTCTCTTTCTCTCTTGGTGATTCAGGGGCACTCCCTCTTCATGACTTGGTCCTCTGGCCAGGTCAAGTCCTCCCTTTCTAGGGTAACAAAAAACTGCCCACATCTAAGATTCCAGCACCCTTCTGATTTCAATGCCTACGCCTAGCCCCATGATCTGCAACTTAAGTTCCAGCTCCTTGATCCATGCACCCGCTTGGCTCAGGGTTTTGAGTGCCCTCATCTCTTTACATTAAGGGGTGTTAGGACACCTTCCTAGAGGCTGACAGGGGAACCCATGCCCATCCTCTACTCTGGGTTCCAGCCTACAGACCCTGTAAGCTGGCAGCCAAGGTCCCTCAAACTCACTGCAGAGTCCCTGAACTGCCTCTCACTTCTTCCACTGCTTGGCGAGTGACTGCAGATTCTCTCTGTCACTCATTTTAGCTGCAAACGTCCTGGCTTCAGAATCACCACCCAGCCTTTCCCCAGCAGGGTTTTGTTATCAAACCTCTCTCTCTTTCTCTGTTGTAAGAGCTGCCAGGTATGCTACTTGGCCTCTCAGGCTCACATTAATCTGCTCAGAGCCTGGCTGGGGTATGCCCCTGCATTCACCATTTGGTATGATACAAATGATCAGCCGCATAAAGCTCTCTCTTTAGAAAGGACATTAAAAAAAGAAAGAAGGAATTATGTGGAGAGTCTAGGGCAAAACATCTTTGGAGGCTGATACTCTGATGGCAGGATGGGGGCCAAAACATTTTAATGGGGAAAAAACAAAAACAAACCCCCCAACCCAACCCAAAGTATATTAAACTTACAGGGTGTTTTAGAATCTCTGAGCCTCAGCTCCCCATCAGTTTCAGTTAGCCCAGATTCAGTGCAAAGCTGGTCACTGGATTGGTAGTTCACAAACAGAAGGATGCGGATTAGTTTTTGTCTACATTTCAGAAGGTGACAAAATTCACATGAACTGGAGCTTTATGACACACTGTGCCTCATTAGAATCTGAGCTAAGTGACATCAGTTGCGAAGTCTCAGAAAAAATAACATCCCACATGAAGATGAATTTCACAAACTGCCACGCCATAGGCAGCTCAGGGAAAGTTCACCAGCTGGAAGAAAAAAAAAATTTTTTTTGAAAAATGGAACCCTTTGGAATCTGTATTATGGTGACAAAGACAATCAAAGAGCCATGCTGTGATGCTGTCACTGCAAAATTCTTTACACTCACTTGCTTCGTCATTTGACAAGCAATCAGATCCAGCATAAAAATATAGCTTAAAAAGCATCAGTCCTGCAAGGTGCTGGGGGGCCAGGAAAGCCCCCGGCCTAAAAAAAAGCCTGGGGCTCAGGAGCTGGGATTCAGGTCTTGCACACTTTAAGCGTGCCGCCACTGCAGCAGTGGACCTGGGGCTCTGGCGCTGGGACTCAGGTCTCGAGCCCCGTAAGCCTGGTGCCAGTGACACCCCTGCTGGGGGCCCTCAGTTCTCTCCCTGGCTCCATTAGGGACCTATGTGAAATCAATGGGAAATGTGTTGAAACCTTTCAGGATTTCATGCATATGACAGTGAGTTGGAGAAACAAAAGCTTGTCTGAAGAAATTTGTTAGTCTTTAAGAAGCCACAGGACCCTAATTGCTTTTGTTTTCAAGACCAGGATTTTTTTGTTTGCTTGCTTGCTTTCAGGACTGGGATCTTGATGCCAACTTTTCACCACTGTCTGACCAATATTATTTTCATTGGGCTGCTCCTTCATCACTGAGGCCATTGGGAGTTGATCTACTGATGTCACTGACCGCAGCACGGAGGAATACATTTGTGAACTTTCCTACACCATGACTATCCAGCTACTCCTCTTCAAAAGAAGTTTACAGTTCAGGTTAGCAGCCTTCTATTACTGCAAAAGGTGCAATTAACATTTTATATACGGTCATTAACACAGAACATGACCACGGCCATTAGTGACTCTGAACACTTCAGGTTAGCTGTCTGTGGCTGTAGCTGGCAGACGCTCCACACCCTATTTTGAGGGTCATTTCCCACAGAAGTCAACACTAGAGTTACACCACAACCCTCAAGTCTGCCTTCTCACCTGGGGCTGTGTTGCAAACTCTGTGTTAACGGCAGGGAGTCTCCCAAAACATGTCTAGTGTTCAGACACAGGAGGCCCAGTCCTTCCCTCTGGCTGACATTTCCCAAACAGAAGTCTGCCAAGGTATCCTGGCTAAACCAGCAAGCATGGGATTCTGACCATGTTGAGCCCAGAGTGCCACCAGTGTGGTAGAACAGGGGAAGCCAACAGCCAACTATACCTCCAATGGAGATATTTCTTTTCCCATCACACATGTAGGTAAGCCTATGTCTACACCATACCCCTGGTGGCAAACTGTAGCATATGCATAACTTGATATTGCAATAAGTAGTACAACACATCCATACAGTAATGTGTAGCTACAAGAATCAGTAAAAGAGAGGAAGCAATGGGGAATGACTTTAGGAGCTTTCCACTCCCAAAGTCTTTCCCTATGGCAAAGAAACCTTCTGGCAGGGTGGAGGCAAGAGGAAAAGGCAGAGCCAGAGACTCCCTGCCGCTTAAGTCTCTTCTGCGGCAAGAAAAGGCTCCAGCAGAAGTGAGGTAGCAAGGCACTATGGTGTAGATGGGAAGGCATGGCTCGGGCAAGTAAAGCACAGCACAGAGCAGTGGTTCCCAACCTTTTCTCTGCCGTGGCACACCTTGATACCTTCAAATTTTTCGAGGCACACCACTATTAAAAAACTCATGAACATTCAAATTAACTTAAATTACTCATGTATATTCATGAACCATGGCACAGTGTTTTGGAAATGCTCCTATGTGGGGTAGTTGGGGTGGCAGAGCAGGGGTGGCAAAACAGGGACGGTCAGGAGTCATGTGCAGTGGCAGAAGGGAGTGTGGGGAGCACAGCAGGGCAGGGGTGGCAAAAGAGGACAAGGGCAGCCATGTAGGGAATAGCACAAAAGTGGCAAGAGAGCAGAGAAGAAGGGAGAACAGGAGTGGCTTTGCAGGGGGTAGGGGGAACCTGGGGAGCAGGAAGGTAGGGCAGGGGAGCATGGCGCAGCACCCACTTCCCCCTTCTCCACAGTGGCTCCCTGCCGCCCAGGGCAAATCCTCACCCCACTGCTTCTCCCTCCCACCCCCAGCCCCCTGTTTCCTGTGATGGACCCTCCCATCAATGCAGGGGCCAGAACTAGGCCTCCAGCCCCTAGCTACACCCCCCCACATACGTACACAGCCACCCTACCCCCCCTGCTACACACCCCACCAACCAAACAGCCACCCCACAACCCCAGCTACACACCCTCTCCCACCCACTTCTATTACACACACCCACCAGCCCAACACAAACCCCAGCAACACCTCAAAGCCATTATTGTGGCTGTTTGCAGGCTGGCTGACACAAGCTGCTCCACCCTGCAGGGGGAGATTCACACACTCCCAGCCTCCCCCAGCTCTCTGCTTGCTGGGTTAAGGTGGGGCACAGTTTAAGGTGGAGCCACTGGAAATCTGCTTTCCGACTGCTCCTTCTATTTTTAGGGAGACCCCTGGAACTCTGTGTTCCAGGGCCCTTCTCTATTTTTAGGGGGGCCAGAAGGCTGCCTGCCTAAAAATAGGGGGCCTCAGAACAGTGTTACAGTGCCTTCCAACTTACTTTAACCCCTGCCTTTTCACAGCTCTGCACAGCTCACGTGGCTGGGCTGAGCAGGGAGGGAACTTTAACTCCAACTCTCAGGGATGCTCGCGGCACACTTTGGGTGTTGCTGCAGCACACCAGTGTGCCCCTGCACACTGGTTGGGAACCAGTGGCATAGAGTAACGTACTCAGTCTAGTAAACACCTACACTTTTTATCCACCTAAGCAGGGTCTCACCATCTAAACTAGTGGTTTTCAAACTCTCTTCCTCAGGACCAAGTTGAAAAAAAATCATTTATGCCTATGACCCAACAGTTACATCTTTGAACAATGCATTCCAGTCTTCTGGTGGCAGCAGCAGGGGGTGCTGAGACCCAATTCCTGAGGGTCTGCGACCTGCTCCTGGGTCTCAACCCTAAGTTTGAAAACCACTGATCTACACTGCTATTTGTGTGCAGTATAGATGCAGCATGCATGGAGTGAGGTCTTCTCCCACTTCCTCTCATAGCCCATGCAAGTGCTTTCGTAAAGTGGACCAAACCTGGAATACAGAGCTGTAGGGTGTAGAAGGTAAGGCCCTTATTAATATAGGTTGTCCTCCATGTTAACACCTTTGGAAAGTTGAGGCATGGAACTGGGTATTTCTCCTTTGTGGCTTTTGTGATATGCTACCTGCTGTACAGCTAGGACATACATTCAGTGACCCTCAGAAGGCTGTGCACATACTCTTCTGGGGAGGACACAAAAGTAATAAGCACAATGTTCCATTTATTTTGTCAAGCTTGACTATCGGCGGAAGGGGGGAAAGGTTATGCTGTTGACTAAGATGTAAATAAAATGCACTTCTGCCCAATGCTTTCACAGTACTTTACAAAAAAAAAATCCATTGTTTCCACCTTGCAGTCTTTATTTGATGTCGGGAGATCTGATTATGCCTATCTTATACATGGCAAAACTGAGGCTCTGAGTAGTTAACTGACTTGTCCAGTCACACTGAGTCAGTGCAAGATGAGGCCCAGAACCTAGGAGTCACAATACCAGGTGCCTTGCTGCTGCTGCTGAACCATACCACATCTGTACAGAAGCTCTGCTTTTTAATCCATACATCTGATGCTCATATATGAAAAGTTACTGATGATGAAATTAAGACCTACAACTAAACAGGAAATATGGGACCGAACACAGCAAAAAGGTCATCTATACACATTCAGACACTTGAACCTAGCAAGAGGTTGTTCACCTGGGCTATTATCCAAGATTGAAAGTAAAATTCTCCCCTTGCTCAAGTGCCTATGCAAGATCCTCTGGAGCTCCAGTTTGCCTATACCACGTCACCACATGTAGGGACTTCTGCACCTTCTGTACGCTGTAGCTGTGTGGGCTATGAACTAGCTCTGACCATCTTCACAAAGAGGGAAATGTTAAGAGTTGAGGAAGAGGATAATGCAGATCCAATAGCTGGGAACCCATATTGCTGCCATTTTAGTCAGCAGGCTCCAGAGGAAGGCATCTAGGGGCTAGCCTGTCACCAGACTGACTGGAGAATGGATTCACTGACAACCTCCTCTTTCACTTTTCCTCCACCCTATGCACATATGCACATTTTTTCAACATAGAAGAGCCCACTTCCTTTTGTGTGGGGAGGAAAAGTGGGGTAGTTTTACCATTAATGACTAATTTCTGAGAGATTAGCCAAAAAGGCACATACTTTCTTTGAAAATGTCATCTACAGGCACATAACGATACATGTTCCGCCCACAATTTTGCTGGAACAAGACAGATTCCCAGAAACTATAGAAACTCTGGAACACATACTGCCAGTCTGCGATCCCTGTAACATACACTATTACAGTGCTTTCAGCCTTCCTAACAACAGGTTATTTGAATGTACATGTTGTTAAATAACTATATTAAAAGGCTGAAAGGAAAATTCACAGTTTAAGTTCTAGATTTCTACATCATGAGGCAGAAAGACATTAATATATTGAAGGCAAACAGGAATACTTTAAACCCCACTGCATCTCTGCATGACGTTTAGGGACAGCTTCCACTTCTGCCCCCGATGGGTACATATAATTTATGCACACACAGGGAAGAGACAAAAAAATTCCCCTTTCATGCCTAAAAGCTGGAGACTGCTTTACAGCACTAATTGTCATGTAAAATTTCACTAAGACATAAATAGAAATATAAACATAAATATCTAAATAAGAAACTGAAATGTCTTAGGTTAACTGTACCAGAAGTACTTTTCAAAGATATTGGTCTGTTTAAAACTGAACTAAGTAGAAAATAAAAATATTGCAACTTTGAAAGAAATCACTTGGCTCTACTGATAACACATGAATAGAACATACAAAATTTGTATTCAATGAAAGAGTGATGGTAAAACACGCATTTTAAACTCTTTCAATGCAAAAAATGTAAAATTGCTGGAGTGTGCTGATAAAACTTTAATGAGTCTTTATATAAACTTAGCATTTTCTCCCACTCTTGCTTTTTCATCTTCTTTCATAATAATCCTATACTCGGCATAACTCCTCTGTTCCCTGATCCAATGTCTGATGAACTTAGTGGGAAAAAAACCCATTGATTTCAGTGTTAATTGGATCAGATTCCAAGTGCTCCCCACTACACATCTCTTTAAACACACCAACTCACCAATGCTTATTTCCCAATCAGTTTGTCTCCAGTCTCTTGGAAATGATCTACTGTCCACTGTTTCCAAATTGTCATAGATTTGCCTTGACCCTACAACTCTGACTCGTGTGACTAATATCACTGGAGTAAGGACCATTCACATGGGTCTTTAACCCTAGCCTTACAAACTGAAATGCATGAGCAAACCCTTGCCCCTGCACAAACTCCAGTTGAAAATTAACTGATGTGGGGGGGAGGGGTAAGAGACATGGACTAGGACATGGGATGGGGCTTTGTTTTGTGCCTTGAATTGTAAGCTGCCTTCTTTGCTTGCTTTCTGAAGCTCTGTACACACTTATGAAGTTTTATCAATATATATTTGTTATTGGATTTTCCTTTTTGCACTAAAATCAACTGAATAAAACCGTAACATCTGACATGGGAGAAAATTTCTATTTTAAAATTAAATTAAAAAACTTCAATGAAACATTTTAAAATAGCAAGGCTCTTTGCTGGTACCCTACCATTAATGACAAACTCTCCTACATTAAAAAGTTGCAACTTTTATGGAAACAACTCTTTACTATTAACCCATACACCCAGAGCCACAGAAGTTTTAACGTAAGCAGTTATAATTTTTAACGAATTAACATAGGATATTTTGTTTTAAACAAAGCATTGAATAAAATGAGTCCTGAGTATAGAAGATCCATAATATTAAAGCCATTCTTTTATCTTATTTTCCAAGCATTTTTAAAAGGAACTAGCACTGAAACCACCCTCGTTCCATTCCGTACCTGGGCAAGTAACAAATCTAACCTGCAATCTTTACTCAGGCTAAACACCTAGAATTAGGTGCAAAGTTTGCAAGAATTGTACAGAGACACGTTTCAGTCTTTGGCAGCAGGGAGTCGACCACTTTGAACATCAGTGCCCTTTGCCAGCTGGCCAAAGAGAACACAGATGCGAGGAAAGCAAATTGTCTACCCACTGGCAAAAAGAAATACTGAGCAGCAGCTAACAAATGAGAGACAGACAGTGAGTGTGTGTGTTGTGAAAAGGGGAATAAATAAAATTAAATAGGAAATGTTTCCTATATCTATTTCCGCAATGTTATTGTAGAAACAAAAGACAAGCACTGTCTACAAAATCCTATAAAATACTGAATTTTAAAGATTACATACAAAGAAGATAAGTACAAACTAATAGCAATATTCAAGAAAAGCTACAAATGTTACTCCTGAAGAAGTACCTAAACAAACAGTTCAATGGATCTTGGCAAATTAGGATAATTAAGTAATTATACTGTCTCCTTGATACGTTCAACTAGGAATGCCTGTATAAAAGGATACTAGACATAAAATTTGTTATAATATAAAAGGATCCTTCTGAGTTAGCAGATATATGAGAAATGGGTTAGAAAAATTAATGAGACAGGAGTTTGCTGCTGATTGACTCTCGCCCAGCTAAATGCAACCTGTCTGTAGATTAATCTGATTTCGCAATCAAAGTCTTTTTCTTCCCTCACACATCCCAACATCACCATTACATGATCAACAGCTTTTTATTAAAGGTAATGCTTTCCCTAGTAAAATTCCACAGTGAATAACCTTAAGGTTGGATCTGCTTTTCTAAATACTTCTTACAAACGGTATGTAATCCAAGAGCACATTTGTTGGCTGTAAAGGTGTACAACAGCAATTTTTGCAATGACAGTGCAGAGAGGGAATATGAGATCTGTGTGCTAATGAGCTGACACTGCAGAGGCTAGAGCAATGTATTGTAGTGCACTACAAGTGCAGAGCAGAAAGACATAGGCAGGTTATTTCTAGGGAATATGATCTACAGAACCTTAAGCATAATTCAACATTAATGCTAATACACTCCATCAGAGGTAATACTATAAACCTGAAACATGCTTCAGTGATGAAGTTATACATTTAAGCTGTTATATTCAAATTATTTTGACTAAGACAACTCACTCCCTATGAGCAATTTTGAAGAAAAGATATAGTGTCTGTGTTTTACCCACTTTTTATTTACATACAGTTTGAGTTAGCTTTTCCCTTTTGTGTTTTCACTGCAGATGGATGGTGCATATTTTAAAATATGTAATAAATCTACAAAACTGCACCCATAAACTTTAAATCAGCTTTTTCAGGGGAAAAATAATTGAATTCTTAGTTGAGCGTGTTCTCTCTTCCTCTCTCTCTCTCTGCAGATACCATAAGTCTAAATAAACAGATTGATGGACAGCTACGGGAGGCATATCTGCTCAGTACAGAGAATGGAAGTAGGATATACAGAGAGTATATAGGAAAACCAGATTATGCAGTATTTAAATTGAAAAGTGGAATTAGAGGGAGTTCGGGGCAAGGAACTTCTTGCCTCTGAAGCTTTCCCCCCTCTTGGGATACTGCCATATCACCCCTACCAGAGGTGGCTTCTTACCTCTGTATTATAAAGGTATTTAGAAGAGCCTTTTGTTTCCTCCTCTAGAATGCACCAGACTGCACCAAGTGGGATGTACTGTCCTATCACAACATTTCTCTGAGTAGGGTGTCCCCTTTGATTCATTCTCATTCACACACCCTGACATGCAAATACTTCCAGTTTGGCTTATGGATACTGACTAAAAACAACTGTATGCTTGGACTACATGTGGAGCAGTCACTGATTTCCTCCTCGATTCCCTTCTACCAGCTCCTCAAAGTCAGTCAGGGGGACTGTAACTGGTGATGGCAATCAGTAGAGTCACTGCAGGTTTCTCAAACATGGATCCCTGCCAACTGCAGATATTGATGCAAAGGTTGTGTGACAGCACTTGAGACAATTTATTCTTATTTCCAAGAAGAGTAAAAATGTTGTCAGAGGAAGGCACTGCCCCTGGAAATTATCTACTTCTCCGTTAGGAAACAAAACCAGTCTGATTGGGGATATTTAGGCCAGGCAATTTTACATGTTAGCCATGTAGTGTGAAGAGCCATTAGTTCATCCTACAGCATTGGTATGTATGAGCATTCTGACTTTCAAAGATAATTGCTTGCAGATCTGAAAGGAACGACAGCACTTCTAGTTATTTATTTGTAATTGCGAAGACTGACTGTAAGTGTTCAGAAGGTAGGACTGTCAATTTTCTTTTTCCCCATATAGAAGATCAGTGGCATTGCTACTTAAGGTCACCTTTCCATTTCCTTTCTTCTGTTTACTTACACTCATGTTATTTCTAAGTACACTGTTGAAGCTTGACATTCCCTGTATTAAGGGACTGGCAGGGATTTAACTTCCCAAATGTCACTCCATGATAATACTGTACATTCACTGGAATATGGAGCACCATTTTCAGCTTGCTACATAAAACCAACTCGTAAATTGCTAAATTACCATAATTCTTGCATCCTAAACAACTTCAAAGATGGTTAGCTGTTGGAAGATCAGAAGCGCCCTGACTAAGTGACAAACTGACCCTTGACAAAGGGGAACATGGCCCAGTTATCTTAGTGGGATCTGTGAGGAGGAACTTGGAGAAGTTTAGAAAAACCCAATTTAATTATCACTCTCTAGCTGTTTAATGTATTTAGTTTAAATCCATATAATTGATATTTAGGAAACTATATTTGAGATACAGCCTCTTGAAGGGATTATAGTGATTAAGGATTAACAGTCAGATGTTTGTTGTAAGAACTGTTGAGGCAGGATAGGATTAGTAAAATAAGATGCAAAGTACAGACATACTTTTTGTGCCCTTTTTTTTTTTTCTTAAACATTACCAAATATCATAATTGGGTATTTTAGATTTTTAAATCCTAATGCAGAACCCCTTAAAAACGCTAACCCTGCACTATTAGGAAGGAGTCACATGAGCTATATTGCTATTTTAATACATATTTCACAGAAATTTCTTTACAGTGTATTTTACTAGTTTCTGGAAAAATATTTCAGATGCAGAGGAAGTTAAATCTTCTGGATATCTAGCCTTTCCAACAAAAATGGGTTTAAACTATATAGATCTAGAGACGAACTGTACAAAAAACCTAACATACTATGAAACAAACCTATTAAATGCTCTCTACGTGAGCAGTTCAAGACATGATGTCTTAGATCTACAAATAACAAGGTCTATCAGCTCATGAAGTATTGTGCACTAGTACAAATGCTTTCTTTCCAGAAAAACTTTTATGGTGGATCTGATAATAGTCTCCTTATTTATTACACAATGTTCTCTTAGATTTTAAAAAGCAGCTGGGATACCGCATTCAGAGATAGTCTAGACCACATACAAACGCTTATAGATATTGTACTCTAGATCAGCATGCACACAGTTACCAAACGGTAACCATCCTTTCATTTCTGAGTGTTCAAAGTTGTATAACAATATTACTCAGATGTAGACACAAAATACATGTTAAACTATTGTAGGTAATTTAATAAGTCTCGTTAAATGCAGAACACACACCAAACTTTTGGGCAGGGGTGTCATTTTTTAACTACACAGATACACCCCTCCAACCTCTATTTTGCATCCATTACTATTGAAGAATCAAATTATACGGAGCCATATAATGTGCAGAGTATTTTTCAAAATACTAAGCTTTCTTCTTCTCTTTCCCATTCCCCTCAGCAATAACAGCATTTCAGTTTGCAGTCTTACTGGTTTTTAATTAGGACCTTCTCCGGCAGGAAAAAGGTATTTTAGGACAGGAGGCCAGTAAGCCCATCAGGCTCTCTCCTCTCAAGGTCACCCAAAAACAGCATTTTCCATGTTTTATTCCTACATGGTATTACTTGTCAGATAATGCTCTTTCCTACACCTAATTTGTAGCCTTATAATAAAGAGATGCATAGCATCACCAGGGTTTCATTTAAACTCGGACCATAAATCTTGGCCTTATATGTAGGTCTTTGCTGCTTGGGAAACATTTTTCTTTTTTTAAATAACATTTACATTTTTAAGGAGTGAAAAGAAGTGGCAATAAAACTTTTCCTAAGATATTATTCAACCGTGCAATGCTGCAAACCCATTAAACCTTTTGTCAGTACCACATTGTTGCACTGGAGTGTATGAAATATTAATTAGGGCTCCACCAGATCAGGGATAATTCAAAAAACTGAAAACAGGGACACCTCTCTGCTAAATTACAGGGGGGAAAAAAGGCATATACTTACATGCATTAGTTACTGAAAAACTGTTGGAGGAGTCCAAGTGGTCTACATGATAGTTCAAATGGAAGGGCTTTTCTGTGATATTTTGGTTTGTGTTGTATAACTGCACAGCAAATCGAAATGCACTGTGCTCCTGAACCGTGTTCCTCATGAAAAGTCCACCTACGGCGAAAAAAAAAAAAAGAATGAAGATTTGAAAATGATTCCTTAGAAATAAGAGGTGCAATGAACTGTCTTTACAGTCTGTCTACGGCAGCAGTGAACAGTACCTACAGACGTGCACACAGCGCATTAGAGACGTGCTCCAAAATTGTCAGCCCTGGGTTCCTAAGTTAGGCTCCTACAGGCAGCTCAATGAAGAAGAGACCTGCTTTTGCAAGGGGCTAAGCACTGAACCCCACTATTCTCCCCAGAACCTGAAATGAGGGAGGGTTGTAGGGGGGGCTCACTCATTTGGTCTAACACTGTTACTAGCGACAACTGGGGGAGCTGGGAAATTCAGGGGGTGCAAATGGCACATGGGGTTTTCACTAATTTGGTCTAACACTGTCACTAGCCGACAACTGGGGGGGTGTTGGGAAATTTGGGGGCATGCAGGGGGACTGGGGTGTTCACTAATTTGTTCTAGTGCTCTTACCAGCTGACAACTGGAGGGTGCAGGGGAGGTTGGGGGGGGCTAACTAATTTGGTCTAACACTTACTAGCTGACAACTGGGGGGGCTGTTGGGAAATTTAGGGGTGCAGAGAGTGTAAGGAGGCTCACTAATTTGGTCGAACGCTGTTACCAGCTGACAACTGGAGGGAGTATGGGGGGGTGCAGGAGGGTATTGGAGGTGCTCACCAAGGTGGTCTAAGGCTGTTACTAGCTGACGGCTGGGGGAGGTTTGGGGTGCTCAGTAATTTGGTCTAACACTGTTAGTAGCTGACAAGTGGGGGGATGTTGGGAAATGTGGGGGGTGCAGGAGGTATTGGGGTGCTCGCTAATGCTGTCAGTAGCTGACAACTGGGGGGCTTTGGGAGAGGTTTGGGGGCGCTGACTAACGCAGCTCCCAGCTGACAAGTGGGGGGGCGCTGGGAAATTCAGGGGGTGTCAGGCAAACCCAGCCCAAGCTCCCGAAACCCCCCCCCCCGCTGCGGGTGCGCCCCGACCCTGAGAGGGGCCCCCGCGCTGATCTGAGGGACCGGCCCTGGGGAGCCCCCGGGCCCGGCGCCCCTCGCCCCCGGCCTTACCGATGCTGATGGTGTTGGGGAAGCCGCCCCCCGACTCCCGCCACAGCCCGGCCACCAGCAGCAGCAGCGTGGTCGGAGGCACCGTCCGCCCCATCTTCCCCGGCGCCAGGGGGAGGCAGGAAACGGCCGCCGCCGCCGCCGCGGCCCCTCACGTCGCCTCTGCGCCCCGAGCGGCTGCCGGGCTGCGGCCGTTGCGCGCGAGGCGGCTTCTCCCGCTCGAGCCGCGCGCGCGCCGCGCCCCGCCCCGCCCCCCGAGGCGGGGACTCCCCCCCCCAGGCGCGTGGGCGGGGCGGGGCGGGGCGGGGCAGAGCGGCGCGGGCGGGGCTCGAGCGATGGGGACGCGCCCGCCGCACGTGCCGCCGCCTTCACAGCCGCATCGGCGGCGCGGGGGCAGGCGGGCTTGCGGGAGGAGGCGCCCGGGCAGGGGTCTCCCCGAGGCCCCCCTGCACCCCTCCGCAATTTCCCAACAGCCCCCCCCCGGCTGTCAGCTAGTAACAGTGTTAGATCAAATTAGTGGGCACCCCCCAGTTGTCAGCTAGTAAGTGTTAGACCAAATTAGTGAGCTCCCCAATACTTCCCCTGCACCCCCTGAACTTCCCAACAGCCCACCCCAGATGTCAGCTAGGAACAGTGTTAGATCAAATTAGTCAGCACCCCCAATATCTTCCTGCACCTCCTGAATTTCCCAACAGCCCCACAGTGTTAGATCAAATTAGAGCACCCCCAGTATCTCCCCTGTACCCCCTGAATTTCCCAACAGCCCCCCAGTTTTCAGCTAGTGACAGTGTTAGACCAAATTAGTGAGCACCCCAATAGCTCCCCCTGCACCCCCTGAATTTCCTAACAGCCCCCCAGGCATCAGCTAGTAATAGTGTTATATCAAATTAGTGAGCACCCCCAATATCCCCCTGCACCTCCTGAATTTCCCAACGGCCCCCCAGTTGTCAGCTAGTAACACTGTTAGACCAAATTAGTGAGCACTCCAGTACCTCTGCTGCACCCCCTGAATTCCCCAGCACCCCACAGTTGTCAGCTAGTAACAGTTGTATCAAATTAGAGAGCACCCCCAATGTCCCTACACGTGCCCCTACACCTTCCCTGAATTTCCCAACACCCCCCAGTTGTCAGCTAGCAACAGTGTTATAGCAAATCAGAGAGAGCCCCCTACACCCCCCCCCCCAATTTTAAGTCCCGGGGAGAATCCTGGAGGGTGCTGTCCTAAGCAGGGAGAGGTGGCTGGTGCTGGTGTGGCACGCTCCCTGCCCCACCACACAACAGCGGTGTGGGGAGGAGGAGGGTCTGGCAGAGAAGACAGCAAGGCTGGGAGTTAAAAAGAGCCACTGGGATTGAGGGCGAGGAGGAGAAAAGAGCAGCTCTGGTGCTAGGGTTTCTGGTGCCCCCCTGCAGCAGAGCAGATGAAAGATCGATTACACCCGGGGAGACAAGTGATGTCAGCAGTGCAGCGCGATGGCCTAGCAGCACAGTCCCTATTTTGGCACCCCCGTGCAATGCCTACCTCGCTTACCGTGTTGCATCTGCCCTGGAAAAGAGCCAGCCTTGGGGGCTAGAAGGGTGATGCGTGCAGGGAGGTGTTGGGGAGCACTCCCATAGTGAAGGACATTCCCTCAGAATTGGGGGAGATGTAGGGAGCCACCCAGGACTATTCATCTGCCCACCCCATGGGAGATTGTACCAATGGGCAGCTCCCTAGGTTTAACAGGTGAGGTGTGGGGATGCACCAGGAGGGAGAGAGACTAGGTCAGGGGTGTCCAGCCTTTTTGGATGAGGGGCCACATTGCAATTCTTTTCTCAGTTGGGGGCTGGTGAGCAAATTTTCACTAGATAAGGCACAGAAATTCATCTTCTTCTTAATAAAATTTAAACAGTCAAAAATAAGTGCCAGCTTACAAATTCAGTTTGGTTCTGTAAATCTGTAAAAGTTGTGTAAAAGCAAGGCTGGCAAGGAAGAGAAGAGGTGATAAGGCAGGAGGGGCCATGCAGGATGGTAGGGGAGCATGTGGGGAGCAGGGCGGGAGGTGGCCATGTGGGGTGGCGGGGAGAAGAGGGGTGCGTGGTAGGAAAGGGCAGTGCGTGTGTAGCTGGCACAGGGGGGAGTGGCAGGGAAAGAGGAGCATGGAGAACAGGGCAGGGGTGGCAAGAGAGGGAAAGGGAGGAGGGTAGGATGGCATGGCAACGCAGGAGGAAAGTGGCAAGAGGGGGTGTGTGCGGTGTCCCCACAGGCCGGACAGAGCCCTTGGCAGGCCCGATTCTGGGCCCCGGGCCGCAGGTTGACAAGCCTGGAATAGATGAAGGCTGCACAAGGGGAAACTCTAGAGCCTGGAGGCAGGAGTGGAGCCAGTGAGGAACATGGAAGGGCCTCAGATGTAAGACAGGACATGGAAGCACCGCTGCAAACAGGGACGGTGAAGCTACAGAAATGGGGGAGGGTGAGTCGGAGAGGGAGAAGGAAAGGGAAAGACAAAAAGGGGTTCTATAGCTTAATAAGAGAAAGGAAGCCCTGAGAAATGGAGGGGATTAGGTGAGGAAGGGAGGCCTGGGAAGATGAGGAGGGAGAGCCACCAGTGACCAGGACTGAGGAAAAGACGTTCAGAGATGCCTCCCCCGGAAGAGGTGTTGCAGGTATTAGGAATGGAAAGCATTTGTGAAGATGAAGAAGGAGGAAGAGGAGGCAGTTGGCAAAGAAAATCCAGAATCCAGCAGTGGAGAGAGGAAGGGATGAGAAATCCCAGACTGGGTGTTTCTCCCTTTCAGCAGGAGGCTGCCTGCCTAGCACCTTGGCTCCTAGTTGGTCCAACATGATTTTTTTTCCCTTTTATTTTTTTTCTTCCCTGCTGATGCATTTCTGTAGATTCCCTCATTCATTCGCCTCTGGTGCTCTGCAGAATAAAAAAGCTTCTTGTGAACGATTAGCTCATCCTGCTCATGCGGAATATTAGGCTCTTTCAAACTGAGTCTCTAGAGAAAAGGAAAAGGATCCCAAGCAGTTTTCATTGCTCTTACATGACTTTGCCAGGAAAAAAAGAAGATATAAAGATAACCCTGAACACACAAAATGTAAGGTTGGCCGACGCAAAGGGTCTGGGGGGAATAGAGAGATAGGGTAGGAGGAAGCAGAGTCATCCCAGATGCCCTAATGAGTACAGGTTATCTCTGTGGGCTCACACATGCCCATAGGATTGCAACTGTAAAGCCCAAGTCTCTTAGGTGAAAATACTGCATTGAGCTCATGTTTATTAATGTCTTGGTATAAAGACCCTGCAGCTCTTTCTTTTCATGATGCTTTGAGGCTCACAGAGTTGCATAAAATGGAGCTGGAAGAGACTGATTAGTTACCTCATCCGTCCCCTGGGCCAAAGCAAAGATTATTGCTTATTCGATGCCTCCCCTTCTCTGATTCAAGCAGGACATCCTTCCTCAGTCCTCTTCTGTCTTTGTTCATCTCAGAGCCTGCTTCCATTGGCCTATGTCTTCCGTTAGGTAATCTGTGGGTTAGTATAAAAAGCAAGTTGTTCTATGTACTGTAAATCAGCTGTGACCTCAGAAGGTATGTCTACACTGCAATTAAAAACCAGCAGCTGGTCTGTGTCAGCTGACTCAGGCTCACAGGGTTTTTTAACTGGAGCATACAAGTTTGGGCTTGAGTGGACCGAGGCACTAGGACCCTGTGAGGTAGATGGGTGTAGCTCCTTCAGTGCACTAAATGCCCCAACAGCAACCACATGGGTGAAACCAGACAATGACTACTACGCTCTCCAATGCACTCACAGTGGTAACTGATAAAAGACACCATGCTGCCTGTGGAAAAGCACTTTTTGGAAAGAAATTATTTTATATCTGATCTATCAGTCTTCCTCTTCAAAGGAACCCTGCAGAATGTTTTTGAAAGAGGAACCTGGGGAGCTTCAACTTATAACTTTGCTTGACACTAAATATCATGATCTTAATAACGACACTGGATTTATGGCTTATTACAACATTTATAACCCACTAAACCCACCCCCCCTTTTTGTCCAATGAGTAAATGGCCACTTCACCTTGAACGGTTCCTTAGAATATGTGCAAACTACACATACTAAAAAATCTGCCTGACCTTCTATTTAGTTGTGACACGATCCTTTCCCAGACCTGAAGGAGCACTATGTGTACCTAGAAAGCTGCTCTCTCTCACCAACAGAAGTTGATCCAATAAAAGATACTATCTCACCCATCTTGTGTCTGTCATATCCTGGAACTAACATTGCAAATAACACCATTGTATATCCTTATATAGTGTATAATATCTTGCATAGCCAGTAATTCTCAACGTTTTCTGGTTAGAAACAACCTTTCTCTCTTTGCTATATCAGACTCTGGCTCCATTTCCACTCTTATTCACCTTGGGCTCTTCCCCATATGGGCCCGGTTCTGGCCCTTGGCTCTCCATTCTTACAGCCCCGTTTCCCATTGTCCTCCTCTGCTACCACTGGTTTTCTTACTCTTCTGCTGGCAGCTGAGCACTGCCTGCTGTACTGACAACAGACAACACCCAGGAAGAAATGCTGTTTCATTCCAGGTATGGAGATTATGAAGGAAGAAAAGCAAAAACAGATGGAGGAAAGGTGAGCAAGCCCCATGGGTCTCCCTTAGAGGTCAGAAGAATGCATTCTCCACCATCAAAGGAATCTGGCAGTCTGTTAGTCCCCAAACTGGGAATCTAGTTATATAATTTAAAATACCATCTCTGTCCAAAGGCATTAATATATTTTCATTATCAGTCACTTTCCTTTTCTTGTAGCCAATCACCCAAGTTAGTACTGATGGTGCTGTTATTAATCACTGTGCCTGTCTTTTGGAAGGAAAACTGCACAGTAGGTCTCATGGTAAGATACGTAATAGCCTGGGACATCCTTTGATTCCTCACCAGGATTCTGGACAACTCAAGAAACTTCCAGAGGGGTGCCGTGTTAGTATTCAGCAAAAACAATGAGAGTCCTGTGGCACCTTATAAAGACTAACACATTTCTTTGGGCTTAAGCTTTTGCGGTCTGCAACCTACTTCACATGTGTCAGATGCAAATTTGTTAGTCTCTAAGGTGCCACAGGACTCTTTGTTTTTTTTCCAAGAAACGGTCCCAGATAATCCTTCCCAGGTTTTACAGTGAGCTGAGTCTATCTTGGGATAGGTCTTTGGGAATTATTAGTTTTGTGTGAATATTTATATAATGCAAATAGTTTATGTACTTCCCTTGAGAATTTTATTGCTTCGATTTAATGAGTTCTACATCATTTTATATTCTATCCCAAACCTTACCTATCTAATATGATCTAGATTCTGCACATTTGGGTAGTTTATAGTGAAGAGAAGTTAACAGTTTATAATTAAATGAAATGTTCCGATTTTAATATCAAATAACATCAGAAAAAGAGTGTGAAATTTAGAGCACAGCACACATGTGGAGTTTTCGGAATGCTGTACTCCAATAAGACAAAATTTAAAACAGTGTAGATGGGCTTGGGTGGGCTCTTCTGGCATGAAATTCACCCAAAATGCACAACACTGACTTGATCCTTTTTGTAATTTCCATTTCTTAATTGCACGGGAGAACTCCAGGCAGTGCATTTCCAGCGATCATTGTGCTTCTCTTAACACAGTCCAAAGCAGGCCATAGTTGCCAAGAAATGTACTTGTTTATTGTGTCTTACTGCTCCCTCCCTTTTTAAAACTACAAGAACCATGTTTCAGTTAATCAGAATGCAAAGTTCTTCTAGGGATATTTCCTTATAAAATAAAAGAGATATCATTAACTGCATTTTATGTTAATACCAGCATTTTGATTAGCTAACCTGATTAATTTTACAGTAGACAGCTTACAGATAGTGGAGATAGACAGAAACAAAATGAAAGGGAATTAAGGAAGGATACAGAGCAAAAGATAAAGGGAGTCAATGGGAAAGAACAGTGACAAAAGAGGAGAGGGACTGTGAGCACATTACAGCCTTGGTTAGAAAAAGGGAACGTCAAAAAGACACATGGTAAAAGTATGCTAAAATTATGAATGAAAATAGAACAAACTAGTCAAGCTCTCATATTTACCCTTTCATATAATGCAACAAGGGAACATTCGATGACGCTACATATAGTGAAATTACATTGCAAATGACATAGGCTAAAATAATATGGAGTCATGTGGCACTTTAACAGATAGTCTTTAAGTGCCACATGACTCCTTGTTTGTTTGTTTTTTTTTGCTGGACTAGACTAACACGGCTATCCCTTTGGAAACTGATAAAACAAATGTTTTTCCAGTGTATGCAGAATATTTTTGATGACATAGCTCCATAAGTTTTCAAGTGAGAGTAAAACTTTTATATGAATGAGTAAGAATAGCAAATGCAATTATACTTGCTAGGAAAAATCAACCACAGCTATCAAACCCCGTGATTCATGGCAAAAACTGATTACCTGATGGGGTCAAGAAATTCTCTCTTGGTGCACTAAGGGGGTTATGCTATATTACAGAGGTTACAGTTTCTCTTGCATTGGTTATTGTTGGAATCAGAACACAAGTCTATTGTTCTGTTATTGCTATTGATTTATTGCTATTACAGACAATGGGTAAAACCCTGGCCTTCCTGAACTCAATGGAAGTTTTGCCATTGATTTCAGTGTGTTCTGGCACAGCTCAATCTTCCTATCTGTAAATGGGAATTTTCAGTGAAGACATGGGGGACTGCAAAAACGGGCAAGGCTATTCTGCCTGAAGAGCAAGGTTAAACAGGATACTGATTTGGAAATGAATATATTGTATTAATACACCATTAGGGTCCAATCATATCTTAGCATAAGCAGGAGCTTATTCACATGAGATTAAATGGGAACTATTTTTCACATTCTAATAATATTGTTCATATTATAATTAAAATCAAATATGCTATAATTGCAACAGCAGCAACATAAGTATTGATGAAAAATTTGGAAATAAATGTCACCTTCTATAAATGTCTTCATTTTGCACGGGAATGGAATATCTCTATTATACATATTGCTGTGTTATCAGTTAGTTATAGTATTACAAATGGAGTGTTACAGCCAATCAGAGTAAAGGCAAATATATGGAGGAAGAATGGTCATGCGATTAAGGCAATGGATTTAAAGAGCCTGGAAATCTTGGGTCTGCCACAGATTTTCCAGGCCTGAATTTCAAAAAGCAATTTAATTTTGAGTACACAACTTTAGACACAGATTGATGACCTGATTTTCAAACCAGCACTTTAACAGAACTCCAGCAGCTCAGGCACCACCACTGAAAAAAGCCACCGATGGCAGAGGTTTCGTTGCTACTGTTCAAGACATCCAGACTTCTGAAGATGTAGCCCTTTTTTGATCTGATTCTCCTCATTTGGCAAATGGTGATAAGAGGGCATTGTGAGGCTTAAGTCACTGAAGTCTGAAAAACACTCTCAGATATCTGGTTGGTAGAAATGCAGAGTCTCACCATGTCCTCCTACCTGCAGAAACAATTTATACTAATTTCTGCATTCTGATTAATTGTACACTAGACAATGCTGGCACAGTGGAGATCTACAATTCTTATTTAAACCTGTACCTTTTCTGTGCTTGTCTGAATTTAATATTTAAGCAAACTGCACAACAAATTGTAAAGTAATCGTATCCATTATACCTCATTAATAAAATCAACTCTCCTCAAACATATCTACATAAATGTAAATTTCAAGTGATTTTGGAAGTAATTATATCATGTTCAAAAGCACTTCAGCCCCTGCCCAGTATCCTTCTTGATGTAAGTAACTTTTGAAAATTTTATCTGTTTGGTGTCCTGGGACTAAAAAGAAACACAATGCCAAGAACTAGTATCAAGCATGGCAAGAGTGGGAAACCGATACACTCTTTGCAGCCTGCTATCTTACCTAGCATACCACATTGGACTAAATAACTATGCAGTCTGCTTGGCTTGTCCCAAAAAGTACACAGAGAACAAATCACCCGAGCAAAAAGCTTAGCTGGAAGTGTAAGTTTTCAGAATGCAGCTATGGAGAATGCAGAAAATGGTACTTGATGTGTGAAAAAGATTAGAGCAAAAGCAGGAGTAAAAAGCAGTTATTGGGATGGTGGGATAATCCAGCTGGAATACTAACACTATATTAAATATCAAAGACTTTATACAACCTTTGGGTATTTGACCATTTCTGTTAACTAGGATTCATTGAGATGGGGAGGTGCTGTATAAGGACCTCATCACTCATTACAGAAACATGGCCACCTCTGTGCTGAAAACTGTTATTTGCAATAGTAAAGGATGGAAAGTTATGAAAAACACCAGACCTAATTAACAGTGCATGAGGGATAAAAGTGGGCAGGATGCAATTACTGAAGTTTGGTTGTAGGCTCAGAAACCCGACTCTGCATTTGGAACACAATCTGAGGAGTCCCAAAAGAATGTAATTTGCAGTGCATTTGGAGCCAGGTTTGTTCTTGGATATTAAGAAAGACAAGGTGAGTAAAATTTCTGTTGGTGGAAGAGAGGAGCTTTTGAACTACACAGAGCCAGACCTCAAAATATTTATTATGAACATGAATAATTGTATGATCAAGCTCTTATTTTCATACTGATTAGCATGCAACTTGTGTGTCACAAGGGTGAGCATGATTTGACCCTTGGGGGCAGATCCTCAAAGGTTATAAATTGTCATAGCTCCAGGAAAGTCAATAGAGCTGTGACAGTCTATACCATTTGAGGACATGTCCTACTCCATTTAACTGTCAGAGCTGTCCAGAGGTTTGCTTTTTGTTTTTTTAACCATGAAGTGGATCATGACTGATAATGATACAAAACCCTCTTTATCCTTTGGTACAAGAAGAATAGTTGACATAGCAAGAAAGGTCATCCAAGAATATTTATAGAGACTGATTCAGGTATGATTCAGTTTATCCAATGTAGCAACCCCCCACCCAAAATTTCAGATCAACATCCTAAAATCTGGACTATTCAGAATGATTTTTACATAAAAAAAATAGTCTACTGATCTTCACCCTTCTTTCACATTTATTATTGTAGGGATTCTTCCTACTCTCATATAAGTCACTGGATGAAATCCTGACTCTGTTGTAAATAATGGTAAAATTCCCATTGACTTCACCGGGGCCAAGATTTCACCCAGTGGGAATCCTTCTGTGTGCGACAGATCAGGACCTTAAACAGTGACCAGATAGAGTTACACTGCTGTAAAACTGAAGTGAGTAAAAGTCAATCAGGCCATTATTTTTAGTTCAAATCCCAGCAGATCAAGATAGGTCTCATCACCTTTTTCTACACAAAAATCTCTCGCAAAGGGTGTTTGTTAACACGATTCCACCTCTCTAACATTTTATTAGTTTTAAAGGGACACTGTCAGATAATTTAAGGCCCACAAATTTATTTAATAAAAATTAAAAAACCTTATAACAATAGAAATCTTTTAAGGCTTTTAAAAAAACCCCTTTTTCCCCCTTAATGCAAATAGATTTGTCTTTGGCTTTGTAAGTTCCACACTGCTGTATTATACTAGTCCCAGAGAAATGGAAAGTGAAATTGTTTAATCTAAAACCCAGAGCAAAAGTCATACAGAGTACTAGGAGTTAGAGACTATACCTTAAGATTCTTTTAGTCTTATTCCACTGTAATGGTAATAATAGAAGAGTAATCTAATATTATTTATTATTTTTTTTAATTACATCATTTTAAGTTAGTTTACTTAATATGGCAGATGTCCCAAGGAAATACTATTGGACTGTGAACAAGTATACTAACTTCCTATTCCTGATGCTATGGCATTCTTACTGTGAAAACCGGAACAACTGATCAATCTCTACCATCTTTATTTTTGCCAGCTTTCAAAATTTAAACTCAAATAATAATTCATTCTGGGTTTGTACAGTAGTTTCAATATCTAGCTATTTTGTGAAGGCAGAGACCAACACTGCTGTTATAACAAAGGATCCATTAGTGTTCCCATTGTATAGGAAATATAGCCATTAAAGAGATCACCACTGTCAATGTTTTCAGAAAATTCAAATAATAGAAAAGGGTGGAAAAAACCCACATAATCCTGGGCTAGACTCTCAAATAAATTGCATTTACTGACACTAAGAGGTTAGATTTCTTTTAGTTTCAAGATTTGCTAGTTATGTGTGATGTACTTTTTTTTTTTTTTTAAGTCAAGACTTAAAAAGATAACTGATTCTTGGAAATGGTATAATTAGAACAGCACATACCTATTGTAGAGATCCTGGGAAACTCTAAAAGGCAGTATGTTGTTGCACTTTGTAAGAGTTTGTGCGTGATTCTGAGTTGGGAGACAGTAGAGAAGATCATTGCATAGGGTTCTGAAAACTACTTAAAGTGTTATTTTGCTAGAGAATGCCAAGTGGCCAAACTATCATTCTGCAACTATCAGCTGCAGTTTATAAAATGCTGTATGCAAGATGATTCTATGATTCTAAGATGCGGGTTGGCGGATGGGTTTGCACGTGTGTGTAAGACAGAGAGAAAGTGTCCTGTCATAATTCTTAGTAAATAAAAAGTTCTCCAGCAACTGTTTCAATTGAACATGAATACTTGCAATGAGAGGGATAAATTAGCAGGTATCAACAGCGATATGTTGGCCAGTGCTGCAGTGCTACAACACTCAGATGCAACGCCAGATTTGATTAAATTTGGCCTGTATTACCAGCCTCTCCCACAATTCAACTTCTTTTAGTTGTTCTCAGTGCTAAAACTCAGAGGATGAAATCCAGACTCCGTTTATAGCAAAACTCTCTTTGGCTTGAATGAGGGCAAGTTTTCACACACAGATTAAAGGAAGGAACAACGATGTTTTATTAGCACATGGTCGAAAGTAGTTTGCTGGAACAGGTCTTGGGTCCATGATCGGCTAAAATCAAGTTTTTTCATGAGATCTATGGTGCTGTGTCAGGATAGCATCTGACCTCGAATACTCCACATTGCACTCACTATACCCAGGCCTTTATAATGCAGGTAGGGACAAACTGAATGTAAAATACAGAAAGTCCACTCAGAATTTGAATTATCTTGTTTCTGTTGTCTGACCTGCAATGTTGTTATAAAATTGTTTACTACATTCAATGAATAAGCGCTATTATATAACACAGTAATGTTTCAGCAAGGTTTAGAGGAGACCTTGTAACATAATTGACTCTGGCAAGATCAAGGAGCAGCAGCCATTCTAGCAGGTACTGTTTATTCTATTGTGTTTATAATTTCTTTTCAAATGTACTAGACCAGATACTTAGATAGTGGAAACTGTTTCTGCCCATGTCCCCTCATGTCAGTGGAGTCACAGTAATCTACATGAGCTGATGATCTGCCCATTGATTGTAGAAGAGAGGTTTTGAGTGTGTGTACACATATTTAAATTAAATCATTTGTCCTATTTAGGCATTGAGTCAAACCTATGCTATTTTATTTTTCTGAAGATGAGAACAACAAATATAATCCTGATTGCTCTGGTGCTGCAAACAGTCTTCTAAATTATACTGCAGAAAGATGTTGATTAGAACCCCTATACCAGTAAATAATCTACATGTGATTAGTTTTGCTCTTCTTTATCCATTCTTGTGTGTACTTTCATGAAACAGGTGAAAAGATGCACTGAATGCCTTGGGCATTTCCAAAGATTAAGTCTTGGGCAGGAATTTTTTTTCATTCGAGCTTTGTATTTAAAAATAATCCAGCGGAATGCAAATAGTCAGAGAATTAGCCCTAAAGCGCCACAAGCAGTTAAAAGGTCATTCCTAAAAGGATGGTGGTGGAGGGTTGTGTTATTTTTTTCTTGTATTGTGTAAAAAAACCCTAAAAGGTTTTAACTATTTTTTAAAAAATATTTGTTCTTGTTTCTTAGTTTAAAAAGAATTAAGTATCAAATCTATTCTTACAGCAGTTGCAAGAGGTCTCTTTGGAGGACACTGAGAATGGTAGTGGTTGATTTCTCAATTCTTAAGGGGGCCAGGGGGGTGGAAAGGGAAGAGATGACTCTTTAGCAGAGAGAGATTTTCTTCCACTAGTTTATGGGACATTTGAATTAAATGGATACTTAAACACAGCACAGTCTAAATAAAAATCTCCTCCCTTCTTAAAAAGCTAGGAGTTCTGTGGCACTTAAAGACTAACGGATCTATTTATCGCGTGAGCTTTTGTGGGAGTAGATCCCACTTCATCAGATATGTTGAAGGTGGGGGAACTTACATCTTCAAAGTGTCTGACGAAGTGGGATCTTCTCCCATGAGAACTTATGCAATAAATAAATCTGTTAGTCTTTAAATGCTACAGGACTCCTTGCTTTTTTTGCTGAACTAGACTAACATGGCTGCCCCTTTGGAACCTCCTTTCTCAGTTAATCAAATTTCACCTTTTTGGTACTTGTGATGCCGTGTTGTTTGATCCAAAGCCCACTGAAGCCAATGTGTATCTTTCCATTGATTTCAAGAGGCTTGCAATGAAGTCCACAGTCCAAATTATTCCCTCAGTATCCATAAAGCCTTTCAAGAAGAAGCAGGAGAAACAAGACCTGAGTTTCAAATATGAATAAAACAAATATTTTGGTCAAATTCTCAGCCCCTCTTCACACACCATAACAAAGCAACAAAGGGCACAGACATCACTGGATTTTTGGCAGGTCACCTACCAAGCACAGTCAGAACCTACAAAGTTAGTGTGTAAAAAGACCTCTTCTTACTCTGTAGAGCTGCCTCCCTGATTCTGAGACCTGTTCCCGATGCAGGGTTGCACCTTACTCTTCAATTAGCCTCACTGAAATCAGCCATCCCACAGAATTGTTTTCTAATTAAACCCATGAATACATCCAGAATACAAAATTGTCTCCACATGACCGCCTCTTAATCAGCTTTGCCTTGCTGTTAGGGGGGATCACTAAGCAGTGAGTGATCCTGCAATAAGTGTCTTTCATGTTGCAATACGTAGTTATAAGCGGGTGAGTTGGCCAATGCAAACACATTATTTCTGACTTAACTTTGAAATTCATTCCTATCTCATTGTAAGGCAAGCTTTCCACATTGCTTTGATAGACTGTAGCTATTTGCAGTTTAATCTTGTATAATAATTAACTCCAACTGATCCACTGCAGTAGTTTAGCAAAGCATTGGGACTTATTGAACTGGACTGGGAATATACCACTGCTTTCCTTATTCTTAACATAATTACGCTACTGGAAAAAAAAAACCCAAAAAAGCAAAGCAGGGTAATGCAAAAGCCATTGCTAAATGGGCCTCCTCAATGCTGTTAATTTTCAGATTGCTGTTATATAGCTTTAAAATATTCAACACTAGCAGAAAATCCTGGCATCACCCAGGGAAAATATAGTAAAAGGTGTGATGAATGAACTACATCAATTATATTACATAGCATATTTTACTGGAAATACTTTTTTCTTATTTGTTACATTAAGAGATTAACACAGCTAGTGATGTGCTTACAAAATGCATTGACATTTAACTCATTTCTTGATAACAAAAGGTATGGTGAATGAACAACATTAACTACTTTAGCATAACATATTTTATTGGAAATACTTTTTCTTTGATCATGCTACTTTAAGAAATTAACATAGCTAGTGCTGTGCTTACAAAACACATTTACATTTAACTTATTGCCTAATAAAAACAATATTTTTGTTTTTCTTCCTTGATCAAGAACATACAATTTTTTGCTCATTCCAACTCTTGAAGTAGCAATGTACAGTTGAACGTGACTGAAGCAGTGGAACCACGAATCTACTCCAGCTGCTTGAATGTTTGTACTTGTGATTTGTTAATAGACATGGCAAATGCTAGGTGAGGGGGGAGCTGTAACCTTTTGAACTGGAATGGCATATCCATAGGTATCATCAGTATCCTTGGTATTAGTCTGTCTTGGTATTAGTATGTGACACGCTTAACAGTAGAGTCCAGCAAGTTCCTATTATCAGGCGCTACTAAAAGCTAATTATCAGTAGGCCCAATTGGAGATCTGAGGAAACCAATTTCAAGATCTAACCAATGCAGTTATTTAAGTTAGGAAATCAGTAGTATCCATGCAAAATTGTGTGTTTCTAGCTTTTATTGTTTCAGAGATCTTTGAGGACAAACTTTTGAAAATATTTGTAAGATATGTAAATAAGCAACATGCTAGAAATCACCCATATGAAAACTCATTTCCATTATTCCTTAAGAAAACATTTTGCTATCAGAAATGAGAGCAGCTTACAGTATTCTTCCTCAGTCAAGACTCCCACTCTGACTTCAGATGAGGAGTCCTCTGACACTTATAAAGACTAACACATTTTTTAAGACAAACTTTTATGCCACAGGACTCCTGATTTGTTTTGCTGAAATAGACTAACACGGCTTACCTCAGTGGAAATCTCACTTCAGTAAGAGTTTTGCCTGAGTAAAGGCTGCAGGATTTGGTCTTACTGTGCATAGTGGGTGCACCAGCAATTCCACAGACAAGCTGAGTTGAGATTTGCATTTAAAGCAAGAATAAAATACTGCAGCCTCACACATTAGTGATTGAATTTAGCCTCCACACTATGCAAAATACTGCTTCAAAAAACAAATAAGTTTCTATGCAGTTTTTGTAAAAAAAAAAAAAAAAAATTGCCAAATTTTGCAATAAATACTTACATATGCTCCCTTTTCAAAATTCTGCTTGGTTTTTCTCACATTTCTTTTTAGATTCTTCTAGAGCTAAACAACCACAATCTTTACCTAAATGTATGCATGTGTAAGAGTGAAGTGTGCGTATTGTGTACTGGTATGTATCAGAAGCAGTCACACTTGACTTGTTGTTGTCCAGCTGAATACTGCAATTCGATGCATCGCTGGGACTCTCAAATCGGACCCAAAACCTTGGCTACTGGTGCTGTTGTACATTGCTACCATCCATTCGCTGCAATACCGCAATCCTTTGGGAATTCCAGAACACTATGGAAAATGAATGTTTTCCCATCCACCAGAACCTTAACAACATTCCTCAACACCTTTTGAAGCTGCATAAACCCTTTTGGAAATCTGCATTTAAGAATCAACAATATAACTTCAATCCTGAAGGCAGAAGCTTGGGAAGCCTAAATGAGTTCATCAGAAGTTACAAATAAACACCTCATAAAAGACCCAACCCAGAAAAATTCCTGGCTCTAACTTCCCATGAAGCTCATGGGCAACGCTAAATGCACCTGCACAAAATCATGGCAGATGCAGACACTTGTTGCACAGATGGATAATTAAAGGTTCTCAAGTGCAGTGGTTCTCAACTGCTGTGCTGTGACACATGGGTAAGTGCATTGTTGGGAGCCAGGAGCCACCTGGATTTGAAATGTGGTGGCAGCTTCCTGCCATGGCAGCTTCTAAGCAACTGCAGTTTCCCATGGTAGGATTTTGTTCAGCAGCAATGAAGGGTTTTGTTCAGCAGTGGTGGGGTTTGGTTTGGTGGCAGCAAGGGGAAGGTGTTATTGTGGTGGCAGCAGGGGCACTATGTTGTGCTTGGTTCTGCAAGCTGCCAGCTGTGCCAAGACACAAAAATCTTTGAAAACCACTGCCAGCGTTTGAAGGTGGTCACCCAGAACAGATCAGGGAACATATAACAAGTCAGTGCCTGATTCACAAATGTGAAAGAGGCATCATAGCAATATACTCTGCCACTCACAGCAATACACTCCATTACTCTGCTACAATAATCTGGCTTAACGATCTGAATATAAAACTGTAGTTGTCACTCTGTATTACATCAGCCATGTGAAAAAAATTATTATTGTGATAATATTTCAAGCATAGACCACTGCTGATCTTTTAAAATTAAACACTTAAAAAAATTGGTTCCCTGCTCAGAATCATTTTAAGATTCACAAAGATTGGCTGATGGAATGTCTCAGTGCTATCCACTGCTTCTGTTTTTGTTGAGAAACCATGTTGAAGATTTGCAAGTGTGGTTCATGAGAGAGGATATGCACTCTTAATTTACTGAATTATTATTGAAAGGCTTTTGCAGAAGTAGTGGTATTTTAGAAGGGATTTGGAAGACAGAGAGAGAAAGAGAAGTCACTTGGACCAGAAAGGTACCTTATGGCAGTGTTTCTCAGCCAGCTGCATGTGTCCTCCTGGGGGCATGCCGAGATCTTTGAGAGAGTATTTCAACTCATCTAGATGTTTGCCTAGTTTTACAATAGGCCACATAAAAAGGACTAGTGAAGTCAGCATGAACTAAAATTTCATACTGACAATGACTTGTTTCTACTGCTCTATATGTTGAAATGTAAGTTCAGTATTTACAGTCCAGCTGATTTATTTTATAATTATATGGTAACAATGAGAAAGTAAGCAAATTTTCAGTGATAGTGTGTGTAGGGTGACACCTTTGAATTTTTATGTTAGCAAGTAGGTTTTTTACATGAGGCGAACTTGGGGTACGCAAGACAAATCAGACTCCTGAAAAGGAATACAGTAGTCTGTGAAGGCTGAGAGACACTGCCCCATGGCATATACAATTTACACAATTGCACTATTCATTACAAAACTTTCATTGAGGTCAGATATTTTTATACAATAAAATCCCACCAGATATTTCTCATTATATAATGAAGCTTAAAGAGAAACTGTCTGTGTTAGACCAAAATTTTGGCCTACTTGCCAGTTATTAGGTCTTAAAAATATGATATAAAGTTTTAGTTCGGTGGTAACAACCTGATCCAGTGTCCGTAGAAGTCACTGAAAAGACTCCCACTGAATTCAATGGGCATTGGGATTCAGTTCCAACCACAAGGTGGAACATGAGTTACAAAGAAGCTAAGTAGGGGCAATTCTAGTCAGCAAGCCAGTGACACACGTAGAAATCTAGTTAGCATGCCTATGACACATCTGGAATTGCTGTGTTATTATGCACTATTACAGTTACTCCATTGCAATCTGTCTTTGATCCATTTTTCTCTTTTTACTAATGAGACTCATAGCAAGCAAACTATCTGCACACCTGCTTTTTCCAGTCATAACATAAATGAAATTGTTTGTTTAATTTAAGTTTCGTTGCAAAGTCATGTGTTTATGTATTTTCCATTGGATTATGAATCCAATGGATAAAGTATAATTTGAGGGGCTCTGGAACCTTCCTAATCTGTGGGCGCCCTTCATGCATGTGGATGCCCGATATCTCGGTCCTGGAACTCTGGTCTGTCAGATTTGTGGGCCCCAGAACTGTGTTCTGGTGCGTTCCAGCTTACTTTAACCCTGTATGGATCCATTCCAGAATGGATGCTCACTAAATCAGATAACTTTTTGGCCTAGCAGACAAATAATCTTGACAAGTGTCAAAAGCATATATCTTAAAAGCACAGTAACAAAAATCATAGATCTTTGGGTTGGGGAGAACCTGCTGGATCTGTCCATCTTTGTTGTTCCAAGCAAAAAGGAAACAGCATTGCTTTAATTTGGTTTTGATTGTCTCATGTGACTGAGCCATGATTATCACACTTTCAAATATGCAGAACCATGCACTACAGATCGAAGCTTGCGTTGATGATTCTCTAGGAAGCTTTCTTCAAACTGACCCAGTGTTGAACTACTTCCCAACAACTCTGTAAAAACAGCATTGGGGGTGGGCCCCATGTTTATTGTGTCCCAATATCTTCTGTACTAAATATGTTCAATTTACAAGTGAAAAAAATGTTTTCAAACTGCTGGCCCTGCAAGCTCAGTCTAGGATCTGACAGTTAAGCTTAATTTTTCTTTCACCATTTCACAAGTGTGTTAATAAGACTAAGTGAGCCAGTGTGACCCCACTGGCTCCTAATTATATCCCAGTGACATCTGTGCAGGCCAATTTCCTTCAGTGGGGCTTTGGTGTAACAGATCAGAATTCAGCAATAATCCTCTTGATGCTTTAGAAAGGAATGGAATCCAGCTCTCATTTTGTAGCTGTGTTGCCTCTGCATGGCTAACAGAAGTAAAAAGCAGTGAAAGCTTATCTTTGTCCCTAAAGCCTGCATGTTTGACTTTGAATCCACATTGGGATCAGAGTGAGAAGGTGCTATTAACAGTTAATTTTCAAAGCCAAATGGCTCTCAGAGGCACCAGCATTAACTTCTAATCTGCAACTATTCTTTTTTAGGCAGAGCAGGTTGTGCATGGACATGGGAATGAATGGCAGTGTGGTCACAGAACCAGTCACGCTGCTACGGGGAGGGGACCTAACTGGGCAGCATGAGAAGGAGAGCCACTCTGTCCTGGCAATTTGATTTTTCCTAGTCCTGGCTTCATGTAATGAAATGACTGTATGCATCTGCTAACCTCTCACCCATTTTGCCTCACGCTTTCTACTACTTCAGAGCCATGGGTAGCCCTTCTGTACATTGCTATGTTACTTAACAGTAGTTTGATCTAATTAATCCATGTGGCCTTGTAGATGCTGGCTCCGATCCTGAGACCATTACTCAATCGACGGAAGATGTATTTGCTTATGGAAGGAATAAAAACAGAGTAAGGACCTCAGGATTTGGCCCGAAAGTTTATTCCTACAGTAGCAAAAACCAAACAACACCAATGCACACAACCTCCACTGGCTCCACTCACACATAATAATAGCAATTAATGAAACATAATAAAGGCACTTAGTAAGGAATAGTTAACATTTAAATATTTTGGCTGTTCAGATATGTACAGCAACTAAGCTGAGAGTAACTAGATACAAGTGTGAAGGAATGAATAACTCAGGAAGGTCAGAACTGAATGAAATGACTGGAAATCTATCAAATGTGTGAAGTACAATGAGGGATCAAGACAATGAATCATTTCAAATGTGCACAGTATAGTGTATGCAGTCTTGTGGTAGCCGAGTCAGTCCAGGATATTACAGAGACAGGGTGAATGAGGTAATATATTTTTGTCACTGCAGAAACTGGGCTAATAAAAGATATTAACTTACCCACCTTGTCTTTGTACAGTACACACAAGATAAACCAACTATTCTGTACTTCTGTTTAATACATAAAAATGCTGGAAATGTGTTTAGTCTGATCAATTCAAGGCAATTTTTGGTGTTAATTTGAACTTTCAGTAACATTTTGATCTATTATCTAATGTGACTTCTGGAATTGCATGTTGTTCTCTCAGTATTTATCAGGATAACATGATTATTAACAATGTGGATGGTGCAACTTTAAGAATCATCAGGGAGGTACTTTACCTAAGTTAAGTACAAATTTTAAAAAGCTTTCAAGATTCTAAGTCTGTACACTTTGGATGTACTAAGCATTAACAGCTTGGCATCCATTTGTTGGCAAAAGGATAGGCAATTACAAATCTCCTTCCCCAGCGTCCAAGGCTTAACAAAACACACCAGATCTTTGGGCATCAGGGTCAGATCCTATTCCATTGACATAAATAGGAGCTATACAGCTGTAGTGGGCATAGGATTGCACACTAAAAAGAATAAAATTATACAGGAGATATTTGGAAGATGATTTGCCATTTGTTTGTTTGAAAAACCAGGGGTCATGCATGGCATAAGAAAAGGAGCGTACTTGGGTTCTTCAATTTAGGCTTTTAAATTCATATTTAGGCACCCACATAAAAGTAGCTTGATATTTAGAGGTGCTGAGTGCAATTCAAATGAATAAGAACTGAAGGCACTGCACTTGGAAAAAAAGATCCCTTTCTCTTGGTAGACTTCATGGGGTTAGTTTCATTTACATGGTTTGTGTGAATTTAAGGCACCTTTGCAGAGTGCAGATGATATGGAGGTCAGTGGTAAGAGATGTGACGTGTTAAGACAGACCTTCTAAATATCTATTACACTGTGCCCTGTGAAGTAAATGGATTCATGTAAATGTGTGTATATGTACACACACAAAACAAATTATATTTCTATGCTTTCCCTTTCCAGCTTCAATGTTAATCCTAAAATCTTTGATTCTTTCACAACTAAATCCACAAACACAAGTTTGGAGCCTGCAAATCCTTACTCATGACATGAGGCGAGCAAGCACATTAAAGTCAAAGGCATGATTCATGTAAAAACGAACATTATGTACAATAAACAATTTATTCCCTAAATGTAGTTCTTTTTTCTCCTCATATATTATTCACACAAAAGCCTTTGATTTGATTTAGTCTGCTTGTTATTTGACATAAGAGCAACGTGATGTGTAAACACATCCATCCTCTGTATTTCCCACAAAATATTCACTCCAGCTCTTGCATCAAGTATTCAATCCGTGGAAATTATTTGGGCACAATGACTGGTCATCTGTGTCACATGGGTTTGCTTCTGTCCCCTAACTGTGCGATTTGCTAACCCAAATAGAGCATTTAGGATAGTTCTCCAAAGACTCCCAGCATGAATTGCTATGGATAATATGATATCTGATACATATATATCATCCTTTTCCACCAACACTCTAGTAAATAACATTATTCACTACTACAGGCTGTGAAAAGGGAATGAAAGGGGTCACATATCACCAACACTAGGAAGCTGAAGCCATGTCGGCAAACACCTCTTTGCGGTATTTGCATAGCCTTAGTAAGCACCTACTCATATCAGTAAGGGTTGCAGCACTAAGCCAAGGCTGCTGGGATTTAGACTTTTTGTAACAGCGAAAGACAAAACAGTTTGCAGTAAGTCTGCTTGATTATCACAGTGATACAGAATTGTTAATGCCAAGCACCTAGAATGTATTATGAATTCATCACTTTGCTGTTCAACACTGGCACATGCTGACTGATAGTGAGGCACAAAAAGTGTTAATGCTGTATAGATGTGGCATTCAGCCTACAACAGCTGAAGAGCTATGTGGTCATCAAACAGAGGATCATAAAGGCACAGAAGAATGAAGCACATTTAAAAGAGAAAACTGGGTGCAGCTAATTTGTTAGCATTAACACACAGCTGCAAATAAGTCAGTAAATGTAACAGTTGGAGCAGGTCTCAACCAGAGTTCTAGCATCAGTGGACATCTATCATCCATTTCACTCCATGGTGTCAGCACAATCTGTATGCGTGTGAATGTTGTGTGTCTGTGGGTGCATTTGCATCTTTATATTTTGTTTTAAATAACTCAGGTGGCAGCTACCCTATCACCATTAAAACACTGTGCAATGCCTTAATCAAATATGAGAAAAGAGCCCACAGCAACTTAGAGGCAACAGGTGGAGAGAATATAAATACTGGAGAGCTGAAATGTCTCCTGAGTTATATAATATCATACCCTCAGCTTTTCTTGTACCCCACACGCTCTTCTTAGATGCAACATGCTCCCTCCTGTTTAGTTTCTTTGGACAGATCTGAAAAAGAACAAAAAAATATAAATACTTGGTGTGGTGGTGTCTAGCTGTTGATTTTAGTGGGCTTCTTTGGTCTGCTTCATATATATTTATTTTAAAATGTCCATCTCTCTGTATTAGGATAGCCACTGAGCAGAAAGAGATGGCAGTTACCTGCTACACATGTTCAAATTGAATAAGAAGTTTTTGTCCTTTTTCAAATACACACTTTGATTCCAACCTAAATCTATGAGTCTTTCCATATGCAAAAATTCCACTATGATCAATGGGATTTCCATATGTGCATGGACTGAGAAGATACTTGTTATGTTTGCCTCAATTTCTAACCTTCTGTATTTTGGAGAAATCTGTGTCAACTTAATGAAAACATATTAGCATGTTTTAAAAGGACTGATGATGCTGCAAAGCACATTTTTTCCAATCAGCTCCCACAGTAATTATTCTTCTACATGCTGCTAAATCATCAGTGCTGCAATCAGAGGTGTTACGTTTGCAAGTACAATATCTGTAGTCCTTTAAGAGTGAGTTTTAAAAATAAATGGTGCATGGAAGATATGAAGACAAATCCCATTCACAAATAATGTTACAAATAACAAATAATGCCTAAAAGTTTAAGTACTCAGGCAAGCACTAAACAGTTTCTCTCTCTCCTTTCCCTTCCCAATTCTCCTTTCAAAGGGGGGAAAAGAAAAATTTTCCGAATTTCCTTTGTTGAAATATTCATGCCCAGTCTCAGAAGGTGAAGGATACATTTTAGTACCCAACCAAGGTCTTTACAAGATAAATGTGATGTCTCTAGCAGAGTTGGTGCTTGACAGTGACTGTATTTGTCCCTTCTAGTTTTTTTTGAGGGATTTCTTCATTAATAAAAGAAACTTTTTAGTGTTCACTCTGAGAGTTGTTTTACTATTTGGTTTGAGACAGAGTTTATTGCAAAATACAGCAACTTGAGAAACTGTGGTCTCCCCAAAAGCTTCTTAGTAATTTTTTAAAGATCTACTAATGTTTAAGATTTATTTCCAAAGCTGAAATCAGGAACTGATATCATGGATTTCTTTTACAAATTCAATAAGTTAACATATTCAGTCTTTGCTCCTTACTCCTCATCTTTCTTTCACTGTGGCCCACTCTCATATACAGAACGCTCCTTTTATTCCATCCCATTTTATTTCTGTGTTGTTGAAGCTCCACTATGCTTCTACTCAGGAGCAAAGAAGCCCCAGGATCTCACTTTTTGGACCTGTGGCTGCGTAGAGAACCTGGAAGGGAACTCCGCTTTACGACAATGACAATGAGCATGAGTGAGCTTAGAAAGAGCTAGTGAGACTCTGTCTCAGTGACATCCAGAGAGGTAGCTGTATTAGTCTGTGTACAGCAAAATTGTGCCGCAGGACTCTTGTCCTTAGAGACTAACAGATTTCTTTGGGCATAAGCTTTCATAGGCTCCAACCCACTTTGTACCTGATGAAGTGAGTTGGAGCCCATGAAAGCTTATGCCTGAAGAAATCTGTTAGGCTATGTCCACACTTAGACTATTAAATCGATTAAACTTAAATTGATCTAATGGTAGTAACAGAGGACAGAACAAGGAGCAATGGTTTCAAGTTACAGCTGGGGAGGTCGAGGTTGGATTATTAGGAAAAACTTTCTTACTAGGAGGGTGGTGAAGCATGGCAATGGGCTACCTACGGAAGTGGTGGAATCTCTATCTTTGGAGATATTTAAGGCTTGGTTAAACCATACCCTCGTTGTGATGATTTAGTGAGAGTGGTCCTGCTTTTTTTGGCAAGGGTTGGACTAGATGATCTCAGGACCTCACCTTCTAACCCTATGATTCTATGATTCTATAACTGAAGTAAAAATCATTAAATTGATTTAAGTTAAATCAATTTAACATGTCCCCACTAGAAACCTGAATTGAACTAGCATGCCCATGGACAAGACTTGCTAGTTCAATTTAGGAGAGGGGCACTATGGGAGGTGTGGCAAGATGGCCCCCAAGAAGGGCCATGCCTCCACCCAATATATAGAAAGAGGAAAGCACCCTGGGAGGGAGAAGGACAAAAAGCATTAAATCAAAATAACAGTTAATTTGAAGTAACATGGCTACACTGCATTATTTCAAAATAATAATTTCAATTTAACCGTCATTTTGATACAAAGCAAGGTTTTATTATATTAATCATTCCTTATTTTGAAATGAGAGAACTCCTCATTCTGAAATAAAGAAAGCTATTTTAGACATGCACTACTTTAAATTGAAATAATCATTGTTATTTCGATTTAAAGTGTAAGTGTAGACATACCATTAGTCTATAAGGTGCCAAAGGACACTCGTTGTTTTTTCTCAGTGACATTATTGGTAATAGCTACTATTACAATATACTGCTGCTACTTTTTAAAAAAAATTGTTTTAGTTTCTGAGAAATAAGATATTTTTCTTAGCCTGAAAATCCATATTTTTGTTGTATGACTAAGCTGTACAACTTGCTGGACACCCTAATACAGCCTGATCTTTTTAGTGTCATGCCAACCTCCGCCATCCTATTACTGTCCAAATGACACATGACGAGACAGAAGCTTGGCTTAAAAATACATTACAAAGTCTCCTTCCACTGGTTTTGAGATTTATTACTTACTTCTCCTTCACACAGGATGTGAGTGACTTAAGTGAGATTGCATTTTTAGTGACAACCCTGTAAAGGACTCCAAAAGACTTATAAGGCTACAGTTCATGATTTGGAGGTGAAGTATGTGTAACCTTGATCATACCAGAGAACATCCATATTGTAAGAGTACAGTCAAAACTCATGTGCAGGATACATTTGACTACAAGATGAAATTCATACTCTTTTTTCATAATGTGCTAAATCCTTTATCTTTGACTGTTGCTGATATTTCCTATAGAAAAAGTCTTTCAAGTTCCTTACTTAGAATTATTATTTTTGGAGCCACTGATTCATTCAGAGGTTTAGAAATTAGGACATCAAAGTGTGAGCCAAGACTGGGAGCAAGACAGCAAGTGAGTTGGAAATTAAATTTCTTCTAATGAAATACTGCAAGCTACTTAACTGAAGAGACAATTTCAGTCGTTAAGCTATCAGAAACTCTCCCATTCTAACTAGAGATAGACTCAAGCTGCAAAATATGAAGCCAGAACAGGCTTCAAACAACAAAGTCTGGAAATGTTTTGATAACCTGGTAAAACTCTACAAACATCTTTTGTACTAAAGCAGTGACAACACTGGCTCCTGAACATTGCCCTCCTCAGCCTCACAAGTAACCTGGACATACATGCAACCTGCCAACAGTTAACATCGACGCAATGAGCAAACTGCACACCATGTCAGGTCATTTGCAGTAAGCACGCTGCTGGTCCAATGCCCTCTCCAGTTCCGTGACTGGAAGGGGGAGCAGCTACTGCTCCCCTTCAGCACCTTAGGGCCCTGAGTGCCATGATATTGGCCTTGTTCTCTTGCACATCTGTCCTATCTGTGGACAGTTTTCTTCCACTTCACTGTTATATCTGTAAGTCCTTGTTCCTGGCTAAGAACTTTGTAAATCCCATCCATCTCTGCTTAGAAACCAAGTCAGACTTGCCTCACTGCATGAGCAATTGCCCTCCCGTCCCCCCCATGTCGCTTCTGACTGAATGTTGCCACTCTGGAGTAACTGGTTCTTCTTTGAGAGATCCCAGATGGAGTTTTTGGGAAATTGCTTCTCTTCAGCTTGAGATTTTTCATATGGTGAACAGGAAAGTTTTCTTCTGACACATCTTCTGTGTTTATGAAGCTAGCTTTTTCAGTCCTAACCAGATCAGCCAGTCTTTGCTTCACTATTGCCCAGCTGAGACTGGAACTTTAATGAGAATGAACCGGATGAAGCTTATCCCAGGCAAGACAGTAGTGGGCTGGAGGGAGTGGCTTGAGCATATGGTTGATATCTGATGTGGCCTCTCTTACTTTCAGGGAATTTAGTTCACTTCTGCTCCACAGTGTTTGCGATCTGGAGGGGTGTTAGCAGTGAAAAACACTTTAACTAGCTAAGTGTGGCAAAGTATTTAGTGGCTGGCCTTACCAGGAATAGTCATCCTGAGAACTCCGAGCATTTTCTGATAAACCTCCAAAAAATTTATCACATCATCAGTCCTCAGTCTTGCCTAGGGCAAACATTTCCAACTTTTTAAATAATACAGCACACTTAAATGAGACAAACGATTTCATGGCCCACCCACTTTTTTCATCTAATCGATTGCTCATAAACATCACATTTACTTACATTTACTATGGTTATGGTCTTACTAGAGTGGTTTGCAGAATAGTGCATACATTTACAATAAGCTAAAGAAGGATCAAATGCATTAATGTTTCAAATCTATCAGAAAAAAAAATACACATCATCTCAATTTTACCCTTTGGCTACCTGTATTTAGAATGTTCACATTTTAGAATCGAAAAACCATTACCTCGCTTTTAATTTGATGATTAATTTTCACACATTTAATGAGTTGTAATTTTGGTGGGTCAAAATGTTGTTTAAGATGAAACAGTGTTTGTTTTACACTGATTTTCATTACCTTTGTCCAAAATTTCATGGCATACTTGGACAGTTCTCACAGCACACCCATGGTCTAGGGCAGTGGTTCTCAACCATGGTGTCAGGACACAGCACTGTGTTGTCCCACAGAGGTAAGTGTGTTTTGGAGAGCTGGGGATATGGCTGGATTTGACTTACAGGGGTGGGCTGGTTTGTCCTGTGGGGTTGCGACATACTGCCACGCATGTCACAACCCACAAAAGGCTGAGAACCACTGGTCTAGGATGATTAGGTCCCTGAGCCCAGGCATGCCATGAAGACTTGGGAGTGGCTTAGAGAAGTGATGTTTTGAGGTGCACACAAAATTAGTTTGGCTTCCTAAAATTAGCAGGACTTTAGTCAGTGTAAGAGCTATAGGATAAGGCTCTTCGGCAGAAAAACCTTTTTCAGCCCTGATGCAATGCCACTCAAATCAATAAGAATTACATCACTAATGAACTAGTTCCAATATGTTTATTCTCTAAACTCCCTTCACGTTGCAAATCATTGTAGATTAGCATTAATCTCACTGAAATATACTCAGCAATCCAATTCTCTGGCTAATTCTATTAAGAAGTATTTTCCATAAGCTAGTTTGAAATGTTATCATATGATAGCACAATGTAAGCTATTTTATTGGATTTATGTAAATCCTTCCTTCACTGAACATTTTTTGAAGGGTTTTGCAGTTGCTTATAGGACTCCTGCACTGAATAGCATCACAAGTATTTCTGATAGGCTGGTGTTTCTTCAGAACAAACAAACTCTTGGAGCCCATTGCAGACTTGCAACCTGGTCTCTTGCTCCCTTCCTGATCTTGCTCTCCACATCTGCCTACTAGGCCTGTTGGACTCTTTGTTTTGCTGAACGAGACTAACATGGCTACCCCTCTGGGACCTGATCTTTCAGGTATCTCTGAAGAGGTTAGATGAAAAAGGAGTAAAATCAGCATGTTTAAATCTTGGTGGTTTCTCTTACCTAGCCATTTCCTCTTAAAGCTGTACAACTGACAAAGAGAATTGATATATAAGTCTCTAAATTGTAGCAGTTTCAATAAGAAAAGCACTAGATGAAGAGCCCAAATTCCTGCCACTGAACACGGGTAAAAGTTAAACAAGGGAACTCTCATCCACTGCTCCTTTAAATGTGTGGGCCAATCACAATAGAATTCTGTGGTCTTGGAAGCTGGGATCCAGATGTTTTGAAACACCTATTTAGATTGTTAGATTTTCAGGGCACATTTTGTTATACACGTTCAGTGCCTAGCACAACAGGGAACTGCTCCACTATTGGAGTCCTGCAGCTCCACTGCAATATAAATAAATAATAATAAGCACCTGCTTGACTTTAAGCAAGTGAATAGTCCTGACGGCTTCGGTGGGACTACTCAGGCTTAAAGTTCATTACATATTTAAGTGCTCTGCTGGACTGGGGCCTCTGTCTCAAATTAATAAGCTTTTCTTCAATACACGTGCCAACTTCCTCGCTTAAAGGTTGAAGTAATGGCCTTTCCTATTTCCTGCTGACCTTGGTGAATCTTTGAAATGTTTCTTTTAAAATATATTGTATTAACCCTGAATACCACGCTGGGCTGAGTCCGTAAACTAACCATTGATGTTAATGGGAAATAGGGCTTAGGAAAAAGTACAGGACGGGGGTCTAAGAGTTCATTATAGCTCCTTAGTCACTTTTTAAAAAAAATAATCTTTTTTATTTAGATGTTTTCCAACCAAAGAAAAGCAATGTTCTGTCTGGATGTGGAGATTCAAGTAACACTTTCTAAAAATATGAAAGGATAAATGCCACATTTACAATTTTTTTGAAAAGATTTGACCTTTATTAAAGCAACCGAATAAATACAATTCTGAGGGTTTTGTTTCTCTTGTAAATTAAATGGTATGTTTGTAGATGGAAAGGTCAATTTTCAGTAAAGCTGTGCTTTGAAAGGATCACCTATTTTCAGCTAAATCAAAGGGGTTAATTAGTTTTACTGTTGGAATACATAACATAGAATTCTCTGATCATTGTTTGAAAAATCAATTGTTTATGGCATAAAAAGGATACGCTTGTCATCATTAGGTGTAAATTCTGTTTGCCATAGAGGCAAGGATAGCCTCAATCTAAAGTAGTAGACTGCACAGACATGAGGAACTGAGATCTTTTCAGAGGATATAAAGCCTAGGCATGTCCTACTGTCAGCTTTAGGATATTGCGTTATTCTGTTTTAGTCCACAGGGAGAAAACATTCCCTACTTTTCTGTAGAAAAATAAATATGGTAAATCAATTAGGGAAATAGTTAATCAGTGTGTTGATATCACTTAGCCACCAATGCTGCACTGAGAACTGTCCACATGGCCCTCTGTCCAGATGGCCCTGAATTCAAGATCAGTGCCTTATTGTTCATTCATTTTCATAACAACAATGCCCATGTGAAGATATTCATTAAGAAACCATTTTAATCTGGTAAACATCTAGACATTCTAATTCAGAAGCATTACAGAAGTCATAAATGTCCATAGCTAGTTCTGCTAAAGAGTCTCATTTATGCCAGTTGGCATCTCCTAAGGGTTAGGGTAGGAATAATTAGAGTGGGCCACATCCTCCTGTCCACTGCCTGTCACAATGGATATTGGAAGGAATGGAAAACCTGCTCCTTTAATCCAGTTGGACTGAGACCAAGACATCATGTCCTTTCTCTTTTACCCCATGGAAGCCCTCTTCATGAGCTCTCTTCATGTGCAGCTCCGCAGCTGAGGGAGTGGCAGGACATGAGTTGAGTCTTGTTCTGCATCAACATCCTTCTTCAAACCTGCACATTGCATGAAGCTGAACCAGTCAATATTTTCGGAGGTGAAGATCTCCTCTGCCTCATACCATACAAGGGGGAAGTTTGTAGGTTGGTCTGAGTGAAGAACCAATGGGATCTCAGCTCTTCAGGGAGTTTTGTTGCCCTGGCAATTTGAAAGCTGACAAGATAGATTGGAGTAATTGGATTTCTTCAGAACTGACATGCTGCAGGCCACTGGGGACATCCTGTGATTTCTTGTGGCTCTTGCCTTCTGGAGCAGGGCCTGAGAGGGCTGTAATTTTTTGCCATTGTTTGAAGATATAACTGCTACCACTATTTGCTGCTGGATAGATGCTTCTTCTTGCAACTGTATATGATCAGCCAAAACATTTATTGGTCTGAGGCATTTTACCACACTGCAGATTGCATAAGAAAAACCCCACAGGCCCTTTCCTTGTTCAAAGCAGTAGCAGGTCTGACTTAAAAGCTATCTTTGTATAATTTTACCTGCTTTTCCACACATGTTGACTAAATCCAGGGTCAATATTTGTCACAGAAGAATGCCAGGTGGCAGAAAATGAGAAATAGTGATGAAATCATCTGAGGACAGAAGTGGAACTACATCAGGCTTATGTCTAATGCTGAAATTTGTAATTAGTAGTACATAGTACTAGGAAGAGAACCAAAGGCTACAGTAAGCATTCAAAAAAGTATGTGCTGAGCTTTTCAAAGCTGCTATTACTTTTCATGGGCTTTGGGTGACCAAATCCAGTACTTGTGTTTAAATAGCTTAGATATTGTAGGCAACATAGTTTAATATTCAAAGGGCTCTACACTCATGCGCCACTATGCTAAAATGGTTTCACTGCCCAGCACAGACTCAGTAGACTCTGCTGTCAGCCAAGGTGATTTAGCCTATAACAGTTCACCCCAGTCTGTGTTGGCTGGGAAAGTCACATTAGCAACCTGCTAGCAAGAACTATGTTCTACCATGAACCCAGGGCTAGTAGAGTGAGCCAAATTGTGTTCCTATGCTCATCAAATGAACACAGAGCTATATGATTTAATCACAGTAAAAGTAGCTGGGAAGAATCCTGTGTTTTCTCTCACCTTCCAGCTCTCCATGACCTGAGTTTCAGAAGGAAATAGCTAGAGCAAGTTACTGACTTTACTGAACTTAAAGTCCCTATCCTAAATTGACACTTATTTTGAAATTTCCCTGCATAGGTTAGATGTCTGCAGTGAACACACAGAATGGACATTTAAGGGCTTAGATTGCATAGCAGTTGGTGCTATGTGAAACCCTGAAGTTAAGAGGAAGAGTTAGAAAATTGCATTGAAACCATGGGGTCTGGTTGCTAAAGTACATGACTGATGATAGTGTGAGTAGCATACATGCAGTCCCCACTGAAATAATTGTGAGCTGCACTCTTGCAGCTGGCACGGTGAGCAGACCCTTGGGTTATTGCATCTCACTGTGTGATCCTGGGGAAGGCTCTGCCTCAGTTTACCTAAGTGCAAAACGGATCTGCACCAATACCTGCCTGTGTCACCAGTTCATTTGGAGACTCAGTTAAACATGTATTTTTATCCTTAGTTTAACAAAAGTCTACAAAGAGCAGTAAATGAAGTGATAGTCACCATAATTTTGGTAGGGCAGTGAAAGTTCAGCAAGACATTTTAGCAAAGTCTATGCAACCAAAGCAATGCAATTAATGGCCTCTAATAACTGAACTCTGTGCTTTAAGAGACTGCCAAAAGGGGACAAAACCCTGTACTGGCTGAGCAGTTGGGGTCTCCAACCAGGTGCTGCCCATTTAAAACCACAGCCTTGTATTCATTTTTCTCAGAGCAGCACTCTGACATTTCAAAGATGAGAAGTACCTTTCAGCTTGAATAACTCAAAAATATGTCTGTAAAAACATTTGGCCTCAGACTGAGAAATGTCAGATTTCTGGAATGAACAAAGAGGCACAGTCTTTATGTCACTGCTTAGAAAACCATGTGTGAAACTGCAGCTGAAAGAGAACTTTTCTAATTTTTTAAACCAGCTTGCAGCATTTCATAGCCTATTGTATGTGCAGTCACTATGTAAGGAAAATCATGTTGTACATTTCGATACAGACCCAAATCTCCAACCTGCCATGCTAACAAAATAACATCAGACTAAAAAAAACCCAACCACCTAGGGTGCTTTGGTAGCAGGAAGTCCCTCATCACTGCTCATGGTGAACCAGCTGTGGGGCCTCAGTTGTTGGGCTACAGTGAGATAATCTCTAGTTATAGGGGCTCTCTGATCCTCCTCCTGTTTTGCTTATTATTGTTATTTATCACCTGCATTCCAGTTTTGCCAACAGAAATCAAGGCCCCGTTGTGCAAGGTGCTGTACAAACACTTGAGAAGTGATAGTCCCTTTCCTGAAAAGCTTGTTGTCCAAACAGACCAGACAAATGTAGGGTAAGAAGAAGGGCTACAACAGACAAACAGGGTGAACAAAGTGATGGTTTGCTAACAGCATCTTAGTGCCATTGTTTCGTCTGGTTGGTTTTCTACAGGTGAGAAGGCCTAACTTTCAGATCTTGTTGTATACTCACTTCCTTCCCAAGCAGGGTACAGCCTAACAACGTTGAGTAGCTTCCCCCTTTAAAATTTATCCCATGGAGAGACAGTTAGTTGGGGACTCCCAAATAACATGATGTATGATGAGTTGGCACGACAATGGTGTTCCTTGGTAATTACCTCTTGTAGTGCAGGAAATGATTACTGCCTCCCAGGAGCCTCTTTGTTGCTAAGATTGCCTCTGTGACCATCCTCCCACTTTCCCTCCCTTCCTCTGGGTTCCTGTAAGAATTCAGTCTCCAGTGACCTTCTAAACTCAATCAGTTAATTCACTTTTCACCAGTTTCCCACAGAATTTGAAAGCCTAACATAAACAAACGTTCTTTTCAGGTGGGGTCTTTTAACCAGATCTGGGTTAGCTTCCACTCTGCAGCTCATTGGCAGACCACCCTCTTACCAACCCTTCCTTCATCTTAGAACAGCCTTGAGGTTCTGTGGTTTGGTACAGCTAGTTCAACCTGGGGAAAAATAGCTGCATTATGCTATTTTCCAGCCCTGTATTGCACATTAAAGACAAAGGACTATAGAGCCATATACCCATGAGCGATTCTGAAGTTTGTGTCCATGACTTCCAGGCCCGTAACAGGCATGAGCAGTGACAAGTGTGAAGAGGTGTTCAGTAAGGTAGGTGTCCTTCTCAATAGTTGGATGACCTGTTTCTCTGAGTAAAAGCTTGGAACTCAGAAACATAATGGGGCTCTCTTTTTTTTTTTTGTTTGGTTTGGTTTGGTTTGATGAGCAAACTTTCCTGTCCCCTCTTTGGGGTAATGGGTATATCCTGTACTCAGGAGGGGCACTTTTGTGATTTGCTTAGCCGTAGGCTCTCCAGCCCATATGCAACTGACTCTTTTACACCCACCAACGCAGGGAAGAACCAAATGGCTTAGGAGCTCGAGAGGCTCACTAAATTCCATGAGTCACAAAAGTTATTTTTTTTGAATCATCCCATTCGAAAGTGTCTACCACACATCCTGGTATGTTGTACTTTTCATAAAATGTTTCTTATCAAGGGCTCTCCTCCATTACAGTCCCCCAAAGAATTAGATCTTCACTGACCCTATAAAATATACCAAAATGGTTTACAATGTCAATTCCTAGGATTAGGTAAGAAACCATTACATCACAGTTTCTAAAGTGAATATCTTGCACAAGGCACTGACATTATAAACCGTAACAAAATGGAAAGAAATGACTTTCAGATGGATTTTTATTCAGAACTTGGTAATAACAACAACAAAGGTTCTAATATTTTTTTTTGTTGTAAAGCTATTCTTACTAGTTTGTTATCCTGTGCATGTATATCTTACATTTTGCTATTGTAACTGTCAAATTGGAATGCTCTTATTGCTAACCTTTTCCTTCATCCCCCAAAGATTTCACCTTGGATTGAGGGTGCAGAAGTGAATATTTTGGGAATCAAGGAGTTTGCACACACAAGCAAGATACTGGGGGTGTCCAAGCAGGTAAATGAACTGGTTTCTTCCCCTTTCTTAAAACACTTGTTTTCCTCAGTTGTTAAAGGTAACATGTTATGGGTTAACTCAGTAAATAAATCATCATGCTCAATTTTTCCACTTCTATTCCTAAAATTTTGATCCTCTGTGAATTCCACAATACAGGTTGGCTAATGTTCTTCCTTATCTTTGTGGCTTGAAGTTTGTCTGTTCTAAAGTACATTATTTTCTCTCTCAGAAGTAGACAAAATTGGGGACTTAAGAAATTAGAAGTGGGCTTTACACACCCAAACATATTCAGACTTCGGAGAGCTTCAAGTAACAGAGCTAAACTGCCTATCTGGTTGATAGCTCTATGATGCAGTAAACAGCAATCCCAGATGCAAACATCTTGACATTTGGAAACTTTGCATCTAGATTTAGATCTAAATTTTGCAGTGGGGCATCATATGTTATGGAAATGGAAATAAGTATATAGATTTTATAAAATCTATAACTTTGTTATTTCTATGACAGATTTCTTTACATATGTCTATGGCATTTGATCCTATTAAGCATTAACTCAAAGGCAAATTTATGATTTCAAAAAGAAGCTGTTATCTGAGTGCAAATATAGCATCTGAAATTACAATGCTTGTGTACCACATATTTTCCATAGTCTAATAAATCAAATTACCAAACTGATTGTTGTGAGTTAAATATCAACAAAAACTGAAACTGCATCCCCCAGCCTTTTCAACTGTGCATGTGCATAGGGCATGTCAACCCCAAAAGACATTATTGTTCCAAAATTTACATTTGTAGCAGACCCAGCACATATGAATGCTTGTGAACACTAGGCACATACTATACCAAATGTTAAAGTATAAAAATCAACCACAGATAAGTAAATACATCTAGAGAAATCTGCATTAAAAATGGGAGGGTGGCAAAGTCAAGCACCTCAACACTGCACAACCTTCATTCACCCCCTCTCTGGGGCATATGGGTTATGATACAATCTTCAATTACACTATCACATACTATTTATCAACAGGACTCTCTGCCTCATTTGATGCACAGGAGAGGCATTCTGGGAATGAATCAGGTTTTGTGGTTAATGAGACTTTATTCATTGATTCATTAGAACACGGAAAAATACGTTCTCCACTTCTCTCTGCTCCTACTCCTCTACCCTCCTCTCATCCGTCCTCTGATCCTGCCCCATACCATCTTTCGAGATCCCACTCCTGTTTCTTAGCTCAGCATCTCTGAATCTGAGTCAGGAAGCAGCCTCCTTTCCTATGTATGTTGAGAACTCAGGATGGCGATGTCCTGCACGATGGCAGCCCTTGGCCACTGGGAGAAGCAGAAGCAGAGAAAGTTTGGAGCATGCTTTGTCACTCTGTGGGGATGGATCATAGTCAACATGCAGGAGCTTGGAACCTTTGGAAAATTAGCTGTCAGACTAGTAAGCCTCTACTGGGTATGTGTGAGCTGAGATTTTTCAAAGGTCTATAACTTGGCCAAATCTGTGTTTTCTCAAGGATGGCAAAAGGCATATTTCTGACAGTAGGAAGACACCCTTTGTCAGATTTCAAATCTGTGGCTTCTCAGTTAAACAGCTATGAGATTAGTTTACTTTGTCAAATAATGTTTTTCCCCTAATCTCATCTAGAGAAACAGCTAAACCAGTTCTGATGAAACTGCAAAAGGGTTCAATGACAGACAGCATGGAAAATTTCAGCTCAGAGAGTTTAACTTTTGCAAAGTTATACATAAGTGAAAACAGGGTCTCACATAAGACAATCTTTACAGGTGTTGCTGCTTGCACTGCGCACAGTACACAGAACTGCATAGGAACACATGGGGAATAAACTGACATGAGGTCCATTAGCATCAATCTCATGACTAATGTCATGCTAGGAGCCACAGTCCACTGAAATCTGTGGTTATCTTTCCACCAGTCTGAACAGGATTATGATTAACCTTGTGAAAGCTTAGATCCTCACCAAACTGAAGCATCCTTGGTGCAGCTTTGGGACAGCACAGGAGGACAAAAAAACCCACATGCTCTCTTAGTGTGTGTTGCACAAACATTCATGCAACGGTATATTTATATTAGTCTGGACTCAACTGCCGCATTCCTATGAAAGTTCACAGAGAATGAATATTAAGAATTGAGAGTGCTTTTGAATGAATGGGATGGTTTATTTAATGAATGTATGCGGATGCTTTTCTATAGCATTGACCCAGCTCTAGCATAAACAGAGTTTCAGTATTTAATTATTACTCAGTTTGACTCTGAGATATTAATCTCCCTAATTTATTAGGCTTTATTGGATAACAGAACTTCTTTGACCTTTTAAACCAAACTGAAATGGAAGAGGGACTTGGAAAGTGCTAACCAAAATGAGATTTGGCAAGAAATCAATATCTATCTTATGGCTTAAATATTTATTAATTCATGGCAGAACAAAACCAATTTAATTTTTTTACACAGGAATTATTTTATCCTTGTGAAAAGATATAAAAAGACTGTGCTATGGAGTTACTTTATCACATGCTATTTATGATACTCTTATCTCAGTCAGAACAAGGGACATCAGGGCAGCATGATGTTTGTCTACCCAGAGAAAAATGATTAGATGGGATTTTCGAAAGCATGTAAAACATTTAGTCATTTATTTCCCCATAAAATGAACAAGAGTTATGACTCTACATCACTTAGGCATTTTGACACCCTTGTTTCCCCATTATTTTTAATTTAATTCATTTCTCTTTCACTTGGCTACTAGGACATTACCAGTCGGTTTGAGGCTGCTTTGGGAATGACAGGCAGACAGACAGATATCCTTCTCCTGTTAAAGCAGATACATTCTGTGCTCGTTGGAGTTTCCTAAGGGCTGATGGCTTCATGCCTGATATACTGAGTTGCTGTAGTCCAGATGGAAGGTGACAAAGTCATAAATAAGTGAGGTCAGGTCACTGTTTGCCAGGATGGGGCAGAATCTCCTAGCCAACCTGAGATGGTAGAAAAGCAGTACTCACAGATGCTGCTGAGTGAGAGTTTGGCATCCACAAATATTCCAACAACTCTCCTAAATATATGGACTGAATTGACCAGTTGTGGCTGTGCATCTTCAACCACGAAACAGCTCCACGGCTGCAAACTCTCAAAAATGCTTTCCTCTTCCCACCAGCATCATCTTTGTCTTCCTCAGGTTAAGCTTCAATTTTCCTGAAACAAGTCATCACATCTTCCTTCCCAAAAAACCCTCTTCCTGTAAACATTGCCAATAAACACAAATATCTAAGTGTCCATTTCTGGGCAATTCTTCCCAATTTAAGGATGTCTGTTTAAAAAACCAAACAAATCAACAGCCTGGCATTTCTGGGTGCCCAGAAATTAACTGTAGTTTTCAGTTTAAACTCATTTGCTTTGCAACAAGCCTTTTCAACTCCAATTTATTCTTACTTAATAAACAATTTTAAAGCAGTATGCTTGCAGATCGCCATGGCCATTCCCACTTGGGACGATCCAGAACTCCAGCCTAGATTATTGCCTACAAAAGATTGGTGAGTCTAGAAAGAACGGTGAAAGAAAATTTGCTGAGCCAGGGAAATGAACATGAGAGCAAGATACTGTACTAAAGAAATAAATAGGAGCTAGTCATATAAATAATTTCAGTTTAGGCAGTGAGTTCTCTGCAATATGACATTGCACTACTGACATAAAAAAGTTCTCCAATAAACACTTTTCCCTTTGACATCTGTATTAAAGACTTGTTTGTGCTGGCTTTATGCCATTATTATTTAGTGTTTGTGTAACAGTTTTGCCTACAGACACCAACTGAGATAAAGGGATATTGAACAAGGTACTGTGCACCTAATCAGAGACCATTCTTTTCCCATACAGCTTGCAATCTAAAACACTAATTCTAATATTTGCGTGTAGTCTTTCCCCACAGAGATCAGTGGGGCAGTGCATGGTGATTGGGCCCACTCACAATACATTGGGAGACCATACATTGGATTACTAGGCTGGAATCTAACATGAAGCATTAAAAGATTTTCTTTGTTCAGCCTGTTTTCAGGCTGTTTTATGAGCCTTATTAGAGCTCTTGTTCTGCAGTAGTAGTATTTAAAACCTAGGTTTATTTGGTAATACTTCAAGGAGTAGCTATTATCACACCTGGGCCATCAATACATAAATATCCATAAAGAGCACATGATTACATGCAAACTATAATTCATATAAGGAACAATACTGATATTGCAATAATAAATACTTGCCAGAGATCTAATGGGCAGGACTTCAGCATTCAGCTGCCTGCTGTTATATGAAATTTTTAGATATGCTGGGTGAAAACCTATTCCTACTGACTTCAGTGAGATCAGGATTTCACTCCACATAGGAAGGGCATGTAAAGCTTCAGCACTAGTAGACTTTACATGAGCATGGTGGACGTCTTTTTGTTTGGTAGATATCAAAACTGAGACCACAAGAAGCTCTGTGCTTGATTCCAAGGCTGGTGAGCTTGAGGCATTTTGGACTTTCTGTTGCATTTTAGAGATTGCATCAAGATCCCTTGCTGTCATAATTAATTCCCAGACAAAGAGTCACTGCTTCAGTTTATTCCTCGTTGAAGGCCTTTAAGATGGCCCAACTAGGTGGTACTTAGCCTGGGAGTCTGGGAAATACCGAACTTTGTGTGTTAACATGTGCGATTAGTCGATTAGTCTATTAGCATTTACATATGCGCCTAGCTGCACAAGGATATGTCTTTGAAGGGGATGATCTGGATATATTTGAATAATTTAAATTGTAATGTGGATCATTTAAATTGTAATGTGGCAGGTCACCTCACTGTACATTGGACTCTAATTGTTTCTAAATTCAGGGTTCATGGGACCAGCATCATGAAGAAAACCAAATGGAGATCTTCAGGCTAACAAAAATGTATATGTTATAATCTATAGTGTTTAAAATGTCCAGATTTACTCTAAAAAATGCAGGTGAGACAAGAGGTAAGGGTGAAGCAGATGCTAACTGGTGAAGACCATAATATTTCTTTAAGATCCTACACCACATGCTTGATAGCCTTCATGCTAGATGTCATTATATACTGTCTGGAACACGAAATATCCAGTATATGACACTTTATTTTTCACTTACACAGTTTTTTAGAAAGGCAGGATTCAGACATACATTTTAGAACAAAGAGGTTAGTAGATACATTCTTAGAAACCGGCCGTCAGTGGCCTTTTGATTCCAATAAAAATATATAATTTATACTTTGATCCAAATGAATACAGATAGTGTATCTTTTCTTTATCTCCTAAAAATTACTGGTACTTTAAAGACAGTACGTAAAACTATGGACATTACCAATGTCTGAAGAACTAGAGCACTAAGTAGCATTTTTCCCAGTAAAAGAAATGCATCCTGTCTGTAAGCCTTCTGGGTAACAGATTTTAAGTCAATAACTGAGACCTACAAGTAAGAAAAATCCAATAACCTTTGCAAATTCTATGACTGTATCTTGACATATATGAATATTGAAGTTTAAAATTTCTAGGAGATCCTAGCTTATAATTTGTGTAAGTATTTCACTGTCCATTTAAAATAATGGATTTTGTAATCAACAAGTCCAGACCTAAGTACTTTCATTTATTTATTGCATTGATTTATAGAGCACCATTGGTAGCAAGGTGATTACTGATGAAGAAATTGAAACAAAAAACCTATAGTGTACAAACAAGCAGAACAGGTACCATGGAAGAACTACGAGAGTCCTGTGGCACCTTAAAGACTAAGAAATTTCTTCGGGCATAAGCTTTCATGGGCTCCGACCCACTTCATCAGACACATGGAAGAACTGATGCTGTGAGCTCCAGAAATGTTAGCAACCAATAAATAAATAAAATAAAACTATCCTCAAATAATGGATTTTATCATGCCTCTAAGCTTGTAAGACAGGTAAACTTGTTAGGGGCCATCAAAGACATACACTCCAGCCAAGGGGGCCTCTGGCTAGAAAACTATCTATTTTTCATCTGCTGGAGAGACACTGGAAAGGAACACAAGAAGTCTTGGGTCACTTAAAGACTAGCACATTTATTTATTGCATGAGCTTTCATGGGAGAAAATCCCACTTTGTCAGACGCTCTGAAGATGAAGTGAGATTTTCTCCCATGAAAGCTCATGCAATAAATAAATTTGTTAGTCTTTAAGTGCCACAGGACTCCTTGTTTGTTTTACTGAACTAGACTAAAATGGCTGCCCCTTTGAACTTGGAAAGCAACAGCAAGAATCTTTCAGATAATCTTAGCAGTTGTGAGAGGAGATAGGTGCTGAGAGAAATTGATCACCTAACTAGGTCTGAGATTCAAGGCTTCAAAAATCAGTAGCAACTCAGGTCCACAAGCTTGCATGGGACATGGCTGCTCATTTCTTTAGTTAGCTAGTTGAGTTAACGTGGTAGGGGAAGTTCTGAGGAGTGCCAGGCTCCTCAGTGTGCATCTTTCCTCTTATGTGTGAATCCTTGACTGGTCCTGCAGACCTTTCTGTGGTCTTCAGGACTGGCACTTAAGCACCTTGTAAAATGGGGCCTTTTGGGTACAAGTAATTCTCCATGCTTTCAGACCACTTAGAAGTAATTTCTCATTTCAAACAGCATATTAATTTTCTAGAAGGTATGCATCCGTAAATGAAAGAGACTGCTTTTGCAATTGGACATCCTATTTTGTAAAACTAGCATGGCTTGTTAAAACCTTTAAATTAAAATTTCCCATTAAAAAAACCAAGTCAATTTACTTGCATTATAATGAGTCATATTTCACTAGAAATTAATTATACATAGAATAGTTTGGATTTTCTTTACTAATCATTCCACTGATTTTCATTGCTCATTATAGCTGAACAATTTCAGACCAAATGTACAAATACTGACCTACATGTAGCTGAATAAAGTGGAAATTGAACAAGCAGAAATGATCAGTAATATGTAAGTTTTATGGCATCTCATGTGACCTCACAGGAAAGCTATTTGCAAGAAACCTTGAGGCCCTCCTCCCATTCTTCTCAGACATTAGGCCAGGCTACATGTTGGTGTGCTTAAGACTGCTGGGCTGAAGTGAGAGAAAATGCAGACTTCATGCTAATGAAAGAGCCAATCCTGATAAAGATAATATATATCCTAGCACACAGTGCCTTGGAAAATCATATATATGGGCTGATCTCAGCAAAAGATTGGAGGTAAGCCATATGGGCAGCAATACTCTGAAAGGGAAGTTGGCTCTGAAATCATTGTGACCACATTTATTCTAGCTTGTGTTTATCCAATAATCAATCAGTCCATCAATCAAGTGTTATTTCTGATGCTATACTCGTTTCCTTTTATTCTTTTGCACAGAGATGGTGCCTGCTTTAATGTTTCTGTTGTTTGTTCTGTAGGTGCTGGTGACTGCTTTGATTTGCTGTAACAGTCTAACCTGACTCTGTGACTTACATGTCCCTGCATTTATTTTTTCTCCCATTCTGCAAGTTGTCCATCTCTCAGTCTCCCCACCTTTGTTGTTCCACACTTTTTGAATCAAAATAACTTGTTTGATTTGCTCAAATAGTCTGACCTGATCTTGTGACTTAGACTTCATTGTGACCTACACTTCAACTTTTCCCTCCCATACTGTAAGTTTTTCAGTTTCAAGTGCCTGACAAAGTGGGATTTCACCTATGAAAGCTAATATGATAAATTCATCTGTTAATCTTTAAAAGTGCAGTATGATTCCTTGTTTGTTTTGTTGAACTAGGCTGACATGGCTACCTCTCTGGAACTTGTAAGATACAAGTTGCTTATCACTGTGCTACAATTGCAACAAACCTAAACTCAGTGCCTTCATTGTTCAGTGGATCCATGGTCATTTTGATTTATTCAGTTGTGAGCACTGTCTCAGTTACCTGGGCAGAACTGGAATAATGCATACACACGGAGGCATGCACATAGTACTACACCCATCTGACAACATATTGCAAGGAATGGAGAGTAAAAATAATCACATCTAAAAAAGAATTGCAAATGCAATTGAAAGCATCTTTTGAAACCTGAATCCTTGCAGATGATTTTCTTCCCTTAGACTCTGGCAATCAGAGATATTAACTCTGGTGGTCATTTTTACAGAACATTTGGGGTTTTAGATTCCTTTATTACATAAGTCACCCAGTAGAATTCTCTCTCAGATAATACTCTATGAGAAGTCTACCCACTGGCATTCAGGAAAGATTTAATTGAATTTCATTTGTTATATTTACTGCAAGTACTTGACTATTCCTCAGTGAGACCCAGCAGCTTGTTTACACTGCCATGCAGACAAACTGTGCCATGTCTCTCTCTAGTTCTGGTAGCTAGTTCACCTGGAGGCCACGTCTACCCAGACACTGGCAAAGTCACCACTATCAGATCAATTCTTCCAGTCAGTAAAGATGCTCTCACTTGATCTGGAAATTGACTATAATAAAGCCACGTGCTCAGTGTAGTAGCGCTGTGTTAATAGGAATGCATTTCCTGTCAGTGCAGGTCAGTGAAGGCAGCACGCTGAAGGGGAGTTAGGAAGTCAATGGGAGTTACACAAGCTACTCTGTGTAGCTTGCGTAAATCCCATTGACTGCTGCTGAATTTTGTCAGCAGTGTAGTCTGGGCTGGAGGATAACTGCTACCAGCTAAAGAGAGTTACTGCTGGAGCATATGTGCTAGAGACCATTGCCTGAGTTTGGAGAGGCTGGGTTTCATTGCTAGTGATAAGAGGTATGTATATGCTTGCTACAGTATTTCCGTATTTTCCAATGTGTTAAAGATCTTTGTCCTGACACCAAATAACTCTACTTAGAGGTCATTCATAGCAAATAACCTGAGCCAGTCAATGGGATTAGCCCAGGTTTCAAATCAAGATGGAAATTAGATTGTAAATTCTTCATGGGCTGAGACTGTGTCTTTCCCGGTGTTTGAATGTTGCCTAGCACATTGGGACACTGATCCTGCTGGTGACATGTTCTACTGCAATAATAATAATGATAATGCAACCTTCTGTATTTAGATATGCAAAGTGAAATGTGGTGGACAACAAAAATAAAATGCCACATATGAAGTCCTAGCATTATACTCACCACATAACGTAATAATTTCCACATGAAATTCAGCTTTTTTTTATAGGTGTTCTCCATTTTACTTCCAGTTTTTATTGCCAAGAATCACCAACGAAATTTAGAATTGTGTGGAGAGTTAACCAGACACCAAAGGTTATCTCTGGAGAGCCAGACGAATGGTTAGGATGCATCTGCCATGGTTTTCCATCTTTTCAGTGAGTATTGTGAAAGGTGGGGGCAGGGGAAAATGTTGGGGCTCTACAAAACAGGGAAAGGTGTAGCTTTGTGGGAAAACCTTATTTGAGCTGTTTATTAAATGGTACACTATTAGAAAGCTCTTTGCTGAGGGACATGCAATGTCTTGACAGCCAGCTCTCTCATGCATGCACATGAACATGGGGATTATCATATGTAAAATGCTGTAAAATGTAAGTGCTACTGAATCAGGTTCGGAGCACATTTTCCACACCATCCTCATGTTGCTTCTGAATCACAGAGCACTAAAAGGTGACAATGAGGTGAGTAACAGGGATGGCCTCTATATATCAGGCATGGCATTAGGAAAACGCTGATACAGCCAGTTGTAGTCTCTGCAGAACATATTCTTCACCTTGTTTACTGCAGCAGTGACATGCAACTGTCTTTCTGCCTCCAGCTGGGCTTTTAGATGTCTGACTGAATAGATTAAGTTTCTGGTTTCTGTTCAGACTAGTCTATGGATACTTTAAAACTAATTATTCTCTCTCTCATTGACTCAACTGTACTTAATTTACACATTCAAAAGTGGGCAAAAATTTTTATTGTTTTGTACCACAACTAATCTGTCCTTTTTTAAATGCCCCATACCTGCCTCAAAACACAGAAAACAGATGAATGTTTTTGTTAGAGAGCGGACTTTCAAATTCAAATGAATGGCTCCAGATAAACAGGTTAATGAAAGCTCTTTTCTTCCCTGGCTCCGATAAAATGAAGTCATATACAGAGGTCACTTCCCTAGCAGAAAAAAGTGGAAACCATTGGGATAGGCAAAGCTGAATATGAAATATTTTTAATATGCCGGGAGGATATAATATGATTAGTTTATTTATTTTATTGTGTGGAATATAATGCACTACCTTCTAAATGACATTTATGTGACCCTATAATTAATGATCCACATTTTATTTTGCATTGTGCTACATGTATGTGGATGTAGCACATGTAGAGGAGGTGGAAATACACATGGAAGGAGAGTTGCCTCTAGAAACTATGTTTTTGCTGCACTGCTATGGTGTGAAGTAGCTGGCATGAATAGGAAAGCTAGCTGTGCTGTCCAAGATTTCATGTCTAGTCTTATGATTAATCTAGTAAAAGATCATTAATTTATCTCTGCCTGTTATGTTACCTAGTAGCTAGATCATTATAGGAGAAACAAGGGTAATGTACATATGCCATTATTTGTTTCATTCAATGTCATGTCTCTTTGGCAAAGCCCCGCTTTGTTTTTGGCCATCACTAATGCATTTGCAGCTATGGCAAAGTGAGTAGGATGAGTCCTTTCAGCATTTGCAAATCAAGTATTTCATAAGAGATAGATGACTGCATTACTCAGTTTACATATTATTATGAACTCTCTGATACCTCTCATTCAGGTTTACAGCACCAAGATACTCGGGCTTCTTTTAAAACACTATTGGCTTGTTTAAACTAGAGAACAGGCCATAAATCTAATAAACATGCCTAGTAATCTCAGTAAGAATACTGTGAATTGATGTGGACAATATTCTTCCAACCTCACTATGGCCTGATCCAAAGAATATTGAGCTCAATGGACAGAATATCATTGACTTCAATGGGTTTTTAATGATGCTTTAGTTAAAAGCAGCAAACATGGTGAAACACGATAATCCCAACTTTCCTAGCAATATGCATTCAGGAATAGAGTACAGATAGGAGATTATTTTAAGAGTTATGTAATGGTTTGATAAATATCATATATTATGAACCCTCTAGGGCCTTGTTTACATTAAGAAAAAGGTGTGTTTGTACAATGTTATAGTTAATAGTGTAGGCAGGGTGGTTATAGCCTTGCATCAATTTAGCTAGTAAAGGTGAACCTTAACTGTGACACTACAAATATACTTTTCCCCCCTAATGCAGACATATGCTAAGACTCCCCTTCCTCATTGCTCCTAGCACTGTTTATCCAGCATAAGTGATAACTTGATAGGACAAGATAATAGGTGTTTCCATGAGTTTTAAGCAAGCTCTCTTAAGTTTGAAACAGACAGCTGTGAGGAAATAGGAGTAATCATCTTGTCAGGAGATATTTTACATTAGGATTATTTCGGAAGAAGTTTACAGCTATTTACAGTGGCAAGCAATTAAACCATAGTTGGTAAAATATTCTAGCACATTCTATCAAACAATATATCCATGACAATGTAGTGATCTGAGCACTGACCACCCAATGATGAGCAGAAGTACTCTAGTTTGCAGTTATGACAATTGATCATGTCTTCCCTATATTGCAAAGTTATAATCCACTTATTTTACGTACTTTATAACAGACTGCAGCTTTCACAATGAAGAGAGAGTGATCAGTTTGCACCTCTGAAATCTCTATTGTGATTTCATGAACATATGATCCTAATTTTCACTACTCCAATGATATTTGCAAAGGGCATGGCTTGCAATGGGTTAAAGCCCCTCAGAACCTGCCACAAAGCTACAAAAATAAACACAAAGTATCTTAACTGGTAAGTACCCCCTTTCATACCAAAAGGCTTTCTAGGCCTCTCTAATCTACCAGGGGATACACTGAGCAGCTGCACTGTAAGTCTCCAAACTTCCACTGTTGTAATTTAGTTCTTATGGGAGTGAAGAACAAACAATGCTTGATACTCTTGTTTCCCATTAACACTGGAAAAAAGGAGTTGTGTGGAACTAAATCTGGTCTACATGCAGGCAGGTGGACACTTTTGTGTTGGAGGCAACCAAAAGGATTTTACTTGTCTCATCTCTTCTCTGGGCAAATTAGCAATTTTCTTTTGGAAAGGCTTTTTGATCTCTGCAGAGGATAAGCATGTAACTCAGTTTTATTTTGCAAGCTATTGGATGGTCCAGTACTTACTGACAGTAAATAATTTACCTGCCACATGAATGCTCAATATCCATATATATGTAAATCAGTGGTTCCCAACCTGAGGCCTGGGGGCCAAAAGTGGCCTGCAGGGGCTTTCAAAATGGCTCCTGGCTCCCCTCCTGCTGGCTGTAGAATAGTGCTACTGCCTAAGCATCCAGGTGGAGTGTGTTGCAGACCAGTGCAAGCTCCTTGCCGCAACCAGACCACAGGGATCAGCACTGCCCGTGCTCTGGCTGTAGCTGGGAGCACAGCAAAGTTTTCCACTTTGGTCTCTAGGTGTTGGGGTCCCTGCTGGAGCCACAGGGAGGGGAGCACTAATCTCCCGTTCCCCTGGCTGCAGAGAAGAGCCACTGCTTAGGGACTCAAGTAGTGCACAGAGCTATAGGACGCTTGTGGTTTCCCTGCTGCAGTCAGCGGGATGGGAAAGCCTCCTTGCTGAGTTCCTTCTGTCTGGCTGTGGGATCCGCACACTGCTGGCAGAGACTCATGGCCCTTCAGGGTAGTAAAAGTTCCATCTGTGGCCCTCGAGCCAAAATGGTTGGGAACCACTGATGTAAATATTTATTAGACAAGGTGGCAGGAGATGGCTCTTCAAAATATATATTATAGTTCCCGGATTCTGTAGGATTAATACAAGTTGTTGTACACAGTAAATGGTTGAAACTTGCAGTTCTTCACATCAGGCTGGGTTTTCAGCTTCATCTACTCTACTGAGCATACTGCCGTTGCTCCATAAACAGAATCAATAATAGTGCCAATTCCTGTCTTTCAAGAGTAGACTGGTTTGATTTATCCAAGGGAGCCTGTATGAGGTTTACCTTTTATATTTGAGGAAAACAATTTTTAAAACATATGCAAGTTTTACTTTGTATAAAATGTATATCAGTGATGGGAGTTCCTGAAGTGATGGGAGTTCCTGAAGCTTATACTAGATTGTATTACTTTTACTTTGTTAATTACAAATATCTGTTTGCACAAGTGGAGAATGTTACAGCACCTGCCTTTCCTATATTTACTCCTGGACGTTGATAACAGACAATAAAATTTCAAAATCTATTTGATATTGGTTTTAACAAATTTATTTCCTGTTCTAAATTTCTTCCATGGGAACTGAAGGGGGAGTTGATCTACCAATTATATCTTCGAATGTCAGACTTGGAAGTGGAGAAGAAGGAAGAATGTAGTATAGAGAACTGGATTTTTCACGTAATGGCTGGTTATGAAATAATTTTTCTAACTCAAAAGAACATAGCTTTAAAGATGCATAAAGCTCCTAAATCATACCAAAGCTGTAAATAATGAAAGAATTAACCTCTGCAGAACTGGGAATTTGTCTTGTAATTGAATAAAAGAACAGAATTTCCATTATCATAAAGGTGATTTAAGGTTAGGAGACTGAGCTCTTTTCATTCTCTACATGTTGGATGACTAAATATTTGCTAAGTTATGACCACACCAAAGTGAAGTATTGGGGTCATGATCATTAGTCTACCGCACTTTTTATACTTGAAGGTGCTTGATCATATAGAGTAGATATGATAATTCCTTAAACAGTCAGCCTTGAAGAAAGGCCAATAAAAATAAGGAAGTTATGAAATAGTAAAATGCTGGTGCTTAACTGGGCATTCTGAAAAAGTCTGTCTTAGTCTACAGCAGGGATGGCCAAACTTATGGAACTCAAGAGCCACACAAGTTGATTATTAAACCTTCGAGAGCCACACTGAGGCATATAACCATATACTTTTACCTACTCCAAAATTACTAAGTTTAAAATTAATTGCACACTTTAATTTTATCATAAAAGAGGGCGAATATTGATCCAAGTAATGTCAGATTCTTATTACTTAAGGTTACCATGAAAACTAGGCCTATCCAGTAAAAAACTCAGCTGTGGCTTGATGTAGAAGACTTCAGGCTAGTGGCAGGTTTTTTTAATCTGGGCAGTAACTTGTCAGTGCAGTACATAAAAGCTCTCTCAGGTGCTATCTATAAGTATTGCATGACGTTTCAATTTCACAGATTTCATTGTGGAATGCAATGCTTCACAGCTGTAAGTTGTGCCAAAAATTGAAAGTAATCTACATTCAGTTTTAAACAATCTATTTTCTTCTTCATATTTTCATTTCTTATTATTTGATGTCATATTTAGAAGGACTTGTAAAACACGATTTTATTTGAACGAGTAAACTGCATTAGGGCCTATAAGAAAATCTAAACTTGCCGCTGCTTCTCCCCACCGTGCTCTTCTGTGAGCTGCACTTTTCCATTCGAGAGCCACATGCAGCTGATGAGCCGCAGTTTGGCCGTGCCTGGTCTATACGCCAACTAATAATGAGTGAAACTGTTTAAGGTTTAAAAGTTCAAGAGGATCTTAAAGTGAACCTACTCAAAAGTCTGACATCAGAAATCACAACATTCAAAAATCAACAGGTATACACTTCAGTCTTCCTGACCACTCCATTGACAATTTACTAATTGCTGTACTCAGACAAATGAATAATAGCTCAAGGCTTCAAAGAGAAACTGCAGAGTTACAATTAATTTGCAAATTTGACTGTTTTTCTTTAGGGCTAAATAAGGATCTTAGTTTTCTTCTCATTACAAAAGGTGATTTAACTTCATATTCTTCTATATGCTGTTCCCCAGTGTTTAAATCATAACTGCTTTGATCTCCTGTTACAGTGTGACCTGTTCCTATGACTTATACTTCCCTGCATTTATTTTCCTTTGATTTTCTAAGTTCCCCCATCTGCTAAGCATCTGATGAAGAGGGATTTTCTCCCAAGAAAGCTCATCCAATAAATAGATTTGTTAATCTTTAACTGCTACACAACTCCTTGTTTGCTCTACTCATACCTGTGTCTAATTCAGGCTCAACTGCTTTTCCACACTAATCTCTAAATTATTTTATCAATGTTTGTTTAAAATCCCATTGGAAAATTTTCAAAGGAAATGTTTAATAGCAGAACATTTAATATAAAATATTAATTTTAATTTCACAAATTAGACTTATAGAAGAATTAAAGAGAGGAAAAACTTTCCTGACAGTAGAGTCAAAGAAAATATTCCTGATTTTGTAATAGGACTAATATATATCTTAAGAAAGAATAGAATGTAATTAACAAACCTGATTAGCTGTGGGAATCTATTATTACTGAGAAATAAATGTCATTCTTTATAGAATGTTATATGTATTTGGCAATAATCTTGAAGTAAGGACTCTCCTCCTCCGTCTCTCTATATTGTGGCAAAGTGCCAGTTTTCCTGCATTGGGTCTCATGCTTTTCTTAGGGAGACTGGGTCAGTCCCAGGCACCTGAATCCTGCCCCATGAGGTGCCTGCAGTAGTGTACTTCTAGAGAGGGGAGAGGCAGTTTGGGATCCAGGCCTGCCATCAACTCCGGGTCCCAGGCCAGGGCCCTACGAAGCGCAGCTATGTTCTGCCGACAGTGTGCCAGTCTACACTTCTTTCCCTTGAGCTCTCTTCCCCATCTGCCCTTTCAGTTCCTTGTGCTTGGTCTCCCCTGCGCCAGGTTTCCTTTCTCAGGTCTCAGTCTCTGCCTTTCCTTTTCTTCTCAAGTTTAATTACCTTCCACACTTCCTCTGCTCCTTTGCCTCTGCACAGCCCCATCCCTGCTCCTCCTCCAGCCGGTGACCCCTCTCAGAGCCATAACTAAAGAATGCCGCGCCTGAGGCACATTCTGATCAGAAAGTGCCCCTTACAATAACTGGCACCTGGGGCAAGTGGCACAGAGCGTGCCCTTTAATGGGGCTGCTCTGGCATGCCTGGAGCAAAGCCCCGCTCACCCCGCAGTAATTATGGCTCTGCCTCCTCTGTTTGGAGCAGGGAGGCTTTTGTCAGGCGCCTGGCTACTTCTTAATTGATCTCAGGTGCCTCTAATCAATCCACAGTAATCCTGGTTAGCCACTGGGGCTCACATATCTGCCATCTACTCTCAGACTGCCTGCTGGCTTTGAACTCTCACAATATGTAGACCATTATTTTCAGCTGTATACTGAGACTCAGCACAGTGTCTTAGTTTGACAAATTCTCATGATGATAGGCTGATGTTTGTTCTAGAGACTTCTATTATGAGCCAATAAATAAAGGGGGAAGAGAAGAATTCTCTTTGCCTTTAGCAGTTGCTTAAAAGATGAGACTAAATAACTATTTCATTAGTTCACGTCCACATTCATCTGCTCACATTTCATCAGTTCAAAAGAATCAGTTTAAAGGTTGCATCAGCATAAGAGAGGAAAGGTGGGTGAGATAATGGACTGATTTCTGCTGGTGAAAGAGACAAGCTTTCAAACTACTCATAACTCTAGTCTGGGCAGACCTCGGTAGACATTAGACCCATGTATCTCATTAGCCTATTTCTTTCACTAACAGAAGTTGGTCCAATAGAAGATACTACCTCTCACACCTTGTTGCTCTACTATCCTGGACCAAGACAACTACAGCAAAATAGCACTCAGTTTTGGAAGATGTTTTCGGCCATCTAATGACTGAATTCTCACTCTATCTTGTAAGTTAACTTTATGACATCTATCAAGACAATAGCAGTGGTCTCAAGTGAGAGGGTAGCAATGCTAAAGCTAGAAAGGGAAAACCATGAATTGATCTACTCCATCAAACTTCTACATACATACATATTTCTTAGACAATGATCATAAACTGCTGTACAAGTATAAAAGTATCTCATTTATAGTGAGAAGCACTAATCTTTTGATGACAATTGATATCATAATTAAGGTTCAGGACCATATTGTGCCTTGAAGTTACATCAACACTATTTACCCTCTTGGGGTCTCTCTTCCCCCTGCTGTCATCATTCAATCACTGATCCAAGAAATGTTGGAAATACCTTATGAAGGAAGCCTGACAAAATGCAGACAACATGGGATTAAATGTTCAGAACCTGAAGAACAAGAGGATGCTTTAATCTCCTAAAGCAAATGGAAAAGATAACAATGTACAAACATTCATGAGTAGACTGAAATACATGAAGAAAGCCAAAGACAAAATGATGCAGGCGAGTCTAGCTGTGATAATCAAATGAGGCAAAAATCCATGCACTGACTGAAGATTGAACAAGTACAAAATGTGTTCATAGCTAAAACATTAAAAAGACCTACTCATTAAGATTATAAGAAACCCAGAGGACAAGTGCGACAAGACTCCTTGTTTGTTTTGCTGAACTAGACTAACATGACTACCACTTTGGAATCCAAGGGCAAGTGTTTCCAAAAACCAGTAAACCACATCTAAATAAAATCCTAACTCAGCTTTGTAGCTGTATAGTGCCCAGATCTGAATACACTATTTCAAGGGTGGTCACCCCTTTGCGTTGTAACTTGATGGCCAACAAAGCATTTATCTTTCATGCAATCATATTTCATCAAAACTCAAATATAATTTACAGTTCACTATCACCTATAGGTCTCTCTCAGTGTTATTGCTTCTTACATTCTCTCTGCCATCAAATCTATTTACTGTGTGTGATTTTAGGTTGATGTTTTATGAACACCAGTCAGGACAGAGATATAATACAAACAAACAGAGATATTAGAAACCAAACAGAGTAACTGAGAACAGCTTTCCTGCTATTACCAACGAAAATCAGTGTAATTCTTCTGAATGAATCCTTCCTGTTTTCAGACAAGATACCAATGATGTATGCATCTATTAGAAAAGAACAGGGCAAAAGAGAGAGAGGTATGTGCAGAACTAGAACAGAAACACTGAGAAAGGTTCAGACTGCATATAGTCTTATCTGTGGCAGCAACTGATATGCTATAAAACGTATAATGTATTTTGTACTGTATTGTAGGTCAGTGTTTGGTATATGTACTGTTCCTGTTGGACACAGTTTCCTTAATTTTATATCTTTAGGCATCTTCTAAAACCTGGCATGGTTTATGCCAGAGGAGAATGGTTAACTTTTATCTACTTGCATCAGTCTACTAAAGATACATTAACATGTCATAAATGTTATAACCCCAAAGAATAGCCATAACACCCCAACACATAGTTTATAGGCTAGCCACACATATGCAGAGTTTTCTGTTGCTTTACCCTGTTGTGTCTAGTCGCATTGCTGATGCTTACATTCTAATGTACTTGTAAATTTAATTCTGGACCCTACTGTTTTTTGGATTAGCCTTATAAACTGGATATTTTTTTATCACTTAAGAAGTAAAAGCATGCCTGTTCATGGGGAAAAAACCCCATGGTTATAATTGTGTAACTAGATCAGGAAAATAAAGTTTACGAATTGCATAAATGACAAACTTTACTGCACATTTTCATGACAAAAAAGGCTATATAAACATATTACAAACTGAACAGTTACCGAAGATAAAAGTGGGCAAAATATCAATACCATCTGGTCTCTCCTACTGCGCAAAAAGACTGGAAACCTAAAATTAACCAAAGAAAATATGTGTCTTAAAAAAGGAAGGGTGGGGGGAGGCATTTACACCAGAAAAGAACTTGCCCTTCCATCTCCGGCTGTTCCTTAATTTTGGGTCTGTTATAAACACTGACCATTCTTAACTAGAACTGCTGCACCAGAAGAATTAAAAAGACATTGTCAGTTAGAAAAATCACATGAAATTTTTGTAGCTGTTGTAGTTTCAAGTAGCTACAATTACTAAAACTGAAATGAGCAAGAAGAAAAGCCCCTTTGCTCTTGTACATTGACATCATTGTGTAACATTCAGTGTTGCTGCTTCCTTTGTAAAGCCAATTTTTTTCTTCTTTTTTTGTTGGAAAGACCCTTAAAACATTAGTATAGGAGCAGGAAAAAAGTGAAAAAAAAAAGGTCAAAAATACAGTTTTTAAAATCACAATATAACATTTAATTGGTTCTGTTAGGTACCTAGGCACCCTATATATGGGGAGAGGTAGACACTAAGACTGTGAGTTACAAAAGTCAGCACTGGCTGCTTAAGCTATCCTAAGCGCCACCATGTCACAGAAATAGGCACCTATCTGCTTGCAATCCACAGCTGGGAGCCCCTCTCCAGGAGTCATGTAGCTTACTCACTTGAGTCATTTCTTAAAAGAATAAGACACGCATCTGTGTCACTCCACATAATATGAAGAGGAGCTGCCACATTCCTTGAGTTTTAGCCCGGTGATTAGAGTATTCACTCAGGACGTGGGAGAAAGGTTCTATTTCCTCTTCTGCCTAATGAGGAAAAAGAATTTGAACAAGGGTCTCCCATTTCTCCTAGCCACTGGTTTATGGGACAGTCTGATGAGAGGCTCTTTCAGTTTCTCCTGTTTAAGTATTTATCCAGATTGGAACAGCTTCAATAGTCACTGGTTTCGCAAGAGTGTACGTGAGAGTAACTCTACAGCCTCATAGGCTATGTCTAAACTAGAGGACTCAGTTAAAATGGCTTAATAAAGTCTACTTTAAGCCAGCTTAAAGTAGACCTTATTAAGCCAGCTAAGAGAGTCAACACTCAAATGCCAGCAGACCATGCCTCAGGGTGGAAGCACTCACTGGCACGTGCAGTAGGAACCTGGCCTGATGTCCCCTCATCTGGGGTGGGGGGAGCCTCCTCCTGGGTCCCTGGGATGAGCTCCAGGCTGGCACTGCCAAGGGTTGGTGTGGTGCCCTGTGCCAGGACGCTCGTGGCCCCCTGGCTCAGCACTACATCCTCGTCCACCAAGCCCTCCTCCTGGGAGGGGGGTTCGGTGGTGTCAACGGTAGCAGCTGGCTGGCTGTCATCAGCCTCCTGGTCCAGGAAGAAGGGCAGCTGCATATAATAGGGGCAGGTGGTGTTGCCTGCCCCCAAGTGCTGCATGGCCGTCCTGGCGGAGGTCTTTGACCTTCAAACACACCTGCTGGGTGGTGTGGGTGTACCCCTCTCCACCAAGGCCTCAGAGATGGACCTATACATGTCCCAGTTCCTCTGGCTCCCCTGGAGCCGGGAGTGTATGGTCTCATCCCCCCGAATGGCTAGGAGATCTAAGATCTCCTGCTGGGTCCAGGATGGGACCCACTTCCTGGCATGCCTGGCTCTGCCCTCAGCCATGCCTGCCACACAGCCAGAGTCCTGGCTAGCTCTGGCCGTGGAGCAGGGTGGGCAGGGCTTTGTCCTTCCCTGCGACTGGCCAGGCAGGCACCTCCTGGTTGCCAGGAAGGTTTAAGATGGCCAGGAGGCCAGTTAAGTCGACTTAAGTCTAATGCCAGGCTACATTGGCTTAAATCGACTTAATAAAGTTAAGTCAATTTAAAAAGTGAGAATTAAGTCAATTTAAGCACATGCTTAAGTCAACTTAATTCCAAATGTAGCCTGGGCTTTGCTTAAGTCAACTTAAGGGGCTTTAAGTTGACTTGAGCCCCTAGTGTAGACATAGCCATAGTTAGTTATGGCTCTCACCTAGGAGGTGGGATAGCTAAGTCCCTTTATGAAGTCAGTTCTTTGAGACAGTCGTCACTGCCAGTAATGCATGGTAATTGACACACCATTATTTAAAAAGCAAACTCCTATCTGTACACAACTCTTGATCACACACATTGCAAGGAGAGTTCCAAGTGGCACATGAAAGTTGTGTTTCTATCATATTTATTCTTCCATTGTGTTATAAATCACTGAAGAGTCATTGGTTCTGGGGGGCTGGAGACTGGATCTCCTAGGTGTGTGCACTACCAGGTTACCACATCATTTTCTCTCTGCCCAATGCCTAAGTATAGAGCACTCTACTGAGGGGTAGGAGACCCCCATTCAAATCCCTTCTGCCCTTCAAGCAGTCACCCACATGCTCTGTGAATGCTCCAACCATTGTGCTTAAAGCTAGGCAGTGCCAGGAAACTTTTGAGTCTCTGAGTACCTATCTACTTGAGCCTGTTGGCTCACATAAGCCAGGGGTGTAGCTATGGGTGGGCCTGGCTGAGCACTGACCTAGCCTCTTTGAAAGCAGGTCCACCCAGTTGAAGCCACTCCGCTTTCTACAGACAACAACCAGAGCCTCTCAGGACTGTCATTCACCTGTCAGCTGCTTGCCTGACTGTCCTGCTTCTGGCCATGGGACTGGAAGCTAGATATTCATGAAGCAACTGGCCAAAAGCTGCCTGACCTCTGGTTACTAGGTAGCAAGTAAAGCTACCTGGCAAATGGATTCAAGTTCCAAAGGGGCAGCCGTGTTAGTCGAGGGGAGCAAAAAAAGCAAGGAGTCTTGTGGCACTTAAAGACTAACAGATTTATTTATTGCATGAGCGTTCATGGGAGAAAATCCCACTTCATCAGACGCTTTGAAGAGAGCTCTCTTCAAAGCGTCTGACAAAGTGGGATTTTCTCCCATGAACGCTCATGCAATAAATAAATTTGTTAATCTTTAAGTGCCACAAAATTCCTTGCATTTTTTTTCTTTTTCCTGGCAATTGAAGTATTTGCAGCTTCCTGTGTCCATGACTGGGCCTGCCTGGGTGAGCCCCATAAGCACTCCTCTATCTATTTTCCCTTGGTTTTAGGGATTGCATTAGGGCTCAGGTGAAACATAAGTACCTTCCTGGACACCTGGAGGGACGCAGCGTGAAACACAAGCGTGAGACACAAACTTACGCACCTAGGGAAGTTTCATAGTGGAAACGTAGGGGCCCAGAGTTCAGGTGTAAAGCAGGGGTGTTGTAGATCTCTATGTTGTGTAAAACTGGGAGTTGAGTGCCTACACCTGAGAGTTAGGAACCTAAATACTTTTATGGATTTGGGCCTTATACACCTTTTTCTAGGCACCTACTGAGAATGATGGGGAAAGTAAACTTGTGTTAACCACGTGTTTGCTGTAGACAAGGAATTGTTTCTGCACCCATCAGTTATACAGTTGCTCTGACTGGATGATCACAGTGGTCCCATCTGGCCTCATAAACCATGAAAGTACAAAGTATTATTAAAAATCTCACACTAAATATTTTATTGGATATGCGCTGGTAAACTTTTAACAGGAGCAAAAACAAACAAACAACCCCCCCCAACAATGCACATGTGTTGAAACCACACCAAAGCTGAAGAGCTAATAGCTTTAAATGGGTGAGAATGATTATATTTGCAAAGCACATGTATTATGGCAGCGCCTGGGATAAAAATAAAGAGAAGGTAACCATAGTCATATTAACATCTTGGCAACAAATAGAACAGACAGACGCTTGATGCTGTGTGGTAATTATAGATGGCTGAACTGAGAATAAACCTTTTTTGGAGATAATAGATTCTGATTTTGAAGGCTCTTTTTCATTCTATAGTGGAGGTTACTGCCTCCTTGCCAAGGACACCTGTTAAATATTTAGGATAAAGAACAGAAGTGTTCTCTGCTCAACTTTTAATTTCAGTATGCAAGCAGGCGGGTTAGGCATGGTTCAAACAGTACCACAGTCATCAAATTGAAAGGTTTTTTTTGTGTCTAATGAAATTATAAAATGTGTCTGATTACCAGAATCTGATAAGGTAACTAAGTGAAAATGACCACAGCATCTTTATGAGTGTTCTGTACTGTGAAGGAGACGAAAGGTTTTCAACACACCCCTGGAAATCAGAGTTGTCAAACTTTGTATCACTGTAAAAACAGAGAGTCATGCTGCAGTTATGCTATGGTTCTGTTAACAAATGCAGTACTAGGGAACAGAAAGTGAGAAAGACATTGATGTGCTAATCTCCAAGGGCAATTCACCAGAATGAATACCTGAAGTAACAGAAACAGAAGGGGCACTAAATAATTCATCAATAAAATTACATTTTAAAATAGTAAGTTTGCCACCCAAAGGGGAAAAGAAAAGAATAAAAGAAAAGACCCTCAAAATAAATTCCTGTGGAAGTCAGGAAATTGTTGATCAGTTGACTTCTATCCTAATCATATAGTAAGCAGTGAAGCATCCACCACAAACAAATTATCAGTGCTGTAATTATAGTGCTTATGGTAAATGCAGTTCACATGGAACTCATCCTTAAGACTGAGCCAAATGTTTTCAGACAGCTCATACCAGCTGATCTGTCAAAGCTTCACCAACTTTAGCAGAGCTCTGATAATCTACACAGCTAAGACTGTACCCCTTTGAGTATTACAAAAGGTTTTGTTAGTCATGTTAAAGAAAATGGAACTGGATGGTACAAACATTGACACATGGCAAGCTGAGCTTGAATGCACTGACAGTCAAAAGTGAGAAGTTTTCAACCACCTGAGAAAAGTGGATAGTTAGCAGGTAAGTCTGTGCTATGTGACATTTGGAAAAGAGAAAGACAAAGTGCCTAAAATATAAGAAAACAAATTTCTCTCCTTCCACCCCAAGACAAAAATGTTTACATTTCTAAAAATAATGGTCAGATCCTCACCAAGAATATTAACTTGATTTAGTGTCATTGGCTTCAATGGAGCTTAATTGATTTACAGCTGGTGAGATACTGTAATACTGAAGTATTACAGATATTGGGACTTTGGAAGGACTGTAACTACCGGTATGTGGAGAAAGATAAAATAAAAAGATTGGAGGTAACCAGGAAAAAGAGAGATGTTATTTTGGCTAAAGGACATCATCTGTAACATGTTCTCCATATACATTTCACAGCCAGCCAGGGCAGCACATATCTAAAAATTACCACCTCAACAGAACACAGTAGGGAACTGTCTAAAATGTTTGTGTCAATGTGCACCCTGATTTGTGAGGTCTGACAGACAGCTTTGGGGTGGTAGCTCGGGAAACAGTCAGTGCATAGCAGTGAACAAACAGGGACAGAAAATTTGGGCAAAGACATCTGCATATACCACTGCCATTGTAAAAAGTACTATGGAAAACAGTTAACATTTGGGGCTATTTTGTAAACACAAAGAGAAAACAGCAAGTTATTCAGTGGATCTACACTGAGCTGAAACAACCCTGCAGGAATGTGGGCCTGGGAATCCAAGTATTTCAAATCTGGGATTCAACTCAACAGATCAGTTTTATGCTAGCATAGTCCCACTGATTTCTACTCAACTGCACTGCATTAAGCAGTTTCACCTGGCTGTGACAGGGTGAGAGAGGACTCTGAACTTGTTCTCTCTTGCAAGCATAAAAGATAGTATAAAAATGCTCAGAATAATTGTTTAAAGGTTAAACAGTCTCATCTTCTGCAAACTTTCAAGCAACATCTTAAAGCAGTGCATTGAATCACCATAATCTATATAAGGTACCATCTATTAAGGGTTTAGACTGACATCTCAGCTAGACCTTTGCAGGCTGCTTAGAATAGTGCTCATCAGTTTCATTGTAGTCAGATGAAAAAAAGGGTTTTTAGGAAATTTACTTTTAAAGGCAGTTTAAACAGTTTCACTCCATTCTAAATGTCAGCCTGAAATTTTTCACAGTTTAAATATGCCAAGTCTATGCAGGCTGATGATTCCAATAGAATGAGTCCTGAGCCCTAATGTACCAATCTTTTTTTAAAACATGCACCTTGCTGTAAAAAGGCCCAGAACACCCACATAGAGAAAGTTCCCAGTTGCTTGTCTCTTGCTAGATACAAACAGATGAATAGATTTTATTTCCTTTGATTCTCCACTAGTATTACTGTAAATCCTGCTCTGCTCTGAGAAAGAAATAAAGAGCCATAACACAATTTATACCATCTTCAAAAGTAGCAAAGGATTTGCCAGAGAATCTTGTACTGCTTTGGGAAACTGGAAACATCAAACTAGTTTCTTGGATACCGATAAACTGTTGTACTGAAAAACACTAGTATCTGGGTGAGCATATCTATAGGTATCTGAAGAAGGAGTTCTGACAATAAGAGGAAGGAATTAAAGGAGCCAAACTGTCAGCTAACAAAATACAAGAGATTCTAGAAACAAATACTGCTGCTTGAGAATGCTGATTCTTTTGGGAATACACTACACAGTACTAAACTACATGGTGCTTTTTCTTTTGGTGAGACTTTGGAAAGGCAGGCAGTGTAACTACATCACATCTGGGGCCTCCTGGCAAGTTCAGAAATATGTAATTCCCATAGTAATCCATAAGGAGTCATCTCCAGGGGAGGGCAGCTCCTACTACTACCCCCCTTCAGATCATTACCATTAGGCTTGTGTAAATAGCAGATTTTATTGGTTCAGGGCAGAGCAAAATAAACAAATAAATAAAGTAATAAAATGAGGGAAAATTATTTTCTTTTGGTCAAAACAAAGATATCAGAAACATTTAATTTCACATAGACAAACATAATATTAGATCTGAAGTGTTCAATTTCATTTTGTGTGAGGTGATTTATATTTAAAAACTTGAAATGGAAGTAAAATCTGAAAAAAGTTGTGAATAGAAAAATTAAAATGTTTCATTTAGAAGAAATATTTAAACAATGTTTTGACTATTTCAGAGTTTCTTTCCCAACTCAAAATGATTTGGTGAATTTTTCCATTGGCCTGATTTTCCATTTTTTGACAAAAAGTTGTCTGAAAATTTTTGCCAGGCTCTAAATACGTTGGCTATAGAGGCTATACACTGAGGGTCCAGAGAGACCACATGGTAGAGCCTATTGAAGGGATGTCCTGTGCATCCCACAGTCATATCCTTTCAACAGCTCTACTGACAACTTTTCAAGATACAATGGCTCTGTTAGGCCCCCATGTAACATTGGATGCTGCAGAAACTTTATGGAATAAACGGAGCCTTTGCACATTCTGTTGAATAATTTGGTATCATTTACGGCTGGAATTTGCCTTAAGGAATTTTTCTAACAAACTTTTTCCTGATACTATTGGTAGTAATCACTGCATGTTTCTAGGGTCTGAGGATCAAGTCCTCATACTACAATGAAAGATAAGGAATTGGATGGCGCAAATGGATTGGTAAAATGTGGGGCCTTTGGCTTTTAAACCATAGTGTTGAACTGAACTGATGGTATCTGAAGGTCATTACCATCTGCTGACTGATAGATGAGTTTGTGGAGAGAGTTTGTGGTCTCAGTCCAGATCCTAAGTGAACAGGTGTCCACACTGCAACAATTGGCAGTCCTTGCTGCTTGCATTTCATTCTGTGTGCTACATCCCTTCCATATATCTGTAAATATATGGTTCCACTTCCCAGGTGCATCAATCTGTCACCTTTTGCTAATTTAAAAAGTGACAGGAGAACTGTAACTATCAGTAACTAATATATCATGGGCTTGAATCAACCTTGCTGACAGGGGAGGCAGAATAGTTTAGATGAACTGTAATATACCTTCTCCAAGTCTACCCAATTTATTCTCATTACTTTAAGTTAAAGAACTAAAGCAAGCAATTCTGGCATACAGCATCTTTTTCTCCTTGCTAGGATAAGATACTTTTCTGGAGTGCATCATCCTGCCCTATATAGCTAGGGTGTTTTTACAAAGTATCTCAGCTTCTACTGGGCCACTGCAGCAAGCTCTTTCTGTTAGCTCAGATGCATCTTCGTAAGCAACTCCACCAGCTCTCAGTAAAATCTCTTTCTTTATATACATCAGCAAAACATTGGGAAATGGCTTTAAATTTATATTAACGTGGACGGTAAATTGTGCAATGTATTTTCTGTGCAACTTGGATTCAAACAATTATGTGAGACTAAGGGTCTGGCTTAAACTAAGAAATCAAAACTGCATTTCTTTCTCTTAAAAACTAGTCACATCACTGGACTCTGAAGTGATAGATTCCTCTAAGCCATAGACTTCTCAAGACTATATTGTGCATGCTGCAATGCCTAGTCATAAGAAACCAGGTTAGGACTGAGGATGAAATAGAGGTCCCATTTAAGTCAAATGCAGCTCTGTCAGAGACTGCAACAGGGGCAAGATTTTACCCTTATTTTCTGCTTTAATGCTATATATCCTGGCTTTTGTTCTTTAGAGCAACACAGAAAATGCCTGCTCCAGCACACCATCATGTACATGAGTTATGGAACCTTTTTCACCTCAGCTGAGCTATTTCTCTGACCTGTTCACCCTGCTCTCCTACCCTTTGGTGCCAGTTTCCCCCCTCTGCTTTCCTTCCTGCTTTAGTCATTTCCCTTTCTTCTCTATGACCTTTTGCTCATTGTGACCCCAGTACCCTCTTTTGCCCTTGTCTCAGGGGCTCAGTCTGTAAGTCTCTGCCATTGGTCAGGAACTGTCTTTAGCTCCCACAGTCCTTGCTTGCAGTTCTGCTCTGTCCAACAGGCTAGTTGTCTTCAGCCTGTTCCCTCCCTCTCAAACCTTCCCATAAAAAGGGAAGATGCAGGGGCTGGGAACCCATAAGAGAAGAAAAGCCATTTTTTAAAATTCCTTCAGTGACCAAGGAGTTTGAGAGGGATGCTCTTGAAGATTTCCACAGAGATTTCAACAATTTCTATGCCACAATCAAACTGAGCCTCAAACACTCCACACAGGAGATCCACTTTCTTGACACTACAGTAGAAATCAGGGATAGACACATCAACACCACTCTGTACTGAAAATCTACTGCTTGGTATAGTTACCTACATCGCTTGAGCGTCCATCTTAAACACATCACACGATCCATTGTCTACAGCCAAGCCCTAAGATATAACCACATTTGCTCTGATCCCTCAGACAGAGACAGACATCTTGAGGATCTCTATCAAGCATTCTTGAAACTACAGTACCCACCTAGGGAAGTAAGAAAACAAATTGACAGAACTAGATGGGTACCCCAAAGTCATCTATTACAGGAGAGGCCCAAGAAAGAAAACAACAGAACACCACTCGTCACCACGTACAACCCTCAAGTCAGACCTCTGCAACAGATCATTAAGGACCTACAGCCTATTCTAAAAGATGATCCCTCACTCTCTCAAGCCTTGGGAGACATCTCTCTTTGCCTACAGACAGTCACCCAATCTTAAACAGATACCAGCAACTACAGATCTAACAACAGAAACATTGAAGCAGGCACACACCCCTGCAACAAACCACACTGCCAAGTGTGCCCACATATCTGCACAATAGATACCATCATAGGTCCTAATCAAGCCTGCTACTCCATCAAAGGCTCATTTACCTGCTCATCTACTAATGTGATCTATGCCATCATGTGCCAGAAATGCCCCAACATCTTATACATTGGACAAACAGGATGATCCCTGCACAAAAGAATAAATGAACATAGAACTGATATCAGAAATCACAAAACAAAAAAACCAGTTGCTGAGCACTTCCATCTCTCTAATCACACAATAAATTATTTGTTAATGACTGTCATCAGAGATTAACTCAAATTAATATGCAAATTAAATTCTGTGAAAGCAGGATTGAATCAGGACTATGGATTCTTTTCCCATTACAAAAGGTCATTTGACTTCAGGCTTCCCAGGGTTTGAACCTAACAAGTGCTCTGATTTGCTGTTACTGTATGACCTGATCCTATGTTTTACATCCCTTTGCATTTATTTTCATTCCATTCTGTAAGTTCAGCCATCTTTGAAGCACCTGACGAAGTGAGATTTTCTCCCATGAAAGCTCATGGGGGCCTGGATCCTGAAGCTGCAAGGGGACAGCCAAAGTGCCACATGTGGCTCCGGAGCCACAGGTTGCAGACCCCTAGGACCACAGTCACTCAAACCAGGATGTAACTCCAGCAGCAGTCCAATGAGTCTAATAAGGCTCTACTCAGTATGAGTAACAGTGACAGACTCTTAGATTGTAAATTTGTTAAAGTAGGATAGGGACTGCATCTTTGGACAGCCCCCAGCATAACAGGGCACCTATTTTGATTAGGATTATTAGACATTTACAGAAAATGATGATTTCCATTAGCTGGAAGGCAACATGGGTTCTTCACATTTAATTCAGGCTTTCTAAAAACTCAACCAAAGTCACCCAGGGATGTATGAGAAAGCTTCTATGATGGAACTCTTCAGAGCTGTTATGCAGAAATAAGTATTTAGGCTATTTAAAAAGTTCTTATTTGCTCTATATAGTCTGCAGGGGGGTCGCTGGCACCTGGCACACAGGGCACGTGCCCCGAGTGTCTGAGCTGGCCCTGTCCCAGACCAGGGACCTTGGCCGGGGTGCCCTCCACAGCACCTGCCTCTCCCGGCCCTGGCCCTGGCCCTGGCCCTGGGCAGGCATTGAGGCCGGGAAACTCGCAGCGGCGCCTGCCTATCCTGGCCCCGAAACTGGCCGGGGATCCAGGGCCAGGCTGGAGGTGGCAGGAGCCCGATAAATTATCAGGCCTGGGCACTGAAATGTGGCCAAGGGGGTGTGGCCTGTACCCAGGGGGCATGGCCTGTGCCCGTGCCCCAGGTCTTTTCTGGGGCCAACAATGTTCCTGATAGGATGAGTTTATAGAGTGAATTCTGAGTACACCAGAGTGACTATCCTTCTGAAATGAAATTCTTGTAAATGTGCAGTTCCCACTTTTCTATAATTCTTTATTAAGTCTTTTGGTGTTCAAAACATGGAGAAAATCAATATACTTCACATATCACTCCACTATATCTAAAAAAGAAAGAGGGATTTAATAAAAGTAGGTTATAAAAGTGGCTAGTGCACCCAAAATACCCAAAAATATAACTAAACAAAGCTGATGTCTATCAGTTCTAGATAACATACAAAGGAGATAGAAAAGATCTATATAATGCTAAAGTAGTAGGGAATATTAAACAAACAGCAGAACAGTGACCAAAACAAGAGTATGTACATAGAGATAAAATACAACATAGATTAATCTGGTCATTTTTCTCCATTTTGACATAAATGTAATTTTTAAATGACCTAACAAGGGGCTTCAGCAAGAATTTATTCAGCCAGAAGAAGAAATCCTCATAGTTGCAAGATCAGCTTTCAAAGATTTAAAGTAGAAGACCCAGTTCCCAAGTGCAAATTCCCCAAAATAAACAATTTCTCAAGGAAGTCAACTCAACTTTTACCAGGATCAGGCTCATATGAAGAACATAAGAGAAAAGGAGAGAACTTCAAGATGGGTCAGAGACCCTAATAGCCACCAACCCTAGGGAAGTTCAACTCCAGACTTGAGTTTGCATCTGACGACCTACTTCCAATTAAATACATTTCCCAACCACATGGTTGCAGCATCCAACAGTAGCTTTATTTATTTAGGATTATACAGATTAAGCAAGACTAAACCGAAACCATTAAATTTCTTGAAGGTAATCGGAAGCTTTGTCTTGCCAAATTTATGGACATACTGCTGAGTAGGCACAATTAGGACCGTTCAGGCCAAGTGCATCCCAAGTGTGACCAAACTAACTTCACTGGAATTAGATTAAGGAAGAATTTGGCACGTAATTTTGAAAATGTGGTCAACTGTTTTCAAACAGTAGTTTTCATATCTCCAAGACGATGTAACTTGAATATATAGAGAGGACCTGTTTGATGTCCTTGAACATCCTATGACCTCTACATACAATAGGACATACAACTTCACATATTGTATGATTTTTGGCCTGAACTGATGAGAAACAAAGTTCGCATTAGTGTAGTATTTTACACATATGCTTGTTAGTGCCCATGGTGATGAAGATAAATAATGATATCACAGTGTATCTTATCAATATTGTCTTTACTAGGTGCTGTGATGTCTTACACACATTGTAAACAATATTTACATGCTGCCTATGCACTTTCTTAGTTGAATCTGCCCTCATTGTCAAGTCTGCAGGTATGATCGGAAAGCATGGCATCTAGGAAGACCCCTAAAATTAAAACTTATTAATAGCAAATCATTTATTCTTTTTTAAGGTCATCACAAAAATGCAATCAGTTTTTTCTGTTTCTCTAGTTATATATTTTGACACAAACATGAAACTGACAATACACCAAGTACTAAAATTCTGTCATGTCTCATAATCGTTACAAAGGTTAAAAGAGAAAAGAAAATAGATGAATTCATTTTCCTAACAATTTTGTGGCTGTGATGCTAATGGGACTGAAACAAAGTTCTCATGATATAGATGTTAAGAAACATTAGCAGCTCTTTCAAAATTGACCCACTTCCATGACACTGCTCAATGATTTCACTGTTTTTTTCAGATGACAGTGACAAAGGTTAGCTTTCTGAAAATTTGCTTCCTTCTGAATTATTTGTGTTTTCTCTGCTGACTTGGTAAATCGGAGACTGTATATAAACTCCCTGTGTGATCATTAATATTTTATTATGATAATTGGCATTATGAATGAAGAAAACAGAGCTGTGAGGTGTGAAAAGCTGGGCACACAATCTAAAATTGGCACATTTGGGCTTTCTTGATATTGTAAAATGTATTTTTACTTGTCCTATTTTCATTGTTTTCATCATATTTCAATAATATTATTATTTACTTATGAAAACTGCTCTGTGTTTAGTGGAAACACTATAAAGGGCAGCAGAAGAGGTAGGAAGGAGTATCCTAAAATTGCTGAGACTATAGCTGAGTAACTAACTTTTTTGCAGGGTTGTTGGCAATTTCAAAAAGTAAAATACAAATGGTTTCAGTTTAGACTGACAAATGAAACATTTACAAATCTTTGGTGAAAAGTAAAAAAAAAGATCAGGTTGGGTGCAACAAAATCTTTTTGTCTAAGAAATCAAAAAAAAGTTTCTATTTCAAGCATTTCTTTAAAAATGGTATTTTTGATACTATTGAAGGAGATTTATAAATGAAAAGTTGTTTCAAACAGAAAAAGAAATTAGAACTTTTTTCTGAAGTGAACAATTTGGTGAAATCTATACAAATTCATAAAACATTCAATGTCCTGAATCTGCATTTTATACTGAAAAGTTTTGGCAGAAAAATAGCACTTATGTCTACCTGAGACACATTTGTGATAGCTAAATCTTGAGCATATAATCATCCATAAAAAGTGAAATCCTTGGAAACTGAGTGAAAGAACTCAGAAGGGTGTGGAGAAAACTTTTTGTGGACGATAACAGACTGTAGATATGTATGGGCAGATCCCATTGACTTCCATGGAAGATATGTGTGAGCACCTGAGAGCAAAAAAACAGCTTCTGTGTAACACATCAGTACTCATTATTTGTCCCAAGTTACCAGAATATCTTTTACTGATCCTTTCAATTATTGCTGTTTGGTAATTGGAAAGTAAATGATCTATTTATCTTTTATCAGGAAGCAGAGAGAGGGTAGATTTAACTGATAGACTTGTAATTGTCTGCCTGACAACAAGAAAATGATGAGAAAACATTGTTAACTGCAGCAAGCAACAGAAGCAAGCAGTGCAAGATGAGTTCCTATTCTCTTAGTAATGAAAGGAGGCCTTGTTCTCTCTTTAAAAGGTTCTTTTATTTTAAGAAATGCTGAGCTACAGGCAGAGGGTGGATACTGCAATAGTTTCAAAAGAACAATACTGTAGCTCCTCCTCCTTCCTCCAGCTAATTGAACAATGGGTCTTAATCCTCTTCTCTCTCCAGAGTTCTCCACTGACATCAACTATGCCCCTGCCTTCTGCAAGTCAGCAGCACGTACTGTTAGCTACTACAAACTCAAATCATTCAGTAAGCTCATTTTTATTAGTAGTTACTGCCTGCTGAGGGAATGCATCATCAATAAGCTTTTTTGAAACTGGGCCAGCTTCAGTCCATCCACTGATGCGTACCATAACTAAGAGCTGAAGAGCTAGTGCCACAGATGGTGCAACTCAAAGGACAACACTGAAAAAGTATTGCAGTACTGAAAAACCTGAAGGGAGCTCCAGGGGGTCTATAAAGGTTGTCCAAAGATGAACTGAATATGGTTGTATTATCTACTTAAGATAAACACTTCAAGACAAAAGGCCTTATTCTGCAGTGCATATTCAGTGGGAACATGCACGTAAGCAAAAATTAAAAATGTGAGTAAGGACAGCAGAACTGGGCTCTCTATTGAAGACTCTCCTTTTGGCTGTGAATTGGCAACTTTCTCATTTTTATCTCATCTTACATAACAAAAGGATGTTTGTCTTTGGAATCTAGGGAACTGAGAATTTTAGAGCTGGATCTTTTAATACGGAGCTAATTGCAGTGCTAGTCATTACAGCCAAGAAAAGTTTGGTCAAAAATGACATTCTGGCTAATGGGTGGATCTAAGACTATGTCATTTGAAAGGGCCATTTGCTACCGTAGTTTGCCCTTTCCTTCTATGCCTGAGCATGTACATTATACTAAATAGACCCTCATATATTCAGTAACATGAATAAGTGGGTAATTAGCAGATCTTAGGGAACCTAATGGTGTGCCAGGGCGTTTATATTAGAGTGATTTATTCCAAATTCGGGCCAATGCTGTAAAAACTGGTTGGCCACATTGCAGCTTTCAAGTCCTAGCCTTAAAAGCCAACACAATCCATGAAATGCAATGTGTGTGTGTTAAATCACAAATGTAATGAAAGAGGCTATTTCTTTTCTTGTATTTTACATGAGTGGGTAGTTATCCACAGCAAGTAATTTTTGTCCACCTGTGGAGAGAATGGAGTAGAAGATACAATACCTCTCCCTCTCCAGCATCAATTTATGTACACAATGAAAAGTAAGAGAGAGTCTTTGTAACTGGCATCTTGTACAACAATAATTGGTTCATTAATCTTAAGTATGCATCTTGTTCTCATTATCAAGGTCAGATACAAGAATGGGTGGAATTCTATACTGCCACAATACTTTACACAGAGGAATATACGGCTCATTGACTGATACCGTTTGAATATCCAAAATACTTAATGCTGTGGTGAGATTTTTAAGAGCATGAGAACAGCATGAGTGCAAGACAAAAGGCAAACAAACATCTACTATACACACACAATTGCATTGTCCAGTTGACATGGAAATCCTTGAAATATGGAAAGACATTACTCCAAAGCAGTTCTAAGAAGTGCAAAAAAATCAATTAAAAACCTTCTTGCAAGATCACTCAAAAGTCCTACAAATTGCACCATGAATGGCAAAACATTTTAGTTGATGTCACTAGATCCTGTTTATATGGATCAGAAGCAAATCCCACCCTATAAAGTTATACGCCAAACACAAAAGCAAATACGCAAAAGCAAAATGTTAAAATGAAAAAAACTACTACCATTAATAACCTTTGCAAAGGTAGAGGTAGTACAACAACAATTAGGTTCTTTGGATCAGGGACTTCTCTCTTTATTCAGTCTTTAAAGTTGTACTATAATCACTGACTGTGGCCCTGTGTGCTACTGTTATTCAGGTAGTAAATAATGCATTTTAAAAGGCAGGCAAAGAGCTTATTCTATTAGGAAGAGAGGGGCACCTTCTGCCGTGGATGAAGAGGACAACCAATTCTGAGATAGGTCTGTTGAGAACTAAATTACCAAAAAAAAGCATGGATGGTTAAGGACATCTTCAGGTCTGAAGAAGTTCTTCTCCAAGAGACCAGGGTAGGGTGAGAAAAGAGTGCTCTAGTTGAAGTGGGGGTCTCCTTCACCATGGAGTACAGACACAAGTGGAAACTTACATGAAGATCTTGAACTCCCTCCTCCATAACTCAGTCTGATGGGTGCTATTATGGTCCACTGCTCACCCCAGCTAATAGTACTGAGGAAGTGGAGGGGTGAAGGGGCAACTCAAACCCTCAGAAATGTGACTGTGTGGGAGGGGGATATTTTGAAAATGCTGTCTCCATGATTCAGAATCAAGCAACTTTTCTAAGAACTCTTTTTTTTTTTAAGTGGCTTATAAAACCTGAACAATTTTGAGGAAGACACATGGGGCAGATGTTGGAGAGTGAAATATCAAGACGATGCAATGGAGTAGAATCTGGGGACTTTTGGTAAAGAGTTTTACTTGAAAATGGCAAGATGTTAAGGAGGATTATTAACAGTGGGAATCCCTCTTGTACAGTATGGTTTATGTTTTATAGGAAGTGCCTAATGATGCATGATGCTAACAAGTGGCTTTATTGGGCCATGGTATAAATGGAGACACAGGAATCATTTAAGAAAGTGATATTCACAGACAAGACTATTTTTCTAGGCTATTTTTTGCCCTCATTGGTAAAATGCTGTTTCACTATGACTAATGACTACATGTGCCATACACATCATAAGTCAGTTGCAGTGCAGCTTGGTTAATTTATTTCCTTTTTGTATTGAATCTTTCGAGCTGAACAGTAAGTAAAGCACATTGCTAAAGCTGAAGGAATGATCTGGGTAAGATCTGCCCCCAGCAGGAGGTGAATTGCTTCTAAAGCAGTATTAGTGTCATTTAGGAATTTGTTTTGTGCTGAAATAAATGTACACTTGGTTACAGCAGTTAAACAGTGGTATTGCCTGGTAAGGTTTCACTCATCATATTGACAACGTTCATCCAAAATACTGACCTGGTTCGGCAGCTTGGAATGCATGGCTTCTTGCAGGCAGCATTGCTATAGATGACATATTATAACAGTATCAAGGATTCTCTTTCACTTGTCCTCATCCACTGGCACTTTGACTTCAGCTGGAATAGAATCAAGTCCCTAGGTTTAGCTGGACAGACACATTAAGGGGCTGCCCTGCAATGATAAACTCATGTTCTGCCAAGTCCTACATGTGCATTGAGGGCTAAAAGACAGAGCAAGCAAGTGGTAGAGATTACCACACCTCCCAAGATCCATGGGTCCTACACATGCTATCATTACACGTGGTATACCTTATCCGCCAAATGCCCCAACAACAACTACATGGGAGAAACCAGACAATCTCTATGCTGTTGAATGAACTTGAACAGAAAAACAATAAAAAGATTAAAAACACCCAGTCTCCATGGGCAAACATTTTCTAGAGACTGATCACTCCAATTCTGTCCTTTCAGTCTTCATCCTCAAAGGAAATGTGTAAAACCCCTTCAAAAGATGAGATGGTCACTGAACCCTGTTGCTCTGCCAGACACTTAAAGCCATGGATTAAATAGAGATACTGGTTTATTTCTTGTTACAACTATTTGTAACACACTTTGCTTGATAAAAATGTAGTAGGCAATTAAGGGTTAAATGATCTCCTACAGTATGTGTTAACCCCTTACACTTAATAATCTGTCCCAACTCATCTTTAGTATGGACACTCCTGTTACTTTCCCAAGACCAGGAGAAGATTTCTGCAAAGCTCAGAAACTTGTATTTTCCACCAATACAAATTGGACCAGTAAAAGACATTACCTCAGCTATTTTGCCTCTCTTGTATCTTGGGATCAACAAAGCTACCACAACACCGGAAAGCGTTATCATAGACAGAGTGAAATTCTGGCCCCAAGGAAGTCAATAGGAGGTTCACCAAGATTTTACACATTGTCCTGGAAAGCACAGAGAAACGACCCTCCCAGGATGGGACTGATACAAGTAGATACAGATAAGTGACACACATCTTTAAGGTAGGTTAACTGTTGCATACCTGATGATAACAATATATTAATGAGTATGTGATGCTGATGTGATGCCCTGTTCCACTGTGGCAATAAATCCCAATATTTGAAATCATACCATTTATTGAAAACTGCTTAGAACATCTACAGATGCAGGAAAATGCTATACATTTCTTCTCCTAACCCTTTCCCTATAATTTGGCACTGATGCTGCGGGCAGTAGGAGCCATCTACTTCAGGACTTGCAAGTAAATGGTATCTTTATGATTGAGCTTTAATTCATTTGTGATTCAAAACAGAGAACAAAATTATGCTTATGATTCATTAATTTGAAGCCTTGCAAGTATCATTGAGCAGAAATTTGCATACAAAAAGTGTTGCTTTTTAAATAATGACAATAAAAATAATATGTGCATGCACTGTTTACATGAATATGCATGTGGCTAAATAGAAGCATTATTTAATCTTTTTTCAAAATTCATCTATACTGCTGAAGATCACAGATGGCTGTCAGGAGGCTCTAGTGTGACCTAACTCACCAACTTCTGATTGTTGGTTGAAGACTTTGGAATAATTATGGCTCCATCCCGAATCCTCTGCTAAACCAGAATTCCAATCAACAGCACTGGGATTTTGATTGTATATGGCATGCAAAATTGGCCTGGATTGAATATGGTATGCAAAATTGGATTGGCCAGAATCCAACTGAACTTGACACAAGTCCGGATGTTGTGGGCAATGGTAGTTGTAAATCAGCCGTCCAGTATAATCCCACTGGCCCAGCCTTCCAGAGTACATTAGAGCAACCTGAAGGCTGCTATATTTTACAGAGGCTATCAATAGGCTGTAGAGCCCTTCCAGGAACCTGTGATCAGCCCAACAGTCATGCCTTGGATAGAGTCCTATAGTGTTACAAAAGAACCTACCCTTTGCACATAAAAATAAAACATACAACTTGTGCACATGTAAGTTCTATTATCTGTGTTTGCAAGTGGTAGTGTGTAAAAAAGATGTACAATCACTGTCATGTTTATGAAGAGAGGCATAAGTTGAGGTCACTTTGAAAATCTGTCACTCACTGTAAAGCAGATTTCCAGCCTTTTTGGCTTGAGGGTCACTAATGTTATTTTTACCACCCTGAAAGGCCGCTAGCCCATCAACATGTAAAAATGTATTGACATATACATCATTAAGGACCACAAATCATTACATATTGAAAATAAACATTGATGTTACTCTCTCATTTTTACATTTATTATCTTATGCCTATAAATTACTCACAGTAGTTCACATGCACACAGACAAAGGACTAATATAGATGAGTGTCTGTCACTACACACTGAAGCACATACATGGCGTGGCAGCTAAGTCAGAGTGGGTGACAAACTGGAAGGCACTGATTTTTAGTGCCCTGCCCCTCCTCAAGCATGGTGGGTCTGGCTGCTCTTCCAGCAGCACCCCATCCCACCCCTCACTGCAGCCAGATGGAAGAAACTCAGTGAGTAAGTTGCCTCTTTGCTGATCAACCATGTCCCTGGCTGCAGCAGGGGCACAGGAGATATCTTTTAGCCCTGGTATGTTCCCACTGGGGTCCCTATGCAATGGTTCACTTCTGCATCCATAGGGGACAGGGTATCACTGACCCCTTCTCCTGGCTTCAGCAAGGACCCAGCCCCTGTGAACCACTTTTCCGTGCTCCCTGCTACAGCCAGGGGAAGGGGACACTGATCTCCCATCCCCTTGGCTGTAGCAAGCAGCATGCGCTGGTCATGTAACCCTGTAGCAATGTGTTCCCCCCAGTTCCTTAGGCATCATCAGCTCCCTTCTGCAGCCCGCAGGAGGGGAGTGAAAGACCTCATGGGCCACAGTTTGGGAGTACACAGAGGTCTTCCAGGGTATACATCAACTCATCTAGATGTTTGCCTAGTTTTACAACAGACTGCAAAAGAAAAGGCACTAACAAAGTCAGTGAAAACCAACATTTCATAGACAATAACTTGTTTATATAGTGCTATATACACTATACCCGGAAAGGTAAGTGCAATATTTACAATCAATTTGTTTCATAATTATATGGTAAAATGAAAAAGTAAACAATATTTTCAGTAATAGTGCGCTTATGACACATGTATTTTCTGGCTGATTTTTTAAAACTTGAGGTATGCAAGACAAATCAGATTCCTGAAAGGGGTACAGTAGTCTGGAAAGGCTGAGCACCTTTGACATAAACTAAAGTACCAACTGGCAGTTTGTTTTGTTGCTAGCTATATTGTGATTGTCTGGCACAGAACCTGTTATATTCCTAGCGCAGTTCCTATAATGTCCAATAATATATTCTAAGTTTGGCTCTGCCAGTGATCTTTTACCAGTCTCCAGGGAAGTAGGTCATTTCCCACAATAAATAAAATAAATAAATGAATGAGGCAGTAATTGTTAGCATTCAACATTAGGGGAAAAACAGAACAATGGTATGTTAAAAACATGCTCCAAATAATGCACGTGACGTTTGCGGGGGATGTGCAGAATCACACAGTATATAGGTGGAGTAGCATTGGACCAAGATGATAGGGATTCCTATCACACACAGATCTGGGTTAAAATTATGCTTGAGTTCATATTTGGTAAAACCAAAATCTGGCAAGCTTTTCTCATCAGAATTTAAAGCCACATAGTGGAAACTCGTGAACTCTCCTGATTTCAGACAGCTTGAAAGATGAAAAATCGTCTCAGAGCAGCAGTTTTCATGAGATTTCTGCCACTTTGAACTAAAACTTCAGGAGAGTCATTTGGCTGTACAATTTTACTTGACATCACCTAGCATCTGGCTTAATGCTTTTTCAGAAAGAAACAGAAAAAAGTGGTCTCTGCCCTGAAGTCCTTACAATTTGTATGTATATGTAATACAGTGAGGGAAGAGACTGGGTTGGCTTGATTCAGAACAACAGCAATATATCATGACTCAGGACAATAATACAATCACATGGTGATTTGCTTTGGGCATGTTTATTTACAATTTGATGGTTTAAACTTAGAGGACCACCTCTCCTAACCATTTATGATTTTGACAAAAGCCTTACTGTGCTTGTAGTTTCAGAAATTTGTGTCTCGTGTATATTGGCTTTAAAATGCCTTTATTATATTTACTCTTCAATCAGTTAAGAAGGATTATGACTAAAAAGCAGCCATACAGAACACATGGTATACCTAAGTGTCAACAGGATTTTGAGGCATTTATTAGATGTATTTTAAACAGTCTGTTTACTATCCAGTAATTAAACGTCTGGCAAATGTCATTGAACAACATTTGCATTACAGAGGTGTTGCTCTATAAACAAGTGGGACAGAAAAAATAGATAGATATATAAACATGTTTTATTTGAACAAATGCTTGTGGTTCAATGAAACGATGATTTAATCTAAACCCTCTTAAAATTTTCCTAAATTACCACATCATTCTGTTACAAAGTATTTGTGAAGACCTGAAATGCAAAAAATGAAGTTACAAGTAGATTACTTTTTGTATACTATCAATATGACTTTGGTTATTCTATAAATATATATAGATGAATGTAAAAATATGTAAATAAGAGACAAACGTAGAGTTGGTAGAAAAGCATTTCCCCAGCCACTTAACATTTCAGGTAGAGACTGACCATCAGCCAGGGAACTGTTTCCATATATGGGTGTTGGGGGACACACTCTACATGCTTCCCATACTTGCTCATGTTTTGAGTTTACTTCTAATGACTCCATGCATTTTCAGTCACTAAATAAATCTACTGCATAGGGGCTTCATGGAGAAGAATTTTCCCCAAGCAGAGTGCCACCAGGGTGAAAAGACATGGCACATTGGACCAGCAAATGCTCCCACCCAATAGTGATTGGGGAGAGGAAGAAACAAGGATCTTCAAAACTGTGAATTTGGCAAGATTCAAGGATTAGATCTGTATGTGGTAATAGTTAATGCTAACAAAGTTTGGGAGAGATATACAACTTCATTCTTCAGTGTTTAAGATAATTTTTGCTAGCAGAGATCAGGATGAGAATTTTATGGTGGGAGCTCACCCCACACCTGGAACAAGATTTCTTGCACGTTCCTCTGAAGCATGTGGCACTGGCTGCTGTTGGTGATGGCATACTGGACTGGGAAGACTGTGGGTCTGGTCCTGTAGGCTAATTCCTAATTTTGCCAGTTTTCTAAGTGATTCAGTGCTGTGGTGGAGAGACCACACAAGCAAGCTCTGTAATTGCTCAGTTTGATATAATGACCTATGGAAGGGTAGGGTGGAGATACCAGATAGTGAGGCAGAGAACTCCTCATTCACTCTCTAGAGAACATCTGTGAGTTCGCATGGTCAATTTTTAAAAATTATCATCAAACATTAATTTAAGGAATAAAATGTAAATGAAGCTCATGTAATTCCAAGAAAAGTGCATTTAGACAGGTCTAAATGTTAGTGATCTGATCCTGCGCACATTTTATTGACAGAGCTTTCATTGGGTTCTGTGGTTCTAGATTGTGCTCTAATTGTGGATACAGCTTAACCTGATAATATTGTTCCTTATGGTCTCCTGAGGTATCCAGATGCCTACACTTTGGGCTAAAATTTTAAAAAACGAAAGATATGGGTTGAATTAGAACTTATCAGAATGCTTTATGGTCTGTGCTTCCTTACCCACATCATGCAAATTTCTTTGCTTCTATATTAATATTTAACACACTTTAAAAAGGAACAAAGTAAATTTTAAAGGCACTGGTGATATAATGGAAAGAGCACCAAAAAGCATATAGGCAAGTCACAGAAGCTTGCTTGAAAGACTGAAAACAGAATACAAATTTTGAATGGTGGTGGTTTCATGTAATCAAGGGCATTTCTGCTGTTGTATCTGGTGTGCCATCTAGGAACTGCTGAGAACAGGGGTGTAGCTACAGATGGGACCAGGCTCACCCAGTGGGCCAGTTGGTCTGCCCATTCCTGCCTGCTGCAGTACCTGGCCGTGGTGAAAGCTTGCTACCGCAACCACAGACCAGCCAGCAGCTGGTGGCTGTGACGGTGTTGTTGTGGGTGGCAGGGGTGAGCTGCTCTCTGCCCACACAGCTCTGGCCCTATGCAGCTGCTGCAGCCTTTGTGCAGCAGGGGCCATGATGCATCTCCCTTCTCCTCTTTCTGCTGCTCTAGTTGCTAGGCAACCAGAGTTTTAGGATGCTTCCAGTAACATGACCAGAAGGAGGACTCGCTGGGCCCACCTTACAAAGTCAGGGATCCAGCCAGAAAATGGGGGCTGGTTATACCCCTGGCTGAGAGATGTATGGCTAAACTCTGCTCGTCATAGGGCATCTTTCATCTCCGAATCTCAAAACCCTTTGTAAATGTTGACTAAGCCCAACAGCATCTATCTAGTGGGTAGCATGAAAACTACTGTAATTAAAACAATCACAGGTATCCACAGTCATCACAGGATCTTGCTTTGCTTAGAGGATACTGGAAAGTTGCAACCCCAACAGAATGGCAAATGTTGCATTTGTAATAGCTTTCACTTCTCTGTTTTGCAAATGTGGAAATGAAGGCACAGAGCAGTTAAGTGACTTTGTCAAGATCACAGACAACAACCATAGTCAGGAACAAAACCCATGCTCAGGACTATATTTTGCCCTGATCCTGCACTTGAATGGCTTGGTTCTTACCACCTTATCACTTTCTCCAACTAGTTTAATTAATTTCCCATAAATTGAGTTTAGAAGGGAGACAATAAATTGCAAGGGTTCTATTAGCTGGAGGCAGTGGCACTGGATAATATATAATAAAATAAATAAATTGAAGAAACTTGTCTACCACTAATATGGTCATTAACTTCCACTTGACCTGGATGCTACCCCACGGCCAATAAAAGAAACACTGATGGTTTTCTTTAGGCCTTCTCTGCTACTGTATAATGCCGGTAATCTACGGGCAACTGACAGAAAACATTTGTCACACTCTATGGAGCATTAAGCCTTTCCTTACACTGTAGTTTTATGAGGGAAACTGAGAAAGGAGGCGAAAATCTAACTACGGATCTGATTCTACAATCTTCATGCATGCTGAGTAGCACCTACTCATACAAAAATTCACTGAGAATGGCTGTTGTGAGATTAATGGAATTACTCAAGAGCAAGTGCTACTCACCATGGCTGTGTTCACACGGCACTTTTGTTTCGAAACAACCTCGTTGTTTCAAAACAAAAAAAACTATGTTCACACGACGCACAGTTGTTTCGAAACAAGGGGAAGCCCTTGTTTTGAAACAACTGTGTTGTTTCGAAACAACTTAAACCTAGTTTCTGGGTGAAACAAGGTTGTTTCGGAACCGTTGTTTCGAAACAACAAGTGTGAACATGTTTCAGAACCAAGTGTTCCGAAACAACATTGGATCGTCAGCACCCTGGCCAGGGAACCCTCAGGACCCTGGCCAGGATGCTGAGGGCTGTCCCTCAGCCCCCGGTGGGGGGGTGATCCCCTGCCGGCTGCTGCAGCCCGCAGCCTGGGCTGCGCCCCCGACACCGCTGGCGGGTCGGGGGAGCCGGGCTCAGCCCCCAGCCTGGGCTGCTCCCCCGACCTGCCGGCGGTGTCGGGGTTGCAGCCTGGGCTGCGGGCTGAGCCCGGCTCCCCCAACCCGCCGGCGGGATCCGGGGTGCAGCTCTGGCGGGGGGCTAAGCCACCCTGCAGCGGCTCACCCCCCGCCAGTGCCTGCAGCCCCCTTTCTGGGGCTGCAGGGTGAGCCAGCAGTGGCTCACCCCCAGGTGGCTGCAGCCCCCTGCAGCACCTAACGAAATAGCATGTTCACATTGTGAACTTGCTATTTTGTTTCCCGCTTTTTAGCCTATTTCGAAATGACTTTTTGCTAATTCGAATTAAGTTATTTCAAAATAAGGCGTTATTTCGAAACACGTTGTTTCGACACAACGTGTTTCGAAATAACCGTGTGTGTGAACACAGCCCATGAGTAAGGGTTGGGAATCAGACAATAGACTTGGAAGGAAAACTTGAAATTTTGTCACTGTTGTCAGAATAGAGAGAAAATGACTAGACTAAGGAATAATAATATTTTAAAATGTTTTCTCCCGGTTACATTCTCCAAGTGTATAAGCACAGTACAAAATAATTTTTCAGCAAAATTGAAGAGGATAGTGAGAAGGAAACATTTATAGTCACATAAGGCTGTGGTGACAATTTCAAGGGAAGGAGCAAGTTCTTTAATAAAGTAGAAGCACTGGCCTGTAATTCTGATTGTGACTCAGTTTGAATCAGGCCTGATTATAAATATTTATTCCTGTTATGTGTGCTCCGGCAAAAAATATACATGATCAGTACAGATAAAGTGTGTGCATGCATTCATGTGTATAAACAAAGAGCCACTTGCAACTGTGTTTCTTTATCTTCTGAGAATGTTAGGATTAAATATAAGTACAGTAAAGTCAAAGATTGCCTTTTGCTGTGAGACCATAACTCTGGCTGGCTTCAGTGGGAGCCCCCAAGGACCATCCAAAAGCCATATTTGGCCATAGGTTATGTCTCCACTGGACTTAGGTCTCCTTAAGGAAGGTTAAGTCAACCTACAGACTCCTGTGACCACACTGGGCTTTTATTAAGTTGACTTAAGCCAATGTAGATGGGGAAAGCCCTTAAGTCGACCTAACTGGCCTTCAGAAGGCATGTCTGCAGTGCAGTGCAGGACAGCTACCCACAATACACCACTCCTCCATCAACCTAGCACCTGCCAGTGTGGATGCAGGCAGTCAACAGAGTTTTCAATGTGGACTCTTAAGTCGACCTTGTTAAGCTGACTTAACAGAGCCTCCAGTGTAGACATACCCATAATGTTAGGAGATTGTTTGTTTGGAAATACATTTCCAGTGAACGGAGTTTCTCTTTTTTTTTCCCCCCAAATCCTTAGTATTTAAAAAAAAACAACAGATTTTGATTTTCAGCTGATGATCAGAGAGACCTTATTTTCTTTTCTTAGGGTCACTGTTATCTTCTTCTATATTCCTTTGTCTTTCTAACTAGAATTGTACCAGTTCCCTTGCAGCCATGTTTTCATGCCCATGATTGGTCTGCTCTTCTAAATCAGTGGCTATTTAAACAAAGAATATAACATTACCTGATATGTCCCCCCCCCTTTGTATTATGCATATTCCCATAAAGGAATTATAAGACTCTTTCTCCTTGTTTGCTGTACATTATGGTTCTTGCAAGTCGATATATAAAATCAACCTAAATGCATGGCTCTTTTAAATGCTGGTTTCTTTTCTTCTGTACAGTTTATAAATGGCACCTGAACCTTATATTAGTGAAGTACCTTGGAGCTTCTCATGGATCAGCTCCTCCACTGCCAGATGTCTTGAAGTTTGTTCAGTCGTTCAATTATCTTCAGCGTCCTGGAGATGTTTATACATGGCTGCAGTTGTAAATCTTGCTGCTACTAGCATATGGTTTACTAGCTTAAATTCCTGTAAATCATAAATCCCTTTGATTAGCACACACAATAGGGCAACTCATTTTTTACTGGTAAAGCTGTCAGAATGATTCTTTGATTGGATGAGCTGCAGTAGTAATTTGGCCCATTCTCTCCATACTTGAATGAAAGATCCTAGCATACATTGGTTAATCCAGTCATCACCGGAGAAAGTTCTGCACTCATTTTATTTATTTTGCAAGTTAAATAGCAAACACATCACACCTGAAAGTGGACTTCTTTACCTGATACCTGGAGCCATGTTTCTTTTCATAGCTGGGTTATTCCAAAATTTAATGGTTTGTTGCCTGTAATTTATGGCTGAGCAAAGCCTGTCCTACAATCTGTTCTTCAATTATGGACATACATGCCACAAGGAATTCTCTGACATGTCCATTTTTTCCATTATTTTTTAATGAAGTGGGGTTTTCAGTGTGTGGAGAGGTGTATGGGAGCTGATATAGCGCTATTAAGTGACAGTCCCCAGAAACCTACCCACAAGACAGAGATTATGACAAAAACAGCAGGTCTGACAGGGCTCAAAATCTGTTACACCACTGAAACCCAGATATCAAGCCATGACATCACATTAGAATGAAGAACACCAAGGAAGTAAACAGGTCATGTACCCAGTCAGCATTATACTGGGCAATGGATGCCTCAAGAAAGAAGTGATATCAACAGTAGAAAAGGCACCCATAACACCTCTCGAAACTCAACAATATAAAGAAATCAAAGATATTCCATATCAAAGCAAAACTGAGAATTTTCAACTCAAATGTAACCTCAGTGTGCTAACATATAGCTGTGAGAATTGGGGATTTATTAAAAAGTTACATAAAAATACCACACAATCATTTTCAAAGGCACCTATGCAAGATTCTGAGCATTGGATGGAGAGATTCTTTCACCAATGAAGAGATCTAAGAAATTACCAACCTCCTCCATTATGATTAGAACAAAGCATTGGGCACATCTGGGGCAACTACTCCTAATGTCAATGTAGATACCCCCATGAAGCTGTCAAGGAGAAACAAACTGGTGTGAGGAAATAAGAATACCCAAGAGAAACCTTCAGAAAATCTGTTGGCAGGGAGAAGAATAGTCATTTTCAACATCATAGAGTAGATAGACACAGCAACTAATAACAGAGAGGGAACCACGCAAACCAACACTGGTGCAAGAAGGATATAGTAGGAGTAATAATAATAAATAGGACCTGCAGAAGACTGTAATAGCCAAGTCAAATCCAGCCTACACAGGTAATGAACAGGTCATTGGAAAACTCTTCAGTCCCCGTGTGACATTAAGTGATTGTGTCAGTCTGGTTCCTAATGAAGAACCATCAGCCTCACAACTGGCACTAATCTGCCTTGTTGGGTTAGAGAAGTAAATTTAAATGGATTAAAGTTTCCTAAACTTTGAACCATGTGATTAGTGTATCACTGGGAAAACATTTAAAATATATCAGCTGCTGTACACAGACACATTTGAATATTTGGCCCACAATTCCTTTTACTCTCCTTGATGTAAAAAGATGAGGTATAATAAAGTACCAGGAGTGATATGTAGCAATTAATCTGTACCTACCAACTAAGAGCTGTGACATTAGAAAATTAAATTTACTAGCATTAGCAATTGCACAAAAGAAGAAAGGATCATTATACAACACTCCCCTTTTAGTATGAAAAGCCTGTGACCAGGCATATTGAAAAGACAAGACCCATATTTAAAGAGCTGTAAGAAGGTGCAATTTTCAAATGCAATTAAGATGAGGAAACACTTCACTCTAAAGACATGAGTCTGTTTTTAGGTATAATTGGTAGCATAATTAATGAATCTTTGAGCAACAACACAGACAGAAGGATAGCATCCAATGTTTGACTATATGTTTAAAGGAAGTGGATATGTTGTTAAATGTATGACCTCAGGTAACTGACTTTTTTGTGCATGTATATTGGAAATATTTGAGTTTTTTTAATGACTGTGATATGCAAAGCAAGCAAAAAGAGTATTTTTTTTCTTTTTTGTTACTATACATGCATACATACATGCACTAAAATGCTTTCAATATTGATGGAAAGCCATAGTGAAAAAGCAACATATAATGTAGGGTCATGTCATTGATACATGCATGCAATTTTCAATTATTGAAAGTTTGGGCAAAGATTGAAGGAATCCTTCCCAAAGAGGAAATTAGAGGGGGCAGTTACTTGCAGGGATTAGGGACAGACAGACAAATCCTCATATAGAACAACATGTTTGCTCAGAAGGAAAAAAAACCAGAATTGAACAATAAACTGCATGCTCCTTAGGGACTATTTATGGTCTCTAAAGAGGTTAATATGTATCCCTCAATCTGTTTTTGTATGTAAGTTCTTTTAGTCATGCTGAGAATCAAAACAGCAGAGCAGATGGCCATGACAGATGAAGACAGCAGCCAACAGTTCTCTTTGGGCAGCAGGGCCATTTAAACCTATATGCGCTAGTCACTTGAGTAATGTAGAAAACCATCAGGAACAAGATCCTGTCTCATTACACAGGAAAGGACCAAAAATGCAAACTTTCCTCAGCACCAGGTCATATGAGAGAGTAACATTCTCATTTGGAATAGCAGGCTGCTGTATCAGCAAAGCTTTATATAGTTTCGAGGGATGATTTACAGTAAGAGTTTTCACTTCACAATTCAACAACTCAGCAGCAACAGGTGATGGAAAGCATTATGCTCTAAATCCAGTCTCCCTAAGAAGGGTTCAAGACCCCATGGATTGAACCCACATAGGTCTTTATCCACCTTTATTAAAGAGGAAGTCCTTACTCTAGAAGAGAAACACACTCATCAAGACTGTGCTAAAATACTGGCTGCAGTGACTCAGGCCTTTCTACACTAGCACTTATGTGGCAAAACTTGTTGCTTGGGGTAAAAAGCTTTCCCCATTCCAGTGTTGCAAGGACCTCCACACTCATCTGCAGGACCCATATTGAGCAAAGAATCAGAATGCAATGAGCTCTGCAAAGATCATGGTGTTAGAAATGAGTATCTGACTCTGTTAAACCACTGATTAGAGGCCCAAGTAGTACAAAGCCACTAGACAAGTGACTCATTGGTTAAAGATATTGTCAATGGAGGTGGCAGCCATGATGGCCACCCTGCCCCACACATAGCCCCCCTGGATTGTGCTGCTCTCAGGGAGGAATATTAAGTATCGATCTCCCTGATGGCCCTCAATCTCCTGTGTGAGTTTCTTCCTCCCTAGCTTTGTGTCAACAAGAAGGGGGGTGAGTTCCTATCCCCCCTGAACAGTTTCTCGGCACCCCTGTCACCACGAAGGAGAGACCATTGTCCGGGGTCCCAGTTTTATCATTGGTTCTGACCAGGATCCCACACGCAATTGGCTATTTTTACTCTGGCTGTGCAAAATTCTATTTAAACCCCCTGTCTCAGCTAGCTTGTGTTCTCCCACCCTCAAATGCTAAAGGGCACGTCGCGACCCGATTGGACTGATCCCCCGACTGAGACAGGGAGCACCCACCCCCCCGAGACCTTTTTTTTTGGGGTGTACACAAATTGCTGGCTGAACGATTAAGTACTGGGATGTTGCAGCTGGTCTGCCTCCTCGCTTTGGGTTCCACTGCGGTGCTAGGACAGGTATTATAGATCGATACAAGACTCCTACCTCTCTTAATTCTTCTCCTTGCTACTATTCATGTATAGTCTGTTATTGTAGTTTCCTTATTTGAGTTTTGTATAGTCTGTGTAGCTGTTTATTATTCCACTTGTATCCTGTATAGCCTTTCCATGATATAGAGGTTTATTGCCTAACATAGTTATTACTTTGTCATATGTTTTATTAGCCATTGGTATTTTGCATTCTATCGTATAGTTGTTTGCTCCACTTCTGCTCTAAACTGCTAGCCCCAAACCTCCCCAGTATACACGTGGGTGTGTGTGGGAGTTTAGTTTCTCCCATCTGACTCCTTCGCTCTGCCGCCCACCCTTCTTGGCTAGCAAGGAGGAATGGCTTTGAGCCATTGGTAAATATGTGTCGGGTGGGCTGATCAGTGCCTATACCGATGTTGAGGCAGTAAAAGGACAGAAAAGTCCTTGACTCATTATGGCCACCCATAATAGTAGGTCATTGCTCCATACTGTTATTTAGCTATAAGTACCTTTGTTAGTTGTCAGCGTTTTGCATAGACTTTCATGCTTTATCCTGTTGTTTGGTTATAGGTGTTTTACAGATGTTTTATATAGACTTTCGTGCTCCATACTCTTGTTAGGTTACAAGTGTTTTACATAGACTTTCTTGTTCCATCCTGTTATTTGGGCATAGGTGTTTTACATAGACTTTCTTGTTCCACACTGTTAGTTGGTTAGAAGCGTTTTATATAGATTTTCTTGCTCCATATTGTTAATTGTTCATAGGTGTTTATGGTATCACTATAAAAGTAGTTTTTTTTGTTTACCTGAACTGGTGTCCGTCTCATTGGTGGGTGTCGCCGGTCCATTGCAGTTACATTGCGAACCCAGGGTTCAACAGATATCAGTCATGCTGGCTGAATCCCAGGTAATTGGGTCCTTTCTTGGCCACTGTGTTTGGCAGTCCTTCATGTTTGACTGCTGAATTGGATTCAGGCTCTGACCATGATCCAAATACCAAAGGGATAGCTGTGTTAGTCTAGTCCAGCAAAAAAACAAGGTGTCGTGTGGCACTTTAACACATTTAATTTTTGCATGAGCTTTCGTGGGAGAAAATCCCACTTTGTCAGATGCTTCAAAGATGGGTGAACTTACAGAATGCAATGAAAATAAAGCTGCACATGTCAAGCAATGAATTTGTACACAGTGGGCTGGTTGGTTTGGTGGTTTGTGTTTTTTATTTTTTTTTAGGTAGCTCTGGATTTGTGCTTTCTTGCCTATCTGGGTTCCACAGCCTTGGGATCAGTACCTGCAGCAAGACCAGGACCAAGGTTGTAGGCATAATTCAAGTTCTGTAGCTCTAGACCATTCATTCAGCATCAGGGCCTAGGTTTGTTATTTAATAGTTACTGGCATTCATGTGCTTCTAGACTAATACATCAAATGTGATGCCTGTCAGGGCTATTGAAGGGATTTTCCTAACAGAGAAGGATCAAATTGTTAAATCAGTTTCAAACATTCCTATGAAGGTCTAGGTATATCACCTTTTCCACTTGATTCATGTGCAGTACATATTTAAATTACCTTATTTTTTAAGCTGATAAACGAGAACTAAAGATTAAATGAACAATTTGCAAAATTAAATTCAGTCCTAATGGATTTCTATCAAGCACAGCGCCTCTCATACGAAGGTAAAAATGACCAAAGACAAGAATGAAGTTATCTTATGATGAATCCACATTACATTAAATCTTAGCTGTTTCGGGAATTAATTGCACTCTGAGGAAAGTTTAGCTTTTCATTTTCCAATGTGCAGGTGTCAGCTATTTTTCTTATCTTGGTTATACTCATACATTTGACAACTGTTTGATGCTTTTAGCGTACTGAAGAAAGTGTTTGCTAGGAGAGGATAATGGAGAATTCATTATTTTAATGCTTCTGAAGTTGTTAAAGAAATACAATGGTTACGGCTTACTTAGTGGCTACTGGGGACCTTTTAACAGCACACTTAACTTGCAATCACATTGTGCATACTGTTGAAGTGAATGAGAATTTGAATGTAAAGGAACTGCAGAGCTAATGCCTTTATATGCAACACAGTGGACCCAACTCTGCAAGGTGCTGATCATATGCAACTTGCATTCTAGTGCAAGCTGAGGATTGTGAGCGTCCAAAAGATACAGAATACCATTGCTTTCAATAATCCCTAAATATTTGTTTGAATTCAGTAACAGAATTTCCTTCAAGTGTATTCATGCTTACTGTGTTTTCATAAAAATACTAACTAAACTAAAAATCTAACTAATACTACTGGCAGGAGCATGGAGAAACCACTAGTTGTAAGCAAATCAAAGAATGTTCATGATAGAAGTGAAATTTGAACTCATAGGGTCACGTCTTTACACTATGAACTTATTTCGAAGAGATATGCTTATTCACTCAAGGAAATGAAAAATACCATGAGACCAATCCAAACTAAACAGGACAACTCTTAATTTCATTAGTGAGTATTAACAGCAAATGCTTGCCAGTGCAGACCAAGAACTATTGGTAAAACTATTTGACAAACAATTACAACTAATAAATAAATTTAGAAAAGTCTAAAGTGCTTGTGGACGATTCATGAAGAAGAAAAATAGGCTAAATTAATCAGATAATTTGCTCAGCTCTAGTAATTTATCACAATTAGTTCCACTAGAGCACTTCTCAGTCATTAGAAATAAATAATTTGTTCATAAACAGGCTCTAAGTACATATCTAAATATTGTACTGACTAAAATGTACATTTCATATCTGATGCCATTGGAGGCTTGCATCCATATTTATTCATACAGTAAATCATTGGCAAAATACATAGCGCATTGATGTGGAACATAGTGGTAATCATACATTGATGCAGAAAGTCACAGACAGTTTTAAATGACTAGGACTGTGGTCTGAATGGTCCGTCTGGCCATTGCTTAGGTCCAAATCAGGCTGGTTCAGGTGTATTATTGCAGTGTGTGTGCTGCGACAAGATATCTATACATGCTGATCAAAAAGGGACCTACTGTGCTGACTGCTATGCAGGAAGAGGCAACCAAGCCTGTGGAAATACATGCCCATTATTTCCGGAAAAAAATGAAGTGGAGATTATTTGTAAATTGCAGATGACATCAACTGGGGTGATTCTTTTTCTTTTTGCTGCATTGTAAACATAGGAAAGGGGCACTACTGCTTCTCTAAATCCTGATAAGATGAAACCGACATATCAAGATGGATTTCTGATTAAGACTTTTTGTAAGTCAAGTGTGATGTTGCAGTCTGAATATTGAACAGATTTTTCTTTTTATGAGCATTAAAGTCAGGTTTATGTGGGCTGTACATGTGGTGTGTCAGATCTTGCAGCCTTTTAGAAGTTGTTGCCTTGTTGTTAATGTGCACATGCTGCAGATCAGAGCATGTGTGTAACTGTAAAGCTGGTACCCTCACTTTTCTTCACAATCTGCTTCAGAAGCTTAGAGAGACCATGACTGGGTTTCACTGAGGTTCTCACCTTTCTCTAATTAGTGGGGAGGGGGATGTAATTTCAGGAAAAGAAAGGGCTGAAAACTAAGAGGTGAAAGGGAAACGGGAGAGATGCAACAGATAGTGTACGCTCCAATGGATTTCAGTGGATGCTGGACCATCCCTTAAAGAAATAAAGGAGGTTACTTTTTTTAATGTCACAGCCCTTATAGATTGAATTATGTCAATGTCCTCCCCAAAGATAAGCCATGATGTTCACCTTGAATTCTGCAAGGATGTTTCCAGCCATGGATATCCAAGAATACTTAGATCAAACATGTATCTCCCTCAACAGCACATTGTCCAGGCCCATCTATCCCACATTTAAATGTAGCTAGAGTCCTCAACAGCGGCAGTTAGGTTGCTTATTCTAAGACTATCTAGAGTGAAATCCTGGCTTCACTGACTTTAATAGGAGTTTTGGCACTGAATTCAGTGAGGCCAGGATTTGACTTCAGTGGCTCCTCCTTCTAAGTAATCCATTCAGGTAAACCCACAGTATCACACAAAATGCCACTGGCATCAGTGGGATTTGCAGGGGCCTTGGAGACCACCCACATGGCTCTTGCTGCAGGACTGGGCAATAAATGGAGCAAACTGGTGTTTCCATATTGAGGACTCTGGCCACATGTAGCAATAGAATCCTTTGTGTTCAGTTTTAGTTCACTCTGTGAATATTTTAGCTTCCAAAAAGTCCAAATACGCTTTCATTCATAGTAAAGTCTGTTTTAACACTCTCAGAACTAAACAAAAGTTTTCAAAACAGTTATATTTTTGATGGTGAGGAAAGGCATGTCAAAGTTCGGGACCTTATGTTAGCATTTTACTCTTCCCAGCAGCATTTTATTTATCATGATTATGGTGTCACAGGGGCAGCTAGAGCTTTGGGAAACACATATTTTAGGTCAAATCCTACAAGCCTTCAGGCAAAACTTGACAGCTGTTGAGTTTTATGTTAGACAAGCCTGTGATTCAAACTACCCAGAATTTTTAAAGGTGACCTACAAAGTGAAAATGGGTTTGTGCCATATTTGCTAGTTTATCATTAATAAAAGCAACTTGAAAACATTTAAATTTATTTACTGTTAGTTTGTTCTTTAGCAGCAGAAGTGCAGGTTTTATGTTCCCTATCTTGGTGGAAAAACAACAAAAAAAATACTCTGTGAGCAAATGAAGAACTAGTAAGTTTGAGATTTGAGATGCATAGCAGAAAACCCAAATTCTGCCTAATCTATTGGAGTGTCAAATTAAGCAGCCTTCTGAAATTAACTCACTGTCCCTAATGGAATAGCAACAGGTAGGGACATAAACAAGTTAAGTAGCAGGTCACCAATTTTAAAAATGATTGTCATTAAGAACCAAACTCGATAAGATTTCTACATAAGATACGACAATTAACTTAAAATAAATTAAATAGTTACAATTTTGTAAAAGTGACACAGTGGATGCAAAGTTCTGTTGCTATATTAAAAGGGCATGGCAAAATGACTCCCTATGGGACCAGAGCTGGGAACAAAAGGGAGATGCAGTTTCTAAACAATACTTTCCCCCCGTCCTTCAGAAACTGAAGGCCTCTAGCTCAGGGACACTTGAAATCTGCAGTTTTAGAGTTTTATTATGGTTTATTTCCAATCTCATTACTTCATGACACACAGCCAATAAAGCAGAATACTATCCTACTTCCAATCTAAATTTTAAATAGTACTGCTGCATGGAGGGCCTGATCAAGAGCCCATCAGAATAAATAGAAATACATTATTTCAATGAATTTTCGGTCAGGGCCCCAGTGCAGAGCTGGTTCCAGCTGTCATGATAGAGACCAATAGATCATTCAGTGTACCTAAGTTCCTAAGGGGTAGCTGTGTTAGTCTAGTCCAGCAAAACAAACAAGGAGCCTGCTGGCACTTTTGAAGACTAACACATTTATTTATCCCATGAGATTTCATGGGAAAAAATCCCACTTCTTCAGATGTCTGACAAAGTGGGATTTTTCCCACAAAAGCTCAAGCGATACATAAATTTGTTAGTCTTCAAAACTGCCACCCACCTCCTTGTTTGTTTCAGTGTACCTCAAGAGACAGATTGCAAAAGAGCGGTTTAAGTGTCTGTGGGTGGCATTACCATTTGATAACAGTGAAACAAAAACATTACCATACTGGAACATTCAGCTCAGCTAAACTTGAGCTTGCAATGTTTCGATTTAGGATGGAGATCTCTAGAGGTTGCTTCAAGAATAGAGGTAATTTCCCCCCAACCATTCATTCAGTCCTACTTAACTGAAAGTGGGATAATTTATATCACTGCATCAGTGTAATTTATATGACTGCATCATTAGTCTGGAAAAGAGGAGACTGAGAGGGGACACGGTAACAGTTGTTACAAGGAAGAGGGAGAAAAATTGTTTTTCTTAGCCACCGATGATAGGACGAGAAGCAATGGACTGAAATTACAGCAAGGGAGGTTTAGGTTGGACATTGGGAAAAAAAATTCCTAACTGTCAGGGCAAATAACCACTGGAATAAGTTGCCTAGGCAGGTTGTGGAATCTCTTTCATCAAAAGTTTTTAAGAGCAGGGTAGACAAGCACCCGTCAGGGATGGTTTAAGATGGTACTTGGTCCTGCAATGAGTGCAGGGGACTGGACTTGATGACCTCTCATGGCTCCTTCCAGTTTCTATGATTCTATCATCACATGGTAGTATTTAGTGTTTATTGTAAGTCTGCAACTGAAAGTCTTTTCACTGGTATTTAATTAATTTATGTGATAGGCATGCAGTAATCATCTAAGGCTATTATTTGATCTTTAACTAGAGATGTCTTGGCAAAACTTCATATATCACATCATAGAACTAGTCAGGGTTCAGAAGATTTTACAGCAGAAAAGTGTTGACCTGAACTATGATGTGTGATCCACAATAATAATTGAAGAAAGATGTCAAACCATTACACAGAAGATCCTTTAAACAATAGCCTCAGCATTCTACACTTAAGAATTTTTACAGAAAAGGCTATCCAGAAGGACATTACATTATAAACACATACAATATCATATTTGGCACTGAATTAGTTCTATTACTACCTTTGAATGTTGTATTTTATCAAGACACACTATTGATTAAAATAACCCATCTGTAGCTACTGCACCTGTGAATTTTACAAATGATATTCTAGCAAGTTACCTTCCTCTACAAAATTTGAATCAGCTGTTTGGTACTTGAATAAATAACCTGACAAATGCTCTTTCTGACACAATACTCAACAAGATACAGGCAGCATCACTTTCTACCACCCACCCTGGCATTTGCCTCTGAAGATGTAAATAAGATGATGTAGCAAAAGATAATTGTAAATGCTCAGTGCAAGTTGGATTCTAAAGGTGTTGGCGACCATTGTATGTGTTAGCTGTTATTGCCACTGTCTAAAGAACAGAGGTGATGAGCAGGAGATATCAGTGGGAGGGGAAAAGTCAATCAGACACTTATAACTGAGAAATAGACATATACTTAAATAACAAGGGAAAATCAGGACTGCCCAGTGTGTGCTCTTTAGGTGGTGGAAGAGCACAGGATGCCTTTTTCCCATCAGAAGAGGAAAAGGCACGTGCACCAAGGAGAATGGGGACTGCTAGCACTGCCAGCAGCAATCAATTCCCAAAAGAAGCAGCTGTCTGGATGATAGCTGTGCTACAGTGGGACAGCAGCTGGAGGGCTGTGCTAGGCAGGTCAAAAGTGACATCTTTCCAATGGGGGGGCAGGGCAATGCTTTCCCTAGCCCCCCTGGGAGCTGTACGTCTGCTCTCAGCTTCCACAGACATATCATCTCCAGCCAATGCTATTAAACTCACCTTCACTGCACTGTCTTAGGGAGTCCTGAGTGACCCCACAGATTTCTGGCTATTTATAGATAAGTAAGGCTAGACTCTGATTTTCAGCCTGGCTGGTTTGCACATCCATAGCCCAGTATCTCTGTAGCAAAATAATTAGAAAGGATTGTTACTTTGTTATTTCAGTGGAGGGTAAACATTCTCAGGTTCTTAACTGAGAATGTCCAGATGTCTGTGGACCATTTCAATGGCTACCCAGTTTGATTTTTTAGCTCTCAGGATATCATCACATGCTCAGTTTGGACTAGTCAGAACTTAAAGATGTTCTCCTAAGGCACACACACAATGGGATGTATTAAGGTTCTACAGGCAAGTTGAACTCTCATGTTTCTGAATTCTTGAGTTTTTTACTTTTTCTCCTTAAGAATGTTTCTTTAAACATATTTGTGGATGATTTCCTAGGTTTTTATAAAAGCAAACTGAAAAAAAAATTCCATCATGTGGTATCACATTGAAACCCATGTGAATTATCAGCAGGATTGGAACTCTTAGATCCACACAGAAATTAGTCACTTGAGATAACAAAGTTGTTGATAGCAGTAGTAGGTTGTTATCCTCTGTGTGGACCAGCTGAGGCAGGAAACACACTGCTAATGGGTTTCACGTATATTTTCTAACAGCAAAGAAATGCTGAAGCTCAGAAATCATGTGTTCCATTCCAGCCAGGGGTGTGTGTGTGTGTGTGTGTGTGTGTGTGTGTGTGTGTGCATGCACGCACACACACACTCTAGTGGGCATAAATTCTTCTATTCATTCCCTCTGAACTCAACCCCTTCTGTTCCCCCTCTAGCTGTCTCTCACCACCCCATTCCCAGTTGCAAGCTTTCCTTATTCCATTTCTGCATCCCTAGGAGACCTTTGTGCAGGTAGTCCCAGTTCCTCCCCTCCTAGCTCTGTGTCCAGTCTGTGTCTCTTTCCCCAAACCTCCCACCTGACCCATCCCTCAGTCTCCTGTTCCCTACCCACACCTATTTTCTTAATCTCCATTTTTTCCAGTTCCAGTTCTCTCCCACTCCAAGCTCTTCATTTAGTTTCCTGCCCTGCAGGGTTCTTTGGCCAAGTCTCTTTTCCCACCAATTCAAAATTCTTTCCATGCATGCTGTTTCCTTATCAGATGTCCTCTTCCTCCCTGCCCAGCCATTTCCAGTCTCTCCTGAGGTCAGACTAGATGATTTAATTGTCTTTAAGCACCTTAAAATTTATGAATTTTCCATCCCTCCTGCTGTAAGTTCTTAAACTTCCCAGGCCTTGTCTCCTTGCCCAGTCAGTCCCTGTCTCCACACCTGACAGCCCAGTGATGTGCCCCCCATCTCTCCCAAGACTCCTTGTTCCAGTGAACCTGTTTGCTCCCCCTGGTTGAGTTCTTATCACCTCCACAGTCAAATGGAGCAGCTGCCTCAGCACTAGCAGGGGTGTCACAGAGCACAGGAAAGACAGTCTCTTGGCTATTAGCTCAAGTACCCAGACCTGCATAAGGTATCAGCAGCCCAGAGTTACAACTACTGAAAAAGTCTTGTCAATTTCCAAAGGGGTAGCCGTGTTAGTCTAGTCCAGCAAAAAAAAAAAAACCAAGGAGTCGTGTGGCACTTTAAAACTAACATTCTTGGGATGGCTCACATACAGTGACAACAGTTTATAGCTGTAAAGCGCTAGTAAGTTTCTGGGCATGCGTAAACTACAGTTTTTTTTATAAATTTGCTAAATGTGGGTAAAATTTTCACAGAGAAGACAAAAGGCACATTCCTGGCACAAAGGCTATCTTCCTCTTTCCCCCACTAACTTTCAAGTTCCTAATTCAAAGCATGGGGGTACCAGCAGCTTTTCAAAGAAATGGTTTCTGGAATTTTTTTACCATGCACAAATCAGTGTATTTTTTTTTCCAATCTCAGTCCCTGAAACTGCTGAGCTATCCTGGCTGAATTCTTCCAAAATTATTCAACCTCAAGCAGACACATGACATGGTAAATTTCAGTCAAAATGGTTTAAGTTTGTGAACGTTAAAAACAGGTGTAAACAGAGGCTGAAAATAGGAAGTGCTCAGCTACCTTAGTAACAGGTGTTGCTAGTAGCTGTCTGTAATGAGCACACTCTTGGTCAACAACATACAGGATAAAAAATAAAAAGGATATAAGTCCTCATGCAACATGGCATAAGCCACTAACTGCTTGAGGTTAAAGAAGCCTCCCGTTACAGATAATTCAATAATTGTTTTCTAAGGAGTTTCTGGTACCTTGCTGACCACTTTCATAGACAGATAAGCGTACCACATGCCTGCTGTATTATGTCAACTCATATGCTCTTATGAAATACAGATGGTTTAACTTTTGTCCTTTCAAGCCATATGGTTTATGTAGATGTATGCTCTCTTTTAATATTCCTAAATTAGAGAAGTTCCCAAAGCCATACAATTCATGTCTGAATCAAAATTTCTCCAAAGCTGAGACACATTCAGCTCCAGGGCTTCTGGTTTCAGGTCCATAAGAGACCTGATACTTACTATACTAGTAAGATATTGGTTCAAAACACTGATAGCCCTCAAATTCTACATAAAATAATTTCACATACAAGTTAACTGGGGATACCACATATTTGCTTTTGCTTTAATATTATGCAAATAAATCTGTTAATTATACATGGAAGTAACTTATGCCCTAAAAACATGTCTCAAGTAAGATTTAAAGAGATTCACCATTGCAGTGCTTTATCTGTGAATATTTTTCCTGTACAGCTAGTGACACTTAGTGTGTTCTGATATCAAAGGATTAAAGAAGGCCTTTCCCTTGGATCTAAATTAGAGAGAGTAGAAATACAAACATCTCAGGAATTATCTTATAGGCTTATATATATTTATCTGTTCTTCTCGGTTAAATATTTCCCTGATCCTGAACTCCATAAACCAAAGAGTTTTCATCTGTCAGGGTTCCAGGCTTTGTTTCCAAACTGAATGTAGCATCTTTTTGAGCACACAATGTTATACTACAGAAGTGGCAGTACCTGGCTCAAATGCTAGTATTGGCATGGACTTCCCAAATGAACAGCGACAGATGGTTGTTAAACTAGCTATAATACTCCAAGGCAAAAGCTGAATACTTTCTCCCTCTGTCTTGAATTCCTAGCCTATCTTTCCACAGTTTTTAGGTTTTCTAGGAACTAATTAAGCAAGTAATAAGAAAAGTCCAAATGAATTGAAACTGAGCTCAGGATAAAAGCTTTGGCCAGTTGTTATCATGCTGCAGCTAGATGCATATTATTTGTCTGTCAATGTCCTTGGATGTAATGGAACTTGCGTCAAATAATTATCATTGCTTTAATTCTTTTCCATCAAGTCAATTGTATAGCATGAGAGTTTGCATGACCAGCAGCCTTAAGAACAAAAAGCATTTTGTGCAAGAACAACATGACTTTAGTCTGCCACTCTGCCCAGTGTACAAAGTGCTACAGCAGTCAGAACAAAAGAATGACTGCAATAAATCTCCATATAAGGATTGATGATGGAAAGAATACAGCCGCAATAAGAATAAATCCTCTGTCTCGAATTGTGGCTAATTGTGGTATCTGGTTTTCTTTGGATTGCACTTTTACTTTCTTGGAGTCTGTTCTCTGCAAAGGCAGGTGGATTTTGTGAGGGAGATCTGGGGCAATACATCATACAAAAGACTCGCACCGCAATTCCCCACAGACATTTGACTTTTGTTCTTTGTTTTGCTGGTTCCATTAATCTAAAATAAAAGTCAATGTGACAGAATATGGTTTCTCTTTGCATTTGGAAAAAATAAAATAAACCATTCTGCATACATCTCACAATATGACAGTTAGATGAATATAATAATTTAAAATAACTATTATGTATTATTTTACCATATGACTTTTTTCATCCATCCCCTCAAATTCTCCTATCCTGAGTGAGCAATGGAAACAAGCTGAAAATGTGAGAGGCACATTTTAAGGAGATGAGCAGAGGTGGCTGAACAACATAGAGAATTTTTGCCCCTAGACTTCACCCTCAGCATGCAGTGAAGTGGTCACTACTAGAATATTACACAAAGAATTCTTGTATCCCAAAACTTTCAATCCTGAATTAGACAAAAATTCACATGGGGTCTGATCCAATGTAAAAGCTCCTTTTGACTTCACTGGGCTTCAGATTCAGCTCACTGAACTCAAATGGCCTCAGGACTGGAGGATTTGGTGCACAGTTCTTACACTGGCTTTCAACTGTAATAAAAGTAGTGTAATGTTTTTAGCCTTATCAGTAGTGGTTTTATTTTCCAGCCTGATTACTATTACTGCAGTTATTTATCTGCTTTACAGAAGCCCCCAAAGGCCCAAGTGGGTTGGGAATGCTCAGGTATTTGGATCTCAGAAAGAGAAACAGAATGACCCAAACTAAGACCGTCACACAGACACAGACACAATCAGAAACCCATCTGACTTAAAGACATAAACCAAAAAGACTCCAAGTAAAAAACATGCTTCTAAACACTGGCCTTACTATTTAAATGTAATATAATATAATACACCAAAGACCTGGTCGTGGAGCAGAATATGATAGAAAGCAGAGAAATAAGATTTTTGAAATCAAACATTAACTTCAATATATTTTTCTATAGCTTATAAAGAAAGGAATCTTCTCTTCTATCAGACACTCTGGGGTTTATGGACAAACATTACTAATGCCCTGAAGATAAAGAAAAGAGCTAGTGGAGAGAGAAGCTTGGTATAGAAATGAGATAGAGGAGCTGCAAAGATTTCATTTACCACATAAAAATTCAGCACAAGGCACAGCACTGTCTTTAAATGAAACATATGCTAAAAACATACACTTTTGATAAAAAAGTAAAAAGAAAATCAGCAAGAACCTTAGCATTTACATGGCATTTCCAGCTTCATGGTGCTGTAAACACAATTATGCCTCATAGTATCTATGAAAGTATTATTATTCCCATTTAAGAGTTAAAAATTATCATCCTGTCTGGGGCTCAGGCACAGCAGTGGACATCAGGAACAATGAGCTATCCAAGGTGCTGTCATTGACATGCTATGAGTCTTTGGGCAAGTTACTTCATATTTTTGTGCTTCAGCTGCTTCCTTTGTAAAAGGTGGGGAATGATATTACTCTACTTCAAAGGTGCAACATGAAGCTTAACTTATTCACCTTCATCTACCATTCTGAGGTCCTTGGATGGAAGGCTTTCCAAAACCAGCAAGGAATTGTTGTTTTTCAGATGCAAAAAGACAGAGACAGTGAGGTGAAGGTATTCACCAAAGTCATCACAGCAAACCAGAGGAAGGATTAAAACAGGATTAATCCTGAGTTCAGTCTCATAGTCTGTGTTCCCTGTTCTTTCAGTATCCAGGAACTACATTACAAAGACAGATTTAATATTCTCTGTTGCCTTTAGTAGTAAAGTTCTTCTACTTGTCTGCAATGAAGCCATTAGATCATAGACACACTGAAATTCCAGTCGTTTCTGACCACAAACCCTGCAGTATTATTATTGTAAACTGTATTTTCAGTTCTTTCTGTGGACGTTTTCATTAGGGAGAAACAGATTTGTTAGGTAGGATTTTGTGTAACCCCTGTATTCTATAAACCTTTAACCTAGAACATACTCCAGCTCTTCCCTTTATGGTTGTATGATGGGTATTGTGTTATTTTGTATTGTTTTCTTGTGTACTGTGTGTGAATTAGAGAAATCTAATAGAGAGGAACTATTTTATACAGCACCATGTACATATATGGAAATCTCTATACAATGTGACCAATTTAACCCTTACACAGTGTATTTTTCATGGTCTGTTTATTTTTGCATCATTTATTCCCCTTGGTTTCACAGTGTGGCCTTGACCCCTTCAGAGGAAAGCGGCTAATGAACCTGTGACCGGCCCTTGTGACAGGCTTAAGAGTGCATCTTGGCCCTAGAGGAGAGGTCAGTGATGTGGGAAGTCAGAGCCAGGAATGAGCAGGTGAGATGGGCCTGAGTCCCAGAAGACAGAGAAAGAAGGAAGGAAGAGATGGATGGAGTCAATAAGGCAGGAGCTGAGTTCAGAAGCAGAGCAGTAACTGTGAGCTTGGAGAAAAGGAATTGGTGAGAACTGACCTAGGCTGGGGACCCTTGGTGGGCAGAAGGTTCAGGCAGTGGCCCTTAGGGAAAGGGAAGATCCAGCCTGGCCAGGGGTATCCAAATGAAGAATCAAAAGTTTTAGTGTGGGAAGAGATCCAAGCAGAAGCCTAGTAAAGTGGAACTTCGCATGAGAGGGAGGCCTCAGGGTGAAAACCTGCGGAAAGGGCTGTGGGAAGATAGGTCACTCTGAGGCAGGGAGGTCTGGAGAGTAGAGCCCAGGATCAGTGTCCAAAGAACTGAGAACACTGGATGGGTGACTTGCTGGTGATATCTCAGGCGATAGAAAGGGGAATAAAATTCTGTTCCATGTTTACTGTGGAAGTTGGAAAATGGTTTTAGTACAAGATTTTGGGGGAAGTACTGCACAGGGATATGTAAATAAAGTTTGCTCTGAGATGGGTTTTGTATCAAAGACTCATTGCCTAGTATTGGTCACAGAAATGGAAAACTGAGGCAGGTACACCTGCTTGTTTTACAGGCGTGTCCTATGAAACATATACTGTGTCAAAATGTGTGTTACCTGAGCTGAAGATAACACAACTGACCATCCTGATGGTACCACTTTCCCACTAGGCAAGATAAAGGAGTGAACACGCAAAATGGGTTGTCTCTACAATCATCACAGAATGTGGTTAGAAGGACTGAGGAGGGGAAATTATACCTCATTTGTCTGTGCAAAATGTGTGACTGTATTATTTGCTTTCAAGTATCTAGCTGTTCAATCTGAGGGTATCATGTCTGAGATTTAAGAAAGCAAATTGAATTGTTCTAGTCTGTTTCCATTTTCCACTGAGCTTTATGTGCACAGTTTTCTTTTAAGTGATTAGTTACTGCCACACATACCAGTTATAGCAGCTGAAATCCTATTGCATTCTTGCTTAGCATATCTCTACAATGCTACCTTATTTCCAAGATGATTGAAAACAAGAATTCAGAAACAACAGATGTTGGCAGACTTCCAGTCACATGCACCCACACAGCTACAAAGTTACAAATATACCATCTCAGACAAAGAGAAAAGTAGATAGGCTAGAAAGGACAGATGGAATAAACAGACAGACATGAATTAATAGTCACAGAGGGCACCATGCAAGTATCTGTCAATGAAAAGACCACATATAGAGAAAACGAGTGTTCTGATGATACTGCGTTAGTGGATGGAAAGATGTACCAAGAGATATTTGGATTTATTTCTTGATCTTAATTGGGCTTGGAAATTCATGCATAAGAGACTGGATCTTCTTCCTGTACCCCCATTCACTCCCATGCAGGAACACTTGGACCTCCCATCATGTATTACTAAGATTCCGACATAAACCTAGGTGGAAAGAGACTCATGCTTCCTCTGATCTACTAAGGAAATCAAATGTTACAAATTTTCATCAGCTAGCTCATAGATCAAATCTTGTTGGCAGTTTTGCATTTGAAGCAAGCCAACTACTTGCATGTAGCCCACACAGCATCTTGAAAATGTTCTGCATTATATACAGTTTTGACCTATTATTTCTCATTTCTACAAAATTCTTAATTAATTTTCTAGCTCTTACTAGGAGTAACAGAGTTAAAAGAGAAAAGGACGTGAAAATATCCATTTGACCTTGAAATTTGGGAGGAGGGTTTACAGAAGGGGCATTTTGTGAAGTACAAATATATAAGAATCCTAACATAAGCTGGTGTTTCTGGTGCAATATATTACCACCTGTATGTTTCTAGGCTGTTAAGCAGAATTTCTCCACATGCCCTAAATTCAATATACATGAGCCCCAAAGTTCTGTATGTTTTGAGTTGCCATCCAGCTCCTGGGTCAGTGCAAACCCACAGTACTTTAACCAGAAGTTTAGGTGATGGGTGGTGGTTGCTGAGTTTTGGACACATAGCTTTCTTTGATGGCTCCAAAAATAATTATTAACATTTATTGTTTGTATAGCAGCAGAACCTAGGAACCCTAGTGATAGACAAGGATCCAAGTGTGCATGGTGTTATAGAAGAAAAGGTAAAAAAAATCACAGACTCTGACACAACGTAGTTTGGTGTCAGCATATGTGTGCACAGCACATTTTAGCACATTTATGGATGAGTTTTAAATTCTTGAACACCACCACTAGAATGAAAAAAAGCAGACCCTTAAGTTATTGCTGCATCTGTATACACATTCCCTATTGTTCCATTAATAAAAACCACTTGAATTTCATTCTGAAGAAAGGTGCAGAACTGACAGACTGAAGGCCCCTCTCACTATATATGCAGCAGTGCAGGGTTCCCAGTACTGTACAGATGAGTGGGAAGGACCCGGATTAGGGGTGAAAGCATAGTTTAGTCCTCTTTGTCCATTCAATTATTTCTGCCTACATTTCTTACAAGGAGGCCTGCTTTGATAAAGATTTTGGCGATATAGGCATTTCTCCAATAGAAACTACTCAGAGACCACCAACTCATTTCACATACGCCATGAAATAGTTATCAGTTTGTAGCCACTTCTGATTATTGTTGACGTGGGCCAGATTTAATCCAAGAAAGGGACTATATGAGGTGCTCTGTAATCTATTAGCCATATAGTCAAATTTGGTTTTAGTTATTTTAAAGGAACAGTATTTTTGTTGTCCTATTTTTTAATAAACTAGATGAGTCCTACTTCAAAGGTGGCATGTTTGTCCAGAAGAATTTAAGTTAAATTCAGGTTGTGTACAATTCCAGTGGTGGAATAGAGAGAGACACTAAAAGTGCCTCAGAGCCAAACCCCAGGTTCCTAATTTTTTTCAGCTTCAAGGTTCATTTTTTTACTGATCCCTTAGTCAAGCAAATTGCCATGTTCTTAAGTGGGAAATGGAAGCGAGTCCTGAGTAAGGATTGTAGCATGTGGGCTGTCTTGAAAGTTACTAAAATGCCTAGTGCAAAAGGCTGTGTGACTCAGCACTTTGCTGGATTGAGCTTCTCAGAAGAAGTCAGCAACACAGCTCTATGAAGGAAAGCATTCCAATTTTATTCAGTGAAACTGACTGGAACATAAATTATGTAAATTAATATATTGATGTCCTAGAAGACTTTCATTAAAACCTTTTAACAATTCAGTGTAGTCTACTGATGGCTTATTTAAATTTCAATGACAAAATACTTACAAATACATACAAATAATTTTAAATATCTCTTGTTCTCCAAAGTATGATATACAACCAATTGTGATATGTAACCAGCTGCCACTGTTTGCTGGAAACACACTATCTTGTGTTGATCCTGCTTGCATTTGTTGGATTATGCTCACTCAATGAGGCAGGTGGCTTCTCACCAGATATCTGAAAGTTGTATATATCTATTTTAGCAGTCAGTCAAATAGCTCAATGATTAGAGGAAGAGAGATACAATAGCAGCAAGAAATGCAGACAGAATAGAGAGACAACTAAGTAAGAGCACTACACTTGGAATGTTAGTACTGAATGATTGGGAGACTCAAACGATAGCCAGAGTAGGACATCACTTCAGATCTCTCCTAGGTCAGTAGCAATTAAGAAATATTTCTACTAGATGGTCTATGTGAAATGATTTCATGGTTTATAGTTCAGTTTCTAGGAGTCTGATGCATAAAAAAACCCCTACAATTTTATGGAAGTTCTACTATATTTTGGTTTGTAGGCTCAGCGCAGAAGCAAAGACCCAGATGGTCCGAGGAGGAGTCTGAACTTTTCAATCTGTTGCTCTCAGCATGAACCCCCTCCAGAACAATTTTGGGATGGGTTACTGTAGGGAAGCATGTACTGCTGGTGGTATGGTACTTGTCCTTCAGAGAATTTCAATCCCCAGGGCTAGTAATGATGGAGGTTCCATGACTACCAAATTCCTTTAAAGACAAACATACAGAATATTTCCTGAGGAAATAAGGCTGTACTTAATAAATATTAAAAAGAGAGAGAGAACCGAACCAAAACCCTGTATCTGAAAGCAAATCCAATGAACCCCAAATTTAGGAAGTTCAGTAACGGCACTAGCGTTTCCGGTGCCCCCCTGCAAGCGCAGCAGACACCAGTGCAGCCGAGTGATGTCAGAGCACGGCGCAACAGCATGCTCCCCATATTGGCACCCCTCAAGTGTTGGCGCTCCCCTGCAATGCTTACTGGGTTTACCGTGTTGCACTGGCCCTGAGGAAGTTCCACTTGTCTTCATTAGAGACAGTTGGAAGCCGTCATCCCTGCCCCCCAGCCCAGACTGAAATGTTTAAAAGACAAAGGAAACTACTTTAGAAATGAACTACATTCCTGCTCATTCACTGTACTGGGTGATTCTTTTGCATAAGAGAACTATATTCTATCGAATTCTTTTAAAAACAGAGTATGTTGGATACTAACAATAAAGAAATTCTTGAATAGCCTTCTAGAAAGTTGCAAGTGGTATGGCACATTCATATAATAGTGAGATTCCTTAAAATAATCTTTCCTTGATGTGTTAATGCAGCATTATTTCCATATACAACTGGCAAGTATGGAGGGCAGGAGAATCATAGAAACTGGAAGGGAACATGAGGTCCTGTGCATCATCTTTTCCACCCATAATTCTGTCCAGCCCAAACACTATGCCTAACTGGGACAGTACCACAGTAATCTCAGTACTGCCTGCTACTGGATTATGCGAACAAAAAGCAGATGGAACACATTACCAATAAGCTGCCTTGCCAGCTAGTTAATTGGTTGAAGCCCCATCCATAGTCTGGAGCTAGGATAAGTATGCCATGCTTTTTTTAAAGAAAAAAAAAAGTGAGGCCAGGCAGGATTAGGGTTTATCAACCACAGCACAGAAGACACAGATCAGAAAACCAGAGATGATGTAGCCAGTGTCCCACTCCACATAGTTTAGCAAGTGAATGAAAGTCACTCTATGTGCTATGGAAAAAGCTTCCCCGTAAAGGCATTCAACAAATGTTCTAGAAAATGTGTGGTTATCATTACGAGCAAACTAAATATAATGACTTGAATACTGTACTGTACTCATGCAATCATTTTGAGCTAAAATTCCCAAACCTTACCCCTGCTAAAACCAGTAACTCTGTGACTGATGATGTAAAGTGAGAAAAGCTTGACTGCACTGTAACCTTGTCCTCAGAACATTCACCCCCTAGAGACAGCACTTTGCAAGAATAACAGTCACAGTATAACAGGTCTGGAGGAGGAAAAGCGAACAGTAAGGTGGTTTGGAGGTTTGGGGATGCAACAGCTCAGCCTCTCCAATAGTTCTGAGTTATGCTCTGCCAAGTCTTGATGGAATTTAGAGCACCTAGAAACATGTTTTAACCTGACGTACAGTCTGTAAAGGGTTTCACAAACATCAGCTCTATTGTAGCAGAGCGGTGGCATGCATAGTCAGGTTAGACACACTTCTGACAGTTTTCCTGCAGGAGAGAGTTCCCCTACATATATTTTAAGCCTGCCTAACCTGCATAAAGTGACCTGCACACCTCAACCCATGATCTGAATGAACGCTCAAGCTGACTGGAGATAAGTGCCATATAATGGGCCAGATCTCACGTGAATCACACTTTTATGTTCAATGTTGCTTGTTCCAGAAGTTGATTGAGAGACTACAGAGCATAGGTGGAGAGGCACAGGAGCTACTCAGGACTGTTACAGAATACGGGTTTGCAGGATCAGTTCCTAAGAGACTGTTCCTTTGGTTTAGTCTCAGGAAGGAGGACTTCCAGGCCTTTCTATAATAGGTGTGTGTCTACAATTCTCAAAGTCTATTTTGGCTAACATAATTGGTAATCTGAATTTCACTGGTTTTTAATGGAGTCACGCACTGCTCAGTATTCTCTGCTGCCTATTGTCTGCTGGGTTTTGCCTGGATACTTCCAACAGGATTTGGTGGAGCTACAGAAGTTTATTAGCAGAGCATGAGCATTCAAAACTGATGTATCTCTTCAGAATGTGCCCTGGACAACCAGAAAAAGGAAGTGGGCCTCTAAGCATTATGCAGAATTACAGGATTGACTCGTAAAGAAGGTAGGCAGAGTGGAGGCTCAAGAAAACAAATGTCCAACATCTGGTTCACTCATCAGTTCTCTCAGATGTTTGTCTAGTTTTGATGACACACATTTATGGTCAGAAAATACTAGTTTTGGAAATATTGAAAAGTCATATTTCACTAAATGATTCTGCCGGACATGAGTTTTCCTGAGTCTCATAATGGTATCTGATTTGACAGGATGCACAAATATGAGAAAAGAGGTTCACACTGTTTACTCTGATTAAATGGTAATCAAATTATGTTGCTATTTTGTTTTCAAAATACATTTACTATTACAAAACAAACTTATACCCAGGCACAAAGAAGGACTCAAGTGAGCCAAAGCTATTCTATAGTCATATTCTTGCCTTCTGGAAGGACAGCAATTTTTAAATTAATCTGATGTAAAAGCACATTTAAACTCACTCCCCAACAATATTTCAGCTTGCAAAAAGTGGTCAGTGAATTGAAATTAAGTCAGAATTATTCTGGCATTTTAAAATTTTGCGTATCATTAATAAAAAGATCAATCAACAGCAAACCAAATATAAAAGGGAATTAGCATCTTCAATTTGTGCATTAGTTTAGACTAGGAACAAAGTGAGTGTTTCTGCTCTTTCTATTTTGGCCTACATTTTCTCTGCAAGCTGAAAGCAGGCTTCATAAACATATTATGATTGCCCAAGTTTATCATTTCTGTAAAATCCTGACATGAGTCAGATGCCAGCTTTCTTCCTTAGGGTTTCTTTTTATCTTCTCTCTAAGCCTTTTTACCCTTCCTTGGGCATGCATGACTCTTCCCTGAAAGTTTAGTTTCCTAACATAGCCTAATTCACAAATAATAAAATACATTTCTTATCACAAACCAGGCATTAACTCAAGCATTAAAAATCATGTTTATGGAAAAGTTTTGTGAATTCCTTTTCTTTGTGCATGATTCAAATTCCAAGCCCACTACATTCAGGTGGGTGTAGAGGCAATTTAGATTTCAACAATGTTCTTTTATTAAAGCTAAGCATTACCTATTATTTCTAAGTAGTAGTGAACTCCGTTATAGTTGATGGGCAAGCTTCAAAGGGTTTGGAATTTCAGTTTGGTGTGGATGCTTATTCACTCACTGCCACCCTTTATCTGCAAAACTATGCTGAACATTTTGCAAGGCCAGGCTTTTGCTTTCCATAGATTGATGACACTGGAAATGCATGGCCTGCTTGCTCCACTAGGAGCCTGATCCAATACCCAGTGAAGTCCATAGGACTTTTTCCACTGAATTACCCAGGCACTGGAGGAAGACCTAAGTGTTGCATGCACCAGCATAATCCACAAGTCAAAACATATTCTGTGAATATTTGAGAACATTTAAAGAGTTGCTTTTTTGAGCTGGATTTCAGAACTGGGTGTAGATTGCTGTGGTGATAGTAGTGAGGTGAACAGACTTAAAAAGACCAAACTGATTCATTCAGTCATAGTTAGATAACATTTGCCATAAATGAGAAACCTATTTTCAGACTTTCACAACGCAAATACTGAATTCATTGCTGAAATACACCATGACAACATATCACATTTTGGATCTGATTCTCTTGCTTTGATGTCAGAATAAGTTAAGAGTTAGTATTGAAGTCAGTGGGGTTACACTGCTATTAAACCTGTAGAAGAACAAAAACAGGTCCCAACATGCTTTCCAGGATTTGGGTAAATAAATATCTTATTATATCTACCAATATCCCTTTACAAAGTTAGTAACAATCCATACAGCTCTACCTACTGACCGAGGAAACGCAGACTGAGGCAAGATTGCCAGATTTCCTATTCTTCCCCAGTCCTTTCAGGATGCTAGATGGACTAAATGAGAGTATAAATATTTTAGGGGGATACAATACATTACATACTGGAAGTGAACAAACTGACATCCTGTCATCTTATTTACAAGTATGAGCATACAAATGCTACAGAGAAAGTAACCATATAAAGATCTAGATAGTGTGATTGACTACTCTTATTAACATGAGAGGAAGACTATGGTTTAAAACTAATGTTTTTTCTGAGTCTTAATATAATCTGTTTCAATGTTGTGTTAAAGACCTTTTATCCCTTCATTTACAATATGATTGGGATTTTTTGAGAGAAAAATGAAAAAAAACATGAGCAATTGTGTTTGTGAGTGAGTATGAGAGAAAGACACAGAGACAGACAGAGTGTGAGATAGAAATAAATGAAGTTGATTTAATTTTGCAATGGAGTGACACTGAAATGGTTTCATGTAGATCCACTTCCCCTGAACAAACCTGAAGTCTGATTGAGAACCAAAAGTTTTTTGTCTCTAAGGAAAACTATTGATAAACAGAACAAAATGTTCAGAGTCTCTAGAGAGGACAACCCCCCCCCCCCCCAAAACCAGTCCACTTAATTTGCAGAATGCCAGAGCATGGCCACAATACAGAGCACTAGGACTTCTCATTGCCCAGCTCTACAGATCAATTATGTCTCAGCATTCTGGGGAAGTTGCATTTAATTTAAAATACATCAGAAAAGAACCTTGGAACTGAAACCTTAATGGAGAATCTTAAATGATTCTGTGGCTCAAAAAATGCACTGATAGAAGATTTGAAGATGCTCCAACCAGTATTACAACATTCACCTTCATCCATTTAGAAGAAAAGTGGTGGAACAGACTCCAAGGATGGAGTGAGGGACCTGAATGGATAAATTGTAAAGGGAGGGAGGTAGCAGACTCACCTTTAGTTGATTGACAGTGACTTAACTGCTTGACTCTGGCCATCAGCATCTTAGCTAAATCCTTGTCTCTGAAGATGCTTCAAAGGAATGACTTGTCGTAAGTAGCCTAATTATCAGAATCAAACAGAAAGAAAGATAAAACTTAGTTTTAGAAAAGTCCTGTTTCCTAGTCAACATATTGTTGATATAAAGTCAGCTGAAGACTGAAAATATGTCTGAGATCTGAATGTACTCTTGGTTTAACTGGAATTCTAGCTGTAGCTAAATCAGACAGTTCAAAACTTTCATCAGGTTACAATACATTAGAAAAAATTTAGGGTTTAGTAGCCAAAAGCCTCTCTGATTCTGCTGCATAAAACATCCCAAGGAGAAAGCAACAGCTTCATGCAAACACTTTGTTCCTGTGGCTGAACAAATAGGACAAAATTCAGACCCAACATAAGTGGGCACATTATCTACTGAGCCACTGAGACTGGGACCCACTAGTGTCAGAGCTGACTTGGCTCCTGGGTAAGGAAGAAGGTAGGGGATATTATGATATATTGAAAGTTCATTTCTATCAGGAACATCAAACTTCTAGTAACCAACCTGTTTTACATCTCTCTGTATCAGTGGCCTATTGAGGGAATCTGGTGGCCAAGGGCCAAGCCCACATTTGCGTCCCCTGCCCCCACCAGCACAGGGGGTCCTGGCTCCATCACCCAGCTTCCCCAGGTAAGGGGGTTTGCGCCTACAGGAGGAGGGGGCATGAGGCTGCAGTAGCCCTGGAGCTTGGCCAGGACAGGGCAGCCTCACCCTCCCCCAGCTTGGGGTGGGGGAGCTGGGTCAGTGCTTCACTACACATGGAACATGTGCCCTTCAGCACCTCCTGTGTCCCCCATCCTTCCTGAAGGGCTGGCCTGCCCAACCACCCAGAATTTAATCTCTCTTGCTCCAGTCTGACCACAGCTAGGATGGGACAACTTCATCTTCCACCACCTGAGACATCACAACATGGGGTGCCTCTTGGCGCCTCTTGCATTTCTTGTGAAGGGCCAGCCCAGCCTGACCAGGTGGCCCACCCCCAAGCACTTAACTTGCTGCTGCTCAAGCTGGGCACTGGCTCTAATGGGGGAGGATGGCTTCCCCCCATCCCTTGGGGGTGCACACTGGGTTGGCCCCTCACAATACAGGAGAATCTGTGCCTCCTGTATCTCTCCTATGCCCTGTGAAAGGCCAGTCTGGCACCTCTCTGCAGCACAGCTTGAAGGCCTGGTCCCCATGCTACTCCTCTGTATCTGTTCTGCTGTTAGAAGTTGTGTGGGTGTGCCCGCTGAAATATTCTCTCACACATCAATGATTTCATGGTGGTTTCCTGGGACTAATTTTTAAAAATGTCTACAATAACATTTTTGTTGCTGTTTTACTTCCTGCCGTAATTTGTTTTCTCACTTTTACAATCACTATTGATTTTAATTAAGCTCACCTAGGCTCATTAGCTTAGCTAACTTGACTTCACTTTAATACATACATACACGTTCATACATACACTATTTTAATTCTGCTCCACTACTGGCAAGGACAAATCCTTGTGCCATGCACTGGCTCTTCCCCACAAAAGCCCCACTGCTTGTGAGTCACTGTAGGGATTTTAATTCACACCATCATGATGTTAGTTTTATATGAGACTAAACTAAATGGTGGATGAAATGCACAGAATAGATTTTTCCACTGAGGAGGGGAGCCTCTTTGTTAGGGTGCCTTCATCTCACATCATAGGGCACAAGAAAGTCCTTTCATGCCTAAATTATTGGTACTGGGTTTGAGAAGCACAGAAAGTCTTTCATGGATCTTCTATACTGGGCTGAGTTTTGCCCTTACAACAGACACTCATTTTATTAATGATCCCAACGGTTGATAATACATCGCAGAGGCTGTTGTATCAAGAAAGGATAGCCATTGTTTTACTTGCTAACTGATCCCTCATTTGCCTCCAAATCACTTCAGTTACCATGTGTTTCTTCCACCACTACCTTACTTTGCCACTGTATCTCTTAACTATTCATGTATCCAACCTCTGAACTGCAGTATTGTACATAGAAACTGCCAGATGGGTTCAGATCCACAGTCTATCTCCTCCACCAACCTATCATTGACAAAGGCCAGCACACAATACTTCTGAGGAAGATGAGACCCCACAGTAGACATTGGATAGTCACCCTTCCCATGCAAGAAAACCCATTCTGATCTCTTGTAGTTAAGTCCATCTTAAGCCCAGAAGCATGAGTTTTTATTTCCCTTCCAAACTATTCATTTACAGTTAATTATTATTACAACAGTTCTCAGGCATATCAACATGAGCCTCCTGCCTTAACAGAGTTTGTTGCATCTTAGATTTTCTTAGCACTTTAGCCAGTCTAGATATGTGTATGTCACCGTGTTCAGCCCACAGGATTTGTGTAGAGCTATGGAAGAGTAAGGCCGTGTTTTCAGTATTGGTGTTTATATTTTAGGTAGAGTATATCAGTTCATATCCTAAAAGCACATGTTTAATCATTTGACATTTCTTCCTCCTTTTCTCACTACCACTTTCAGTACACAGCCTCACACAGTCAGTAAGCTAGAGCCTGACCTCAATCAAAAATGTTTCTTCATAAGCTCAAAGGAATGTTTACATGTCAAAAATGTTTATGTTTTAAAGTATTGCAGTGATTTACTTCTTTATCCTTAGCTATAAATATGATATTCTCTGTATTACAGTCATCCCTTTATTTGATGCTTGTGGTTTGAGGCAAACTAGAAATCTTTTCAGAATATTATAAAGGCCAGGAAATGTTAGAATAAAAGCCTTTCCATAAACCATGAGCCTCTCAACTAAGAATTCCTCTAGGTTACTTACAACTAAACCTAATCATTATCCAGTTTTCTAAATCCATTTCGGTTCCATGTTCTTGCCTGATTGAGTCTAGGATTCTAGCTTCAATTAGGTGGCATTTGGCTACCATCTCTATGAGTTTGCTCAGGAATGGGAAGTTTGGCATTAGGAAGAAATAATAAGAATATCATTTAGCTCTTATATAGAGTTTTTCATCAGTAGCTCTCAGCACTTTATAAAAGTAACTTTACAGCTTATGTATCCAGAGTAGGTTTCTTTACCAGCAGTTGAACTGCTCCATGATTGAATGAAAAAGGGAAGATTCCTGGTCTGAATGAGACATTGGCTTATTGGGTATAGATGACTTGCTGGTCACCTGTTCTGTTCATTCCTTCTGAAGGCCCTGGCATTGGCCAGCATCAGAAGACAGGCTGCTGGGATAGATAGACGTTGGTCTAATGCTGGATGTTCTTCCCTTCTTTCAGTCAGGAACAGTGCCATTTGTTCAGAACTTTCTGTCACAAACCACTAAATGAGTCAGAACTGTAAGTCTTGGACCCAGAGCTTCCAGATGAGTGGATGTATTGAGCTCTGGGAATACAGTTAGACTGTTAATTGGTGGACACAGGCACAGAAGATCCATGCTTCACGAATGTGCTTTTCAGCAGTTTTTTCACAGCACTTGGAGATTGGTTCTCTGTCAGGTTAGGCACTCAGGACTGATTAAAAATTTCATCACCTTGGACAGCTCCTTGGGATAGTCTTTAGCTGCTTCAGTGGCAGCTGATAAGATGGCCTGTTAATATAACCTCAATGCAGTCTTGGAAGAATTAATTACACTTCATCCTGTCTAGATCAGCCTTTGTCTTCTGTCATCAGTTCATGTTTCTGCCCTTCTCGCTTCATCTGCCATGGAGGTGGGGGGTCAGAAAACCAAGGAAATCAGAGAGATGAGGCAGAAGGGACCATTTGGAAACCAACAGATCAATAATCAAGGCAAGTGGACAAGGATAAAAATTCACCAGGTTCCTGACTCTTTGTGTTGGGGGTGGAGTACTGTTATTCTTTGGCAGGCCTTGAAATTTGTTGGAGCCCATGAGTGTTCATGGTCAAATCAGGATCAATGGTCTGTCTTATTGCTTGGAAGCTCAAAGGTCTCTCACCATTGCCTTAATGAAACAATGACTGTGTTGCAATGACCTTGATCTTGATATCTATGCCAAAGATTAGGTGCTGGTTGTTCCTGACCTGGTGGATTGAATCAGAAATGACCCATTAAAATCCTAGGGGAAGACAAATAAGGAAATGAGTTCTGAGGCTCTTGCATCTGTGGACATGTCAATATGCATGCTGAAATCTTCCAGGCTGATAAGTCCAGGCTACTTCACCACCAACACCAATAAGGTATCAATGGGCTTCTTAGTCCATGATGGTTTGTAAATGATCTTTAAAAAAGAAAATCTATGTTCATTTCTGGTTTTGGCTTTTATTGTCAGAGGAAGGACTTGAAAACATGCCTTAGAGAGATCAAGTTCCTTCAATCTATCTATTTAGCTAACAAAGAAAGTTAAGGGGTGACTTGATAACAATCCACAAGAACCTACATGGGGAACAAATGATGAGTTCTTCAGTCTAGCAGAGAAAGGTGCACCATGATCCAAAAGCTGCAAACTGAAACTGAATGAGTTCAGGCTGGAAATAAGCCATTTTTAAAAAAAATAGTGAGGGTAATTAATTACCAGTATTAGAACATCTTACCAACAACCATGGTGTATTATCTAACACTGGCAATGTTTAAATCAAGACAGGATACCTTTCTAAAACATCTACTCTAGGAATTATTTTGAGGAAGTTCTATCGTCTGTGTTGGATAGGTGATCAGACTAGATAATCACAACGGGAATCTACAAATCTGGGTATATCTCACTAAATCCATTCTGTGATATTTTAAGGGACCTTCGGTATTACTGTATTTTGCCCCCTTCTGTTCCCTGCCTGTAGCATGGAATAGTATATATAGTCTCCTAAGGACTGTAATACTTTCATCTGTTTCTGGGGGTTGATCTTGGTGCACGAGTGACTATTTGGTGGCCTGTGATATATAGGAGATCAGATCAGATGACCTGGTTGTCCCCTTCTGGCTTTAAGCTCTGTGATTCGTTGAATTAATTTGAATAAAATGGTCTCAACCCAGCAACCTGTTATTCACTTACTCAGCTATGACCATCGTTAAAGGAGTGTAAGGCAAAATAGAATTTGTTCATTGAACAGAAAGTTTTGGGTTTCCTACCTTTACAGGCTCATAAGCAGAATGCTTTTGCTTTCCCCACTTCCTCCCCTTAGTTCTAGCATAATTTGAAAATTGTCCAAAAGTGCTTGAAGGTTCATTCCAAGGAAATTTTTTTGAGAAACAGTCTAGATGCCTTTTGGTGATACAGAAAAGGTCCTTGTATTTTTGTAGCCCTTGAATTCTATGTCACAGCAGTTGGTGAAATAGTGTCCCTGAGTCACTTAGGCAGACTCAAATGCAGAAAAAGAAAAATGTGGCAAACAACCTTTTCTGGCCTGAAAATTTTAAGCCTTTGTCTCTTTGTGGTAGATTTACATTTTAAAGTAGAGACTCTCAGAAGTGACAAAGGTGAGAGAGAAGTGAGTGATGGCTACATTACTAATAATAAACACGGGGGGAAATGTCAGTGTTTCAATTTAGGAGTATATTCTGTTGTCATGACAACATGATGCAAAGTGTTCTCTTAAAGAAAAACATTGCAATTTCAAATGAAAAGAAAACCTCAGCTAATGTGACAAGTTTAAGTATAATCTCAAATTGATAAACCATAATAGCATATATTAAAATAAATACAACTTAAGATATCAGAAATTTAAGCAGAGTTTTTGTAAAATGACATCCACAGCATATTAATTCAAAAACCTGAGCAATTTTTTTAGCTCTCACCAGTGACAAAGGTTATAAATCTAATTCCTTTTTATGTTTCATGTTAATTTTTAACTATTACTACTGCCATGTATTCCAGGAAAGTATGATCAGATATGATGATTGTTTCCCTGCTTCTTTGTTCTTTGTGTGTTGCTGATGCCATTGGTAGAGGGAAAGGTAGAGGTGATTTGGGGCACTTGCTGTCTCCTTTTAAAGTGGCTTATTTGTCTTGTGCAAGAATCATTTCCAGATGAGGTTCAGGAGACAAAAAGTCCATGCGGACAGTAAACTCAGCCTGCTTCTTTGTCAAAGGATAGATGCCAAAATCTTCTCTCCCACAGAAGAATGGCCACATCACAAAGTGATGGTCAACTTGGTCTCACAGACACCTAGGCCTTTGTCTGTGGAAAACTGTGGCTTGTGACTGTCCTCCAGAACATGTCTGAATATGTCTGAGTAATATCCCACAGTGAAATCTCATGATTTTGTATACCATGTCACCACACATTTTACCAAGACAATAGCAATCAGCAAACCATGAGTTTTCAAATGACACCTCATAAGGTATGCTTTGTACAAGTTTTACCATAATCCACTAACAGATGTGAGCATAGGGGTACAGATGAGCATAGCTAGGCACCTGACAAACTGCTCAAAAGAGTTTACAATCTAAATAGGCAGTACAGCTTAAGGGTGGGGAGAAAAATACAACAGAAAAAGAGAGTAATGGTCTGTAAACATCATGTTAGTGTTATATGATTTTGTTATTTTTGGCTCTTTATGTCTTTGGGTGGGGTTTTGTAAGGAGGGGATTGCCTAAGCAGAAAGGCAAAAGAGGGAAAAGGGGCTTATGATGGGAGAGGCAAGTAGGGGTTTGGTGATAGAGACGGGGGAGAGAAGGGATGGGAGCAAACAGCTGCTTAGCACAAGGGAAAGAAAACTTTCAGACTAAAATTGCAGTAAGCAGTCTGTAGTCATGGGCCTAATCCTGGGAATTTCTGACGGCTACCTACTTCAAGTGACTTCACAGTGGCATATGAGGGAGTTCCGCAGGATCAAGCTTTTATTTTCTAGAAATAGCAACAAGTCACAAAAGTTACAGGGGGATGTGAACATTCCCCAAGTTTGGTGGCCTTCTGATCTGTGACATAGTTAACTATTTGCTGAATTCAGTTCCATTTATATTGGCTATTCAGAATTAAATCAAAGAAATGATTTAATATAAAGTTGAAACAGTTTCTAAGTACTGCTGGATGATTTTTTTTTTTTTTGGCAAAAAATGAAGATTTAGCAATACTGAAACATTTCAGGAATGCAGCAATTTCACTGAATTGTTCATGAGAAAAGAATTTCAAACAAAATTGAAACATTTCATTCCAGTATTTTTGAAGTTAAATGCTTAATATTTTTCTTTGAACATTATTTCAAAATTTGATTTTTAAAAGAAATTCAAAAATGCTTAAAAATAATTAATTGAAGCAAAAAGTTCAATGAGTTTGTTGAAATTTAAGTGTTTTTGTTTGACCTTAAACTATGTTGTTTGTCCGCTCTTGCTGAAAATTTTGAACAGTTTCATTTTTGGTCAGAGTCAAAACACATTTTTCAACTTTTTGAAACTGCCACCCAACTGAAAAAAATCAGTTCTTTGGCCAGCTGTGTTCTAAGGGTGTTTCAAGATACAGTGGATCTTCCTTGTCAAAAGGTCACAGGTTATTTGCCTCCCCAACTGATGTCCTGTACCAATAATCACAGCTGTAAAATGCTAAGTAAAAAAATAACTCATTTTAGACTAGCACGTGCTAAGACGCAGTCCATGTTAAGGGACAGCACACTGCTGCTGTACTACAAAAGCATCCTGTGTAACAATCTTCTTCCTAAAACTCTTATGCCACAGGGAAGTAATTTGCCAATGACCTATACCAAAGTTATGTTTGTTAGTTGCATATTATACAGGGTATGAATTACTGCATATAATTATGCATATTATATGAGAGGATGAAGAAAACATGAAGCTCTGTGGAAAATAAGCTGGTGGGCCAGAGTCCCTTTACCACTCCACAAAACAATCACCATGACAACTGGCACTAATTAGAACCCATGTGGGAAGTCTGAAAGGACAGGGTGATGACAGCATGTAGATAGATCTGTATTGTTCTGGAGAAGGTTCGTTTGATTCCCTACTCTGCTAATATCCCCAGAGGTCCCTCATTTAATAACCATGCCTTAGTTCCATGTATGTAAATGGAATAATTTCCCTCTTGTATCCTGTGTCTGTTATGCCTACATACAACTGTAAATTCTGGTGTGCTGGGACTGTTTGAGTGCGTTTTTGTACAGCACCTAGCATAACAGAGGCCTAGTTAGGGCTGGGCCCCATAGGAGGACAGTGAGCAAAATTTGTCTAAAGGTGTGATTACCATCAGTAAAGCAACTACATAACAACTGCAACTACTTATACAAGAGATCTTTCTCCTGTGTGGATTCTGAGCCATATCTGAATACTATGGTGACAAAAATAAATATCAGAACCCACTACACCTGTATGTACAGTGGATCCAGCGAGATCTGCCTTAATGCAGCAGTTACAGAAGATGAAGCCCTGGGGCCCAGCCTAAAGGTGGGCCCAGGCTCCAGCTCTTAAAACCCTTGCTTATCTGTCCCCTCACCCCAGCCTGCCCTGCTCTGTGCCAGCAGGGCTCGAAGGAGTGCTCAGAGCCCTCCTGCCCTTACAGTGGCATGGGTCAGAGCCTGTTAGTCCACCTGGGCATCGGTGCCAGCTGGTGTGTGGTCTGGCATCTGCTCCGGCGTGGCCTTCCAGAGCCCATGGCCTGGGGGGCTGCAGCAGCAGTACTGCCAGCTAGGTCCCCTCCCCAGCCCCCAAGCAGTGCTGCACCAGCCGCAGCTCCCTCCTGAGCCCCCCGAGCAGCGCCATGCCATGTCGGCCATGGTCCTCTCCCAGCAGAGCTGGTGGAGGGCCTCTGAGGCTCCGCAGTCCTGCTGGCCCCCTGCATCCTCTGAGTAGTGCTGTCCAGGACCCCTAACCCTGCCCCCAAACACTATAAGGCTAGGCTCCTGCCCCCTGGATCCGGCCCTGGGTCCAACACAGTTAAGGCCGCATGGTTAGGGCCAGGTCCTAAGCTGGCAGTTAGAAAAATACATATTTGTACAGTAGTTGCATGTTACAGTAATTTGATTAGGAGTCATTGAAAGACAACTCCATGATGTCATTATAAAGACTCTTCTCAAGAGTCTAAAACCACTTCAGAAAATATTTTTGAGGGCAAAACAAAGAAAATATAGATTCACTACTGTGTTTACCAGAGACCTGAACTTTTAAGAGCATCACTGTAAGAAAGAAAAGAGACGAAGCACATTACAAACTCAAAATGATCTTATCTCCTACAATCACACCTGAGCCTTGTTGACTTGACTAAATAGCAAGAAATTATCAGAGCCAAAGCTAACTGTACTATCTTTATAACATCAAATGAATGTCAGAGCCAGCATCACAAGGCACAGTAGATTCTATTTGCTCTGATAACTACTCCAGTAACATCTTCTCAACATATTTCCTCTGTTTGAAATATAGTTTGTGAAAAGGAAGAAATGCCCATTGGAACAATAAAAGATGCACAGGGACATTTTTCCAGTAATAGAGAGAGAGGTCTGGAGTTACACTTGCAAAATCAATAGGATTTGAGACTAAGGAGGGAATAAGAACTTTGGGATTTGACCTTAAATTAGCTTATCCAATTTTCGATAAATAGAGTTTTTACAATCTGGTGGAAATTCTAATTATGTTGTCATAAAATCTCCACCTGTCAAAGTCTGATTTCTGAAGACTCCCAAAGGGGCATCTTTCAATGATATTTTTTAAATTTGTTCCAACAATAGACAAGATGGGAAGTGTCAGTTAAAGAATGGCAATGAGGGTCACACAAACTCAATCACCTCTGTGACATGGAAGCTGATACAACAATCATGTTTATTTTACTAAATCACACTGGAGACCAAAGCTTGAAAACCTTACTTCATATGAAAAATGAAAATACTTGCCCAGAAAAGGGCCTTCGTGGTTAGTATTTTAGTACGGTATTTTATACAATGCTGGAAAGATTTTTTGCCTCAAGAGAAGTACTTTAAAATTGTCAATTGTGTTTTAAATGTTATGATTAGCAAGATGGAAATAATTCAGGGTGTCAAAATGATAGCCATCTAGCAAATTTACCATTGCTTCGTATGTATATCATGGTCATTCAGAACTTCAGGGTAGCAGTGGTATGAAAACTCAAAGCCCACTTACATAAAAGCACAGGACAACAACATCTGAAATGAAGGAAAGCCTCCGTTAGTAAAGTAGTACCACTGGACTGTGCTATATCATAAGGAAAATGACTCAGAGGTGGTGACTCCTCACTGAATCATGGCTTCCCAGAAGAGGCTGTCTGTACTCTTAAAGATCCAGAATTACAGAGGACCAGACAAACTTGCTTTAGTTCTTGAAAAATATTATATTCAGCATGTACATCTGATAATCCCCATCCTGTATTTACAAACACAAAACCAAAGTCCACATGCAGCCTCAACTACCTGAGCGGGCTCATTTAGTATTACAATCTGAAGGGTTTGAGCATTTCATTTCAGATGTGTTTTAACTAAGTGATACTGTATGAATGAATTGCTTGATGTGGAGAAGATAATCAGTATTCACTGACAGCAGAAGGAAGTTGTTAGACTGATAGGTTGATAATTTTGCATTTCCAAAAGTCTAATTCTAATTTCAGTGCACATAGGGTATAATAAAACCACTTTCTGGCATCTGACTAAGTGGGAAGTCACCCATGAAAGCTCATGCAAAAAAGACTCTGGTTAGTCTTTAAGGCTGTGTTCACACACAGGGATTATTTCGATACAAGTTGTGTCGAAACAAACTTGTATCGAAATAATGCCTTACAGCTAGTCCTCACTTAGTGACCTACTCGTTTAGTGACCCCTCAGAGTTATGACCAGCTCTCTGATGAGTTGGTATTATGGCGATGTACGAGAACTCGCATCAACTCTCTCAGATTACCTATATTTACAGTACACTATGCAAACTAAGTTCAGTACATTAGAGCTTAAAACATTTAAAATATATATTAAAAATGTTATAAATGATGCAAAGGTGACATTAAAACTATCTACCGATGGTTGAAAAACCCACTACCAGTAAAGTACATTATGCTTGAAATACTGGTAAGGGCTGCTCCTCGTTTAGTGACCAATTCGTTTATCAACCGGGTTTCAGGAACAGAACCCGGTCACTAAGTGAGGACTACCTGTATTTTGAAATAACTTAGTCCGAATTAACAAAAAGTTATTTCGAAATAAGGGAAAAGGTGGAAAACAAAATAGCATGTTCACACTGTGAACATGCTATTTCGCTTCTGAAGGGGGCTGCAGGCACTGGCGGGGTTCAGCACAGCTCAGCCCTGAACCCCGGGGGTGGCTGCAGCCCGGCTCTGCAGGCACCCGTGGGGTTCAGCGCTGGGCAGCACTGAAGACTGCTGGTGCCTGCAGCCCCGCTCTGCAGGCGCTGGCCAAGGGACACCCCTCAGCACCCTGGCCAGGGTGCTGAGGGTTCCCTAGGCAGGGTGCTGAGGGGGCAGCCCTTGAAATGTTGTTTTGGAACACCTTGTTCTGAAACAACATAATCACACGCATTGTTTCGAAACAAGGGTTTCAAAACAAGGTTGTTTCACCCCCAAATGGGGTTTAACTTGTTTTGAAACAACACAGTTGTTTCGAAACAACAGCTTGCCGTTGTTTCGAAAGAACTGTGCGGCGTGTGAACAGCAGATTTCTTATTTCGAAACAACCTCTGTTGTTTCAAAATAAGAGTGCTGTGTGAACACAGCCTAAAAGTGCCACAGGACTCCTTGTTTGTTTTGCTAAACTAGACTAACACAGCTACCCCTCTGGAACATTTCTAGGGCTGAATACCCACAAAACACTGACATTGGACAACATGGGTTTAAAATTATACCCGCACTGGACTTCTGGAGCAAACACCTGTTCTCACACTATATTACCACACAAGGAAGAAGAAAAGGTGAGAGAAATGGAAGAATGAAAATAAAACCTTTAGGGTAGGAGTATCAGAAGCACTCAGCATTGTCTGATCGCTGTTTCCACTGAAGTCAATGGAAACTCCCACAACGAGAATTTAGGTACGCAGAAGTTGCTGAAGTTGAAATTCAGCCAAGATGGCATTGTAGTTAACACCTACAAATGTTCACAATAAACTGAACAAGAATACTGTCAGTATTTGGGATATGCTCATATTTAGGTGTTGGGGAATGTGGAAGACTACATTGTCCCTGGCACAAAGAACAAAGTTGGAGAGTCTGAATTAAGGAAAACAAACAAGGAGTCCTGTGGCACTTAAAAGACTAACAAATTTATCCAAAGCCCATGTGATAAATAAATTTGCTAGCCTTTAAAAGTGCCACAGGACTCCTTGTTTGAATTAAAGAAATTGATCTAGGATCAGAAACCAAAAGGGAAAACATGCTTTGATATGCAGAAGGATGTCAGTCAGTCTGACGTATTCACAGCAGACAGGTGAAGTGCACAGTCCTTCACAGCAAAAAGTGAGACACAAACCCTCCTGGTTTCAGTCCTGTCATTCTTATCTGGAAAACTGCATGCTGGTTTCATTAGGCCTCACACAGCATACCTTAGGAACGCTAGGAGTGTAGGACTGTGATCAAGGGGAGTTTTGTACTAGAACAAAAAACTGAATCACAGCCTATGTTTCTTGTTCTGCAGTCTTGTAAGATTGTGGGCATGTCTACACTGATGGCAGCAAATTCACCACTGTCAGTTCGCTCCTCTGGGTTGGACTGAGCAGTCTGTCAAGCCATGCTCAATCAATCTACAGCTCGACACTGTAACTCCAGCCCCGTTAAGTAAAGTAGTGCTAAGTGGCAGCAATTCCAGTCACCTTAGCACAGTGTGTAGAGGGGGGTAACTGTTTGTTACTAGGGTTACGGGAGATATGAAAGGTATTTTACGTACCTTACGTATCTCTCATTAACTGCTACCAAAAAGAGCTCCAAGTGTAGAGTACGGCTGCCTTGTTTATCACACCCATGAAGAAGTAACATCCTAAATATACTTTCTAAGAATCAATGAAAGGGTCAACTAAAGGACCAGTACCAGACAAATAAAGGGGAAGGCATATTCAGAAATAGTGGCAGATTTCAGATAAACACAGGGATGGGATCAGAACAACAATATCCTGGGAGCCAGAATCAACAGAGAAAATGAGCTGCATGGAACAGGTTACAACAGTGTATTGTTTTTTGAGGACTGAGAAGATATGTCTCTTCTCCTCCTAAATACCCCATATCCTTATGTCATGCATGCATAGCATGTGCATATACTTTATTCATTTAGACCAATAATCCTGCAAGTCTTTAAAATATTTCCATTTTGAAAACTGGAGTTGAGAAACCTGACATACAGTAACAGCCCCTCACCTGATGCTGTAAGATAAGAGCCTTCAGTCTTTGGACACTATTTAAGTAGTTTTGCTAGCAGCAAGTGAGCGAAAACTCAATGTCTCCACCTTCTCACCAATTTCTTTAATATTCAGTAAGAGGAAAAATGGGGAGTTAAGGAAAAAATTCTGCCATTAGAACAAGCTGTGGAGATGGGGAGGAGAGAAGGCTAAATGGAGGATTCCAAAGCAGCACAGGGTGACATAGCTCAGGAAGGAGATTTCCTTGTCAATGCTCTAAAAATGAGCTTTCCTCATCCCCATAGCATGCACATATCCTTTTTCACAGAAAAATCTTGCACACAACCCTCTGGAATGCTGTCAGACTCCACAATTAATGCTTAAGAGCTGAATCTCTCTCTCTCCTTGCTCTGGCCTGGGTGTCCTAGGGAATTGGCAGAAAGGATTCTTTATGACAATTTACCTGTATAACACAGGATAGGATTTTGCCCTAAGCAGTATTTTGCAGTTAAAAGCAAACAATATTACTTTACATATTTGGGCCTTGATCTTGACATTTATTGCACAGCGGTGTATGGCTGTTCCCAGGCAAAGCCCCATAGACCACAATGGGGCTCCAAGCAGCATTTTGCCTACCTGTAAAAAATTGCAGAATTGGACTCTAATGATTCATCATTTCATCAAGGATATATTTTTATAACCACATGCTGAAAATCTACTTTGCATTCACCTTGTCCCATTATTCCAAGTCAGCAGCTCTTGTTCTTCATCTCCTAGCATCCCTGGTCAGGTGCATCTGAATTTCAAGCTGATACCAATTTTCTTCATCATCTTTTCTTTGGTCTTTCAAACCACTTTTTTCCTGGGTCTTCCTTATGTCTTTTGTCTCATAACTACTAAATCAGGTCCTCTGTGACAAACATATCACATATCTCATTATCTCACATGACCCAAACATCTCATTCTGTTCTCCCTTAGCTCTTGCATGATGGGGGCTGTTTGCATCCTCTCAGCTCTCCTCTTACCCAGTGTCCACCTGAGCAGTCTCCTTTTGGCAATGTGAAGTAGTAGTAGTAGTTTATGTCTTCACTGGCCAGCATTCCATGACCAACCTACAGAGTCATGGCTAGCCTAATCATGGTCATATACCAAATAAACTAAAAAGCAAAGTGTATAAATTCTTCTTGCAGTGAATTCACATCAGTTCCTTCCAAGCAGTCTTCATGGGATTCCTACCATCCATATCCTCATTTCTATCATAGCTGAAGACTAAATTAAAGCATCTGAATTGTTGGACAAACTCACTCTATACCACCTTGTTTTATGACAATTTGTGGTACGCATAAAAGCAGCATAGTGGGACTTGACTGCCATGCATCATTCTGTCAGCTTGTCTATTATTATGGTACTGGTGAAAGAAGCTTATCTATTGATCCTATTCTGTTAATTCATAGACTAGACTCAAAGGCAGAAAAAAATGCCATAATAACTTCATCCCCAATAAGAACAGACCATCCCCCATTCTAGGGCACAAGTTGGGTGAGGTAATATTTTTTTTTATTGGACCCATTTCTATTGGTGAGTGAAAGAAGCTTTCAAGCTTACCAGGTGTCCCAAAGGAGAGCTCCATGTAAACTTGAAAGCTTCTCTCTCTCAGAAACAGAAGTCCAGTAAAAGATATCTCACATCCTGGGACTAACAGGGTTACATCAACACTGCATACACCTCCACTGTAGTCCATTTATCCAGTCAAATTTCAAAGATTTTCCTATGATTTTTCTTCATCACAGGGAGGTAGCAACTAGCTTATGTCCTCAAGCATGAGAATCAGTATCTCTAACTATTTTCCTACTGTCTCTGCAGACGTCTGATTATTTTATGAATTCTACCAGGTTCTTTGCCATAGTTCTAGCTCACAGCCTCCTCCCACACCATCAAGATAAGTTCTTCAACCTTCAACATTATACCTAAGCAGAAAATGAGCATTTTCACAGGAAAAAGTACACAATGTAAATGTTCTCATTAAGAAATAATGCTTTCCTTGTGGCAAAGTTGAAAACATTAAGAATGTATGGAAAAACCTATTTTTTCAGCTCATGGTCAGATGGAAACCAATAAGAAAGTGGTGTAGACTGTAAAGCACTTTCACTTTTAACCCTTACTGAAAAACTAACACCCCTAAAAAAGTACTACGTTCACTTTGCTTCTTTCCGGCACGTTTTTTTTAAAGCCTTTTCCATCTTTCCCTAGGGAAAAAGTGTAAACTGTTTAGAGAAGTAGGAATTTTCCCACAATTTGAAATGAAAAATTTTTATAAAGAAGTCAACAAAAATTATATTTTCCCTCCAAAGGTTGTGAGTCCCTTCAAACAATTTCATTTGACAAAGTGTCTTCTGTGAAAAACGCCCTCTCAAACAAACTTTTTTTTACCCTAAAAATCTCTATTTGGCCTGGAGTGAGCCCCCATGTACGGGGATAATAGATTAACTGTCTCCATGGTATGTTCATTCCTTGGCAGATTGTTGCTCGTAAGGAACCAGCCTGAAACTCACCAACATTTATTTAAAGTAGGCCACTGTGTAGGCACTGGATGAATGCATGAAGTCATTGTTCTCAGCTTAATTCATATTCTGTTCCCTTTAAGAAAGCTAATGATCCAGGTGGTCTAGCTGTCAACCTCAGCAGAGCAAGTGAGGTGAAAAGGACAAATGTCTCTGGTCTCATACAGACAAATAACCTACCCAGAACCTGTGCCACGGTTTAGCTTAAACCTCTATATAGTGAAGCAATATCAAAAACTGTCATCATTGTTTGACTACTGTGAAAAGAAGTTTTACACATTTTAGTAGATTATCACAGAATTTTGGTGCAGACCTTTAAATTATCAGCTTTGTTCTAGCATCCTTCAGCATCCTAATGAAAAATATTATAGTTTAGAGAACTAATTAGTGAATTAAAACCTCCCAAAACAATATTTGATGTGTTTCTGTACTTAAATCTGAAATTAATTGCTATGTGTTGACATTTAGATAGATGTATTGAAATAATGAATTGTTTAACCTGCCTGCTTCTTTCTTCCAAATGGGTTACTGGAAATACAGTTTCTCTTATGTTTGACTGGCATTTCCTTTTCTCTTAAGTACATTGTAATCCTGCTGTACGTAAAAATTAAATATACAGGAATGTTTTATTTAAAGCCTTCAAAGTATTTTTTAATTCTTTCCCCTTCACAACACATTGCTTTTATTCCTCATCCCTTTTTATACCATGGAAATTAAAAGATGTAAGTGCATTCATAATACAGCATTTAGGTAACATGTTTAATTAACGTGAACAAATTCATGGTTTTATTCCGATTATCTGAGAGGCTTAAACATGAAATTTTCGTAAAGCGTGAAATTGGTGCCATGACCTGGAGAGGTCTGCCACAGTATTTCTTCAGATACTTTTGGCACAGTAAATCACATTAATGCTAGATGAATAAATATATGTTTTCACATTATAGATATGTGTATTTTCTCTCCCTCTCTCTCACCCCCCCCATAACGTGTGTGTGTAAAGGAAGTTACATATGTCTAAATTTAAGGACGAATTAAATAAAAAAATATAAAAACACTGAGGTCACTGATAATGTGACGAAAGAATAATTAAACTGAACCATTTCCCAACCTGTAATCTCAACATCTCTTGGTCCTCAGATACGTCCATGAAATAATCAGCTTCATCCACTTAAGGCCTAGTCAAGAATCAAACATTTCTAATGACATAGAATTTCACAGGATTTACTAATTATTTTTATCTGTGCAATTGCCCAATTATTTTACATGTACTTGACTCTGTCTCATTGTTCTGTCCTTTCCATTATCAGAAGGGTGCATTTAAAGAGAAAAAACACATCATTAAGGTCAGAATTAATCACAAGGCATTGATTATAGAGAAACAGAGAAAAATACAAGTTTGACTGAAAATGCATTATTGAGTTCTACATCTAAATGGCCTTGGCTTCTGCTTATCAAAAGCATTCCCTCAATGTGAAGTCATATTTATTTAACAAATTTCAGTGGTAGCATATAAGATCTGGTTCTGACTCTCTCTGTAGCTGGGTTCACAAGCAGTCAGACAGCAGGGAAATATTCTTTGTAGAGATTATCTGTCAGTAGCAAAATGAAGGTTAACTCACAGTAAGAGATTCAGATGTGCCACTGCATGAATGAAGCACACAGCAAAGACTAAGCACCAATAATTCCACTCTTAATTCTAGTACTTTTTTGGTATCACAGTATAACCTCACAGATGCAAATTACCCAGGAAGCCTTGATCTTACAGTCACATGCAGGGGTTCCCCTGCTTAAATCTGATTGCCAACCAGGGCCAAAACAAAAAACTACAGTGAAGTACATAAGGGTCAATGCTCTTGTTGCCTTAAGCTTTGTTTTAAAAATACTAGTTCTAGTTGGAGCTAAACCACAGTTAAGGGAGAGTGTGGTTGTCTGTATCAGCATCTTTCAAGTCTCAAACCCTTCTGGACACCTCTCACACTACAAACCACAAAAAATTGCAATGAAGTAGTGTTATTTGAACCTTGGTTTTGTTTAAAATTAGATGTTTGGGCAAATGTCTTTCCTGTACACCATTAAATGAATAAGAAAAATGACAATAGTGTAAATAGTTTCCTTAGTGTACAAGTTATTGTGAGATTTTTGTGCTACATACAATAGAAAGTGCCGTCAATGGTTTAAAAGCACATACAATGAAGTTTTTGTTTGGCACTGGTTTGGTTTTGGTACTCTGTGAGAGAAATGATTACCATCTTCCCTTTGACTTTATTATCTTCAATAATTGTCTGACTTTTTAAAAAGAAGAATCTGACGGATGTTGATGTCCTACCTCAAAGAGAGAGACTGGCTTCAAAATGGGCCCCCACAGTACATCAGTGTGAGTGAGGGTTATACTATATAACTGATATGATATCTACACAGGGTGTCATGAAATCTGCTGATAATTTGTATCCTCCAAAGAGGATTTGTTCATATTGGGCCACATTCAAAAGCATGGTGATCTACTTTACGTGAGAGAAGTCTGCGGAGAGGGAAACCTTTTCCAATGTGTGTTGCTTTTTAAACAAAGCAGATAGATAATATTGCCACACTCCTTCCTTTTACTTGTTCTATAGATGGAATAAATGGAAAGTAATTTTTCTACTGGAGCACACTGCAGCAGGATGACCTTTCAGATATATTTCCAAAAATAATGTATGCCATTGTCTCATGGTGAGTGATTTCAGCAGGGCTTACTTCACTATTAGTGTCTGACAACTCAGGAAGACCTGGAATGCAATAAAAACTGTCCATTTTCAAAGTTAGATGAGTTCAGTCCAACGTCTCTCCCTGTTTTGAATGCACCCTCACACTAAAACATAGCTACTTGCTGTTACAAGTGATGCTCCACAAGCATGTAGAGAGTGGAGGTCCAGTGAGCTGGAACTTCTTGTTTCAGCTGATATTCTGCAAAATTGTCTGGCTGCAGGAGCTCAGCTATCTATTTTGATAGGCTTGACCGTGCAGCTATAGATCTAATTTGCTTCACTCACAGAGACTGCTCATGCTTCAGTCACCATACAGAAATTAGTGATAAGCAATACTGAACACAGTATTCTGAGGACACGCACACAGTCCTGTTAGCAAATTCCACATTCTCCAGGCTTTCTGCTTTTACAGGAAGCAGAGTGACTTTCCTGAAAAGGACTCTGAGGCTAAGTTTACATGCAATAGAGGATGTGATCATTGTACAGGAAGGAACATCTGTGCGAGCTTAAATCTACTAACAGGACTCAAAGTGGCAGTTTAGACTTGGTGGCACAGCATTGGCTTGCAGCACAATCACGTGCCCTGCTTCCAGTTGGTATTGTATAGCATCGCCTTTGTTGATAGTTTTGGCCAAGCTAGTTAGATTAAAACAAGTGCAGGTATGCCCACCCGAGTTGCCATCACAACTTTGTCTGCAACACAGACATATCCTTGCAGCTGACATTGTGGTCAATTATTTTCCTCTTTTGCCTTGAACTGGAATTTTCAAGGCTTAAATATAAATACTGAAATGACAGATTGTTTGGGCTAGTGTGTATTCAAATGGGAGGCTGTTATGCAGAATTGTATTTTAGCCATTTCCCATGCATGAGACATGCATGATCTGCATAATATTGTGGCAGCTGGCAATAACTGAGTATTGGGAATACATCTATTAGAAAAACCAAGGAGTCTGGTGGCACTTAGACTAACAAGTTTATTTATTGCATGAGCTTTCATGGGAGAAAATCATCAGTCAAAGTGGGATTTTCTCCCACAAAAGCTCATGCAATGCATTTGTTAGCCTAAGTGCCACAGGACTCTTTGTTTGTTTTGCTGAACTAGACTAACAGGGCTGCCCCTTTGAGAAATGGCATTCTTACATGGTTATTGCAGGATAAACAAACATTTGTTTAGTTTGTTGTGTAGCAAGTGTAAAGAGAGGTTTTTTATAAGTATATAGAGGTCGAGTCCACACTGGATAGGAAGAAATGAAGTCATTCCACATTTTTTGGTAATGGGTTTGTACCGTTCATCCTTGATTTTTACAATTAGATATTCTGTCACAGACAAGCAGTCTTAAACCATGATCGACACTACTGCAGCACACTGTGTACAGCTTGATTGTTTTCTCCTCTTGAAATGTATTTCATGTGGCCTTAAATTTCCTCAAGATGTCTTATAGGATGTATGTGTCTCAGAACTGTCCAATGCATTGTGGGTGCCACCCTATGACCATTGTTACACATATCCTTGCGATATAAATTAGGCTGCACTTTATTCTTTCCAGATGATTAGGAACACATACTCATAAAACAGCCCATGGTTTCAGCATAACCAAAGTCCTGCAACAATCCCAGCCCTTTCGGGCTGCAATACCTGCTGTATAAAGCCATAATAAGATTCACTGAAAGCAACAGAACAGGCCAAGTTTTCATCATGTGCACTATTTTTTACATCTGGGCTTTTTGATGGGGTAGGATGTTTTGCCTTGATAGCAAAATTCCAAAGCTTCAAGCACTCTCCACTGAATCTCCCTAATGCATTATTCTCTTTCTTGCACACTGCTTCGAATGAAAACTGTTTCAAAAGAAACATTAGATTTGAGTTTTTAAATTACCATACATTTAAGAGAAATAAGGAAGGGGAGAAATCAAAGGCGTGTTCAGATAACAGCTTGAGAACAAGGCATTTTTCTCTTCAATAAATTTCTAAACAGCAATTGCAAAAGGAGGATATTGTTTACATATTACTCGGTTTACATAAGGAAGGTATCAGCCTTTGGCAGCCAATGTGTAAACATTGGTACATCACCCACCTAAAGCTTGACCTGGAAAGTTAGCTATGAGGAGGATATAGTAGTTCACTTGCAAAACCCTCACTGATACTGTGTGTCAACACCAGAAAACAATTGTGATGGTATTTTCCACTGTAAGGGTGCACACTCTTAGGAAAGGAACACAGACTATCAGTTTATATCCTCTACATGCCTAAATATGATTTTCCTACATTATTAACTTAGGACCAGCTCCATGTTTGCTGATTGACACTTGCTGAAAATCTAGACCCCAGTCTGGATTCACAGTGGTGACTGGGAATCCCTTAACTAAGTCTTCCAAGCCCGCCCTGCTGCTCCTTCAGCAATTCTTTTAAATAGAATTATAGAAACTTAGCATTGGGAAGGGACCTCAGGAGGTCACCTAGTCCAAACAGGACCAACCCCATCTAAATCATCCCTGGCAGGACTCTGTCAAGCCGGGCCGTAAAAACCTGTAAGGATGGAGATTCCACCACTTCCCTTGGAAACCCACTCCAGTGCTTCGCTACCCTCCTAGTGAAAAGGTTTTTAAAACAAACATGCAGGGTTAATTTCCTAATAAGCTATGTTAGTTCAGCGCACATGCTTTATTTATTCTTAAAGTTGGGTTGGAAATATGCAAGGGCACTTGAGTTCATCTTAAAGACACCAGCATACTCGCATGCACGGTGTGCTGACAGCCCGAGCACCCCACGTGTCCTGCGGGTTGAATTCCACTTAAATCAGTTCTTTTAAAAATAGAAATGGGCTAAATGGATACTTAAATTCCCATTTCAGGAACTGTTTTATGTTGCAACCACCCCTTTTTTGATAAATGCCCAGGTACACTCTAGGGATCATATAGTTAACTTACATTAGTGTTGTGCCTTTCAGAGCCAACATTAACTGTCTGTCAATTCTCACCATGCCTATGCTAGAGCTTAGAAAACAGACCATGAGATTGGTTGGCCCTTAGAGCAGTAAATCTAGTTGCTGGTGGATCACTGGGGAGAAAGTAAGATGTAAATTTGACGACCCCTTGCATTACGGATGTAATGGAATCACACAGGCAGGACTTGTCTCTAAGGTAGGCAAGGTTAAAACAGCTGCTAGGCTTATGGTTGCCATGGCAACCAGTTTTCGTAGCCTATCACCTAGCTCCACTGCAGAAATGTAATGGAGGCGTGCCCTCTGGCCACCAAAAGTAAAATTGCTGGCACCTAGCTGTAAGCCAGTTTTGTCCACCTGTGGCCTAAAGCATTCAGGGATTTAGAGGTCAAACCCACCATTTTAAAATTCACTTCCTAGCATCCAGCATGGGTTAGGCAGCTTAGGTGCACTGTGCTTCCTATGAGAAGTCCAACCGATTAAGTGGGCAGCTGCATTTTGCGCTAGGTGCCATTTTCAAGTAACCCCATCCAACCTCCAGGCGACAACTGAATTTGCACTCTTCTTGACAAATACAAATGGTAATAAACACTGCTGGCAATTGGTGGTGCTCCATCAAAATCAGGAGATCCATCACAAACTCTGTATTGACTACTTGGATAACACATGTTTGGTATTCCCCTGACTAGTGGGTCACTTTTCTACTCTGTAGGAGCATCATCAAGATTGAGTGTCAACAAGCCACTCTTTCTATGTGCTCTATCAATCAATCAAATCATAGGGCTGGAAGGGACCTCATGAGATCATTGAGTCTAACCCCCTGGGACTCAAACCCAGGCCCATCTGCATGTTAAGCAGAGGTGCTAGCCACTACACTATAACCTAGGCTTGTCCAATCTGCAGCAGAGGGGCCAGACTTCAGCCCACCAAGGGCTTTCATCTGGCCCATGGAGCACTGCCACAAGAGCCTGAGAGACGCGGCTGGCCAGGGCCCTTGTCGATTTCCCGCTCTGCACACGACACAGATACAGGGAGGTGTAGCATAGCCGGAGAGCTGTTCAGGGGCTGGATTCAGCCCCTTTCAAGTGAGCAGGGGCAAGGTAAAGGGGGAGTACCGGGGTCAGTTTAAAATCCTGACCTGCACATCCCCTCAGTTCTGCTCTCCTCCCATACCCCTAACCATAGCACCTCTGTCCTTCCCCTTACCTTAGTGGCAAAACTCTTCTGTAGAGATTGCTACTGATTAATGTTTCTGGTACAGAGACACCTAATGCCAAAACCTGTGACCTCTGCAGAACTGCCAAGGTTCTTGTCCTGTCTCCATTTTCTTCTCTCTCCCCAGCACTGTTCTCCTTTCCCTGAGCAGTGCTTGGCAGGGAGTGAGGAGAGCAGAGTTGGTGGGGTCCCCATCAGGAACTGGCTGATCCCTGCCACCCAGCTGCTTTGCTCCCCACACCTCACCCTTCTTTCCCTCCCCTCCTCTGCCATGCTCCCCTGTCCTGCCTTGCTCCCCACGCTCTGCCCTGCCCCCTCACACAGTCACCCCTGCCCCCTTGTCCTCCGTACATAGTACAAGCAAAAGCAATGCCAAATATCTCACTAATTGTTTTATTAAAGTTTATTAATACGATCAGTTTCTATGTCTTATCTGTCAAAAATTTTCTCACCAGCCTCCCAAATGAAAAAAGAATTGCAATGTGGCCCCTCACTCAAAAAGGTTGAACACCCCTGATTAGATGAATGGTTTGCATGCTGGCACATTCCTCTAGGTCACAAGGAGTAATATTACTGGCCCAAAGTACATATTGAAGAGGAAAGGAGACAGAATAGACAATCACCTGGAACCTAACAACAGAGCTTTTTGGAGAGGCCCCTTCCTGCCACCTAGAATCTCTTAGAAAGAAAGTCATGGAATAATTAACAAATGATCCTGCTCCTGCCAGGAGTCACAGATGAGGCAACCACACCTCATAGACAGTGACACAAAGGCAGCTAACAAGTCTTTAAAAAAAGGCAGGATTTAAAAACAACTCAAATATGAGAATGATAATGCCACATGACCACCTGTATTTCAGAAGCTCTCAATCCTGAGACAGCTGTTTCAAATCATTATTTATTGTCTACACAGAGTCCAAAGGTATTATAATGAAAGCATAGACATTAAAACCTCCAGAGAGAACAGGCAAAAAAGGAGTGGAAGCACAGGGGAAGGATAGTCACATGCATAAATTAGTGTAGTTAGTTTTGGATTGGACGTATCTTAATGGGTCTGTCTTTGAGATGTTTTGGCTTGCTTGTCCTTCACAGCTCACAAGTTAATTAATTTGCTTATGAGTTTCTATGTGCTTATTACTGGATATCATATATATTTTATATTTTAGACGGCAGTCGGAATGGTTTGTTGTCCTGAAGTAATTACTTACTTGATTAACAATGAACAAGTTATAAATAAATTATGGAGTTGTTCTTAGAAATCTATCTAGCACTCTGTTACCCAGAATTCACTTGTTTTGGTACTACCTATTGTTTCCAGCATATTAAGGCCATCTGAGGCTTCTCCCCCATCTGAGAAACAATTGTATAAATTATTCAGCATGCCATAGGAAGACTAATAAATTATTTTGGCAACACACTGCTTAATGGTAGCTGAATATAGGATTGCAAACACATTACAGTAATCAATCTTGAGGAAGCCTAAAATCTGTTCAAGGACTATGGTGCGCCAAGAGTGTGGGATCTATAGGGATTATAAATTAATAACCAGAAGCAAATCTGTAAATGAGAGTAAAGTAATTTGAGACCATCTAACCTCTTCTGCAAAATCCCTAGGGAAGAAAAAAATTCACCACCCCATTTTTTCTGTAGTAGGCATGAGGGATTAATTCAGTAAAGGTTTCCAGAGAATTTAATAGATTTTTTTTTATTTTAGTGAAGTTTTTGTTCTAGTGTTTTAAGGCACTCAGATGTTTGTTCAAAACTGCCAGAACTCAGCAAAATCACTACTTGCTAAACTAACTCATATTGGATCTTAAACTGAGATACCTTTTCCATGAACTATAAAGGTTCCATTTTCTCTAATGCAATCCCCCCATGAATTATTTAACCTGTGCTTATCACAGCAACTTCAATTTGCTGGGGGGTTTTCAGATGCTGTTTGTGTCCCAAATCAGGATATGTCAGCTCCCTGGGCAAAGAGAGGGACCTGGTAACACAGATAAGTGGTGTCCTTATGTTGGTTTTTAAAAAGAAAGCTGCAGCAGCCTAACATAAATTCTGGACCTTTTGCAAGAAGAGGAGTGGGAGAAAAGCCCCAAGTCTCCTTTGTTCTCACTTACCAGTCACAACCTTCCTGGCTGCACCTGAACCTAGGTAAAGAGGATTTTACTGGCTTCAATCTTGCATGCAAAGTGTGTGAAAAATGAGTGAAGAATTCTGATTTGATGTAATTTTATACTCACTTTATACAGATGCAGGGAAATAGTCTCAGGCCCTCAGATGTGTGAACAACTCTTCGGCATATTTTTTAGAGAACAGCACCTCCATTACAATAGAATAAAAATGGCAATGCCTGCCAAATCAGCATACCTCTAGGTATAAAATGCACACAGAAATCCAAGCTTGCTCATTTTCAGTTACTATCTTGGCCTCACTGAAATCAATAGCAAATGACCTCATTGGGGCCAGAATTTAATCTCTTATGCTTGTGGTCCCACTACTCCCAGCATAACTCTTTTAAAGACACAGATGAATCTGGCTTATTGTCCGACTAAGACATTCAGAAGGAGAGTTCTGAAGCAGTGCATAAGATTTAGTCACACATTTTTCATTATTTTAATAAATCTGGTGTTATAATCCTTCAAATATCTTGGAATTAACAATTGCACAGTATGGGGATGTGATGTGAATGCACATCTTGTGACTTTGGAACTGAGACACCATGTATGTGGTGCTACACATTCCCTAAGGAAAAGATAAATTCCAAAGGGGTAGCTGTGTCAGTCTAGTTCAGAAAAAACAAACAAGGATTCTCTCCTACTCATGTGATGAACAAAATTGTTAGTCTTTGAAAGTGCCATAGGACTCCTTGTTTGTTCTAAGGGAAGGATAGATTGTCAGTTTGCATACTGCCTAACGGCCAATGGAAGTAGCTAGATTAATCTTTCTTATGCTACGGCAATTCCTAGGGGCAGACAGTGATATCCTTTCATTGACTAGTACCTGAAAACAGAGACGCAATCACCTTGCAGCCAATGGTAGAACTTGTGGAGTAAGATGATACTACGTGTAGCATTTTGCATTGTTTTGCTGTGTTGTGAAGAGCTCCCGAAGCAGCATGTTGGCATTTTACATCTAATCTGCACTGGTGTCAATGACCACACAAGGTGCAGCGCAGTAGAGAATCAGGCCCAGGATGAGTAAGGGAACAAAAATCTGACTCCATATGTCACAATACGGATCACAGTAGCCATGACCTATGGTGATCATGAAGCAATCAATGGAATGTAAGGTCCTAGTGAATGACTAAAAAGCCCTCTAGCCATTACACTGTATAATGATGTACTTATTTTGTTAGTGTCCAATAGTTACAACAGAAGTGAGGTTTCACAGTTCCAAAATCTAAAACAACATATGACTTCCAATTACATCAACATGTTCTGAAATATCTTTAATTGAAAGTAACTGATGGAATATAATGTAGCATTTATCTTGCTGCAGGTGACACAAGGCACATAGCAGAATGTTTTAACAAATGTTTTATTTAAAGACAGGCTTGAAGAATCTGTGGGAGTAATTGCCAGTTTGTCAGCTGAATCACTTTAGCCTTGGGAAGAGCTTTTTGTCATTATATTAGATTATTCCTGAAGCTGGTACAGGGCAATTCACTGAATAAATGTACCACAGTTTCCATGTATTCCATTAACAAGTATTAAAATATGAATTTTGGGGTTGCCTTAAAAACAGTTATTGCTCCAATAATAAAAAGGAATGTTACTAAATGACACATACATCCAAAAACTTACATTTTAGGATAAAAGGCAATTGAAGTGTTAAAATCTCTTTCCCCATCCCCAGCTGAAAACTGCTCTGGGCTAATGGCATCATGTACATAGAAAACAGTAATATGCACTGTTTTGTATTCTGCTCTCAGTTACACGTGAGAAATCTTTTTAAACGTTCATGGAGTTGCATGGAATATAACTATCAGCACAATTTGGCCCTATATATTCATTATGCTTTCATTTTTCTCCATTATGTACCATTTTAGACAACTGAAATTAGAGCAACACATTGCCAAGAAGAAAATTACATAAACAACCTTAATCACTGTAAATCAATCGAAAACTCTTTCAGCTTTATAAAAAGCTTACTTTCTGTGGAATAAGATACTTGTCTTATTTTTAAAAGCCTAAAACAAATTCATCATCAAAACATAAGTTCCATAACATAACCGATTTTTAAACATAAGAATTAAATCTGAATACTGTTACTGTTAATATTTTTAGATTTCACAGAATCAGATTAAGAGTTTCATTAGATTTATTGAAATGTTATTGACTTCAGTAGCTATTCCGTTTGCAAACTGTTTTGCTCTGTATAAATCCGGATTATTTACCTGTCTGTATGTAAGTGTATGGTCATGGGAACAGCATGCACAGATTTCTGTAGGAGGTACATTACCTCCTATTAGTTTGTAGCAGGTAAACAGTAGGGAAATGAGTGAGAAATGTATGAATCATCTCTTACTATTGGCATCTATATATGACTTTCTGTTCATAGTAAAGAATGTCACCTGTCAATTAACCAGGAGTGTGGGACAGTGAAAACTTCAGACTCAGCTTGTTTGAAGAACCATCAAATTTTAATTTTCCAGTGAGAATATTTTTTGAAAAAACGTTCTTAAGACTACACATGAGCCTGAACCATTTCCCCCAATGTGAATGTTTGGAAGCTTCAAAAAGCATTTTAATCCAGATCTAAATTTCACAGCTGGCACATTCCTTTGCAATAGGCTAAATCAGAACTTCAGATCCAAAGGCTTATAAGCACTAGAGTAGTTCCTATCTGATTCCAGTTCATTGTTTGGTTATTGGCCCTGTGCCCAAAGTAAGCCGAAGACAAGAGGAAGCTATTTTTAAACATCACATTTTTATTATGTGACAGTAAAAACCCCTGATAGCTCAGTCTTTCCACTCCGTGTTCTTTCACTGAACATATTTCTCCTTCTTTTGAATCTTCCAACCCATGTCAATTACAGGCAAAATGTAAAAACTCCTCCCCTCATTTTCATATATTTGGGAAAAGATGAGTTTTGATGGAAGTTCTGCTTAGACTTGAGCTGCTAATCGCCGCAAAGGTCCAATCTCAATAGGAGCTGGGCTTTCTTATGTTTCACTGGGATCAGTTGACATTTAAGGCACCTGGGTTCAAATTCCATAACACATGCTTAACTTTAAGTATTTGAGCAGTCCCATTATCTTCAAGGGGACCACTCATAGGTATGAAATGGAGTGAATAATTTGAAGTTAACAGGACTATGCAAATACTTCAGGTTAAACATGGGCATACATATTGTGCTGGATTAGGGCCTTTGTGCCATGTAGGACAGGACTCTAAGTTTAATGATAAATACTAACAGAGGCAGGTTGATTTTTTTTTTTGTTAAATATTGCCTTAATTTTCCTATATGGCATGCTTATTCTTGAGAGTTCTTTGTTATCTCTGTTCTACATGTTTGCAAATAAATAACTGAATACTAATATTAATATTAATACTAATAATAATCTTTGCAACTGGCCCTGATCATTGTGAAGGACTGAATCAAAATCCCAGATCAAAGATGTCTGGAATTGTGGCCAACTTCAGACGTAGATCCTAACTTTGTAGCTCATATCCATCTCTACAATGGATTCTATAACATCTTGCACTGAAAGAATTTATAAATATTTTACAAACATCAGGGAGTTGAATTCCACAGTACTCAGAAGAGGTAGGGAAGCATCATTTTCATTTGACAGATAAGCAGTAAAATTTTCAAACCTGCCTAAATGACTTTGGAGCCTGAGTCCAATTCTCAAAAGCACCTGCATCCCAAAGCCTACATGAATTACAAGCCGTTGAAAAAAAGATTCAGACTCTTAAGTCACTTAGACACTTTTGAAAATTTTCCACAAAGAACCTAAGGTATAGAATTGATGCATTTGCCCAAGGTAAACAGGAAGCCCTGACCAAACTGGAAATTGAAATTGAACTGATTCTCCTGACTCCAACTTCTGTGCTCCAGTCACAAGGATTAGACTGGCATTGCCTCAGGCCTGAACCTATCTGAGCCATAGCTACATGAAAAACTAAAAATGGAAGACAAATGTTTGAATGCGATACTTAACATTTCAAAATTACTCCTTGTGACTGTTCAATCAAATCATCATTTTTACAAATCCAATATTTCCTTTAATTTGGAACAGGAGTTTTGTACCAAAAGCCTCCTGGGAGCAATTTTTTTTTCTGAGAAGGCCTAAATGGCCACTTTCTCTAAGGGTGTGGTGGTCATTTTGTGTCTTTACGTGAATTTCTACTCGTCAGCCTGTTTAAGAGATGTCCTCACAGTAGCAAAAAATCATTGTTTCCATCTCGTATTTGTACCAGTTTCAAATGTCAAATGAATATTGATTTTCTTTTTACAACTGGGAAAGCTTTAACACTCTTGGCCTTAAAAATTTGTGGTAAAAAGTATTTAACTGGGAGCTGAGATGAAGGGACCTAATTCCTCCTTACTGTTATTAGTGCTGTAAGAAAGATGAACTGACAAATGAGCTGTGTGGGTGAGTTATTCTTCAAATGTTTATTTTACTTCTGGAGACCTGGGTTCAAATAGTTCATGTCATTAGCAGAATGATATTTATAGTCTCCACTTGTCTGTTTGGATGGTTTTTCACACCTGAGAGTTACCTAGAGTGTGGCATGATAGGAAATCTCTACACAGCAGTGTGTATGGGGTAGGGGAGGGAAGGAGGTGGGGTTACAGACCATATTAATAACTTGGCTTTGACATCAGTAACCATAGTATAACACATCATGCAAAGATAAAAGGAGAAAAATTATTCAAAATCGATTTTCAACAGAGATTTATAGGTTTTGCCATTTAAACTTGTATTTAGTGTATTTTTGCTTTTTTCTTTCCCCACCCTAATCCCTTTTGTCAGGGCTGGATTTAGGTGGTGGGACTGTAAACCTATGCCTCAGGCCTAGCTCCTAGATTCATCCTACTTCTATCTTTCATTTTAACATATTATTGGAAGTTTTGAGTCCTTGTGGTTGCAAAGAAGTGTTCCAAACGGTGACCTGAGTGTAAGTGATGAAGTAATTTCTGCTTCGATCTGCAGACCACCTGGAACAACAGAGCTGATGGATGTGACCCACAGCCTGCAGCTCAGTGTGGCGTTAATTTTATGCCCCAGTGGAATCAGCAAAGGACTCTGTGTGGCAAGGAAAGAAGAGTGAAACAGTACTAGCCAGCACACACAAGCAGATACACCCTAGTTACTAGTTCCAGATGGGTAGCAGGTTAGTCTAGTTCACTGAAACAAACAAGGAGTCCTATAGCACTTTTAAAGAATAAAAATTTATTTACTGCATGAGCTTTTGGGTATAAAACCCTGGTGACGGGGGTAACTACGAGAGATCTCCATTCTGTTACCTTTGCCACTCCTGGATGAAAAAGCCCTGCTACGCTTGTAGCCCCCTAGGACAGAAGACTCCCTGCCATCACACCTGGAAGGAGAGGGACCCCAGGCTCATGTCACTTCATGTGGTCAACAGGGCTGTATGGGCATGATCACTGGGGGTGGAGGATCACCATGTTGTCATGTACCTGGTGCACCACCTTCTTGCTACTGAAAATCAGCCCCTGAGGTCAATATAGCCCTGCTCTTTGTCAGAGCTGGTTGAAAAAATGTCTATCCAAATGTTTTTCAGTGAAGAATGACTTGACAAATATTTTCCACAAAAATTCATTTTCATTATGGCTTTTCTGGTGAAAAATTAAAAATCGATCTTTTTTGGTTTTCTGAAAACTGAAATTATTTCAGTTATCAGTAAAAAATACTTTGTCTCTAGAAACCAAATATTTACCCTGGCAATGAAAAATATATACATATTTTGAAAAAAATTATAATTCATTGCTGTTATTGAAATAAAATGAAGATTTTCAGAGGAAAGATTTTTAAAAAAAAAACCAAAATTTCCATTTTCAACCAGTTTTACTATTTATCCTTTCATAATATAGGAACAATGGGACACCCAATGATGTTAAAAAGATTACACATCTGAAATGGATTAAAAAGCTTCTCACAATCTACAGCTGGCTTGGAACATTTATTGCAACAAGATATTGAGGCAAAGAAAACACTTTTTTTTCACAAAAGGATTAGACAGTTACATCAAGAAGAAGGTGGTCACCTGCAATTACAATTTCTAGGAGAAAAAATTAAAAATGTTCTCCAAAGTCTCTTCCATATCATTTTAGCTCTCCAAAGCCTTCCCCACTTCTCCAAACCCTTTCCTTTTCTTGTCCTTCTTGCACAGTTATCACTACTAACTACAAAGCCCTGCATCAAAGTCCATTATTGTTCTGATCACAGAAGAACAGACCATCTTTCTTCTGGAAGAGCACTGCTGTAGTACTGAACAAACAGCAGGTAACCAAGAGTGAGTTTATATGATTTTCATTTATCTTGTGTGTTGTCGAGACTAGAGGCTAAAATTGTTGTCAGAGTCAGAACTTCTGGGTTCCACTTCATGCTTTCCCTCTGACTCAATACATCATTCTGGGCAAGAATCTGAACATTAGTCTGAGTTTAGTCTCAATAGATGCTGTGAGGCTTAGTTAATGCTTATAAAATATTTTTCACCTTCAGAATAGCATACCTTTCCTTCACCCATCTCAAAGTATTATTAGAATGAATTTTACAATAACCAATTTAATTGTAATTTTTCCCCCAGATACAAATGTTTCACAGGACAAACTGTTGTTGCCTAGACCTTAATATGAGTTCATCATCATATTTTGTCCCAGCATTATGTATTAGGAGGGATGCATTAGGCTTAATTTCTTGAGTCGCCCTGGCTGCATACACTATTGTGTCTGCAGAAAGGCTGTTCCTCTGATCATGTTAAGATGTTGTATGGAAAATCCTGAAAAAACAATGTACAGAGGGGAAAACAAACAAACACAAGCACACGTGCACACCCACAACCACACCACAAATGCTTTTCCCCCAGCCCAAGAAAATGAAATGTGTGTCTCTCTCTCTCTTCCTAGCATCTAGTTTCCTCTTGTACCATCAGCAAGCTTTTCACTCAGCATCTGGTATACATGTCTTTGTGTGCAACTGCAACAGAACAGCAATGAAGAATGACAGGAAGGCCAAAGATCACAGACTCTTTTATCTAGCACAGGAAGTGTGTTACCTGAAGAACAGACAGGACCGGTGCTGAAGACACAAAGAAATAAGGGTCAGCTTGGAGAAACTTACATAGAATACTTGGCTGAAAAGACAAGAATGATTCCCTTTGAAAGGGGCAAAATTCCTGCTATTGTTAACTATACACCATCACTACCCCGATGCTAGGAAAAGAAGTTTGAAATGTGCACACCTAATGTTAGGTAACTAAACCAACATCTAGACACCTATTAAAAATAATTTGATTTTCAGTGGAGTTGAGCATCTGCAGCTCCATCCAGTTCAATTATAGGTGCTCAGCAATGCTCCTTTCCCCAAAACAAACAAGTCCTCCCCAACCCCCCAGTCTATCAGGCCCTAAACACCTCATGTGGGGCAACCGAAATGAAGCCTCCACAACTGTTGCTCACATTTTTTAAGTGTGCCGTAATTTCTGCCCCTTATCTGCAAAATGGCATTTCTACTACTTCCCCATCTCACATCTGAAATATTCTGAGATAATTAAAGTTGCATGTTATTATTATGTAAGGCAGGCTTAGAAGCTGTGTGTAACAGCTCCGGGGGGGGGGGGGGGGGGGGCCCCCCGCAACTGATCCGCACGGGTTTAGTATTTGCATGAGCACAAAGAATACATTAGCATAAATACACTTTGGATGCAGGGCAATATGTGTAATGGTAATTGAGGTTGATCTGATCACAAATCTGTCAATATCTGTAATTCTGCTGAAGGGAAATATGAAATACTGTCTTTAGTGATATGCTCCTCTCTGATTGCTCCAACTCTGTTTGGGTTAGTCAGAGGGTAAAGGCTACCCTTAGGTAAAAAGAGACTTGTAAGAGAGGCCACTGCTTGTTTCAGCCTGGAAGTTAAGACAGAGGAGTGGTTTGTGTAGTTACTTTCTGGCTCCACTGTCAAATGATAGATCTAGCTGAACTTCTTTTGAGACCTTTCTTTGTGATTTTAATGGAATTAGCTATTTGCAGCTACTTGAGGTTTAAGAGCCAACGGATGGTGAGAGCGGTCAGCGCGAGCTGGGTGGCGTGAGTGACCAGTGGGCGGAGCCAGTGGACAGCAGACGGAGCCAAGGGACAGTGCTAGTGATGGAGTGAGTGACCAGTGGTTGGTGCTGGCAGACAGCCGGTGTGAAAGACTCTCCCTACATACCCTAGGGTTGGTTGGGAGTCTAGTTAGCACTGATTCTCCAGATCAGTGCTGATTTTTGCTAGTGAGTTTACTTTTGCTGTTATGATATGTGGGATCATGTTGGAAGACTGATTAGCACTGATTCCCTAGATCAGTGCAGGTTTTGCCATCAAGCCTTGTATGTTCTGCTACGTGGCGTGGGTTGTTGGGAACCTTGCTCTGTACTGATTTTGCCAGATCAGTGCTGATTTCTGTTATTTGGCCTTTTTACATTTTGTTTTACTATTAAAAGTTCTGTACACTAAGCTCATCTCGTGCTTGAGAGTGGGGAAGCCCTTCCCCTTTGGGCTGCCCAGGGAACAGTGCACGATTTCCCAGAAATCTGGGTGGGGGCTCAAGCTGGTTGGTGGTGTTACATTATTTGGAAACCCCTAGATGTAGAACCCAGCCCTTGTCCTGCCATCACCCAGGCAGAAGGGTTACAATTAATTAAGAGTAATTGCAGTGAAAATTTAATAAGACTTTCTTGCCTAGTTATCCAGGCAGGACTGAAGCCCAGCACCGCAACTGCAATTGACTTTTTGTGAAGCGCTGAAACAATTTGAGACTTTCATTCTACTTACCATGTAAGAAATTTCTGAGCAGAGATGACTGTCTATTGGCCCCTTTGATTTAGTATAACTGCATTAATGTTTATTGTCTATAATATGCATGTAACTGATCACAACCGTGTAACTTTGTTGTGAAAGATTCCATATACATTTTATTTGTTGATCTTGTATATTAAAGCTGATTTTTTAAAACATATAGCTTAGGGCTACATCAAATCTTCAGAGAGAATCTGCTGTTAATTTGTGTGCAATTTGTTCAGCTAAATAAGCTCCATGGCACTATTCAAGGTTTGTTTTATTTTGCTCAATGTATATTGAAAGTACAAGGAAGGAAATAAAACCAAAAAAGCCCACACAGCATACATTTGCTACTGATTTATATTACGCTCTTGGCCGAACAAACTCAGGGCTAGATTCTGCCCTCAATACCCCAAGAGACAGTAGCCGCATTTAAAACCCTCACAATTCTGCTGCTGCGAACACTTAGCGCAAAAAAGGGAACAGAGCAGTAATCTTCATCTCTGCAATGGCAAAACTGTTAAAAGATTTTAAAGTTCCCCATAAAAACAAACAAGGAGTCTAGTGACACTTTAAAAGACTAAGAAATAAATCTGTTAGCTTTTAAAAGTGCCACAGGACTCCTTGTTTATTTTGCTGAACTAGATTAACCTGGCTCCTCTCTGAAAATGTTCTCCATAGAATTGTATCTTCCATTGACTTCAGCAGGAGCCAAAGTCAGGTTTGACCTGAAAATAACTTCCTCAGGCTCAACAACACAATAACAAAGGGCCTAGCCGTGCAAATGTCCTCCCATTCATAGCTGATACTCACATGAGTAACCTCCACTGAGTTCAATGAAACAACCTGGATGAGGGACTGTTGGGAAGGATGAGTCCTAAGGCTTTAGAACGTCACTACTTCCTTCAGCAGCAGCAATGCTGATGGACAGCAAGAGTGCCAAGTACCAGTACTATCAAGGTAACCACAGTATAACAGAGTACGTGAAGGAGAAAATCCTTTTCTTATCTGCAGAACATTTTGACTGTTCATAGTCAAATAACTAGAACCCACATGTACCTGAAAAGAACCTGTAGTCTTGTTACCTTTTACTGCCCCCTCAAAGTGATGAGTGTTCACAAATGAACTCATCTCAGGCACACATGACTGCCTGTATAGATAGGTACCTTTGTAATTAATTTTTCCAAATAATTTATTTTACCAGACACAAATTATTATACACCCTAATTAAGGGAGCCAACTATCCAGATTTGCAGAATGATCACATTATTGTCATGTCTAAGTAGTACTGGAAGGCCAAATCTGAGATCTGAAATGTACGTGTAATCTCTTCTGCAGTGCATGATACATAGTACAAAGGACTGCGTTCAAATACCTAGGAGTTCCTCTTGAAACTACCACCACATGGGTTTGTGCCCATGTAAGAAACCCTGGTAAAATGAAATACCATCACTGGGTGCACTAACTAGGCAATACTTCCTCTTTTGAAAGTACTGCATCTGTATGAAGTAAGAAAAACACAGTTAAGGAAAAAGGGAACATAGAATTAATTAAGAAAAATACAATATTAAATCACTAATATATACTTACAAATAATAGGCAAAACACCTATCCATATGGAAGCTTTGGGAATAGTCCTCTACCTCAGTTCCCTAGCTGCCGGAGTGAACATCCAATGAGTAAGTGTCCCTTCCACATACCACTTTCCCCTACCCTGCTGCTTTCTCATTTCTAATGATTTGCAAAGCAGTTGACTCAAACATTTATTCAATGTGTTTTAGGTAATGCACTTTGCACTATTCCCAACATGTTGTTTGTGTTTTTTATCATCTTCCACATTTTAATAAAATATATTTTTTAATAAAACATAACATTGTTCATTTCAAAAGGGCGGGCTCCAATAAAGATCCCAAAGGCAAAGGAGGTAGAACTAGAAGCTGGGGGTGCTATTTAGAATCCATGGTAGCATCTCCTGCCAGAATAAATTCATAGGTCATTGGAAGCCCAGGACAAACTGCTATTTCTTTATCTCACACATTATTTATTTCAGTACTACACTAAATACTGCTGCCAGTGCAGAGGATATTAATGAGACCACTAATGTACATAGGAAACAGAATTTAGGTGCAGAATGAGGTTTTATGGTTCCATCTGTCTTTAGCTCCCTGTACTATCCATCAGCTGAAGGCTGCCCTAAGCAACAAATATGCTCGTTTCAGTTTTTGGTAAATACTCAGCTTATTTGATTTCTTTTGGGCCTAAACTTAAATGAGGAAAATAAGAAACAAAATGAGAGAAATAATAAAACAAAATTGGTGTGGAGAAGGGACCAGAGGTTATAGCTGATACCTCAGGCTGCAGAATTCATCAAGCTACCTGATTACTTTTTTTACTGTATAGATATGTTTGGCTGAATGGAAGGGTTCCCAATTTTTTATTTTTTTTAATATCTGTTTATATATTTTGTACATTAAAGTCTGAATCCTCCATAGACTGAACAAAACATTTTTCCAAGTTTTTCAAAATATTGATTGGTCTGTATCTGCATCATTGCAGGTTCCCTGGAAGCAAAGATGATTTGTTGGGAGGCTCGTTCCCAAGTTATAGAGTTAATGGTGGATGAACCATTTCACAGTGGAAAAGAATTTCAAACAGGCCCAAAGCTCAACTGCTGAAGTAGCTTTCACCCCCCCCCCAACAAAAATCAATGGATTTTAAAAGGTTTCAACAAGAACAATATACATGCACACATACACACACCCTAGAGACCTGGATCCACAATCTATGGGAATGTTTAGATCTTTATTCAAATTTTGCAGTCCAGAACTAGCTCTAATGAAAGTTTTAGGTGAATGTTGATATGTGGTTTCTTTTTGGCTTTTCTTTACTTACCCCTACACATCTAAATATAGGTTTGTTATATAAATATAGCTAATCCAAATGGTAGTCCTATTAGCATGGACTCATGAAGATCCCTAGTCCTTTATTCTCATCTATCTTCAACTTTTTTCCTGCACCATACAGAGAAGGTGAGGCACCTTTTGAGATGGACATAAACATGGTTAAAGACAACATTCCACCAAAATGTTTACTTAGTAGGCATCTGTCACTTACCTGTCAAATCCCATCATGGAGGTATTATGTATTTAGCAAAGCAAACTAAAGACTTAAATACATAGGTTCCCCCTATATTCAGTAGTGCCACCAATCCACTGATTCAGAGCTGAAGCAAACTTACAAAACATTCTAGAAAGAATCCCAAAATTTGCAAAAAATCATTCTAAATCCTTTGTGGAAAGAAAAGAAAGCAATAAATGATGCCACAGTCACTTTGAATCTCAGGAATATGTCATGAATCTAAGTAAATTGTAATTACTGTAATTAAGAGGCTGCTTAATTAATGCATTTGGTGGATAGCTAGGCACATTTACAATTATGGAGTAATAAATGAAAAATATCCCATTTCAAGATAATTGCTTGAAAAGTGGCTATTTCCACCCACGAGGCTATCAACAAGCCACTAGTGTCCAATACTGATATCATGAACAGCTGACACAAATGGATTGAGTGAGCAACAATTATGTTTCAGCTCTTTCTTCCAGAGGGCTCATTATTATTATCTGTATTACGACAGTACCTATCAGCCCCAGACATGAGCCACATCCTAATTCATTGTGCTGGGCACTGTACTGCTATATACCTTTTCAGTTTTTATAAATGTGCTATGCCTAGATGCATCAAGCTAAAAGAACGTGCCTTTTTCTAATTGTGTAAGCTAAGTTACATCTAAAAATGCAACACACACATTTAAGTCCAGCCTTCCTGTGGGACGAGCAGCACAGGAGTGAGGTTTTTGACCGCACACACCATTTCTCAGACAGTGCCTAAGCTGGATTTGTGGCTTCTCCACATCAGTAACTTGATGACCCCAAAGCAGTACCCTAGATCTGTCTCATACATAATAAAGCAGATAATTCAAATCCACCTTTTCTACATTTTTTCCCTTAGATGAGTCATATACAGGAATAAACATTTCTCCTGATGCAACTGTTTAGGTGACTTTCTCTCAAGGCATGCAGTGATAGACTGCTTAGCTTCAGGATTCTCTATATAGCTACAGCTTCTGGATTATGTAATGAGAGAGTTAGGAGAATTATTAGTGCACATTATTAAAGTGCAAGCTTTATGATGGTAGGAAAAAAAGGGACAAAATACAGCAAACAGGACATGTGCATTGCTAGTAACTGTTTCTGGGAAACAGTTTTCTTCCTTCCATGCCGGTAACACTAAACACTAAAGTCGCTGTAATTTGATTTCCATTTGAGAAGGACCTTTGAGATTAATCCACCTTTAGAAAGGGGAAGATTAAAAAAAAACAAACCCAACCCAACCCAAATCAAACCAAAGACCTCCAAAAATGTCCAGCATTCCCCCCCACCCCCAATGAGAGGTCAAAGTTATACATTCTTTGTGAGAAAGCAAAGAAAATGGGGAAGCTGAATTGGATGATATTTGGAAGGCTGAAGCATCTGCTGAACAGAAATGAATGCCTCTTCAAAAGATGACTCCCAAGAGAAGAGTTCATTCATAACTACCTTATCCCTCTGTACGATCAAGAAATTTCTCTTCTCCACTCTCTAGTCTCTAAATGAAGGACTATATTGGAGAGGAATAACTGAGTAGCTCAGCCCCTCTGAAAAAAGCTATAAAATAAAAGAGATCACTTTAATCTGGTTGCATATCTATGGTTTTAGGTGCTTAAAATTCAGAAATCTAAGTTCTGGAAATTTGGCTTAAGACCACACACACAATGAGTCAGTAATCAAGCTAGGAATGGAACCCAAGTCCCCCAGTTCCCACTTCTTACCACTGGAACAGGCTATAACTAGATTGAAGGCTTCAAATCAGTTTTGTCAATATGAAATGTTTAATTTCAAGACCTTCCACAAAAGGGATTAAAAAAATGTCCAAACCCAATTATCACCCACCCACGGTGACATGCGGAGTATACATTCACTCCTCATTTTGTAAACAGCCATTATCCTTTATTTCATGCTGTCTCTTTTCCTCAAGATCTCCAGTGAACACATGATGGAAGAGCAAGAGTGAAGGAAATAAGGAAGTTACGTCACTGGAAGAGTACAGTATCCAGAAATCACATCATTCTTTGAAAATAAGGTACAGTACTATCTAAAAAGCTCCCTTTTTTCATGTGTTTCAGTTTTTACTTGGGAAAACTTTTAATGAAAATATCTAATCTTTGTATCACTCATCTGAGTAGCACACAGTATAGGAAAATGACTGACTGAAATTCATAAGCATGCCAATGAACTTTTACCTCAATTGATGATTCAAGCTAATCCAAGGAAAGATCACCCAATCATTGTCACTGGGTTCTACTTATTGCCTAGCAATGGAATAAAACTATATGTATAAAGAAAAGGTTAAATTTTAATGCTTTAATACAAGGCCACCTAGTCACTAATCATTAACTCATTTGCTTATGAATACCTCAGCTTCAAACTTTAAGTATCCCTTTATTAGTGTATACTTTTAGTTCTTGGTTTTTCTCTGGAGAATGTAAGGAGCAGAAGACTACCTCCTGTTCATAAAGGAGATAAAATTCACATGATTCACAAGGCAGAACAAGTCTCATTAACTCCCTTTGCAGTCATTGTGACCTAGTCTAAATAATGTCCTACCAGTCTAAGACAATACTTCCTTATTTTTCCCAGAGCAGTCATTAATGTCCAGAAATTTGTAAAAACAAACAAACAAACAAACAAACAAACAAAACAAAACAAAACAAAGGCGTCTTGTGGCACTTACAAGACTAACAGACTTATTTATTGCATGAGCTTTCATCAGAGAAAATCCCACATGAAGTGGGATTTTCTCCCATGAAAGCTCATGCGATAAATAAATCTGTTAGTCTTTAAGTGACACAAGACTCCTTGCTTTTTTTGCTTTACTAGACTAACACGGCTGCCCCTTTGGAACTTGGCAGACGTTTGTAAGAGCTAGAAGAAAGGGAGATATGTTAAGATCTCTTCCTGTACCAGTTAGACTGTTGATATTTTATCTAAATTTTTGTAAATTTAAAACTATTACTACTGAACAACCAACCAAACAACCACCAAAGCTGCCTTTCCGATCTTTATCGCATACAGCTTAATTCCTGCCTGTGCTGGAAACAGGTTCTTATTATGCCCTAGCTCAAGTCCTATTTCAGCAAAGTTCTTAAGCACATCTGGAATTGTTAGCATGTGAGTGATCCAGTGTGATTATACACATGCTTCTGTTTATGCACCTTGATCAATCAGGGCCTTAGTCATTTTGATAATTATCAGCAATAGCAATTAAAAATTTCATAGAGCCAGATTCTGCCTACCTTACTCAAACTGAATCATATCTTATTTTCCATTTAGTATAACTAGAGTCAGTGGCCTTGCTTGAATAGCAAGGTGGTTCAGAGCATAATCAGGCCCTCCAAAATATGCAGCATGTTTGAAACTTTGCTGACGAACATCATGGCCAGTTGCCTTCCCCAACAGAACAGCATCTAGAGTTTGTTTGTGCATACCATAGCCCTGAAGCTGAAAACAGATACAGTAACTTACATTTGTTCTTATTTTGATATTAACTCTACTTACATGTAGTAATTGTCAGAATAAAAAATTTCTTAAATAAAGGAACATACAGAGTGTTAGGGTTTGTGGGTAGGAAATAATGTGGAAAGAGGGCAATAACCATTTGATATGATGCAAAAGTGTTTTTTTTTAAATAACTAGAGTAGAGGGTTCCCTTTATACAACTATAAAATCATTGTTAGTATGACTGATTTAATTTGAATAGCATTCCCTAGGGAAGTATACTGTGCTATCAACTTGAAATGATTATGATTATTTGGCCTTTAGCAGTCGTGGGATAAAGTCTGAAGCAGAGTTGGATGGCAGCATGCCCACAGCTATACCTAATGCAATGAAGCACATCTGTGGCTCTGACAGTAGCAAGTACCATGGAATGAGTTAATCTAATGTCATTTCTTTATATGCCTAATCCTGCTGGACTTCTCAACCACCTATGGGCCAAACCTCAAGGTCCTTACTCAGCATCAACTGAAGCTTTTCTGAGTAAAAACTGAGGGCCAGATTCATAACACTATGTGGAAACACCATCAGAAAGGACAGGAAACTTGTGGAGTTTCCTCTCACTTACTTTCCTCTGAATTCTTCCATGAGTGGGACAGGATCTGCGAATCACACCATCACCATTCAAGAGACTAGTGGTCTGGTCCACAATCCCCATAAGTCGCTGAGACACAACTCATCTGCTTTGAGTTTCTGTTACTGCAGACAAACTCAGGCCTGCTATATGATCTGCCTTGGCTAACAGATGGCACCTACCCCAGGGAATTCATTTAATGAAATTGCCTAGGTCATAAGAAAATGGGGTATGCACCCAAGGTTGATCACACCAAGGAACAGGGGAACAGCTCAAGGCTGTGCATTCCTTGAACAAAACACTTCAGGTAAGTCAGGCCTTATTTGACAGTGGAATGAATCCTGGATAGAAATTTGGGAATCAGAAGACCACGGTGTCTATGATCCAAAATGGGTCAAAAGCACAGACAATTGATGGAGTAGCAGACAGACTGCCCATTTCTATGGGTATTTGAATTACTCTTGAATCTTGAGCATGTCTATGAGCTGCAGATACTATGTGAATAGCAGTTACTAACTAGGAAGGACACCTGGCAAGGAAACAACACTTGAATCCTGAGGATTTAGGAATGCTCTAAGGAAAAAAAGGCTCCATCAGAAAAGGAGAGTTTTTCCTGGGAAGGACCTCCTGTGAAACTCTTCAAATAAAAATTCAAACTAAGACTATTAAAACTAATCTATAAATGCTAAAGATGAACTCCTTTATGAAGGACACAGACAGGATAGTTAGCTAAATAAGCAAGCAGCACTAAATATTCCATCAGACTGAGGTGGCTGAGTGCAGTTTGTCCATCCCAGTCCTATATAACTTCACTGAATAGCTAGCGGGGCAAGGGCAGACTGAATGGGCACAACTGACAAAATCTTTGATTGAAAGGGTGAGAGGTACACGCACACTTAATTGTCCAGAGGAACACTGCACAAAGGAGAAATTAAGTTTGGCCTCAAAACAGCCTGAGTTAATAGAATAAATGGGAGGTCTTCATCAACCACCTATGGAAGTAATTTGTCATTTGGGTAATTTTGGAGTATTTGTGAGTGTGGTTTATGGTAAAATATTGACTTATTTACCCATATCACTTAACCATATGTTTATATGATGTATTATAATATCAGTTCTCATGCATTTTTATGAGAATGTATTTACAGTTAATATTTAGAAGGACAATGGATCATGTAATATGTCAAATTAACACTGCAATCTTAATTAAATCTACAAAACATAAATGCTAGAACTTTGGACATTCATACTTCTTTTAAACCAAGTAGTATCTGTATTGGCAACTACATGGGTCATTGCACAGGCAATCCCCAACTCACGCAGTTCACTTTGCAGAACTGTGGTTATAGCATGGTTCTCAGAACTGGCAAGAAATGCAAGCAATACAACAGTAGGATGATATGGCATAAGCTAGTAAAAAAAAAATCTTGACAAATACCAAAGAAAATTGTAAAAGGCATTTTAAACATAAACTTGGACTGAAGCCATAGTAGGCACAAATCTGACATCAGACATCACAACATTCTAAAACCATTGGGTCAGCATTTCAATCTTCATAATCACTCTATTAATGATTTGCTAATTGCTGCACTCAGACAGATGAATACCAGATCAAGGCTTCAAAGAGAAGCTGCTGAGATTGAATTTATTTGCAAATTGGGTTGCATTGCTTCAGGACTTAATAGGGGCATTGGATTTTTCTCTCATTACAACAGGTGATTTGACCTTACCTTCCTCTGTATGCTGTTCCCCAGTGTTTGAATCTTTAAAACTGTTTTGGTTTGCTGTTACAGTGTGACCTGTTCCCATGACTTACACTCCCCTGCATTTATTTCCTCCCTTTCTATAGTTCTTCCATCTTCAAAGTGCCTGGCGAAGTGGGATTTTCTCCCACAAAAGCTCATGCAATAAATAAATGTGTTGGTCTTTAAGTGCCACAGGACTTCTTGTTTATTTATAGAATAGAAGTGAAACAAATACATTGTCTTCAAAAGTGAAAGTTGGAGACACCATGGGATGATCTTAGCAGCTAGTGAAGGAAGATGCAACTCTGATTCAGTATAAAATATGCCAGGTACAAGAAAAATAAATAGCCATGAAAAAGTAAGGAGAGAAATTATGCTGAAGGAAACCAAAAAACAGAAAACATATCCTGAGATTTTTGGACATGTACTCGTTCTACAACAATTAATGAAAAAATCTGCTGAAGTAAAACAAAAATTCATAGGTAAGCAAGAAAAAAAATAAGTGGAATAGCAATACAGTTTTTTTCTCTAAATGAATTGTTTGCAAAGGAAATAAGGACCATTCTTTTCCAATTCAAATCTAAGTCCTGTTGCTATACATGAGCTCCTATAGTTAAATTAAGGATGTTTACAATGCACAGGTACATGCTGTTTATTAATATTGTTAATTAGGGATTTAAATCTTTCCCTTCTGAAAGAGAACTGTAAAGAAATTTAATTCTCAATATTCTTAAATCCCTCATTATAATATTAACAATAATCAGATAAAGTAAAGTTAAATGATTCAGTGAATCAATTTAAATTTCAAAACAGAGAAATTGTAAGTCAGAGCTTCTTGGCTCCAATATCAGCATTAGTGCTTTGAAACATCTCTGGAGAAAACTTCTATGTAATTTCATGTTTTTCTCAGTAGGCTACCTTCATATTCAGTTTTCTATAGTCAGTTCATAGAAAAATGTTTAAAAATCAATTACCAAGGTATTTCAGAAGGGATAGAATAGAGCTATTTCTTCTTTTAAAAACTGCTATACAAAGACCTATCTGGTGCCAATAAAAACCCTTTACAACAAATTGTTCCCAAAGTTTTAACTGTATTACTCTGCTTTGAATTATATTTCCAATAAGATGGCTGTATCTAGGTTTATGGGAAATGCTAAACAGTATGCTTTCTTTACTCTGATGATTCATGGGCTTTGATTCAGAGAAGCTTCCTTTTCATCTTCAATATGAACAGTTTTGAAGTGTACAAAAGTCTAATTTGGATTTATTGTCTCTTATATTTACATAAGGCTGGTATCAAAAACTAAGATCAATAAGGAATATTTACAACTTCACCAAGATATAAGATACAATCGTTTTCATGAGACCCCCCTAGAAATACTTTTAATTTGGACATTTCTCTTTCACAACATGCTATGATTAATGTTTAATGCTTGCTTGAGAATAAAGAGGTCTTCTGGAAAGAGAGTAAAAACGTATATTCTGCATTGCTATTAGAATGATGTATTAAAAGCATGCTTGTAATTTAGAGGCAGGATGCAGTGAAGAGCACTGTGACCCACTACTAAAAGTCTCTCTCTTCGCTGCACTGACCTTCTGCTTTTTGCTGCCACGGTTCATAGATGAGAAAAGAAAACCTGGAAATTGAATCAGTCAACACCGCTGGAAGCAGGTAGGTATTACTGACTCCAAACTACAAAACAGAAAACACTGTCAAGCAATGGCAGTGAGAAATTTGCTCTAACCCTTTCATCTAACTATGAAGCAACTGTGTTTCAGGAAAATTATGATAAGCTGAAAATACAGAAAGGGGAATTATATAAAACATAAATAAAACAGAAACAGATACAGGGGATACAAATATGCAAATATGACTCTTTGAAGACTTCTGGAAAATCTTCTTATGGAGGTATCACACCAATAAAACAACTTGATTTGCACATTTCTTTGATGGGTTTTCAGGCTGCCATTTGAGGTTGCATCAGCATAACACAAAGCCACAAAGGCTGTTGCATTCTGCACAATAAGACTGCAGTGCAGAATGAATGAAAACAGATCTCTTGTTGCTGTTTCCCCAGGAAAACCGAACGTCTATGAAAATTGCAGATACTTTTAGGCCATTGTAAATATTCAAATTTTGTGCTATTATTATCAGAATGGCTTAATCAGCTCAACGATGGCTATTTAAATGACAATGTGTGTAGCTTTTGATACTGAATGCTGCAATTGATTGTATATTTCATTGTTTCATTTCTCAGTGGGAACACCTTCCTTGAGATTAAAAGAGGCATTCTGAGCTCAAATTCCACCATGTTTCGTCTCTTCCCTCCCCTGAAATTTTCCAGAGAGGCAGCATCCCTTTTTAGAAGCTCAATTTGCACCTGCTAAATTCCAATGCGTTTTTTGGCTCTACCTAATAAAATAGAGGGGTGAATTGAGTGTGTAGCCCCCCCCACCTCCCCAAGCACTGAGCAGCAGAACTTGCTAGTTGTGGGTGGGAAGGCATAAGCAACATCTTAAAAGACTGTGCACCTGAGTGTTGTCGGAGCATTCTTCCCCCTCCCAATAGCAGTTAATTCCCATTTTGCAATAGCAGCCTGGGTTCTAGTGGTACAATGTGGCTCTAACCTTTTGGTATCTTAGGCTATGTCTACATATGCAATTTTAGTTTGGACTTGCTAGTCTGATCTAAAGAAGTCCAAGGTTTGTCTGAACTAACTTCTGGCTAGTTCGAACTAACAGCGCGTTCTAGTTTGAACTAAAACTGTAACAGCCCAAAGGAAAAGAGGGCTCCAGAAAGACTTTTTTTCAAATGGTTGGGGTTAGAGACTACCAAGAACCCTAAGACCTACTTCTCACATATTTTTGCTAGCAAATGTTAGAGGATGAGATGTGTCAGAAAAAAATTCAGAAACAGAGAAATGGATGTTCAGCCCTAGCGGTTGGACTAGTGGCAGTCAGGCCTAGTGGTCAGGCTGGCAACCTGAGTCAGAGGCCAGAGTAGGAATTAGGAACCTTGAGCAAGGTTGGAATAAGGCAAGAGAGGGAAGAATATGTGAGAACCAACAAACGGAGGGAGAGGTGCTGCTGAGGTAGAGACTTGAAGTAAGATTGGAATAGCTGCTCCCCTTAGCAGCCTATATCCCTGGCCTTGGGTCACCTGGTTAGAGCTTCATCTGTGGAGTAGCTGGATGGTGGACATAGGCCAGTCAAGTAATGAGGTTGAGAGATGACTCATCAAACTGAGGAGCATTTCTCAGGCTCAGAGACCATCACCAGGCTCATTATTCACACAAAAACACAACTATTTCCATTGGCAAAATTGATACAAAAATAGAGAGAGTGAAAATTTGTGAACTTTTGCCAACCATTTTCATCTCTAAAATTTGTGAAGGGAAACCAGGGAATTTCATGCATCTCTGATAAGGCTGAGGACAGATTTTCTTCACCTTAAACTTCAGTAACTGGTAAAGAATATATGATAAGTTGATGAAACTTCCTGATGAAGCACAACTTCAAGGGGAATTCATTAGAAAGGAAAAAGTCAGGGAACACTAGGAATAAATGCAAATGAGATACACAGATTTTTGTTTAGAGAAACTCAGGTAATGAGGCTAGGAACCAAAAATCACAATTCAGTTTCCTTGATCATAGATTGTAATACACTCATCAGGGATACTTCAGAGATGGTCATGGATAAAGCTCTAAAAATATATTTGGCAGGCATGCTAGCTATCCATCTCAATCTAGATAGCTATATGGTTCCCATCTTTACAGTATCTGAGCACCCAGCCATGCTTAACTGCAGTAAAAACAAACGATTCTGGTATTGCATAAATCAACTTTTAAGTAAAAGTCAAAGCGTTTATTCTGCCAGCACAAAAGTACTAGAGAGAGTGTCAGAATATTACACAGAGGTCACCTTATCATAGGGAAGAATATTCTAGAAATTAACAAAGAATAGCTGCAGGAAATTTGGAGAGGAACATCAGGGTCTTTGTGAAGCAAAAAGATTATGGAAATTAGCAAGCTTATCAATGTACAGGAAGGAGCAATGAGAGGTCATAGAGTCCAGTCCCCTGAACTCATGAATCAAGTACCCTCTTAAACCATTCCTGATAGGTGCTTGTCTAACCTCCTCTTAAAAACTTCCAATGATGGAGACTCCACAACCTGCCTATGCAACTTATTCCAGTGCTTAATCACTCTGACAGTTAGGAATTTTTTTTCCCAATGTCCAACCTAAACCTCCCTTGCTGTAATTTAAGCTCATTGCTTCTTGTCCTATCATCGGTGGTTAAGGAGAATAATTTTTCTCCCTCCTCCTTGTAACAAACTTTAAGGTACTTGAAAACTGTTACGCCCTATCTCAGTTCCCTCTTTTCCAGACTAAACAAACCCAGCTCTTTCAGTCTTTCCTCGTAAGTCAAAACAATGAGAGTCCTATGGCACCTTAAAGGCTAACAAATTTCCTTGGGCCAAAGCTGATGTGGCATCAGATGCAATATATTTGCTCTTTTCCAGTGCTCTGGGACCTGCCCAGTCTCCCTTGATTTTTCAAAAGATAATACCTAATGGTTCAGCTATCTCCTGAGTCAGCTCCTTGAGTATTCTGGGGTGCATATCATCAGGCCCTGTTGACTTTAAGATGTCTCACTTGTCTAAATAATGTTTAACTTGTTCTTTCCTTATTGTAGCTTCTATCCTATCCCATTTTTATGCCCTCCGTATGTCAGGTATCCAATTGCCACAAACCTTCTTGGTGAAGACCAAAACAAAAATAATTAGTCCCTCTGCCATTTCCACATTTTCTGTTATTGTTTCTCCCTTTCTTTGAGTAACAGTCCTGCGCTGTCCTTGGTCTTCCTTTTGTTTCTATTTGAAAAATAGGTTCTTTTGTACTCTTTATGCCTTCAGTTAGTTTGATCTTGGCTTGTGCCTTGGACTTTCTGATTTTCCCCTACATAGCTGTATTATTTGTTTATAGTCATCCTTTGTGAGTTGTCCTACTTTCCACTTTTTGTAGGACTCTCTTTATTTTTAGATTATTGAAAAATCTCCTGGTTAAGCCAGCGTGGTCTCTTGCCATACCTCCGATCCCTCCTACACAGTGAAATAGTTTGCTCTTGTCCTTTTAACACTATCTCTTTGAAAAGGTGCCAACTGTCTTCAGTTGTTTCCTCTTAGATATGCTTCCCATGAGATCCTACCTTCCAACTCCCTGAGTATGCTAAAGTCTGTCTTCTTGAAATCCATTGTCCTTATTTTGGTGTGCTCCCTGTTACCATTCATTCCTTAAAATCACAAACACCACTATTTCATGATCACTTTCATCTAAGTTACCCTCCACTTTCAAATTCTCAACAGTTCCTCTCTGTTTGTCAAAATCAAACTGAGAATGGCTTCTCCCCTAGCAGCTTTCTCCACCTTTTGAAGTAAAAAAAAATGTTTCCAATACATTCCAAGAAATTGTGAGACAATCTGTGCCTTGCTGTGTTATTTTCCCAACAGATGTTTACGTAGTTGAAGTCCCCCATCACCACCATGTCCTGTGCTTTGGATGATTTTGTTAATTGTAGAAAAAACCCTCACCCACCTCTTCTTCCTGGTTAGGTAGTCTACTACTGACTACCTAACCAGGAAGAAGAGGTGGATGAGGTTTTTTTAGTAGATCCTACCATGACATCACCCTTGTTTTTTTACTCCTTTTATTTTTACCCAGAGACTTTCAATATGTCTATTTCCATCTCAACCTCAGTCCAAATATATTCATTTTCAATAATGCAAGGCAACAGCACCTCCTTCCCCCCCCCCCGCCTATCCCTCCTAAGCAAGCTGCACTCTGTTATATATTAATATTCCAGTCATGTGCATTATCCCTCTAAGTCTCTGTGATGCCACTATGTCACAGTGGTGTTTAGTTACTAGCATTTTTAGTTCATCCTGCTTATTCCCCATACTCCTCACACAGCTCACCACAAAGCTTTGGCAGTTAGTATGTGTCAGCTTACGTGACCACAAAAACTCATGCAATAAATAAATTTGTTAGTCTTTAAGTGCCACAGGACTCCTCGTTTGTTTTGTTAAACTAGACTGACACAGCTATCCTTTGGAATTTATACAGAGTGTAACTTTATATTCCAAAAACAGCCCATACAAATTTCAAAGGGCAGAAATGGTCACTGGATGTATGAGGTATTCACTGGGAGGACTATGCTTTTCCAAGGACAACGATAAGTGAAATGCTGAAATCTTTATACTTATCTGCAAGATAGTAACAGGAATTGCAGTGTAAAATAAATAGATACAGCAATAAGAACAAATTTAATATTTTAAGCAGTTAAATGCTGTTAGCTAGTAACATCAATACAGTTAAATGGATGAAAAAGGTAACAACAGGAGTAGGAATGGGCAACAGTATGGTTTTATGGGGCCAGATTCTCTTAGCATGGTTAAATTTCCCTTTGAGCTGCTGGAGTGGTGCAAAGGGACCTTAAAGCATCCTTACTTCAGCAGCTGACTCCCCCCTTGCTGTGTAGGCAATATTCTGGAGAGGAACAGGAGCACAACACCCACTAGCAATCCAAGGTTGGCTTTAAATTATGATGGCTTCCATGACTGCCCCCAGGATTGGCAGAAGAGTAGAAATAGGTAAAAACAGTCATTGCCTCTTGGAGCATAAGTTTGGCATTAGCTGAGGATTCAGCTCAGAATCTGTTTAAGGCCAGATGGAACCATGACGTTATTTAGCCTGACCTACCATCTAAATCAGGTTGCCACACCACCCAGCACCCACATGTGAACCCCAACAATCAAAATTAAACCGAAGTATTACAAGCCTCAAGAGTCTCAAACCATTATGCGCCACAGACAGAGAATAGGAGGAGCGGACATGCATCGCTGTACAAAGCAGAGAAATGAATAATTGTGATGTGCCCAGATAATCCTGACAAGTGATGCCTGCCCACACTACAGAGGAAGATGAAACCTGGTCCATCTGAATTACTGCAAATCTAATGGGGGGAGGGATAAAATTCCTTAGGAAGGACCCCACAGATGGTCATGAATTTGACGATGAGCATTTGAACAAGAACAAATGAGCAAAGTGTTTGCGAGGAAGAATGTTTAGTGGCACCTCTGAGCCTTGGCCTAGCCCACTGAATGTCTCATTTCCAGCTGTGGCCATCCCTGATGCTTCAGAGAAAGGAAATAAAAAACCAAGGAGAGAAAATATGGGGGGAAGGGGCAGAGATCCTCTCCTGACCACTGCTAGTAGATGGCTGAAACTGAAGCATGAGTTTTTAGAAACACAATGTAGAACAGAAGTGAACCTGATATGAGGATAAAGTCTGTTGCCAGGGTCTGCCTTTACAAAATCAGAAGTCATTGTTGACTTGGTTTTGATTAGCCTTTAATTTAATTTAAACAGAACCAACTCATAATCACTTGACCCAAGGCTATTTCCTATGAACAACCTTCTATGATGTCCTCACTGCTTACTGAAAGTATGTCTAAAATTGTATCATCTCTTGATGGCTTGGTGACAATTTGATGAAGAAAATTGCCATCTGCTATCACATTCAGGAGCAACTAAGCCCTGCCACTATTAGCAGCAAGTTATTCAGGTTTTATTCTGTGTAGCTACACAAGATGATGATTATGCATTCATCCTTACAGTATCTAAGCAGCTATGGCATTATTTACAGCTTGTATTTTCTCCACACTATTAAACAGTTATTTCAGAATATTCAAAAATAAAAATATTCTTGCCATTTAAAAGGATTCAGGTTGGGATGTTATTCTTGTCTTTCGTGGGCAGGCAAACACCTGTCCTGTTCTCACATAAGACAGTATCTCATAATTGGCAGGATCTGCATTTCTGTCTAATGGTTTGGTCCAGCTGCTATTTCGACAAGGAAATCAATCCAGACTCAGAAACAGGTTTCCACGTTCAGACAATACAGAAAGAAGATTTTACCCCAAATGAACTTTATTTAACATTTGCTTAGATTGTTTACCATCTGTATCAATTAACACTACAATGTGTTTTACCTACTTTTTTCAGAAAGTATCGATCGCATTATTGCAGTTACTAACCTGTAAAATTATAAGCAATTAAGTAAGCAAGCTCCTGTTTCCAATATTCTTTATATACTTAATGGCTACAAAGTCTCTGACTTTTTTCTTAAGGTGATGAAACCTGTTCATTCACTTATCATACATTTTAAAATATTTTCATAACACTTAACCCTATGTGGTGTTTCAACATATCAGAAATAATGTCAAATAAAGACCAGGGCTAAAGATGTTGAAAAAAGGTCAGTGGGCACATTCAAAATTTTTACCATTTTGTTTTTGTAAAACAATAATATTGAGATGGCTGCCATCCTGACGGACATTGGAGATTAAACCTTCACAGTTAAAAGCATGAGATTTACGACCTGAGCCAAAGAGTCATAACCTCCAATAGAGAGCTGTAACAGCCTCACACCCTGTGTGGATTATACAGAGAGGGACACACTACATCCACTGATCAGTGGACAACCCATTATTGTAGTTTGTGTGTTACTTTGCCCAGAGAACATCACAATAATGCTAATTATTCAGAAGGGACTGGTACAGACACCTTTACTCACTTTCACTGTAGTATCTTAGTCCATAATTAGTCTGAGTGACTTTCATGAGATACATCATGGGAGAGTACACATCTTATCTTGAGTAAGGGTATCAGAATATGGCCCAAAAGTAGCTGAGAAGATTTTCATTGGGCACCACTGAATATTTTTATCTGGGGATATAGAAAATTCCCAGATTGTTCAGGATTGCATAGAAAAAGGGATAGGACAAGAGGAGCCCCTTCATTCTAAGTACTCTCGCGTTGACAGACCGTACATATATTATCCAGAATTGTTACCATATTGGACCAAAGTCTGCTCTAGTCTCAAGTAGGGGAACTTGCATCTGAGCTTTGCCATTAATTAGCCCAGGGGCATATCCTTCAGCAGTGCTTTTTCTTTTGTTAAAAAAATTAAAGTGATGCTGGTACTCTCCTTTCCCCTCTTGATCTCACCCCCCCCTTTCAGCTGGGCAATGGGTACAGCAGAAAAGGTGCCAGTATGCTGTACCCTTGTGTACGATCACAAAAAAACCCACTGTCCTTCAGACACTGCTGGTTTACTCTACGTAGCTTCTACGCATCAGAATTAAGAGACCAGTATCAAGACAAGAAGGTTCATTCCCTGCCATCTCTATTCTGCTCAACAGCCCCTTCTTCCCCTTACACGTCATGGCACAAGTGTAGCGTATAAGGTAGTTTGGGACCATCTCCATGATGATGAAGTTTACAGTGGGTGCGTATTAAAACCTTATGCGCACTTTCAGTGCAAAATCTTTCTGCAATCCACCTTGAGCACTTCCATCAAAAATATGAGTGAATGAAAATTACACTACATTCAGTTCCAAGCTCTTTTGCTTTCCTGGACTCCATTCTCCTCTCTGATATACACATAGAGTTCTCACTGTCCTCCAACATGCATGCTCAGTGGAGAAAACACCTTAATCTTTCAATGAGGCCTTGTTTTCATTAGACTTTTGTCAACACCAGTTATATTAAGGATCTAAAAGCACTATAATGACATTGCCTGTCATGTTCATACACTGCTTCCTCTGTCAGTGGAGCACATCCATACCTGGTGCTCTAATACTGACAATGAGAACAGGTGTACTGGGTAGCTATCCTACTGTACAACTCACTTCTGCAGCTAGGATTCATGGGAAGGAGGAGAGGATCACAGTGCACCATGGACGAGGGGCTCCATGTCATGATGCATTTTTTTATCTGGTCAATCATTCCACGGCTTTCTGATTGTGTTTTATGGCATTTTTCAAACAACCCCCATTTACTGTGCACCTGCTGTCTCTGTCTGAAGAAAAGAATCCTACTTCTTTTCTTCACAGTTGTGGTCAGTGTTATGAACATGTTGCAGATGGCCATGTGGTATGTTATGGTGTACTCCCAACATAAACAGCAATCAGAAGTGTGCCATGGAAAAACACCACTAGATTACTTTCCGGCTTCCATGGAGCAGCTGTGCATGGTGGACTTTCACTTTCAGATTCAGAAAATAAAGACTGAGTAGTGAGGTTGCCTCCTTATTCAGATCTGGGATAATGAGCAGTAGATGGAGAATTTTCAGATGCTGAAAGCCATTTTCTTGGAAGCATGTCTGGCACTTGCCCAGGATGAAATCCATGCACATCAAAATCAGAGCTGCATTCCCAGTAGAGAAATGCATGTCAATCACTGCGTGAAAGCTGGGAACTCCAGCTACTGGCTGGGCACAATCAGTCTGGAGTTGAAAAATCTGCTGTTAGAAATGTTTTAATGCAGGCATGCAGGTCATTAATCATATTTTGCTCCAAAAGGACAGGGATTATTGGACATATGTATGAACTAGTAGTTGGCTTTTCCACAATGGGACTCCCAAATGGCAGCAGGGCAATAGATGGTGTACCTATCCAAGTTCTGGCCTCAGGCCTTATTTTGATGGAGTTCATCAATGGAAAGGAATACTTCTCTATCATATTGCAGGCACCTGTCTCTCACCAAAGCTGTTTTATGGACACAAAGTGGTAAAGGAAAATGCATGATGCAGACATCTTTGGAAACACTAGTTGTTACAGAAAGGTGCAAGTAGGGACACCCCTTCCAGAGCAGATTAGAGTGGGGGGATATTGAAATCCCTTTATTGGTCCTGGGAGAGCCAGCTTATCCCTTACTCCCATCGTCTGGCACAGGCCAGCTGTGGATGTCTAGCTGCTCTGTAGACAGACTGTTGGAAGACTCCCAGGAATATGGGCAAGGAATTTTTTGATGTATAAACTCTATTCAGCAAAGTAACAATCTGTTCTATTTTACTCAACTAGATTATTCTACCCTAGCCTAAAGAAAACATAGTTACCTTTCATAAAAGATTTGGCTTTACAATTTTGATTTTATTTATATTAACCTAATTAGCTGAGAATACATACAGAGCTCAAATCCTCACTCGATACTCACATATTCAGGTCCTTAGTTTCTGCCAAGCCAACTGAGTAGCTTTAGTTAATAGCTCTTCCACCACCCCCAAGTGTATGTTTTGCCCTCCCTAAATGTTTCCGTACCAATCAATTACTAAATCTAAATTAAATGTTTATTGGAACATTTAATTTTCAGCATTCCCAATCAAGGCTGTTCTCTGTGACTCTGCAAGTAAACTGGAAGGTTTTGTACGTGACCGTGATTACTAATTAGACATAAAGGTTTGAATGGGAGTGTGCAGTTTAAACACTTGAATCTGGATGCAATTTTACTCTATCAGTGCCACAGAAAAAATGAGATGAAGAAAAAGTGTTAGAGACGAATGCATTGATTCCACTGATCTTTAAATCAATCAATCAATCAAATCATAGGGCTGGAAGGGACCTTGTGAGATCATCGAGTCCAACCCCCTGGGAATTGAACCCAGGACCAATGAGGATACCAGATCTAGACTAGCAAATATTTTGAAATAATTCCAGTGATTTTTACACTTAGAAGTCAGTTTGGAAATATGGACAATTAAAAGACAAAACAGAGCTGAATAATTAATCTTCAGTACATATAGCATTATAGGGAAAATAATGGAAGTTACAATCCTGGGCACTTTACATTCCCTTCAGCCCTGCAGGGATTTTTTGGGTCTGTTGAACAAATCTCACTGAGTAATTGTAATATTGTGTTCTGGCAATGGAAGGGTCTCCTATCCACAGGAAAGGAAGGAATTTGATAGGGTTAGACCTGTGATACATTTCAGAAAGAACAAAGATTGACAATACCATAGATGGTGAGATTGAAGGATAAGTCTGCAGTTATCTTCTCTGTTCTTGAACTTCCTTATTTCATGGCCTAGTAGTCCAAGGAACCAGAATTCCAGAGTTCACACACAGGCTTCAACTGGTCCCTTTGCAACCTGGGGTAAATGGCTCAAAAATTCTAACTGTTTCTCCATCTCTTTAAATGGGGATAATATTAACTGGTAACTGCTAGGTCTCACATGGGTATTTGACAGGGAATGTTTATACAATGTTTTCTCTACCCATTCTATTTAAAAAAAATTATGAATAAAAATGAAATAAAGCTAGTCAGAAAAAAAGCCATGTTTAATATAGTACACAGATAAAAAAGGTCTCGTTTATGAGGATGGCAGAAGTTAACCCAAAACCTTTGGCTGTTTGTTCTATTTGGTGGATTACTTAAGTAATTACTTGGAGATTAAGTAAAAGTAACATGAAGTAAGGAAAAGGTAGAAAGGAGAGAATGTATCAGTAATCAGTTCTATTCTTTTTTTGTTGTTGTTGTTTAAAAAAAGAGGGCCAGTACTTGGTCAGGTACCTGGGGCCCTGATGGTAGTGGTGGGAGCCAGGGCTGCATTGCTGTGGGGGAAAAAAGGTGCTGGTACTCAGTATCCCTCAGTATCATCATAAAAAAGCCCTGCCTTTAATTATCAGTGTCTGGTGGTGAAAGAGAGATGAAGTAGCGACACCTTAGTAAGTGATATTTATGGTATAAAGTCTATAGAATTTTTTAGGAATTCCGGAGATAACAGTATGAACTTTTTCATTCACAGTATTGAGATCTCTGGCATCCATTTGCTTAACGATGCAGTGGTGCTAGGGAGCTCCTTTAAAGAGTGTTTTTAAGACTGTTCTTTTAAAGCTGGATTAAAATGCTTTGAAGATGAAGAGAGCTGAGTATCACCATTTGGACTGGGTCAGATGTTATTGCCTCTGCATTCAGTTGAAGCTCTGCCAATTACCCTAAAGGGAGTAAGACTTAGTTCTGTATTAGCTGCAGTTTAGGTGAAAGGCACTGTTTCTGCAAGGTCCAGGATTCAATTATTATGCAGGCACCAAGGAGCGTGAAAGGAAAATAAAACATAGTTTTCATTAGATATTTCTCATCAGCTGCTGAAGCGTAGAAAAATTGTCTGCTATCCTGCATCAACGAGAGTTGATTAAATCATTCAAATTTCTACATAAAACAAACCCAAAATGTTGGATTATTGAGCCCTGTGAAATACTGAGAATTTTCTCCATCTTAATTGCAACAAAATTGACAAACATGGGTTCTTACTGCAGCTCCCCATGTAGACTCACTTGGGTGTAGAATCCACTTCAAGTGGCAGAAAAGTCTCCCACCTTAACTCTTCAAGGGTTGTGCAATTAAACACTCAAGCTTGGTTTTATGAGAACACCTTCAATGTGACCTACTGCACACTACTTATAAATAGAAGAGATAACCAAAGCGAATTTCTAGTTGCCAGTTTTGTGTGCTCAAGTTTTTTTTGGTGACATGCACAGATCATAATAATATACAGTGCAATAAGGTAGAGTGCAAAGAGCCAAATCTCTACTAATTATGCCCCAAAGTTCAAGTAACATACAGACAATTCCACATTGTATATACAGAAATCCTTTCCCACTAGCAGTCTATAGTTGGCTCTGCTAAGTGCTAATGCCTCCTGACAGCTGAGGGTTATAAAAACCTCACACGTCATGTATCAAAGTTCAGTTAAAGAAATCATAGTTTTGGTTTTGATTTTGGTCTTTTACATTTCTGACATCTCAAGGTGCTGTGCACCATATTCCAATTTATGTGACAACGCAGTGTGTGACTGACACGAGTGGCAATGAGGGAGACAAGCTATGTGAAGTGATACATTTTACTGGTGCAACTTCTGCTCATGGAAGAGACATTTGGAGCTATACACAACTCTTTGTCAGGTCTAGAGAAGGTAACCAGAGCATTAGAGCTAAGCAAAAGATGGGACAGATTGTTAATTACAAGGGATTTAACAAAGTGTGCGCCAAAGAGTTGGGAGACAGTAGCATGTATTACAAATGGTTAGGATGAGCCATAAAACAAGTTTCTCAAGTCCATGGTTTTTAGTGCCCAACAGTTATGAATTTAAGATTGCAAGCTTAACTTTTGAAAATACTATGTAAGTTTCTTTTGGGGGAAGGGGTGAAAGATCAGAGAGACAAACTGACCCATCAAGCGTGTCTCATTTGCGACCAGAAGTACACAATCAGGCTGCAGCAGAGAAATAAAAAAGTAAATACAGCTCAGTACTGTGTTAAAAATACTAAAAAATAAAGGCAACGTTTATAAAACAAATTTGACCAAGTAAAGAAACTGTTTTCTTACTTGTTTCATTTAAATTAAGATGATTTAAAAGAGCATTTTTCTTCTGCACAGTAAAGTTTCAAAGCTGTATCAAGTCAATGTTCAATTGTAAACTTCTGAAAGAACCATCATGACCTTTTGTTTGGAGTTACAAACATTTCAGAGTTATGAACAACCTCTATTCCCCAAGGTGTTGGTAACTCAGAGGTTCTACACTAATTATGATAAATGTCACTAAAAATCCTTTTCCCTTTTTTCAGTCAGCAGCTATTCTAATTAGACTTGATATTCATGTAAACATGGAAATCTTTGACCATATTATAATCAGAGGATGAATCTATTTGCTGTTTCTACAGCAGCCTTTGGATTGTCTTGTGCAATCTAATTCAGTGAGTGCTATGAGAAAGATCAAAACCTGCACGATTGCCACAACTAATGGAAATTATCCTTCCTTGTAAGTCACTGGGTTGTGTTTTCAGAAGAGAAAATCTTACGCTCTATTTCTGATGCTGCAGTGTAGACAGCAACAAATCTCTGTCTAGTCAAAAATCCTTTACAATATGGCCTAATGCTAGCCACAAGAGAGCTAAGGAATAACGGGAGGGGGATTTATTTGAAGTTATGGAAGGTCCAAATCAGAAAAGGTTCCATTTGTTCCGTTTAGGATGGTATTGCGTAATAACCACACCCAGATCTGTTAAACCATCACCAAATATTTCTGATTAACTCTACCACACTGGTCATTTGCAGTTTGTCAAAGAACAGTGAACTTGCTTCTCCTTTTGGCTTACTGCAAAATTAAAACCAACTTGAAGTACACATGGAGTTAGAAACATTTTTCCCATTATCAAAGCTGGAAGACAACCACTACAAAGTGTTCCTGTTTCAGTACTTTAGGTCATTAGGTACTTAAAATCAGATGGAGAACAACAGAAGCAAAAGGAAAGAACATGCTGCTGCAATGCTCAGCTTAGCTGATTTAGCAAGGCTCCCTAGTAACAAAAGTAGCTACATTTATTAATATGCTGCAGCTCCAACGATGTGGAATGTTTCCCATTGTTTTAAAAGAGAAGATTTTAAAATAAACTTGCTGATTTACTGGGAACCCTCTTCTGCCACCCTTTCTTACACTAAAAAATCCTAGGGCTACTTTCAGAGAAGGCAACATTCAGTATCAACATGCAAGAATCAGAATTGAGCTCTTGGAAATTAAAAAAAAATCACTGAACTCAAGATACTTGGATTCTAAACCTAACTTGTCACCATGAGGTACCTTTAAAGTGACCAATTTATGACAAAATACATAATAGTATATTTAGTTTGGTATATAAAATGACTGTGCTGCCATGAAATATTCTCATTTTTATTGCCAGGGCTTTAATATTTACGTTGCTGTCAACAGCAGTAACACACACACACACACACACACACACACACACACTTCCCCTCACCCTCCTAAACCGTAAAAGCCACATTCAACTCAGAGCTTTCTTCGGCTGCTTTAATTACAGATGTTTAGTCTGTTTCCTTTCTCATTACTTTTTAACTAAATTAAATGCCTGCCTTTTGCTGTCCTTTCTTCATTAGTTGCCCCATAATTGATTTTTATTATCTTACTAAAGATAAGATTTTGCAGTAGATTGCAGTTTACAGCTGAAACAGTTCACTTATGCTAGGAATTAATGCCGCCACTGAGGCTTTTAAAAATGGCTCTTGCTAGTCTTATGGATCAGAAATCTCCAGCACAGAGCTAGTTGTTAGAAAAATATTGATGAATGGTACACAGTGTACAATGGAAAATAAAAACTAATGCACAGAAGCTTGAGTAACATTAGTAGTGTGCAGTTTTCTTTCAATTATAAAGAACTCTGATCCGAAATAGCTTCCTTGGAGATTGTCTACATGGGTTCCTAACAGAAGCTGCAGATATAATAGTTCCTTTCCTCTTTCCACTCTTGGTCAGCATGGAGAAGAAGCAGCTGGTGAGATAGAGAGAGGGAAAGCAAGGGAAAGAAGAAACAGAATAGTGAGAATAATATTCTTTTCCTCTCCTTTGTTGGTTTGGTAGAACTGATCATGTTCCAGGAGTTAATAGATGGCTGTTTCAAGCCCAAAGGTTTCAGGACAGTTGATCATTTTAATTCACTGGGTGAAGCTGCCTAAGAATGAGAAAAGGGCTTTAAGAAGTTTACATGGTCAGACACTGCATCCAGAATCCTGTTTTATTTTCCCAGAATGTATCCAGTTCACTAGATCCCCCAGAGTACATAGTAGAGGAAACACTTCATCTGAATGAGAGGTTCAGTCTGGCAGGATTGAGTCTGGCATTTTGTCAAGGTAGCAGTCATTCAGCATCCCACCAATAGGTTGCCACAATGCCAGTGCAGCTGTTGGAGTAGCATCAAAATAACAGTAGCTTCTCCCGTTTCTAATGATCTACTTCATTGGGGTATAGTTCATGAAGACAAACAGCTGGTCTGGAACTGCAAGGTCTAGTGACTGTTTGATTGTCCTCCCCAGGCTTGCTGATCAATATGTTCATCATTTGTTTCTTTCAAGAGAAACACTTGTATATTTAACTTGTTAATGACTTATGTAATGGGACCATATCATCACTTTGAAGAGGCTACCTGAGTGATGTTTCTGGATTTCCTTTGGCATGCCAGATCATTTGAATTGTCAGGAATGAATTACTGCCAACTGCATCCACCAGCTTATCTTCCAGTAACTGAATATTCATTTCAGAATGTCTGTTCTAGGTATTTGGAGATCTTTGTTTGCCACAGATGTCAGTATGGAGATATGTGTGAGAGAGAGGGAGAAATATGATATAGAAATAGTTACTCATATTCCTTATGTAACAAGAATAGCGAGTAACCTCCATCCTATCACTTCTTCCCACCATTCTATAGAATGCTGTAGAAGAGACAGGCTTCTGCTAAATTTTATAGGATGGTTCAAAAAAACCTATGGTAAAGTAGTTATTTTCTATTAAACTCTTCCAGAAGGCTGACAATTTCCAGAGGGGTAGCCATGTTAGTCTGTGTACAGCAAAAACAATGAGCGTCCTTGTGGCACCTTAAAAACTAACAAATTTCTTCAGGCATAATCTTTCATGGGCTCCAACCCACTTTGTCAGATGCAGCATGATGCACCTGACAAAGTGGGCTGGAGCCCACAAATGATTACACCTGAAGAAATTTGTTAGTCTTTAAGGTTCCACAGGACTCATTGTTCTTTCAGAAGGGTTATTTTTAAATCTTATATGTTGTCCCTAAATATATCATCTGTTTTATGGTTTCCCAGAAGGGTGCCTCGTTATTGACTTCTGAAGATTATTTGCTGCACTTTTTACACTGATAGTGTAACAGAATAGTCCTTGTGCCTTATTGGGAGTGGTTCTAGAGCACTGAAGAGCCCCAATCTCTACCAAGACTCAGCTAATGGAGATGAAAATGAAGTGTTCCTCGCATTACAAACTAGAAGCTTCTCTAATTAGGCTGGGTCAGTACTTACACCACAAATTCATCAGATATTCATGAGCATCTTTTTATACAACAGGTCAGCAAGTTTATATAAAGTTATGACAGCTGTGAAATGATACATTTCTCAGAATTGTCCCTATCTTAATGCTCCACAGATCTGGCTTCTTATCTAAATCTGTTATGTTTTGCTGGTAAGAGATATATCAAAATGCAGAAGTCCATCATCAGAAGGGTGGAAACAAGGTTAAAATAACCCAACATTACATCAGTAGATTTCTTTTCCAGCAATTTATTATAACAAATGCTATTAATGTTTTCTCAGCTGCAATTCCTGAATCCTCATGGCAATGTGTGAATGGACAAAATCAGATGAAAATGACAGGAGCTGACGATTCAGAAACAGCACCTGGAAGGAGAATACTTCAGGCAAGATGTGTTTGGACATGGATATGAAGAAAATCACTACAAATTAGAAGAAATAATACAGAGATAAATTTACCAAATGCTAGAGAACGACACCCAAAAGAGATGAATCTAATAAATGACACTGCACAGTATGCCAGGGTAATTAGGGGCCTTACCATAGGTCACAAGAATTTACGAAGTTAAACATGCTTTTGTCTCTATTCAAGCTGTTACAGGTTATGATGAGAGCAACCCCTCTCCACATAAATCCATCATCATCCTCAAAGAGCACAGTATTTGTGAAGACCACTGTGTTTGGTGCTTTGGAAATCTGCATACCCCACTTTAATCAAGGTGGTATAAATGGAAGAGGTGTAACTGCCCCACAGACTGATTTTTTGAGACTAAGCCCTAGTCTACACTCAGCTGAGTTTTCGGTGGCAGTCAACCAGCATTTAAGCAAGGCATGTAAAATGCCTTGTGCAAATGCCAGTGACTTTGTAAAGCCACCGGAGCACACTAGGGAAAGCCAGCCGCAAATGCCTTGCAAGTGGCTTTCTCCTATGTTTCCTGGAGTCAGGATTTCTGGCATTGACTTCCAGGAGTGAAGCAGTGAGTTCATACCCTCTGCTAAGTGCTCCTGGAATGCCAGGCTGACGGCGGTGATTTTGCTGTTGTCAGTATAGACATAGCCTAGGACAGAGCCCTTAAGATATATGCATTGGCGTCAGCAAGATGTCTTGTTCTTTGATCTGGGCAAATAACTAATTTTCCAGTTTGCTGGCAATTTCAAATAATTGACTCAAACCAATTTTTTTTTAAAAAAAAGCTTGGTGACCCCAAAAAGAAAAACAAATCATTTTGAGTCACATGAAACATTTTGCTTTGACAACTCTAAATATTTGGTTTCAATTTTGATTTTGACCATTTTTAAATATTTGATTGGTTAATCATATAAAATAAAAGAAAATCTTGAAATAAAAAATTCTGCAGTGTATCTGTACCCTGTCTTCTGTGTAAAAGAGAACTCACTAGGTGAGACATCTGAACAGAGTTACTACAGCATCCACCATGGTGCTGCAACATGCTACCAAAGACACCAGTCTCTGCATCTGGTGCCCCAATGGAAGAATTTTATAGAGCATTGCAGGACAGGAGAAGCCAAGCTGTAGAAAACCGGAAGGGCTGCATGGTATCTGAGGGGAGGCCACATGAAGTAGGGAACTAAAAACCTGAATAAATGATGGGTCAAAATTAGCTGTTGTCTCTCCTAAATCCTGAAGTCATCATGAGTAGTTTTCTCAAACTCCTGCTCAATGTGCAGCAGCAGCAGGAAAAATGCTAATAGAATGTTAGGAATATTAGGAAAGAGATAGATAAGATAGAAAATGTCATGATGCCTCTATATAAATCCATGGTACATCCATACCTTGAATATTGTGTATAGTTCATGTTGCTTCATTTTTTAAAAAAAAGCTAGAATGGGGAAAGTTTTAGAGAAAAGCAACACAAATTATTAGCAGTATGGACTAGCTTCCATATGAGGAGACATTAAAAAGACTGGGACTGTCCAGCTTAGAAGAGAGATAACTACAGGGAGATATGATGGAGGTGTGTAAAATCATGGGCACATTATTTGTCCTTTCACATGAGGCAAGAACTAGGGGTCACCCAACAAATGAACAGGCAGAGGATTTAAAAAAACATAAGGAAGTTTTCATTCACTCAAGGCACAGTCAATCTTCGGAACTCATTGCCAGGGATGTTGTGCATGGCAAAAGTATAACCGGATTCAAAGAAGAATTGGATAAATTCATGGAGGGTAGGGCAATGAAAAGCTATTAGTCAAGATGGTCAAGGGTGCATCCCTATGCTTCAGGCATTCCTAAACTGCCAGAAGCTGGGGTTAGATAGCAGGTGATGGATCTCTTGAAATTTCCCTCTTCTGTTCTTTCCCTCAGAAGCATTTGCCAATGGCCACCATCCAAAGACAGGATGGAGGGTTAAATGGGCCATTGGCCTGAACCAGAATGACCATTCTTATGTTATATTACATAAAGTGGACAATGAATGGATACAAAGAACCGCTCCTTGTACAGAACTCAAAGGTTCATGGTGCTTCTACTGCTGCATTTGTCTAGTAGCTGACATAAACATCTGTATCTAGTAGCCCTGTTGACATAAATGCTCTGCAGCTCAACCCCAAACCAGATGTATTACAATGTATAAAGAAAGCATTATTTTCCCTTCTTGGCTCATGCAAACACTACAAATGCAATATAGGTCCCTCAATAAATCAGTTTTATAAAACTTAAGTAATTTTAATACCAGCTGAAACTTTCTCTCTTGCAAACAAAGCCAATTATTGAGATGCAAAGAAATTTCACTGTGACAGATTACTATTTCTGATGTCATACAGACAGAACTTCCTGTCTCTTAATTAACTTCAGACTACTGGCTAACTTTTCTGGCTGTCTATATAGTGGTAATACGATGCATAAGATCTTGCTATGGAAATATGGAACCAAGTAACTTCAGCTGAGACTCCTTGATTACACCAGAAGTATCGTACATACATCCAGTCAACAACTGAGTGCAGAAACTCACGAATGCCACACAACATCTCACTGTCAATTTAATGAAACAGTTATTGCCTTTTGGCACCCAAGCAGCTCTTCTCCATATCTTAGCTCTCTCCTTTTGCTTCTGCATTTGTATCTTTTTCATTCTGTAATTGGCATGTCTTCAAGCTGTCCCTTTTTTGCCAGTTTATGGGCCAGATTCTTATCTTATGTAACTCAGAAGGGCTACAGTGATTTGCAGCAAGCTATACATGAAATGATACATTACGCTACTGAACTTTACTGCTTTTCCCTTCTTGGCTTGCACTGGAGCATTGTATGACAAGGAAAGATAAATTAGAGGAAGACAGATAGGTGGCTGGCTTTCCCCTGCAGTAGAATTCCACATAAATTCCCATGCCACACACTTCTGGAAATTCCCAAAGTGCACCCTCTGTCCCCAAAGTGCACCCTCTGTCTAATTAGTGGTGCAATCTACAGCTTGTGTAGACATACCCATGCTAACTTTAAGCTAGATAGCTCACCAAAAATAACAGTGAGGATGCAACAACATGGGCTTATTCAGCAAGGGGTCAAAATGACAGAACATGCCATGGGGGTGAGTGGACATGGGCAGCCAGCCTCAACACTCTCATTGCTATTTTTAGTGTGTTAGATCCCTAGTGCACCTATGTCTGCACAAGCTGTAAATTATATCTCTAGTTGCAGTACAGATGTAGTCTAAGAGATTTACAGATCATTTCTCTTCCCTTTCTTCACCCCTAAGAAGTCCACTACTTCATGATCCATTCCTTTATCCTTCATTCATCCCACTCCCAACACTCAGCTATTTGATGATCAAGCAGTGCCTGCTTAGTATCTGCTGCTACACAAGCAAGGTGTATTTTGTGTATTAGAGACACATTACATTGAAAGCAAAAGGGTGCTGCTAGCAATTTATTTTGGCTTAAGTATGTGCCACTTGATGAAGCCCTAACAAAGCTCAAACCAGAGGGACAAGATGAAAAGGAAATGACAGTTTTTAAGCATAAGCTAGAAAAGCATGCTCAGGATGTTTCAAATTATTTTCTATGCTTGGTATTTAAAATTAATGGAAATAGCCTCATCTTTTTCAAATTTCATCTCATTGGCATTTCCTTTTAATACTCCTGAAAAATTACAGTTGAGGGAGGTCACATTCCACAGGTTTACATCACCTAAAGAATTTGCAGTGCTGCAGAATAAAGTTGCTTACCACCTAGCCCCTATAATTTCATACAACCTGATTTACAACACTCAGTTACTAACCTTTATTAAAATTGCATCAATCATTTCCTTTCAAAAAAGATGATGCATGCGTTTTTTCATGCCATGCCAAACACACTGGAAGAGAGAGATAGAAAGGCATTCTAATTTACATAAAGATTGCAAGCTGTTGTTCCGAAGTAATTTTGAAGAGGTGTGCACTGCGTGCAGGCATTTGATCTGATCACACTTCTGCATATTGAGTGTGACATCTATAACTGGAGTCTGTTTTCTCAAGAGGGAAATAGCTTCTTACTATTAAACCAGGAAATATTATACTTCTGGACTGGATGTCTCAGGGAACTTTTTCATGTAAATTAAATATTTTATTTTACACTACACCAGTAGATATTGAGAATTAATAATGATTTCATGAAGATATACTTAGACCAATTTTCTGTATTTTTTTTAAAATCACAGTATTTTTATTAAATATACCATGTACTCTTCTAGAAACAGAAGTGGTGCGGTCCTTTGCTTGTTTTAGAGACATTGATATGCTACAATATGTATGTTATAACTCGTACAGCTGAAACTATAATCCACAGAGTCAGAACACCACAAACATTTTATGAGTTTAAAATCCAAGTTTGAATCTTCGTGACTCTAGCTTTCTTGCTTTCTATGCGTTCTTAAAATATACAAGAGAACCCAACAGGCATTTGAGTTTAAAAGATTTGGAGAAAAAAATAAACTGCCATGGCCACGTAGAAAGAAGTTTCATGATGATCACATTTCATGATGATCACATCTACCCAAATAAGCGATTTCTAAAGCACCTTGGAATCTCAGCACCTTGTAAACTTTAGCATCAGAATCCACAGCAAAAATTGTATTATTTCTTTCCATTCCTCTGTGAGCAGGATCGTGAAAATGTAAACAGGATGTTCTCTCTCATGTGTGTGTGTGCACATGCACAAGCATGTATGCAAGTTATCATTTCTCTGTGCAATTTCCTCAAAAAGAAGTTTCTTAACCACAGCCAGACTTGATATTAGTCTGATCTCTGATGGCAAACTATTCCATACCTTAGTCTTGCCACTGAGAGCATTCCAAATCCATCAGCTATTTTAGAATGGGGAGAGAGGTATTGAAACCTCACAGACAAGCCCGTTGTGTTGAAACATCCACTCTGATTTCCAAACCAAAGAAGTACAAAGAATTTTGGCTAGTACGTGAGCTTTGTATCAGATAGGTTTACCTGAACCTCTAAATCATTACAATGCTTGGTGTTATGAGCTTTATAATTACTGACAAGAGACTGTGGAAAGGTGTAAAGTTACAATTTCATTTACCCAAGTATTGTGAAGTTGTTCTTCTTTGCTACCCAAATCTTGCATTGCCGAATTCTTGGAGATTTGGAACACTTCCACTGCTGTAGCTCGGCTAGAAGTATCACAAGAAAAGTTCCTTTGTGATACTTTGTCACAGAGTTTTGGTTTGGGTTCAGGTTGAGTTTGCATGACTATTTTCTACAGTTGGGCAGATCCTTGTTTTACCTGGGTTCATCTCTCTCAATCTCTTTTTTGCAGGGATTCACAGATTGCAGTCTGCATACCTGTGAGGAATCCTATGGCACTTTAAAAGACAAATGTATTTATTGCATGAGCTTTTGTGGGACAAAATCCAACTTAGTCAGATGCTTTGAAGAACCTATGAAAGCTCAAGTGATAAAATAAATTTGTTAGTCTTCGAAAGTGCCACAGGACTCCTTGTTTGTTTTGCTGAACTAGACTAACACAGCTACCCCTTTGGAACTTGTGCAGGTATGTGAGATATCTTTGCGAAAACAAAGGAGTTGTGTAATGGTGGATTTTATTTATTAATTATTTTATTTATTCCACTTCATAAGGCTATGTCCACACATACAAGCTTATTTCGATTTAAGTTAAATCAAAATAAGCTAATTCAAAATAAAATCCTTAATTCGATTTAACTTAAAGCGAATTAAGGGAAAACACCAAATTGAAATAGCAAGTCTGGACACAGGACTTGTTACTTTGATTCAGGAGAGGGGCACCATGGGAGGTGTGGCAACATGGCCCACTGGCAGGGCCATGCTGCACCCAGTTCCCTGCCTGGCTCTCCAGGTCAGAGCCAGGCAGAGAAAAAAAAGGCCCAGACAAGAGATGCCACTGCTCTGCATCCCCCTCTGCTGCTGGGGCAGCAGGGGAGGGTCCATGGGGCACCCCGGCTGCCGCGTGGGTGGTGGGTCTCTGAGCCAGTTCACCCTGCAAGGGGGACTTGCCAGCTGCCGCCTGGGCGGTGAGTTGGAGAGCCATTGCCTCCCCCCCTCAACTGCCCTGGCCTGCTGGCTGCTGGCAAGCAGCAGGTGCAGGAGCCAGCACCCCCCGCTGCCCCAGCAAGCCAGCTGCTAGCAGGGTGGAGGGGGCAGGAGCTGGCACCCCCCCCCCCCCGCCCCAGCAAGCTGGCTGCCAGCGAGGTGGCAGGTGAGGGAGCAGGCGCACCTGGATTTTGGGGCTTGCCGGCTGCAGCCCCAGCGGCCGGTTGGGGAGCCAGTTTGCCCTGCTTTCAGGGTTGCCAGCTGCCAGCGGGGTGCTGGGTGGGAGAGCTGGTGCACTTGATTTTCAGGGTTTGCTGGCTGCAGCCCCGGTAGCTGGTTGGGGAGCCAGTTCATTCTGCTTTCAGGGTTCCCGGCTGCCAGCGGGGTGGCAGGTGGGGTAGCCAGCACCCCCTGCTGCCCTGGCAAGCCGGCTGCTGGCCGGTGGCAGGTGCGGGAGCCAGTTCACCCCAATTTCGGGGCAAACTGGCTCCCACACCCGCTGCCGGCCAGCAGCTGACTTGCCGGGGCAGTGGAGGGTGCCAGCTCCCTCACCCGCCACCCCGCTGGCTGCCGGCAAGCCGGGGCAGCAGGGCTGCTGAGTCCTGCACTCACCATCCTGTTGGACCCCCTGCACCTCCCCCCCATCCTTGGCCAGGTGCTGAGGGGGGGGGTGGGACTTCCTTCCAGGGTGCCATGCACCTTGGGAGGAAGGTCATCTGTTATATCGATATGTGGGTCATATCGATATGACAGAGGCAGATGGGGTTATTTCAAAACCACAGTTTCAAAATAACCCTCATTTCAATGTATAACAAGGTTTTATTATATCAAAATGATTTTCCTTATTTTGAAATAAGGGAGCTCCTTATTTTGAAATAAGGATACATCGTCTGGACATAAACATTTTTAAATTGAAATAACGAGTGTTATTTCAATTTAAAAGCTGTGTGTGGACACGCCTGAAGAGGCTACTCAAATGAAGTTTTAAAATGTGGTTGCAACTTGTTATATAAGGTAGGATGTGTAGTTTACTTCAAAACATATCAATGAAAACAGTTACACATAGACAGTGATATACAGAGCCCTCGCTTCCACTCACCATACAGTGCAGGTTCATTTGTTCAGCAACCTTCCAGTCTGAGCTCAGAACTTAGTCAGGGTTTTGAGGTGTTTCTGGCCGTCTACATCACATTATAATGATACAAGTATGTAACTGTGGAAAGAACAGGTAGTGTTAAGAATGCATCAGATATGAGGGATGAGATGTGAAGTGATGAAATTTGTTTTAACCAGTACAAGTGCACTTGCTGAAACTGCTAGTGAGTGGACTATTGACTCAACGTGCGGCTCTCAGCCTGTAAAGGAAAACTGACACCCAAGACAAACAAGAACTACATCAAGGAGAGGTAACCAAAAGAAAAGGTACATTAAATGGAATTTACTTGGACTGGAGATCATGAGTACCTTCATCCACAGCATGCATTATGTGGTCAAGTCCAGTGGAACAACCACCTAAAACAATTTCTTCTACACAGACACTTTGAAAAAAACAGGAACATCACAAGGACAAACCATTTATCACACAACACAAAGCCATGGCAAACTGATGACATGGTCAATGAATGTCTAACTCAGGCAGTGAACCATGTCATTTGCAGCAAGTAGTTTGCTTGCCAGCTGTATGAATCCCCAGACATGACACACTTAGCTCACCTCGTGGTGTACAAGCAGCACATTAATAAAAACAAAACAAGGAATCCTGTGGCACTTTTAAAGAATAATAAATTTATTTTTGCATGAGCTTTTGTTGGTAAAATCCCACTTCAGGCTCATTCTATAAGTACATTCATTAGTCTTTAAAAGTACCTTGGGTTCCTTGTTTGTTTTGCTGAATGAAACTAACATGGCTACCCCTCTGGGATGTATATTCATAAAGGCGCAAACACAGGACATTTTGTTTTGACAGTCATTACCTACCAGAACAACCACTGAGGGGATTTTCCAGTTGCTTGACAGCTTCATAAATCAACATGCTATCATCTAGTCTGATTTACAGGCATCTGCACTGATGGAGCAAGGCCAAATGACTGGTAGGCATAGTGGAGTAGGGACATGTACCTGAGCCATCATTCCCAATGAAATGAGAGTGCATTGCAGTATATATAAGGAAGTCCTTGCTGTCAAAAGCATGCCTACCAACTGAAAGTAGGTGCTGGACAATACAGTGAAGATGTTCACCCTTATAAAACCTTGATTCCTCTATTCCAGAATCTTTTGTGCTTATGTAATGACATGGGAAGTGAGCATGTCAAGCTACTACTCCACATGGATGTTTGATGGGTGTCATGGAGCAAGATCTGGCATGTTTCTTTGAATTTCACTCCAAGATCAAGTTCCAGGGGGGTTTCCAGACATCTCAATGTCTGCATGACATGACTTGACTATCACACTGGGCTAATTCCCAGATATATTCTCTTGCCTGAATTGGCTAAATGTAATACTTCAAAGGCAGAATGCAACAATTTTCAATGTCCAGGACAAAACAGAGTCAGAGATAAATAAGCTGGAACTCTTGGCTCTGTGTGAAAGAACAGAGCACTGAAATTTTCCTAAATATGCACAAATTTCTGACAACAAATGAAACAGTTGCAGGACAATGTTAAGTGACGTCAAGCAATGTCTCACTGAACTGGCAAGGCAATTATGTGAGTGCTTTCCCTCAATGGGAAATGCAAGCAGATGGATCCGCCCCCCTTTCACAAATTTTTCTGCAATACCCCACCCCAGTAAGATGTCAATAAGAGAACAAGACAATCTTCTGGACACCTCAGCTGATGGAAGATTGAAGACTGGGTTTCAACAAAAGCAGTTGGCTGAGTTCTGGAACCAAATGTGAGCACAGTTCCCTGAATTGTCAGACAGAGCTGTCAAGCTTTGATGCCATTTGCCACAATTTATCCATTTGAAAAGGGATTTTCATCACTCACTGGAACGAAATTAAATTATCATCAGTGCCTTTTTGTAGGAAACAACTCAAACTAAGGCCTGATGCTACTGTTCCCTACTGACTTCAATGAATGTCGTGGCTGTTCAGCAAATCTTGAAATCAGACCCTGGATATACCAAAAAACAAGTAGTGCCCAAATACAGGCACTAATATAGCTACAGCTTATATTTTCTGAAATTGTCTACTCTTAGCTGTTCTCCTATTCAAGACAAAACAGCATCCAATGGGAAGCCTCTTTCATCCATTTAATAAACAAAAGGGCCATATTCTTGTATTAAAGTGCCTAATGGATGCATAAAACTGTTTTTTACTGGATGAAAATGGAACAGTTTGTTTGGATAGCATAGGCCTCATTCTGTTATCATCTATCCTCATTTAGCTCATGTGCAAGAAGACTTTGATTTTGCAGCAGGAAGATCAAAATCCTGTCCTTGTTGCCATGAAACTTGAAGTGACTGTGCTATGCATTGCAGTGACAATCTTGAAGTACCAAGTGGCCATCAATTTTTTGCAATGATGGGTAGAGTGCCTTCTTTTTCCTATACAAACAGGTGCTCGTCTGATTACCAAATAGTTGGCTGCTGGTTGAGGACCAATAGACTAACAGTTTCCAAGTCCAGAAAGGTCCACTGCAACCCTTGGTAAACTATTCTTCCTCCACCATTGCTTTCACCATTAAAATGACACTTTATTTCAAGTCTGAATTTGTCTAGCTTCATCATCCAGCCACTGGATCATGTTATACATTTCTCTGCTAGTTCAAATCACCTCTCAGCTTTCTCTTTGTTAAACTAAATAAATTGAGCACTTTCAAGCTAAACAATAATGCACATTGTTTAATCTTTAATCATTCTTGCGGCTCTTCTATGAACCACTTCCTATTTATCAGCACCCACATTGAACTGTGGACACCAGAACTGGACAGTCTTATAGCAGTAGATGTACCAGTGCCAAATCCAGAGACTAAAATAACTTCTCTAGTTCTCTGTTCATGAATACCAAAATCACATTAGTTCCTTGGGCCACAGCAGCACACTGGCAGCTCATATTCCATGGATTATCCATCATAAATAAAAGTTATCCTCTCAGTTTGCCAAATAACTCCAATGCATTGAACGGGTCCCTCCTGATCCATCTACAGACCATGCCACATGCCATATATTGTATCCCTTAGGACTTGGGAAGAGAAATAAGTAAACAGAGTAACGGTTGAAGATGTTTTGATTTACATGGTCTTTTGATGTGTGATTTCCCATTTGTTGCTGCTATTCCAGGTTAAGTATTTTAGAAGTGGTCTTCAAATCCAATGAGACAATACATGTGAGTTTTCCCATATTCATAAAGTTAAATATGTATATAAATAATTGGAAGAAAAAGATCTAAGTTAGGAAAACCGCTGTCAATTCCATCTCCTCATGATTAATTCATGTTTATTTTTTCCTCCATTTAGAAAAAAATGTGCTCAAGAAATTCATACAATTTTATATCCTGGAACCTTCCTTTTACACTCTCCTCTCTTTTGCCCCAACAGAAAGTTTTTCACCAATATCCATCAGTTTCACAAATTTGCCAAATACAGAATGAAATGTGCATCATGATCAAAACACAGTGTATATGCAAAAAAAGAATATAGTGCCCTAGATCAAGTACTATAGTACAAAAGAACAAACCAAAAAAGGCTTGCCAATTTTTTTTGCATTTTATATGCCAAAAATCAGAAGCCATAATTACAGGATTCTAAAGCTGCACATATCTATTAGAAGAAGAAAGGCGCCTTCAGCCTGCTTAATATTTTAGTTCTTCAATAAATGTATCTATTTAAGGAACATCATTGTACAGCAAATGCGATGTTTTACTGAAGAAAAGCAGGCAACGGCTTTCTGTAATTACAAGCACAGAAGAATTTTGTGCCTCATTTCAAAGCTAAAGCTACATGAATAGCAGGAAAGTTCCTGAAGAAAAGCTTCTCTGGGAGTTCTTTCAAGGGTATAGGCAAAAGATTAGCATTTATCAGTAGTTACTCACAGAGAGGAGCAGCAGCTTTCATCTGGATATAACTGGTCAATTTCTTACTAATAAACATGCACCTAACACACTGTGCTCTCTCTAATCTTTCTTCCTGCCTAAACTCAAATTGTCATTTTACATTTTTGTCAATTTCTATAGACTAGAAGAAAATTGAAATCCTTTGCCTCATTCTCAGAAAGCCTCCATCCATATTTCATCTAAAATCCTTCTCCGATATACTGTTTCTTGTTAATGAAAACTGGTCCTCCAAGCTCAACTCCTCTTACCACTCTCTCTTCCATATCTTTCAGTGACGAATGCCTTGTGCTGGAAACTAAGTTCAGATACTTAAAAATGCAAATGAAATAGGCAGAAAATGATTTAATGCCATGCCAAGGAATTAACTAATAGAATAATACAGCTCTAAGTTCAGACTATAATTCACTTCAGGCAATTTTATTTAAATCAAAAACAACATAAGGGAAAAAATAACTAAAAGTACATTCTGGAAATATTTTACATTGGCTTTGTAGAGACACTGTTACTTGCTTTCTGCTGCATTACTGATGGCTGATACAATATTTGCAGCAACTAAGCAATAAGAACACTATGGGATATAGCTAGTAGGATTCGCAGAACTGTAATAAAGTTAGAATAAGTGTAAAGTAGTCAGACAATAGATGTTTAAACAATTAAGATACTTATACACAAAGCAACTATTGATTTCTGTAATCAAGATATCTAAAGAATGAACATTACTATTTAGACCTTTACACTTAAATGTATTGAATACATGGTGCCCTGTCAGTAAATTCTATTCCTAAAATCAGACATAGAAAGCTGCACTCAGTCAGACACAGCCATTGCTCCTTTCGTGATTTTCAGAGTAGCTGAGACCCTATTCAAAAATATATTGTAAAAATAAAACCAGGTCCTCAAATAATACCAACCAACATAAATAGAATTGTTCTTACAGAAACACAAAGGAAAGGAGGGAGTCATACACTCCGATAGCAATTTGGAGTAGCCAGCTTTGCAACAGTACAATTCTTATCAACATATCTGGCTTCACTTATGTAGTTTCAACTTATCTCTCTCTCTCCTAAGACCACCTCTAAAGAGAAAACAGTAAAATTTCTACTGCAGTCTTCCCTATGACTCCAGCTTCAATGGTCATTTTACCAAAAAATAAAATAAAATAAAATAACCTGTCCCAAAGCAAAATTGTGCATAGCGAGCAAGAGTTAACAGTCTTTTAGCACTGCCATCTTTAAAATCACACATACACACACACACCAGTAGCCCCATATTTATTGCTTCTGAGTAACAAAATCCTCCCCAGCACACCTACTGTATCAAGACAAAATTTACAGTGAGACTGACAGATGTGCACTAACAGACTTCTAATAAGGATACTGAAAATTAAATACCTATTACAGGCTGTGCAACTTTAAATATACACCATGCAAGCAAATGTATCAGCTCCCACATGCACTCACTGGTTGTCCCCTTTAGGCAACAGAAACTCTCTGCTCAATTCCCCATATGACATTCAGAGCCCAGAAGGAGAAGCAATTAATCACTCACTCTGTGCTGCCAGTAGAGGGCTGCAGAAAATAGCAAGCACCAATATTCCAATGACGGCTCCCTCTGTTCCCAACAACAGAAATGCCAGCCCTGCTTATGGGTTGCACTGGGACCTCCTTTGTGTTTCTCCACTCAACTTTACTTCATCCCCTTTACGTTGCCTGTACCCCAGAATTCAGTCTTGTACTGTGACATACCATGGTTTTCCTCTATCTGGCTTCAGTACCTTTTTTAGTGCTAGAGACTGAATCATCCCCATTAAAGGAAAAGGAATTGGGCACAGCCAAATTCTGCATGGACAATACACTAGGTGCTACTCCATTAATACCAACAAGAGTGCACCATTTGCAAACCAGTGTAGAATCTGTCAACGAGGTTTCTTGGTTGACCCAGAATTAGTAACTACACCAAGTGAACCGTCACAGGACGATAATTCTTAGAAACTATTTTCAACCACTGAGCAGGTGATGGGGCAATGATGGAAAGTTCTGTTCTGAAGCTTTAGTCCCGGAGAAATGATTTTATTACAATGAAACCTTTCCCAGATCAGCAGACTGTCACCAGCCCAGTCTCCTAGAAGGCATTTCTATTCATTCACTTGCACATGTAGCTGTAACTTAAATTGCATGTGCCAACACAGGAATGCTGCAGACTCATCTACTCTTTCTCTCTTGACACAAACAAAAAATTTGTGCATCAAAAAGAGCTGGTTTTTATTAATTAAAAACATATGTTACATACAACTTTCTCCAGAAGCAGAGATTGCTTTTGATGGGCAGGAAAGTAGAAAGACCTGGACTGCTTTCCTCAATACTGTTCAAAAGCAGCCTGAGATCAAAAGAAACTTGGTCACTAAATAAAATTTGGTAACATGATAAGGAAATCAGAAAAAAATAGTTTCTCATATGCAAAAATGCTTAATTCACACACATTTTATCTTATTTCCATAGGAACCATCAGATATAAAACTCAATTCAGGAAATGTTAATTGCAATACCTACAAGTATTTGTACAGCCACATAAATCTGCTAAATCAGCCATTCATTATTCTGATAAGTCATGTACAGAGCATCTTGTGGGAAGAATTTACTGCTAACCTTTTATCTTAACACCTAGTAAAATGCAACTGAAGGACAGGAAACAATTCTTTGCAGTTGAACCTCAGAGAGTGGCATTTCCAGGATATCAGAGCAGGTATTCAATTAGCTATTTCCAAATCTTTGCTATACTAAGATTAAACCATTGGGTTAGAATATCTCCCACAATGCTCACTTCTGTTCTGGACACATGCGCTTACCACAGAGGAGTTAAGAATAAGCAGAATAATAAAATGAAACCTGGAAGAATTTCATATAAACTTGTAGATAGCACTAGCTCCTTTTCTTCCCTCTCTTGAAAAAAGACAAGCTATACCTGTGGAGTGGTGGGGAGAGGAGGAGAGAAAATGCAATTACTGCTGTGGGGTAGATGAAGCTAGCTGAGCTTTACAGCCCTACAAAGAGCTCTACTGAGAAAATTGGGGGCTTGGAGTTTGACGGCAGAGAGGTCAGCATTTCCAATGAGTTGTCACATCACAGCATTTGAGTTACCACAGTTATTTTTTTATTTTAAATAAAGAGAAACATCTGATATTAAAAGGTTGCGTTTTTAAACAGAGACCACTTTAATCCACATTTTGCTTGAACACAAGGGGCAATTTATGGCATGAGCAAAACACATTTTTGCCATAAAAGGCTGTTTTTTCTGCAAAGTTAATGAAATTGGCCTGCAGAAATGATGAATTTCCAACAGAGATGCATTTATGACCCTGTCTGCTTTTCTCCTTTCTATCTCCATACTTTTGCTGCTGGCTGCACATTCCCTCTTCCCACCTTCCATGTATGTGAAGGTTTGTGTAGCTCCAGGAAACATTCAACTGTAATAGATACAAATGAACCTGCCCATTACTTAGTATTCAATTTTAAAACATTTGTAATGTTATTTCAAACCATGTCTGCAATTTCAGTATGACTACATCAGCCATCATTTTGTTGAAATTAATACAAAGTGGTTTTTTTTGTTTTGTTTTTTTTACTATGTGCTATTTTGCTACTATTCAGATGCTGTTATTGCAGCATGTGTTCTTCTTGGAACAATATTTAACACTGATGCTCCTTGGAAACCTCAGCTGTATGCACAGTAATGATTAAAATACCCTGGGAAAGAATTTTATGGGATATAAGAAAGAAGTCTGCATGATGTAAAGTTTTACATAAAAAAGTTTTTTCATCTCTTAAGATAAACAATCCACTCTTGCCTGATCAGGGGACTGGTTACAAGACAAAGAGCAGGCGTGGCCAAACTGCGGCTCTTGATGAAAAATTGTGGCTCCCGGAAGAAAGTCAGCAAATCAGTTTAGGAAAGCAGCCCCAGCCTAGAAGTTCAGGCGGGGGTCAGGATGGCGGGAAGAAGTGTGACATGGTCAGGATTTTAAAAAACTCTCACTAGCCTGCAGTCTTCTACATCAAGCAGCAGCTAAGGTTTTACTATATAGGCCTAATCTTCATGGTAACTTTAAGTAATTAGTAGAATCTGACATTAGTAGGATTGATATTTGTCCTCTTTTTACCATAAAATTAAAGTGTGCAATGAATTTTAAACTTAGTAATTTTGGAGCAGGTAAAAGTATATGGCTATATGCCTCAGTGCAGCTCTTGAAGGTTTGATAATCAACTTGTGTGGCTCTTGAGTTCCGTAAGTTTGGCCACCACTGATACAGAGTATTTCACTTTAGGTAATTAATTCAAATACTACCAAGTCAATCATGCCTGAAAATGATAATTTTAAGACTTTTCAATGGGTTGAAATAAGATAGCAGTTTTCAGTATTTTTCTTTGCAGACTAGTGTGCATTTGTTAAACTCCACCAACCCTTTTAGCTCCCAAAAGATGCCTAAGATTGGATGGGAATGATGACAAATATTCTCTCATCCTCAGGTCTGTCACATCAGCACGGCAGCATGGGGGAAGAAGCTGACTTTGCCATTTTTCATCCCATATCTGTTCAGAGGATAAACAGAGAACTTCATTGCAATCAGTCAATCACCTTCCAGAAGCACTATGTTCACTTGCATTGGCTTAAAAATTGAACTTTTCTGCATGAAATCAGAATTAAGTAGCCTTGGATTCTAAGGTCATCAGGGACAAATACAATGATCTAGTTTGATCTCCTGCACAATGCAGACCACAAAATTTCACCCACCTACTCCTGTAATAAACCCCTAACTTAAGACTGAGTTATTAAAGTCCTCAAATCATAGTCTGATGACTAAGATATATAAGAATACACCAGCAAATGAGCAGTGCCACATGCAACAGAAGAAGGTGAAAACCCTCAAAGTCTTTGCCAATCTGTGCTGGGCAAAAATTCCTTCCTAACTCCAAATATGATCAGTTAAACCCTAAGCATGTGGAAGACTCACTAGACAGACACCCAAACAATTACCTGTAATAACTCAGAACCCACCCCATATCTCCTAGTGGGAGCTGGGGGTGCGGGGCAGAACCAGGAGCAGACTCCCTGCATTATGCCCTGGTGCTGCAAGAATGCAGCCAAAGAGCCACACACAGCGCCAGAATTGGAGGCTGCAAACCCCTATTTAACCTATCACTGACTCATGTGAGATTCTTTCCTCTTATCCAATGACTGCTAACTTTGCTTAAGAGTCTATGGTGAGACACCTTGTCAAAAGCTTTCTGAAAATCTAAGTACACTAAACCTACTGGATTGGCCTTGTCCACATGCTTCTTGAGCCCCTAGAAGAATTCTAGTAGATTGATAAGGCATGATTTCCCTTTATAGAAAGGCATATTAATGGTTTCCCAACAAACCATATGTAGCTACCTGTCTGATAACTCTGTTCTTTACTACAGTTTCAGTCAATTTGCTTAGTACTGAACCAGTCTAATTATTGGGATTATCTCTGGCGTCTCTTTAAAAGACTAGTGTCACATTAGCCATGCTCCAGTCATCTGGTACAGAAGCTGATTTAAATGTTAGGCTATGTACCACAGTGTCACATTTGAGTTCTTTCAGAACTTTTGGGTGACTACCATTAGGTCCTGATTTGACTTATTTACTCTAATTTGTTCCAAAACTTCCTAATGACACCTCCCATTGGGACAGTTCTCAGATTTGTTACCTAACAAGAATGGCTCTGGTTTGGGAACCTTGCTCACATCCTCAGTCACGAAGACTTATGCAAAGAGTTCATTTAGTTTCTCTGGAATCACCTTACTTTCCTCGAGTTCTCCTTTAGCATCACAACTATCCAGTGGCCCCACTGGTTATTCAGAAGGCTTCATGCTTTTGATGTTTTTAAAAATTGCTGTTATTTTCAAGTCTTTGTCTAGTTCTTCAAATTCTTTTTTGGCCTTCTGAATTATATTTTTTTTACTTCACTTGCCATAGATCATGCTCCTACCTATTTTCCTCAAAAAAATTTAATTTGCATTTTTAAAAGATGTCTTTTTGCTTCTAACTGCTTCTTTTTCTTGTTGTTTAGCTATAGTGGCACTCTTTTGGTCTTCTTACTTTGTTTTTTATTTTGGGTACACATTTTAACCGAGTGTTTTTTGTGTCTTTAAAAAATTTCCATGCAGCTTATAGGGATTTCACTTTGGCACTGTAGCTTTTAATTTCTGTTTAAGTAGCTTCTTCATTTCTGGGTAGATCCCCTTTCTGAAATGAAATGGTGGGCTGCTTCAGTGTGTTCCCCCTCCCCTTCTGTGGATATTACATTTTGTAATGTAATAGTCAGTATTGGAAGTAGTTCACCTACATTCACTTATTGACCCAGGTCCTGTGTTCCATTTAAGACATGTGGATTCCAATTCTAGCTGCCCCAAGAAGCAGTCATTTAAGTTGTTAAGAAACTTTATCTCTGCATCCCATTCCATTCCTGAAGTGACATATACCCGATTAACATGGGAATAGTTGAAATCCCCCATTAGGCAAATGATATATTTGTTGTTTATAAAAGGAGAAGGATAATGCATCTTGCTGAATAGATACAATTTTATGCCCCATGTGGTTGTTCTTTTAAAAGGTAAAATATGTTTTTCCCATCAGAGTGTTTATTAAAAAAAATCATTATACAAGTCTGCCAAAGTGTAAAGAAATGTGTCGTTTTGAATCATGTAACACATGTAAGTGAAATGACTAAACATAAAAAGTTATATATGGATGCATAAAGAGATATTGTCTACAACAGAAAATAAATACACGTTGAAATCATTCCACTGCACATTCATTGCACATTCTCATAAAGCACTTTTCTTCAAAATAATTGAGAAAAAACATTACCATAGTAAGTGGCACAGAAAACGGTAGGTGGCTTCCCGATGAAGAATGTATTCTGTTAGTGGCATAGTTTTAAAGAACGAAGTACAGAAAGATGGTCCAACTGGCATGCTCTTATTATCTATGATGCATATGATATGTGCTATGTGTGTACTTATATCATTCCATTACTGTAGTAATCTCCTAAACATTTGAAAATAAATCATGTCTCAATTTCCCCCTCCAAATCCACATGAGAAACAGTAACATTAGTGGACAGCTGTTTTTAATGCTACTTATTATTTTAGTGGGTATAATGTGTTCACAAAAATCAGCAATGTGTTTAGGTTTTAAATGTGCAAACTCACATACATGTTTAACTGTAGACATAGGTAGTGCTATCCAGCTTAAGAGGTGAGCCAGTGTTGCGCTGGCTCAGGGTGCCGCAGCTTAGGGGCACCAGTGCCAGAAACTGAAAGCTTGGCCTGGGAGTCCCCATGGAGATGTCACCATGTGACTTGACAGCCTGGCCCCATCCCTCCTGCCCCTGCAAGTATGCTCCAGGCACAGTAGCTTGGCCTGGGAGTCCCCGTGGAGATGGCACCATGTGAATGCTGGCCTGGTGCAGCCCCACTCTTCCTGCTCCCGCAAAAGCACTCCAGACACAGTTGGCTCGGGGTGCCACAACCCCTTGAGCCAGCCCTGAATGTGACTGACCGCTCACACTTTTGGCTCTGTAGAATTGTGGCCTTACAGCTGAAAATGGTGAAGTCTACAGACACTCATCTCTTGTGAAATTGAGTTTCACGATCTAAGTCCAGCTCCCCCCTCCCAAGTTTTCAGGGTGAATCCATTTTAAATTTTAGGTTTTATGCCAAGATTCATTCCTTCACTCAATTTTATGCTTATTGTTGGCCCTGTTTTCCAACACTATTATTCAGTTCGGCAACCAACGTTGACCTTTTGCTACAGCTAACAGAATTCTGAGGCTTTGCAGTTCAGCTTCACAGTGGAGGAGAAATCAGTGTAGCTCTGTTCTAAATGTAACTTGCTTTAGCTACACAAATGCACCCATCCTGGAAGAAAGATTCAGGGCAATCAGCCCAACACCAATCCCCAGTGCCTGGGAGCAATTCTGTTTTCAGAAATTACCCAGAAGACCAAGACAGAGGGCAAACTCTCCTGCTGCTTCCAGAACTCCCTTTCTAAGGGCTGCTATTCTTCATGGACCCTTGCATATAACAAAAATAATGACAACAAACAGCATTTCTTGAAGACCAAAAACTTGTCCACCTACAAAGTAGCAAAACCCTCGGTAAGATTATGTATAACGGTACCACCTGCTGTAACACAGAAACAAGCAAAAGAGCAGCCATACAAAACTCTGCATGCCCTTGATAAACCTCAAAAATAAACAGATTCCAGCAATTACAGATTATTCATTAATAAGTGCAACTAGAAGTCACCATCTGACCATCCCTTCAATCATCCCTCAACCTTCTAACTTCATTCTCAGCAACTGCATTGCCAAGGTATTTCATTTAACAATGTCTATTGAATATACTTTTTTAAAATGAAATATTCCTTCATCTGCACCATCATGAGGTTTAAAATAGTGGTCATTAACATTAGAACAAGTTATAGAATACAGACGTACCAATTTGGCAGTAAAACTATCAGAAACATCAAGATTTCGGATGTCTCTACCAAATAATTCAATACACAAAAGCGTTCTTTTTCACTCACCAGTTTTGTTCTGTGATCATCATTGTTGAATAGCTAAGCAGCTTTAAGTGAATAGAGCAGAGTAGATGGATAGGTGCTAATAGCAGATCTGCTCAAGTACAAGGTCTGCTTGAGCAAATACATTTTTGCCACATAATAGAAAGACAGATATTTTATCTATGTTAATTTGAGGTGTATGTTTGTGAGTAAAAGTGATGTGTGAGATGTATACATCCCAGTTTTCATGTCTGTGATAAGCCAAAATCCAAATTGTAGTTTTCGGGGGATCTGTTTGATTAGTTTTTGAATGATCATCTACTACGCTTATGTTATATTCTACCATGAAGAAAATAATTCAGCTCTAGCTTTGAAAGGCTCACCAAGAAATAGTAAGATGACAACCATCATCTTCCATAGGTATTTCTCTGCTTGATGACAAGTAAAAATGTTTCCAATAAATCTGAAGGCTACAGCTTGGGAATGCACAGAGGGGACTAGAAAAAATAGTGTTTTTAATAAATAAAATCCAAAGGAGTACTGTTCCACAAGGTTCTGAGGACAAAGCCTCATAAACCATACAACTGCATTTCCCTATGAGCATTGAAAACTAATGAAGGACCATAAAGTAAATGACTTTTTTGGCTGAATTTTGCAGCTTGATGTGAAGCATAACTTTACTAGAGTTTCAATGTATCACAATGCAGGCCAGGCTATAAAATGCTTTAGAATCATTCATTCAGGTTCTATATATCAAACTGTCCAGCAAGTAAATGACCAAGGAAACACACAGATTTGACGTCTTGTGGCTTACATAAAAGTAGTAGCACTGTGCAGGACACAAGGGCTCGTTATTCAGGCAAAATTCCAAAGGACTGAGGATGATAGCGTTTGCCTCTTCCACTGTGTGAGATGTCACAAGATGTCACACACGTGCATTTAAACATATCCTTGAGACAAACTCACCACTGATATAAGTGAATATAACAAGTCTTCATAAGTTAAAGTTAGCAATTGAATCATAATGTGCTAAAGGCTTTTTTGGCAGTGATAGTCTGAAGACTATGAAGTTAGGGTCTGAGTCTATTATGAAAATTGTTAGCATTCCTACAGTGAGAAACTTTTATCCCATAGCTGTGTCAGAATGACGTATTGCTTCTCTATTCCTGTCACCGCCCTAAAAAAAGTTAAATTTTGTTCTAGTCAGTCAGATTTTGCAAAGTTATCATCTTTTACAGATTTGCTTTCTTCTATGTTGTTCCTTGATACTGGGGTATGGAAACCAAGTGGCTAAGATCCACAGGGCCTCAACTTTGTGCTGTGCAACAGAGCATCTTTCAAGAGAGTCAAGATTCTTACTTCCTAAAGGTGGGGGGAGAATGGCAACTACTAAAAGATGCCCATTTCTCTCAGAGAGCTAAAATTATTGCCTCCTAAATGAGTTACTGGGCAACTAAAAAAGTAAATGGAGTGAACGGGAAGAATTCCTTGCTTTATCTGGACTACGTTTGTCAAAAGCTAAAAATGAACAAAAATTACTTAGCTCTACATGTAACTTCAGACAACATTTCCCAGAACTCAGCTTTAAATTACTGGCAGCCTCAGACAGACAAGTTAATTATTATGAAAATGTCTTTTGTCTAATTTAACTCAGTGGGTCAGCATTTGTCAGACTCTGTATTTCAGCTTTCATGTCAATAGAATGCTTCTGAATCAGGAAAAGTGTTGCCAACTTCAGTTGTTTTATTGGAAGTCTCCTTGTCTTAGATGCTTTTCTTAAAGCCTCAGTTCCTGGACTCACGTTATTTTATGGCCTTTCATTATTGTAGTTATTTATAGATTTTGGGATTTTATAGCCAAACTCTTAATTCTGGGGGGCCTGATAAATTCTTTTTGAAAGGTTGGGGGGTGCCAATGTCCTAGAAATGATATCAGTGTCACAATAGTGAGGAATATTAACAAGCCAATCTGACTACACTTGTGATTAATGACTGTGGGGTTGAGACCAAGTCACATTACAGAAATCAACTGGATGACTTTTGAATGAGAAGAAAGAGTAAGATTTTCTCTAACATTAGCTAATTAGTTTGCTGAGCCAGTAGCAATGATTCTTGAAACATCATGATGAATTAGGAGAATGTCACCTAGCACAGAATTCGTCCTACAGATTTTTAGGGAAAGAAGAGGGAGAACTAGCAAAGAATCCTTACGTCAACATTCCTTACCATGAGGCACCTGATGCTCACGCTGATGTGAATTTCCTGCGTGGGTAGGTGGAGGTAATCGCACCACCCTCAACATTCTTGTCATTTGTTCTAAGCTTATGTTATTATCACCACATCCAGAGCTGTGGTTTACAAGGAAACATGACATGCTGTCATACCTTTTAGATAGCTTCATCTAGAACTGGCTTCATTACTGTCCTATTTAGGAAAAAGCTCTTCAACCAAGGTTAAGTGGGCAAGCTTCAACTTTATTTACCACTGCTATAGAGCAAGCAAACCTCAATAATACAAATATGTAGCAAAAAATGAACCCCAAAGGGACAAGCACAGATGAAGATAATTGTATTCTAAATTCAGGAGGAACACTTCTGGAAAAAATTGATTTTGGTGTCCATCTGGCCTGAGAAAATGTAATGAACATTTAGAGAAGTACTGAGTTCAATCTAACAACATGTTGAGCACTCTGTGCCTGATCTGAGAGAGCACTGAAACATGGCTTTATCCTGAGTATGAGCAGTCCCTATCAACATCTTCTTTTCAGAACTGAATCCACCACAAGGATCATAAACAAGGAGTCCTGTGGTGCTGTTAAAGACTAACGAAGTTATTTATCACATGAGTTCTCATGGGTGTAATCCCACTACATCAAAGACCACAGCCACTCATTTAATAAAACATCTAAATATTGATTTATTTAGCAGATTTTTAGCTTGGTGACAATCTGCTTTGAGCAGTGAGTTAATTTTTGCCAGCAACAGCAGATCAAGAACAAAGACACCTAATCTGAATTGGAATTGTAACTTGGAGGTAGGGGTTGATGACTACTTTAGCTCCAGAAAATGCATCAGTGGTGGATTTTGTTCTGCCTATAGGAGCAGTTGCTGACTAACCAAACTACAAGCTACAGTATGCATCCTGAGCAAAAAAAGGCTATTTTTCTGTTTGCAAAGGTCTGAATTTTCAGAATGATTGAAAAAAGGAAAGGTTATTAATGACATTTTTGTTCCCATTTAGCCTTTGTCAATACAAGGAGTTGAAGTTGTCACTAGAAAGATGTCTCACTCTCTCAATAATGATATATCTAACATACCAGATTACTGTAAAATCTCTGGTATCATTGCAGTCCTCCAGAGCCCACACAAGATGCCCTTGATGTCTGGTGTTAATGCTATTGAACCATGTAAATAAGATATCAAATAATTCTTCTCTAGGTTCAGAGTTATTCTTGTTCATGTCTGAAAAAGTAATTGCCCAAAAAGTTACCTACCTGATTTCTGTACTTGTATGTCTAGCACATTAGAATTATGGATTAATTTGTACATGCATTGAACAAATTGGCTCTTGAAAACCTTCTCCCTTAACTCCTTCCATCAGATCAAAATAATTAAGGGCAACCTTCTGCTATAGAGCTGCAGCACATGGAACTGAATACGATTTGGTCAAAGAACTGGAAGCTATCACTCTGGAATCAAAATCCAGAATATTGATATGAAATTCTTAAACGGACAGCTGGTTTGGTTCAGACAAACATGGAAACAATCTGGATCATATTCACATGCATCTTACTTTCATTAGTTTGGAATTCAGTGTTAGTTTTTAGATGTCCCAGGATAAGGCTTATTTGCACAACTACTTTCAGAAAAGCCAACGTTCTAATTCAACAATTTTTAGTCTTTTTTCAATTTCTGAATCATTCAGGAATTCATTTCAATCTCTGTTACTTTGTATGTTATTTGCAAGAGTTCATTTACTAATTCGCCAGTAAATTTCAGCCTATGGGTTATTCCCAAATTATTAGTTTTGTGTATTAGCTATTGATGGTGTGTTGGCCAGGGAAGTCATATAGTATTATTTCTGTTCCTGGTTTGGATGACCTTTTTTTTAAAAAGGGAGAATAATGAATGGCAAATAACCCACCACGATTAATAATATATTTCCTAGCTTATTTTCCAACACATTTTTTATATGCAAAAAGAGCAAATTTTAGAACTCATGTGGTCACTTGCTGAAGTAATTGGCAGTCATCTAAATGCTTTCAAGCAAGGAGCAGTAGAGTTTGAAATAACTAAAAATATTTGCTAAGCATGTTGCTATATGACCAGGTCTACCTGGGGGTCAAATATGTCGACAGACAAATATTTAAACATTTCTGTCTATGTGGTAATGCAAAGTTACAAAATTTATATGAAATTTGCAGGAGTTGAATCCATTATTCAAGGGACTCTGATTATGTACACTATGCTATGACTGTACATTATTTATTACCCTCAGGACTTTCATGAAATAAGATATCAGGTTTCATGACTTCCTCCTGGTGATCAAAATTTTAAACTCATGAATATACTAGATATAGTAAACATTTATTTTCAGATGGCAAATAATCATTGCCATTTGAGACTACATCTGAATTTGAGTGGTTTTAAAAGTAGACAAAATAGTTTTCTCATCTCTAATGCCAGCTAGATCACTGGAGAACAATGTGGTCATCACACTGTATCAACTTCATACTGTGTTCATCTCTAAATTGTGTATATAAGGCATAATTTAATCTACAAAAATACTTCACCTTAGCAAAGGGGAGGTGGGCTTAAACATGTGGTGTGCATGTAGCTTCTATGATTAAAAACAAAATCTATGATAAATCAACACGACACCTACATACAGCTGGAATTCTGGTACAGAATTAATGAAGGCTCCATTTGCAATAGATACTGAATTATAACAAGAAGAATTCACTGTGTGGGATGTGCTATAGAAAGGATTTTTATCTGGCAAGTAAGCTATGTCAAAACTAGATTGTGAGCAGACTATCTTTGTTTTTCTTCCAAGTCTGATATATGTGTATTAGTGAACCTTTATCTTCATGTAAGCAGTGCACTGCCTAATGCAGACATTCTGAACAACAGTTGGGTTTTTTAAAAATATTGTACAGTAGAAGAGAAAATACAAGGGCTGCCATTACACAATAATCATTTCTACTACTGCTAATCACTTCTCCAAGGATATTTATGGTAGCCACATAACTCTCATAATTGTCAAAAGCAATAAACAAAGTGACAACAAAACAACAAAGTATCTAATAATTTCCTATCAATATCAATTTGGTAAACACTCAAAACAATTTAGTCCCACAAATATTTTTATTTATTTTGATTTGCATGCTGTATAAAATGCATCTCAGGCTCCAGGTACCCTGACATCCATTAAACAAATCCTTAACTATTAAAGTAGAAGTAACAGAACAGAAGTTCACTTACTGTTAAACCAGTAAGAAACAGGAAAATAAAACAATATCCTCATTCCTCCCACATCCAGGACAAACATCACACAACAAGTTATTCAGCCCTCACAATCAAGCACCTTTCCAAAAGGATGTGCCTTGAAGCAGGCCCTGAACATCAACACCAATGGAGCGTGTGAATTCCAAAGCAAAGAACTTTTCTGGACAACACCCCATCAGAAGTCCTCATTAGCTGAGGGAGATTCAGGTCAAATATTTCTGCCAATAGCAAATGCAGCAGAATTGTTTGGGGAAAGAGGCCGGCTCCCAGTGGGTAGGTTTTAAGCCATTTTGGACTTCATAGGTAAATGCTAACATCTTAAATCTCACTGAGAAACTAAATAGCAGCTGATTGCATATTCCAGAGCACGTGTTCACAGTAAGTAAACTCAGTTTACCAATCAGGCTGCATGATTCTGCTTCAGCTTTAATATGCAAATGAATGAGGAACAGCACCATATAGCATACCACAGGAGTAATCTAATTTTCAGGTGACAATGGCATGGATTATGCTACTAAGGTGTTCAGCTGAAACAAAGGGTCTCAGTTTGCTGACTAGTTGTGGATAGTGCAAAAAGTCAGTGCTATTATTCAGTCATGTAGAAGCAGCTAAACATCCAAACTGCATGCAAGCTTTAGCAGTACATGATGGATGCAGTCTTACATACAGTCTCTGGTTGCTTCTCCAGTCCATCACAGCTTATCTGGAATGAATCTCAATCAGTTTGCTTTTATCTATCTTCAACATCATCCAAAAAGCAATCAAGCCACTTGGGCTGTGTTCACACCCAGGTGGTTGTTTCGAGACAAGTTGTATCGGAACAACTTGTTTTGAAACAACGCCTTATTTCGAAATGACTTACTTCGAATTAGCAAAAAGTCATTTTGAAATAGGGAAAAAAGCGGGAAACAAAATAGCATGTTCACAGTGTGAACACGCTATTTCGTTACCTGCTGCAGGGGGCTGCAGC
>ML681991.1:14341196-14640815 GCA_007922195.1 Podocnemis expansa | reverse complement strand
CGCTGGCAGTGTCAGGGGGCAGCCCGGGCTGCGGGCTGAGCCCCACACCCCCGACCCGCTGGTGGTGTCATGGGGGGCAGCCCGGGCTGCCAGCTGAGCCGCCCTGCAGCAGCTCGCCCCCCACCTGCCGGGGGCTGAGGGACAGCCTTCAGCACCCTGGCCAGGGTCCAGAAGGTTCCCTGGCCAGGGTGCTGAGGATCCAATGTTGTTTCGGAACACTTCGTTCTGAAACAACATGTTCACACTGCGTTGTTTCGAAACAACCGTTGCGAAACAACGTTGTTTTGACCAGAAACTAGGTTTAACTTGTTTCGAAACAACTATGCGTCGTGTGAACTTTTTTTTTTTTTTTTTTGTGAACACAGCCTTGGACAATTCTAATGTAGGCAAGATAGAAATATAAATATGGTCGTCATCAGCATAGCGAAAGCATTTCAGTTCATTTCTCTTCACTAACCCCCCCTAAATCCCCTGTTCACACTGAATAAGAACAACAACAGCATCACAACTTTAGGGCAAAAACCAAGTGCTCAACTTTACTTTCTGAGATTTCTCTGAAAGACAGGAATAGAATTGCGCGAGAGAAGCAACAGAACACCCCAATCATCCACTTTAAAAAAGCGATTAGTGCTTCAGTAACCACAGTATCAAAATGTAGTTGGACCAAATACAGCATGGATACAAATTTTCAGTTCTGGGGAAAAATCATTGACTAGAAGGACAAACTCCATCTCTGAGTCAGTAACCTAACTGACAAGAGTTGAGACTATCAGAGGCACTGAAGGCCAGATATTTAAAAGGCTTTTCGGCACCTACTTCCTATTCCATGTAATGGGAGGTAGATGCCTAAATCACTGGTTTTCAACTGGTGTGCCGTGAGAACCACCCAAGTGTGCCATGAAGATTTGTAGAATGGTAGTGAAAATCAATTTAAAAACAAACATTATTTCTTCTTAAACAATATTATATCCAACCAAAATTACAACTTCTAAAACTTGTGAAAATTAGTTATCAAATTAAACGTGAGGTATTGGTCTTTCTGTTCTAAAATGTGAACTTTTTAAAGGCAGGTGGCCAAAGGGCAAAACTGAAATGTATACTTTTTCCAGTGGATTTTAAACATTAATGCATTAGATCCTTCTTTAGCTTGTACGTACTATGTTGCGAACCTCCCTGGTAAGACCGTAACCATAGTAAATGTAAGTAAATGTGACATTTATGAGCAATCAGTTAACTGAGAAAAGTGGGTGTGCTATGGAATTGTTTGTCCCCTTGAAGTGTGTTGTGTTACTGAAAAGGTTGGAAACCACTGGCCTAAATACCTTTAAGTTAGACAATTCTTTCTCTTTCTTCCAGAATTTCAAACAAAAATGGAATATTAAGCAGTCAATAACCAAACAGTCTCTCAACATTAAAGGATGGCTTTTTAAAACAGAGGCAGAACACATATTTCCTCAACATCACTTGAAACCTTGCTTTGCTCACAGGAGAGCTGGCAGTCTCCATATTTAAAGGACCCAGCGCTTCCCCAGTGTCCCTGATCAGTCAAAAAGGACAAACATTCAAAGCACAAGCTGTCTCCAACACATCCAAACTCCATGAGTAACACTAGCATAAAATCAAGCAGGGAGGACTTAGTTTGCACCCTCTCCAAATATCAAAATGCCTCTATGGATACTGTTTATATAGTTAAATACATGTGGTTTTTATGTGTGAAGTGGACAAATGAGGCCATTGCTTTCATCTTAAGAAGAAGTAGAAGGAGACATTCACTGTGGCACTGTCCTAAAAATTGAACTGGTGGAGGTCATTCAGTGAAATGAATGCCAGAGGCCATTGAATTGCTGGTGGCCATTTTCTGTTTGTTTCTGTTTTGGGGGTTGGAAGGAATAGAGATAAGAAAAAGAGCGTGAGAACCCGATCTGGTATGTCAACTTCTATGCTCCTGTGTTGCTATTTAGATTAACTTGGGCTCTATACTCCTATGGAATTTATGTTTAAATGTATGGAACACAGTACACTGTTGAAAGATGCCAGATGTCCTGTTTAGATGCTGTTGAAATAGTTTTCAGAAGAACTTCAACTAAAGCTGCCAAGATACTTTACATAATTCTGTTCACTACACCTTCTGCATGGCATTGTTGACTGACCTTCAGATTCTAAATGTCAGGTATTTTTAATCACCAAAATCAAAACCTGGAAAATAATTTGCTGGGTTAAGAATCATTAAGTTTTAATAAAAGCCTTCCCATAGCTAGAACTGACTCTTCTTTAGTACCCAAAGGAGATGTCTACTTTGCTATCACCAAGCACAAGAAAAAAGTATTTTCAGTATTGAAAAAGTAAATTGTTATGTAAAAGAGTATCATTTTGTTTCCAAGGGCATTTTTAAAATAAAACTTAGCATATAATGTTGAAATTACTCATGCATACTGCATTTTGTTAATTCAGACAGTAATATTCAATGGTTTGAAAAATTTTAATGAGAATAATTATGTTAGTAGATTGAAGACCTTGAAAAATAGAATTTTAGGTGGATGTCATGGTTAACAATTGAAAAAGTGACTTTAAAAAATTCAGTGTTGCCCCATAAGCTTAATTTGTGCTTAGATTGTTTTATGGTATACTAAAACGTCATCCTAACTTCTCCTGCCTAAAGCTATATCATTCTGTTGAAGCAGTAATAATAGTCTTTACTGAGTTAAGCATTTGCTAGACATTGCAGTGAAAAATAAAAATATGATCAGATTTGGTAATGAAGGTGATACCCTGGGGTTTGGCTGCCACCACATTCACCCCAGTCAAACAAAAAAACAACAGAGCCTGTAAAATTCATTACCAAATGTCCAGTGGCTGCAAACACTGCTTTTGGCCATACTAAAAAAAACCACAACAACCCAAACCTGAGTGTATTCCACCTTCTATCATGCAGGAAGTATGTTAAGAGTGGTCAAAAGAATAAGCAATAATAGGAAAAATTTTTTACAGCAGGTTAGACCTGAGATTGATTTCCACACCTAGTGTCCCTCTACCATGTCTGGCAGCACTACGAAAATCATGAGCTGAACTACTTGACAAGAGTGAGTGGCTTATATTGCTATGTGATGGCTCTTGTTTTATCAAGAATAACACTGCTGGATCCTGATAGAAGACTCATTAGCCACAGGATGCAGGTAAGTTAAATTAACTCATAGGTATACTGTTTATTTCCATGCTTCTATTTCTTTAATAAAAAAGAACAGTGGAGATCAGTTTTAGATGCAACACTCAGATCCAAGTCCACAAGTGCCACATGCTCACTGAGTTCAGATCTAAGGTTTTCATTGAAGAACCATCTCCACATAGAATAGTTTAGAAACCTCCAAGGACATGAAAACAAAATGGTAATTTTTAAATACACTCCTATAGGAGTTATAATAAAAGGACACATTTCAATAGTTTAAGTATCAACTTGTCTCATTGTCTATCATCACAATGATTGAAGCGTCTGTATTTCAAGGGCAAAAACAGCACAGATGTAATAGGGAAAGCCTATTCCAGCTCATTAGTCAAGGTTCAATAGAAGAAACAGGTTTGGTGGCAATTTTAGGTCCATTTAAAAATTGTGAGCTGTCAAAACAACAAGTTCTCAGGGATAACATGTCATTTATTCCTCCTGTGAGAAGCTGTAGATATGGGGTTGGGGTTGGAATGGCATCTAGGTAGTCAATGAATTAATAGTAGGTAGGCAATGAAAGACAGAATGATGCTACATCTATAGCAGGGACAGGACAGGCTCCTTGTTTGTTTGGTGAACTAGACTTAACACAGCCACCCCTTTAGGACTAGCATTGTGTGTCTGGCTCCTCTGTATATAGTAGGCTGACCCAACTCATACATTTACTCTAAATGAGGAGTAAAAAAGTATGGTCTAGCAAGTGCTCCCTGTGAACAGATTCTTATGTTTGTATATAGCTGCACTGAAGACAGGGCGGGGGGGACAGCAGAATGTGGAAAACAACTTGCAGGATTGTGACTAGCCTCTTTTCTGTGGTTTCAAGATATTGGGAAGGCCAAAATTCAAGTTACCTCTTTACCTCTTACTAAGGAGTGGTGAACAGGGTCTTCTTCTAGAGACGGAAATTGTTTATGAGTTTTCACTTTCCTAACATGCATGGAAGTAAAGTAAGCATTAAAGAATGAAAAACAAACTAAGCAGATTTTCTTCCAACAACTTCATTTAATATTACCTTTTGAGGGCAGTCAATTAATCTGCACTGATATTTTTATTGTATTAGGTGCTTAATGGCTATCTGAATCACTAAAAGTAGTAAAATAAATCAGCTGTACCCATATTCCACCAATGCAACTTGAACATTTCCTGACGTTAGAAGAGAGTGGAATTAAGGATCCCTCTCCATTTCTACTTTTCCTTAACTAAACTGTTGGAAGGAGATAAAAGGTCAAATGTTGGACAACAGTCCTTGGAAGAGTTTGAATAAGTTTCTGAACTAGGCCAAATCTCAGAATCTTAAAAGAGGGATCCATCACAGGTTGTTACACAAGACAATACATTCAGAGTTCAGAAATGTACTCAAGCATCAACGGGGCAGTCATGTTAGTCTCACTCAGCAAAACAAGCATAGAGTCCTGTGGCACTTAGAGACTAACAAATTTATTTATCGTAAGAGCTTTCATTGGAGAAAATCCCACTTCATCAGACACTGGGATTTTCTCCCACAAAAGTTCACGCGATAAACAAATTTGTTAGTCTAAGTGCCACAGGACTCCTTGCTTGTTATATTTAAGCATGTGACTATTCCAATTGGTTTCCACAGGATTACTCATGTACTTAAGGTCAGGCACATATCACATCAGAGCCTCTACTAGGGATACAACAGTTGGGCTCATTCTACTTTCACTGAACATATATGTTGTTGTAAACTGGAAAACTCCAACCAAATTAAACCACAGACCTTCCTAAAAATAGTAATTTATTAAAATTAAATTTAATCAGAGCAACTAAGTGAAGCATTGAAATGAACTGAATTAAAAAAAGGTAAAACATGCCAAGGGGGAACAAACATGTTTTTAATTTTTCTGTTTAACCACAAACTCTCCAGTGTCTGTCTTGTAATGCAAGATGTGGCAAAAGAATTCTTACTAAATTCTAAATTATGAATGAGAGAATGAATTAATAATGAAGAAAGTTGAGGAGAAAGAGTTAAAAGGGAAAGCAACTCAGTCCTTGGCATATAAGTCTTTTGATCACAAGCTTGAGTAATTGACAAAAAACTAAGAAAAAAAGAAGCAAAATGCAGAACTAAGAATGTATCTTGAAAGCATAAGTTGTTTTAATATGGCACTGGTTCACAGTTTACAAAACACAAAAGGAAAATTGAAAGAATGTCATATTTAATGTGGGAAAGGAATGGTATAGAAATTAAGTTGTCAAAAACAGGAGGAAGAGAACAGAAACCTGGGTAGTTCAGGAACAATTAACTGTGGCAAAGCAGAGGGCATCAGCAAACCATACTAAGTGCTGGAAGGAACAGGAGGATTTGATGGAGCAGGTTTGTGCTTTAAAGGATCATGTCACAGCATTAAGCAGGGGAACCAATAAGTATAGGAGGTTAAGAAAATTAGATGAGACTATTGAAGGAAAGGCTACTTAAATTAACAACAGACTGGAACAGACTCAGGAGCTCATTAGAAGACAGAACAAAGCTTCCTGGGTCCAAAGAACACTAGTTGTTTAATGAAATCTCCAGTGACCATGGACGCTTTTCAGAAATGGAGAAACTGAGGAGAACCTACATGAAAAAGATTATTTGAAGAAACTACTAGCTTGCAATGGACAACATGTCAGACTGATAGTACATCCAGACAAAAATCTGAAAAAGAGAAGTGTAATGTTAATACCAAACAAATCAAAATTATTAGTTTAAAAAGAAAAGTAGTATGCTTTTTAAAAAATGTTGTATTAAAACAAAAAATATAGCCAGCTAATGGCTAAAAAGCAGTAAAAATTAATGCTACACAATTAAATGATTTGGAATCTGAATTTCCCACAGAATGCATCTGTTAATTGGCATACTGATTTGATCAATACACATCTATCCATTTCCTAGGATGGGGTAGATGTGTCCATATACTCACATGAGCATAAATTAGGTGGGAAGAAAGAGTCCCATTAATTAAAGTAAATTAATTCAGATTTTAAGCAAAAATTCTTAAGTAGATGCAATACATTTGTGTAATTCTAAAAGTTTTTTTAGGACCTAAATGGACACCTCTTGTTTACAAAACCCATTTAAAGAGAGTTGTGTACATGAAATGTCTGTGTAAAATAAATTGCCTTCAAAATATTTTACTAAAAATGTGTTTGCCTTAATAACTGAAAAGCTATTTTTTATTTTGAACATGCAACTATAAATACTACTTCTATATTAATAAAGTTAACTTCAGCAATTTACCAATAAATTAAAAGTTAAAGGTAATAAGTCATACATTGCTATTGTTCCTTTAAATTAAGATTACTGTGCAAGCTTGGATTCCAAGCTGGAAACCTGACAGGAGATAGTAAAAAACAAAGATGTGACTTGGACTCTTTGGCCAACAGCCAACGTTTGTACAAATAGGAGAGAAAATGTTTATCCGCTCTACCTCCCTCCCCTTTCACCAATTGCTGCTAAACTGCTTTGTTTGTAAAAGGAAACAAACAGGCAATATTGCTTTTAACCAAATATTTGGTATTATGGGAATTAAGAATTGTTGCCCAGGGACACCTCTCCTAAAACCCCAAAAAAGTACAACTAAGCAATTGAAATTTTGAAATGCTAAAACCTTATTTTAAATTTAAACAATGCATTTTGAACTTTGAGGCCAAAACACATAACTACTGTCAATTAATTTTTTTATTTAGCAAATAAATTACACCTTTGAAATAGGTATCCCTTTTGGGTACATTGGGCTGTTACAAAATTCAACATTACTTTGAACAAGTCTATGTCTGCTGCAAATGTTAAAAGTGAATTAATAAATAAAATTAAAACAAGAAAATCCCGCTTACTAACCTTCTAACTTGCAAAGACTGGTAGAGGAAGTGTAGAAGAAAAAGCAGAAGTAAAAGCCTTTGAGTTAATTAAAATATTAAGCCTATATATAGACTGTTTTGTTGCTCACTTATATGTAATGTGGATTATTAACTGAAGGCTGGCACTTAATATGTTAATAGTCATAAGAGCAGAATTCATTTTTATTCTCAGGAAAGAAAACCTTTATTCCCCTCCCTCTTGCTTTTCCTAAAAAAAAATTTGCAGTTTTTAAAGCATTTGCAAATAACCCCATTTCCTTTACTTTTTGTCAATTGCTTCCAGTCACTGTAAGTAAGATAGACAGACTTCACATATTTGCATTTACCTGATTATGGCAGTCAAAGAATAAGCTATGGTTTGACTTAATGCTTCAACAGGGATGTAGTATTGATTTAGAATAGGAGAGGATAGAACAGAATCATGGGGTTGGAAGGGACCTTCTGCATGTAAAGCGGATGATTTAATTAATTATTTTTAATTGTAGAATGTGTTGTTTTGGGAAATGATCCAGTGGTAACATATAATTCTCAAGCCGCTGAAACAGTTTAAAACCATGTCCATTATAATTCATTAGTTCTTTACACTTTCTTTGAGATTTTGTCCAACCAGTGGTAGAGACAAGGCTTTCCTCAGAATAAATACAAGAATCACAGTAATTATTATGGGTGCTTTCCCACTGTTTTAACAAGAGTATTTGGACATGTCTCCCCCAAAGTTTTTACAATATCCTTTCCATTTTCCATGGAAAAATAATTCCCCATTTAAAATACCTTTGGGTCCTGACTAAACTACTTAATTTATTTCAACAAGCAAGACTGAAGAACCCAAGCAAAGCATAGGTATTAACTCACACAGGGATCTTCCCCAGATATGAACACAGTTTACTAAATTTGGTCTATATGTCTTATTCCTCACTGACTCACCCCTGTTACTATGCTTTTTCTTTTAGCCCTTACTCAGCTCAACATACAATGTTAGCCACTGTTGCCTGTGCCCTAACACACTTTGCCTGAATATCGTATACCCTTAAGATTAAATAAATATAAATTGCCTTGAGCTAATTAAATTAATAGTTGAGTAGGTAAATATATTAGTATCTGCTCCCTGATTATGATGGAAATGTTTTAAAATCAGAAGACAATGAATGACCTAAAAGGAAAGCTGAATAACAGGCAGTGAAGACTCTTGCTTGCAACCAGATACTAAAGTTATCTTGTGTAACCCTGTGTTGCCAGCTGTTCAAAGTAGCAAAAAGAAACAGGTTTATAACGTTATACATAAGAGTTCCCTTTGAAATAAGCCCAGCATTTGGCACCAGCCTCCAACGAGAACCTCAAACACTTTTCCAAAGCCTAGTAAGATCAAACTCATCCCCATGTTGCCTAAGTGGTGCTTTCCCCATTCTCCAAGCACATGGGAGTTCTTAGGACTCTGGTAACACAATTACCAGGAACAAGCATCACATTCAGTAATGGAATGAAATTAAAAACCATAAAATCCATCTCATGTCAAGCAATGAGAGTTCAGAGGAGGGCAACCAAAATGATTGAAGGGCTGGAGCACAAGCCCTATGAGGAAAAACTGAAAGCATTAGGCTTATTCAGTCTGCAGAAAAGAAGATTGAGGGGGGATTTGATAGCAACCTTCAACTACTTGAAGGGATGCTCTAAGGAAGATGGAGCTCGACTGTTCTCGGTAATAACAGAGGACAGAACGAGGACCAATGGTCTCAAGTTGCGGTTAGGGAGGTCGAGCCTGGATATTAGAAAAAACTTTTTTACTTGGAATGAGCTGCCAAGGGAGGTGGTGGAGTCTCCATCTTTGGAGCTGTTTAAGGCCCGGCTGGACAAAACCATGACTGGGATGGTTTAGTGGGAGTGGTCCTGCCTCTGGCAGGGGGTTGGACTAGATGACCTATGAGGTTCCTTCCAACCCTATGATTCTATAATGTCTATAATCCCCAATATTACTTTTGGACTGGCCTGCTTTGAGCAAGAACCCATAAAGCCTCCTCCTCCCCCTGCCCCAGCTCAGCACAGACATGAAAAATTGAATTAGATTTTCAATAAGAATAAGGGTTTGCACATTTAATAATCCTTTAAAGTCAATAGGTTGCATGTATTTCAAGGACAGCAAAAACTGTCTCAGATTGTGTAATCCTTTGGGGGGTAAAAAGCAATGTGTAAATGTAACAGTCATATTATTATTTTCATTCTTGTAGTAATTAAGCCAAATAGAAGATATACACACAAAGACCCACGCATTTCTGTTTCAACTTTTTAGATAAATTCCATTATTTATACTTTTGTATTATTCTACCTTGTTCTTATAGAGACTGTCTGTAAAAGAAATCCTAACAGTTTAACTGATCTAGAAGAAATTGACTATGAACACTGTGTACTGTCTGGTACATCTTTACAGAGGTGATACTAGGTGTCTGCCAAGATCTGCAGACAAAGGAGAAAGATGAACGTGCTACTTTCATCTTAAGGTCTCAAACTTGCGAATTGTTGAATGTCTAAGGAAGTCTGGCTAGGTCACTTAACTGAATGTGGAAAAGGCCAGAGAAGATGGAGAGCAAGGCCCTAGATATTGACCATTTACTGACCTGCATACATTCTCGCCACATTCGGAATTCACTTACATTTCTTCTGCAAAAACGGACAGTTAGTTTAAACTCTGTCATTACTATTATTCTCCAGTTCCTCTGAGGCTGTGTTCACATGTTAACTCATTTTGAAGTAAGTTATTTTGAAATAAAATCCTTATTTCAAAATAACTTACATCAAAATAAGTGTTAATTTGAAATAAGGGAAGCCTTCAAATTGAAATGGCATGCCCTTTGTGTGGACATGCTATTTCGATTCAGCAGATGGGCACCATGGAAGGTGTGGCAACATGGCCCCCCTGGCAGGGCCATGTTGCCACCCAATCCTGTGCCTGTCTCTCACCTGGAGAGCGAGGCGGGGGAAAACAGCCCGCAGGGCAGGGATCCTCTTGTCCTTCCTCCCCTGCTGCTGGTGGTGCAGCGGGGGGAGGGATTGGGTTTTATTCTTCCAAAACGACGGACCTTATTTCAAAATGACAGGGTCCCATCATTTTGAAAGAAAGAAACATCGTTCAGACATGCCACTCTTTATTTTGAAACAACAACTGTTGTTTTGAAATAAAACCCTGGTGTGGACACAGCCTGAAAGGCTGCAATTTGGAAAAAAAAAACCCAACTAGAATGCAAGAACTGATTAATATCTGCTATGAATAAAATCAAGTGCTAAGATTTTCCATTTTAGAAGTGTTCTTGTGCCACCAACAATGTCACCTGTAGATCCAAATATGTACTGGGTAGTTCAGTGCAACTCTGGTAAGACTTCTTCCTTTGCAGATTAAATAGTCCATGAAACGACACACCCAAACAGCATTATTTTTAAAATATCTAGGTGTTACTTTTAGCAAATAAATGAGCTCCTAGATTTTACTGCCTTCCCCACAGAATTTTATGTACCATGATTGTAGCACAAGTCAAAACGTGAAACAACTGGTCACATCCTGAGAAATTGTCCATTTTGTTTCATGGAAAACAAAAATCAAAAATTTTTTGCATTTTACTGGCATGATCAAATATTCTTAAAAACAAGGCTCTCTTTCAGCAATAGTTCAGCATATCACTACTATGCAATTCTTAACTTTAAAGTTAAGATTGCAAGAAAAACATCTATTCAGAGTAAGTAAAAAAGCCCGACCATGTATGAACCATTGGTTTGAAGAGTAAACCGAAGTTGGCTGGAACATGAGAACTGTTCAGAAACGTTCAGAAAAAAGACAGAGCCCAATATTTGTAGTTTCATCCAACTTACAATTTAAGGGCCAGATTCTGCAAAATTTTGTTTCTGAAATTAATCCACACACTTGCTAGTAAATCCCATTCAATCCAACAGGATATACTTACATAGGTATATACTACTGAAGTGAGGAAGTGTTGCAGGATCAACCCTCACATACTTTCAGGGGTGTTGTTATAATCCATTTCAGAAGTCAAATATGTTTAACCCTAATCTGCAACTATTTTTTCATACTAGACATAACCGGGGAATAAGGAACCAATGGCAAGAGTGTAACATGACCTTTTTCAAACTCTTGGGTCAGTGGGTTATATTTGCCTATGTAGCAGGAATTTATTTAGTTCTTGAAAGAAACATATTGGTGTTTGGGGAAATCTGTTCTATTTCTGACTTCCTGCACTGGATGATCCATTGTTTACCAACCTGTATGCATACTGTGCTGTATTAGAAGCCATCCAGGCTCCCCATATCTGTGCTTTTTTCAGGTTATAGATGCCTCTTGCTATCACAGGACAAATGCGCAAGGGATTGCCTTTCTATAAAACAAAGAGCATGGGGCTAAAGGTCAGTCCAGTCATAAAACCAGGGAACTAGTCTTTGAATGAGGTGATCTTCTTTACATACAGTTTGAACCTTTGTTCAACAAACAGCAGACTTGTGTAACAGGCCATTTCATCTCTTTGTTAAGGGAGGTTTATTTTTTCTTCTTCTTTCAGTTAAACCCATTAAGATTGCCATGTTTATATTTTTCTCTTGGGAAATCATGATTTTATTACTGATTCCTCAGGGTTTTCCATTATTTTAGTTATTACATTCATGCTATCAAATACTATCATTTGAAGTCTCTCGCTCTCTATGAGTACCTACCATGCATGCACAGTTATACTGAGCCGTTAGTGTATTTCTTCCCATTTCCCCAGATGCCAGTCACATTTAATTGTTTTTACAGCAATCATTGACAAACTCACATAGCTGATATTAAATTTTCTAATACAAATTATCCTCACAAAAACACTAGGCTCAAGAAGTACATCTATTGCAGCAGAGAAACTAGTTATGAGAACTGTTGATACGTTTGTCATCAAAAATAGCATTCCAATTTTTCCCAGCAATCCAGACTCTAAGGAATTTCCATGTCAGTCAGGTTCTCTGATGTCTGAAACATGCTTACTGCACTCTCTAATGATTAGAGATGGTAGTGTATCAGCACTTACTAGCTGATGGCATGTTGATTCAAGGAGAAAAAAGTAAAAAGGAGAGCTTAGAATGTAGTTGAAATCAAACCATATTCTAATAGTGAGTTAGACAATTACAAAAGGTAAATTGGTCTGCTAAACAGAATTGCCTTCTCACTATTGCTTGTAAAACTACAGTGGTGACAGATTAATTTTGCAATTTTACATGCCATGTCTCATCAGCATGCAGCAATCAAATGCTGTATTTCCAAAGGAATCAAGTCAGAATTCCCAGTGGACTGAGGCAAGGTGATTGTAGTAACTGTTAATACAGAAAACAATATTTGTTATGATTATAGCAATGTCATTTCAGCTGGCCAGTACCTCAAAAATGGAACAAGGAAAAAAAATACCACTAATGCAACCTTTAATGTGCCAGAATTGGTGCCTCCCATACATGCTTAAAGAACTTCAGCAGATACAACTGAAGAAGCTAATTCATAAAATATTTGGCCTAAGGATATGAATTTCAGCTCAGAAATCCTTTAATTTTCATTTGCTAATAGTCTAATCAGGTTTTTGGTTTATTAGGAAGTCCCATCCTCTCCCCACCATTCCCCCATTTAAAAAGTTTTACAGATAGTCTGATGATAAAAATTACTACAACAAATCCAAAAAATTATAGTGTATATAGATTTTTTAATCTCTTACTTAACACCCACCCCCAAATCCATTAAAAATAAAGTCAGTGGACCTAGCTTTCTCACCCCTGACCTGGCACACCCAGTGTTATCACAGAATCATAGAAAGTGGAAGGGACCATGAGAGGTCATTGAGTCCAGTCCCCTGCTCTCATGGTAGGACCAACTATCCTCTTAAACCATCCCTGACAGGTGTGTGTCTAACCTGCTCTTAAACACTTCCAATGATGCAGACTCCACAACTTGCCCAGGCAACTTATTCCAGTGCTTAATCACCCAGACAGTTAGGAATTTTTTTCCTAATGTCCAACCTAAACCTCCCTTGTTGTACTTTAAGTCCATTGCTTCTTGTCCTACCATCAGCAGTTAAGAACAACAATTTCTATCCCTCTTCCTGATGACAACCTTTTCGGTACTTGAAAACTTACGTCCCTTCAGTCTCCTCTTTTCCAGACTAAAAACACACAGCTCATTCAATCTTCCCTCATGAGTCAAGGTGTTCCAGACCTCTAATTATTCATGTTGCTCTTCTCTGGTCTTTTCCAGTTTGTCCACATCTTTCCTGAAATGAGGCACCCAGACCTGGACACAATACTCCCACTGAGGCCTAAATAGGGCCAAGTAGAGCAGCAGAATTACTTCTCATGTCTGACTTACAATACTGCTGTTAATACATCCCAGAATGGTGTTTGCTTTTTTCGCAACAGCATTACACTGTTGACTTGCATTTAGCTTGTAGTCCATTATGACACTCAGATCCCCTTCCACAGTATTTAAAATTAAGTTATTATGTAAAGTAAGTACCTGCATCACTCTTTAACAGACAGCTAGCTTGCAATACAGCTATGAAGTAGCCACTGCAATCCCCAAAACTCACTTTCTGTTAGAATAGGACCACCATGTTTTTATCATTACAAAGAAAATCAGCTGAAATATGTGTTGGTAGTAAGTTGAAATAAAATCTAATGCCAGTGAAAAGAAATACAAAATATAATTTTAGAATAAAAATTTGCCAAGCAGAATCCACGTTGCATGCATTTCTAGCAAAACATTCCCATTTTGCTACTGACATGTTATTTTATGTCAGTGCTTTTAAAACTGTTTTCCTTGGGACGCAGTTGAAAAAATCATTTTTGCCTGTGACCCAACAATTATATCTTTGAGCAATGCATCCAGTTTTGCAGTGGTTACAGCAGGGGGTGCCGTGACCTAGTACCTGAGGGTCTGCAACCCTATATTGGGTCCTGATCTGTGGTTTCCAAACCACTGTTTTACATAACTATATATATTAACCAATTTGACTTCCCTATGCCCTTTTTATTTTCAGATTGGTTAAGAGTGACATTTTAACAGAAATTAAGAAAGTACTAGGAAGAAATGTAAGCAGTTGCTCAATTTCAACAGCAGTGTAAGCAGTCTTGGTGAAATCAAACCAATCACACACGAAGTTCTGCACCTGCTTTAGTACTTTGCTGGTTCAGGAATCCCATACACTAAAGTCAGCGGAATTACTTCAGGAGGTAAGCTAATCTGAAAGCAGAGAATTGTTCATTGTGTCAGAAGCTGCCCATCCTAGATTCTGTAGTAGCTATTGCCAGGGTTTGGTTGTAAGAAAACAGTCAACCAGCCAAAGAAGAAAATTGACTGAAATCCCAGCAGGCCACGACTGTTACTTGTTTTTTGTAAAATGGGAGCTAGATTTCAAAAAGGGGCTCATCTAACATCAAAAAACTGAGAGGTATTTCATAATAGCCTAATTTTAATAAAATGATTAGCAAATTTAACAAATTAATTAAAACAAACAGGGAATCTTGTGGCACTTCTAAAGACTAACAAATTTAATCAACACATGAGTTTCTATGGGCACAATCCCACTTCATCAGAAGCATGAAATGGGAAAAATAGCATGTTAGCTGTAAATATACAGATACAGAGAAGGGTGGGTCACAATGTTAACTGAAGCAGATTCAGAGGGATGGACTGCTAGCTTATCTCAGTAAAGTAAACAAGCTCTTTTGATTCAATTTCCAAAGGGATAGCCTTGTTAGTTTAGTCCAGAAAAAAAAAAAAACACCACAAGGAGTCGTGAGGCACTTTAACAGATTTATTTTTCGCATGAACTTTCGTGGGAGAAAATCCCACTTCGTCAGATGCTTCGAAGATGGGTGAACAGTATGTTAAAAGGAGGCAAGAACTGTAAGCAAGAGCTGAGAAAGAGTAATTGAGAGGAAATCACCTTTCATAATGACTTAGCCACTCAAGATTTCTATTCTAACCCAGTCTGAAGGCATCTAGTTTGCACACAAGCAATGTCCAGATAGATTGAAATGTTCCCCCACTGGGTTTTAAATGTTACTGAAAACCTTTACTCCAAAGACTTGCAACTTTGATGGTTAGAATGTGAAGTAAAGTATGAAAGAGAAGCACAGATATTTACCTTTAGAAAGGAAGATGAATAAAAATTATAGGGTTAACTCAATAGGCCCTCAAGTTAAAGCAGAAAAATGTGTTGGCAGATATACTTTAAAATCCAAAAATCTTACCTTAGTGAAAACAATAGACAGTGGCATAAATTAAGGCATGAGTTATGCAACAACAACAAAAAAAAATTAGAAAGGCCAAAATTGGGTAAAACAAAAGGACATTTCAGGAACTTAAAAAGTGGAAAACTCAGCACTGATAAAACTCACCCAACTCATGGACTCAAACCCTGCCACATTAAGTCACTGAGGCCAAGAATTTAGCAAGATTCAAAAAGTGATTGGACATGCGTATGGATATCAACATTATCTAGTTATAATCAGAGATAAAAATTTTGGAATGGATATGAAATTGAATTAGTCATATAAGTCAATCATTGACCATTAGAGATCAGTACGTGATCTATGGGGTCAGGAGTAGGAGGTGGGGAAAGAAGACAGATTAGTTTACATCTGCCCACTGCTGGTTCTTCCTGAATTCTGATCACTGAAGACACATTCTGATAATTCAACACATTCCAACTTTATTTCTCTTCTGGTTAAGTGGCAAAACGATATGCTTCCAGACAAAGACAATGCCTCATCACACACTGAACCCTACTGCTTTGAATTATTAAAATTTCAAACACAGTTGCTGTTGTTAGATTGACAAGCATGTATCCTCAGGGTCATCTTTGCTAGAGAACCACTAGTAAAAAGGCTAGAACAATGGATAAGCCTGGAGGGGAGGGGGGAAAAATCTGTATTTTAAAATAACAAACTACCAAATTCTAACAGTTATTCTACAGAGGTGTTTAAGGCTTGGAAGGATTAGATTTTTAATGGCAAATGCTGGTAAATGTTGCTTTTCCTGAGCACATACAAACCAATGTGAAAAATATATTTTCATCAATAACTGCAATTTAAAAGCAGGTATCATAGAATCATAGGGTTGGAAGGGACCCCACAAGGTCATCTAGTCCAACCCCCTGCCAAAAAAAGCAGGACCACTCCCATTAGATCATCCCAGTCAGTGTTTTGTCCAGCTGGGACTTGAACACCTCCAGAGATGGAGATTCCACCACCTCCCTAGGCAGCTTATTCCAATACTTCACTACTCGCCTAGTAAGGAAGTTTTTCCTAATATCCAGCCTGGACCGCCCCAGCTGTAACTTGAAGCCATTGCTTCTCGTTCTGCCCTCTGTTACTACCGAGAACAGTCGAGCTCCCTCCTCCTTGGAGCAACCCTTCAAGTAGTTGAAGGTTGCTATCAAATCCCCCCTCAGTCTTCTCTTCTGCAGGCTAAATAAGCCTAGTTCCTTCAGTCTTTCTTCATAGGGCTTGTGCTCCAGCCCTTTGATCATTTTGGTTGCCCTACTCTGGACTCTCTCTAATTTGTCCATGTCCTTTTTGTAGTGGGGAGCCCAAAACTGGACACAGTATTCCAGATGTGGCCTCACTAGTGCAGAATAGAGGGGAATGATCACATCCCTCGATCTGCTGGTAACACTTCTTCTGATGCAGCCCAGTATGCCATTGGCCTTTTTGGCAGCAAGAGCACACTGCTGACTCATATCCAGCTTCCCATCCACCATGACTCCCAGGTCCTTTTCTCCAGTGCTGCTATTTAGCTGATCACTCCCCAGCCTGTAGCAGTACATGGGGTTTTTTTGTCCCAAGTGCAGGATTTTACACTTATCCTTGTTGAACCTCATGAGATTCCTCTTGGCCCACTGCTCCAGTTTGTCTAGGTCTCCCTGAATCCTGTCTCTGCCCTCTAGGGTGTCTACCGTTCCCCCCAGTTTGGTATCATCTGCAAACTTACTAAGTGTGCAATCTATCCCATCATCCAGATCATTAATGAAAACATTGAACAGAACTGGCCCCAGGACCGACCCCTGGGGCACACCACTTGTTACTGCCTGCCAACTTGACATGGAGCCATTGATTCCTACACGCTGAAACCGTTGTTCTAGCCAGTTTTCTATCCACCTTACAGTCCATGCATCTAACCCATACTTCCTTAATTTGCCAATGAGAATGCTGTGGGAAACCGTATCAAAAGCCTTGCTAAAGTCAAGGTATATCACATCAACGGCTCTTCCCGCATCCACAAATCCAGTCATCTCATCATAGAAGGCGATGAGGTTGGTCAGGCATGATTTACCCTTGGTAAATCCATGCTGACTGTTCCTGATTACTCTACGTTCCTCCAAGTGTTTCAGGATGGATTCTTTGAGAAGCTGCTCCATGATTTTTCCAGGGATTGAGGTGAGGCTGACAGGTCTGTAATTCCCTGGATCCTCCTTTTTGCCTTTCTTGAAGATAGGTACTATATTTGCTTTTTTCCAGTCCTCTGGCACCTCCCCCGTTCGCCACGAGTTTTCAAAGATAATGGCCAACGGTACTGCTATCTCATCAGCCAGCTCCCTCAGCACCCTCGGATGCAGTTCATCCGGCCCCATGGACTTGTGCACATCTAGTTTCTTTAAGCAGTCCCTAACCTGACCTTCTGTCACCAAGGGCCTCTCTTCTTCTCCCCAGTCCCCCGTACCTAGTGTAGTGGGCTGGGAGCTGACCTTGCTTGTGAAAACTGAACTAAAAAAAGCATTGAGCACTTCAGCTTTTTCCTCATCCTCTGTCACGAGGATGCCTGCCCCATTCAGTAAGGGACCTACACCATCCCTGATCCTCTTCTTGTTATTGATATACTTGTAGAACCCCTTCCTGTTATCCTTCACATCCCTTGCTAGTCGCAACTCCATTTGTCCTTTGGCCTTTCTGATTTTATCCCTGCAGTCCCGAGCAATGTCTTTATATGCCTCCTTAGTCATCTGTCCTAGCTTCCACTTCCTGTAAGCGTCCTTTTTATGCTTCAGCTCAGTGCAGAGCTCTTTGTTAAGCCACAGTGGGCGCCTTCCACATTTGCTGTGCTTTCTCCTTATCGGAATTGTATCTTGCTGTGCCCTTAGCAGGGTTTCTTTAAAATGCACCCAACTCTCTTGGACACCTTTCCCCTTCAGATCAGCCTCCCAAGGGATCCTGCCCATCAGTTCCCTGAGGGAGACAAAATCTGCTTTTCTGAAGTCCAGGGTCTGTGTTTTGCTTCTTTCCTTCTTTCCTTTAATCATCAACTTGAACTCAATCATTTCATGGTCACTGCTACCCAGGCTGCCATTGACTTCTACTTCCCTGATAAATTCTTCTCTATTTGTGAGCAGCAGATCGAGAGGCGCAAGGCCCCTAGTTGGTTGCTCCAGCATTTGTACCAGGAAGTTGTCCTCAACACTCTCCAGAAACTTCCTGGATTGCCTGTGCACTGCTGTATTGGCCTCCCAGCAGATGTCAGGGTAATTGAAGTCCCCCATGAGAACCAGGGCCTGTGCTCTAGAAACTTCTGTCAGTTGTCCACAGAACGCCTCATCCACCTCCTCCTTCTGATCTGGTGGTCTGTAGCAGACACCTACCACAACATCCCCCTTGTTGCTCTCCCCTCTAAACTTAACCCACAGACTTTCAACTGGCTTGTAACATAAGGTAACATAAGAAAAATGCTGCTTATGAACTCAGTTTGACTGAAGGATATTTACCTTGTATAATTTGGTTTGTGATGTTAACAATGTGTATTTTAATGGCTAGAGAGCATGTTGAGTCTCAGCATCTACTGTCATTAATGCTGTCAAGCTCCAAAGGGGCAGCCATGTTAGTCTAGTTCAGTAAAACAAACAAGGAGACCTGTGCAAGTCCCATGACTCACAATTCCCCTGCATTTGTTTCCTCCCATTCTGTAAGTTCCCTCATCTTCAAAGCATTTGATGAAGTGGGATTTTCTCCCATGAAAGCTCATGCAATAAATAAATTTGTTAGTCTAATTGCCACAGGACTCCTTGTTTGTTTTACTATCATTAAGAATTAGTCCCCCCCCCAAAAAAAACCTTCCTGCCAATGTGAACATTGAAATAGATAAAAATTCAAAAACAATGCCTAAAAGTAAACATCAGTTTTATAGATCAAAGTTTTTTAAGATTTGATTTTATTACCTTATATGTATAAAGAGAAAGAGGAAAAAATTCTGCAATATAGAGTTGTCTTGGTACAAGCACATGCTTTGTATATTTATGCAATAACACTTATCTATGGTAGTTTTCCTTTGTGCTGTGGTAACATCTCATTGTCCCATTATCTTCACTCACTAATAGGTCCTGTGAAAAAACATGTGCTGACAGTCCCTTCGCAAGGATAGTGCAGCTGGCTCTGTTAAACACCTGAGAAGGCCCAGTAGAGCTCTGCCAACACTTTATTTTAGCACATAGCTCAATATGCGATACTTTGCTTTAAGCCCCAACTTGTGGAGTCATGTTACTGCTCAGCTTTCTTTAACTAGTTTATTTTAAAAATAGATCTAGACTTTTTGGATGCAGAGAAAAATCAGGAGAACTAACTCTAAAGGCTCAAAAAGCTAATAAAGAACCACACTTAAAAAAAAAAAAAAAAAGGAAAAAGAAATCTCCTGATTTCTTATACCTGACTGGCAATACTGGTAATATACACAAGATTATTCTAAAGCCTGCTGAGACTAGGCCTGAACAGGCTACTAATGCATCTTAAAGTAAAGATCTCTGCTCTCTCACCTAAGAAAACTTGCTCCCCTGAGGGTTTGATTAACTGAGCTACCTCCATTTAGGCCACTTAGAGGCTTTCAGCTGCAGAGGTACTTTATAAAATCACAGAAACTGGAAGGGACCATGACAGGACATTGAGTCCAGTCCCCTGCATTCATGGCAGGACCAAGTATCCCCATTAAATCATCCCATACAAGTGTTTGTCCAACCTGTTCTTAAATACCACCAATGTAGGAGACTCCACAACCTGCCTAGGCAACTTATTCTAGTGTTTAATCACCCAGACAGTTGGGAATTTTTTCCTAATTTCCAGGCTAAACCTCCCTTGCTATGATTTAAGCCCCGTGCTTCTTGTCCTATCATCTCTGATTTAGGAGAATGATTTTTCTCCTTCCTCCTCATAACCTTTTAGGTATTTGAAAACTGTTACTGTATGCCCTCTCAGTATCCAGAGTCTTCCCATTTGTGCGTGCAAGTTCACTGACACAACAATGGCTTTGTCACATAATCACTACCTCTTCCCACACACACACAACCCTGGGACAGAAGCAATGAAGTGATTCAGGTTTCCATATGCTCTAATACCTCCACATATGTTTTACTGATGCACTCATTTTTCTAGGGACAAGCACCTCAGGAAGGGCTGTGGATAATTCCAAAACAGAAACAGTGAACATCCCAAAATTCCCTAAACTTTTTCATTTTCAATTTTTTTGTAGATTTATAGTTTCAATGGCTCCTTTGAGCTCCTCACATGATTTGAAGAGGTCATTTTCCCACTGCAGGAAGAGAAACACTACCTTGTTGTGATTTGTACACAGTTGTACTAGCCTCCACAGCAGGAATCTCAAATGCTCACTGTAAACTGTTTATGATCAGTGGTACAGAAGCATTCTGTAATCAGTTAGAAGCTAAATTCAATAAGCATATTACTTGCTATAAATCTGTTCAATTCAGTCCTAACATTTACAGAACTCTACCTAAGAATTCATTACCCTAAGGTCAGAATAAGACCATTACCTCGAGAAGTGATCCTAATTTTATGAGGTTCAACTTATCACAGAATAATAAAAAGTACAGGAGGAGGAATATATCCCCAGTGCTACTCCCAGCTACTGGAAATGATTTTCAGTACTCTGATTTTACCTGCTTGGAAAAACTGTCTTTAAAAGAACCACAGGTGTTTGAAACAGTAACCCTCATTAGCCTAAATAATATTTGGAAATGTATTAAATGCCTTTGCTGCTCAGCAAATTTTTCCTGTATTGCCCTTTAATTTTTATTGTAATTGTCTGGGGGAAATTTTGTTTTTTATTTTAGTTTATATTTTATGCTAAAGTAGCAAAAAAAAGCCACATTGTACAGAACATTCATATTTGAGCATGTAGGCTATTTGCATTTTGCTTAACACTGTCAAAGGCAAAGAAAATTTGTTTTCTACCACAGCATGTTATTGTATCAATTACTGTAACAATGAAGACCTTCGTTGAGAATTAGATGGGAACAAATCTGCTTTAGAAGATAAAAGGTGGTGCCTAAATAGCTGCAAAATTTGTTTAGAGCTGCCTTTCAACAGAAAAACATGAATGTAACAACTATTTGGATATGGGAGGATTTTGTATAATAATCTCTATAATAATTAATACAGACTTCATTTCAACTCTTCACTTGTTTTAACCTCTATTACCCTCAGTCCTGTTCCTTTAGACAGAGAACCTCAGATGCATTGGAATGAGCTGGCTAACAGAGGCATTTATGCTAGTACCCCATGTGGCTGTGAAGAGACAGGACTGCATTCTGCTGTAGTGAATATAACACAAATAATGATTCTCAGTTCAGGCATCTGGATGCAGACCAGGTCTTTGTAGATTCTGACTGCTGTTTTAGACTAAGTAAAGATGACCTCTTCTTCAGTGTCACCACCTTGTTTCCCTAAATCTGGCGTGCTCAAGGACTCATGGAACTGATTGGTGTCTATATGTATAATTGCTTTCTGCTGAAAGGAATAAAAATTGTTCACCTTCCTATCATAGACCCCTACCAGTAATGGAGGGATTCAACTTGAGTTCAATTGGGAAGAGACTGGGCTTTTGAAGCAAGGGTGCCTGTTTTATCAACCTTATTGTCATGCCATTCCAGGTGCTCATGGTGTGCACCATTAATAAATATAAAATTCTGTAGTGGCCACAAAGTTGTTACAAGTTCTAGCAATTAAGACTTTGATTGGCTGCCAAAAATGGACAGACCACCTACCTGTAATGCTCAGCAGTAAAAAAGCACTGGTACAGGAATGAAACCAGAATGAGGATGGGGAAGTGACACTTCCCTTTCCAACTGAGGGCACAGCATAGAATACAAGAATGGCCATACTGACTCAGAGTGGTGGTCTCTACAGCCCAGTATCTTGCCCTTTGACAGTGGCCAATGCCAGGTGCTTTAAAGGGAATTACTAGAAAAAGTAATCCAAGTGATCCACCCTGTCAGCCATCCCCAGCCTCTGACAAACAGTAATCACTCTCTATATCCTGGCTAGTAGCCACAGATGAACCTATCTGCCATAAACATTTTTTGTTAAACTTTTATAGTTGTGCCCTTTGAATATTCCCTTGCAAGGAGTTCCACAAGTTGACCGTGTGAAGAAATATTCCTTTTGATCGTTTTAGACCTGCTGCAGAATAATTTCATTTGGTGATGCCTAAGGTTTTTTGTTATAAGAAGTAGCAAATAACACTTCCTTATTTATTTTCTCCACATCCATTAGGATACTAAAGATCTCTATCATATCTACCATAGTCATCATTCTAAGCTGAGAAGTTCCATTTTTATTAAAGTCTCCTCATGTGGTTGCCCTTTCCTGGACCTTTCCCAATTCCAGTCCATCTTTTTTGAGGTGAGGTGATCACATCCACACCCAGTATTCAAAATGTCGAAGTACCATGGATTTATGGAGAGAAAATACAATATTTTCTGTCTTATTATCTGTCACTTTCTTAATGATTCCCAGCATTGTTAGCTTTTTTGACTGCCGCTGCACACTGAGTGGATGTTTTCAGAGAACTATCCACAAGGACTCCAAGATGTCTTTCTCAAATGGTAACAACTAATTTAGACCCCATAATTTTATCTGTACAGCTGAGATTATATTTTCTTATTTCCATTTCTTTGTATTTGTCAACAATGAATTTCATCTGCCATTTTGTTGCCTAGTCACAAAGGGATCACAAAACTGGGTAACTCTTCGCAGCCTGCTTTGGGCTTAACTATCTTGCATAGTTTTGTGTCTCCTACCCCCTATTTCTTTATCCCTTTTCCAGAACATTTATGAATTCGTTTAACAATACTGGTCAGTACCTATCCCTGGGGAACACCACAATTCAACTTTTTCCATTCTGAAAACTCACCATTTATTCCCAACTTCTGTTTCCCTATCTTTAATCAGTCATTGATCCATAAGCAGACCTTTCCTCTTGTCTGATGACTGCTTACTTTGCTTAAGAGACAATGGTGAGAGACCTTGTCAAAAGCTTTCTGAAATCTTAGTACAGTATATCCATCGGATCACCCTTGTTCACATGCTTCTTAAGCCTCTAAAAGAATTCTAGTAGATTAGTGAGACATAATTTCCCTTTACAAAAACCATGTTGACTGTTGCCCAGCAAACGGTGTTGATCTATGTTTCTGAGAATTCTGTTCTTTATTAACTTTCAGCCAATTTGCCTGGTACTGAAGTTAGGCCAGGTTCCATTCTTAAAAATACTGGCACCACATTTGCTACTCTCTAGTCATCTGGAACAGAAGCTGATTAATATGTTAGGTAACATTATTTGCTAAGTAACAGTTAATAGTTGAAACCCCCCATTATCATTGAGCTTTTTAAATTTTTATAGCCTCTGATCTTCCTGAGCATTTCACAGTCAGTATCACCATCTTAGTCAAATGGTCAGTAGTCAATCCCTATTGCTACATTCTGTATTCAAGTATGGAATTACTATCCATAGATATTTCCATGGCACAGTTTGGTTACTTAAGACTTTTATTTCATTTGACTATTTTTTCTTTCATATATAGTTCCATTTCCTGACCACTACAACCTATTCCGTTCTTCAGATATGTAAGGGAGGCTTAGAAGCTGTACCTAACTGCCTCTGGGGGGGGCCATCTAATCTGCATGGGTCATGGGCATGAACACAAAGAGCACAATTAGGTATTAGCATACTGAGTGCAGGACATAGTGGGTAATGGTATTTGGGGTTAATCTGATCACAAATCTGTCAATATCCATAATTCTACTGAAGGGAAATATGAAATACTGTCTTTTTGTGAACTGTTACTCTCTGTTTGTTTCAAATCTGTCTGGGTTAGTTAAAGGGTAAAAACTACCCGTAGTTAAAAAGGGATTTGTAGGAAAGGCAAGCACATGTTTCAGCCTGTAAGAAGTGGAAGATAGGGGTGGGGGTTTGAGGCTATCCCTGCCTGACCTTCTACTGCCTCCCCTGTCTAATTATAGATTTGGCTAGGCTTCTTCTAAGGCCTTTGTCATTTAAATAAATGTAGCTTTTTGCAGCTATTTGAAGTTAAGAGCTGGAATCAGAGTGAGAAGCAAACTCTCTCTGAGCTAAAATTACTAGAAAGAGAGAACCCCTTCTCTGAGCTGAAATCACTGAAGAGGAGCAGCAAATGAAGGAGCCAGTGGATGGTGAGAGCAGCAAGGTGAGTGGTATGAGTGACTGGTGGGTGGAGCCAGTGGACAGCAGGCCGAGCCAAGGGATGGTGCTATTGGATGGAGTGAGTGGCCAGTAGATGGCACCAGTGGACAGTTAGTGTGAAAGATATTCCCTATATACCCTAGGGTTGGTTGGGAGCCTAGTTAGCACTGATTCCCCAGATCAGTGCCGGTTTTGCCATTAAGCCTTGTATGTTCTGTTATGCGGTGTGGGTTGTTGGAAACCTTGCTCTGTACTGATTTGCTAGATCAGTGCTGATTTCCATTATTTGGCCTTTTACACTCTGTTTTACTACTATTAAAAGTTCTGTTTACTACACTCAGACTCGTGCTTGCGAATGGGGAGGCCTTACCCCTTTTGGTGTGCCCAGGGAACAGTGCAGGATTTCCCAGAAATCTGGGTGGGGGTTCAAGCCAGTTGGTGGTGCTACATTATTGGGAAACATCTAGGTACAGAACCCGGCCCTTGTTCTGCTAGCTTTCCCTGGCAGAAGGGTTACAGATATATTCAGTACCCTGTTATTACCGTGTCACATTGATAACCCTCATTGCACCAAGTTTCTGTGATGCCTATTGCATCAATAGTCTCATTTAATACTATATGATGTACTAAAGTTCACCCATCTTAATATTTAGACTTCTAGCATTTTTATATAAGCACTTAACAATTGTCACTTTCTAGCTGTCTGCCAACATATAATGTAATTGATTGGGATTCTTTTTCATTTAACTGGATCCTACCCATATTTTATCCAGTTACCTCTTCTTCCTCATTAGGATATAAAGAATCTCCATTAATAAATCTTCCCTAAAGGATGTTTGTGTCCAGATCACATGCTCCTCTGCATCTGTTGGCATTCCTCAAGCCCTTGGTATAAAAGTTGCTCTGGGACCATTTTAATTTTATATGCCACCAATCCAGTTCCATTTTGGTTTGGGTGGAGTGCATCATTTGTGTACAGGCTCCTCCCTTCCCAGAAACTTCTCCAATTCCCACTAAATCTAAATCCCTGCTGGCTGCACCACTGTCTCATCCATACATTGAGACCCTTCAGTACTGCCTAATTAGTCCTGCTCATGGAACTGGATGCATTTCAAAGAATGTGGCCATGGAGGTCTTTGACTTTAATTTCTTACCTAGCTATGGGAATTCTCTCTTCTTCCTTTGGTTTAAGGAATCCCTGTTTCCCCAGAGCTCCCCTTCGTGTCCCGGAGAACACATGAGATAGCAGAATCTGAAGCAACACTTACAGCTTGTACCTGACTGAGATGTGTCTGGAATTACCAACTTTGTCCTCAATAGGTGGAGCAGCAGCACCACTACCTGATGACAGAAGCAGCAGTATCTCAGCCAGAAGACTGCTAGAATTTGACTTCTAGACAAAAGATTACCAAGGAGCAGAGGACACTTTCAACTACCACCTCCCTCCAGGGTGGGGGAAAAACATAAAATAGCCATGCAATACACTGTGCTTCAAACGTCTTGATTGAAACATGATTATATCTTTTAAACTGCACTGTATTTTTCAGAATGTTCTGAGAACAGGTCCCCTGGAGCTCCCACTCTTGTTTTTATATCAATACAAAAGTTTCTAATTTCCATCCTTTCTCTGTGAAATGACGGCTGACGTAGTCATGAGGATGGGAAGAATTAGTAATCTGCAATCCCCTCACACTCTACTGGCTAGGAGATGACATAGAAACATATATCCTTTCTGGATACATGTTTTCACACTTGCCCCCATTCTTACCCCTTTGCTTTGTCCTGTCCCAACATGCTAATGCAGCCATACCCCACAGAACATCAAAGTCTGTGACAGCAGCCATTAAAGTTGGTGAGGTGCTCTTCCTCTTCCTCCCTTGATCTGCTTTAATCATCACATAGTTTCAGATATAATGGCAATTCCTATATTTCAGGGTACATTTCAGTGCAATTTTTGCACTGTTTAGGTATTTAAAGTCATGTAACCTATAAGGAATATGATGTCCGCACAGAACCAAAAAGATCAGAAGTTGTGTTTTCTATTCCACGAACTGCGACTAGGTCATTATGTCCCTTTTAGCATGCTGCCTCACTATGCCTCAGTTTCCTCATCTGTAAAATTGTGCTATTGTATAATCCCCTGGAACTACTCCCTCCAGCTTCTTAACAAAGACTTTGGACCAACAAAAACAAACAATGATCTCTACCCACCTGGAGACAAATCTCTGCCATCCCAGATTTTGCACAAGCCCTGTGCATGCTGGGACACTCATTTGGACAGTTTATTCAGTGCTTTGGGAATGCTTGTACAGTACAGATAGCATCAAATAAAGCACATAGCTATGTACCTCTTTACAAAATCACAGTAAAGTTCCAAAGTAACCTCGGGCATAGAATTGTAAATCTTAATGTTTGTGAAATACTTTGAGAACCTTGGATGAAAGAAGGATAAATGACAAATATTTTTCTTCTGGACAAGTTGTGAAATTTAAAAATGAAAATTAGTCAGCAAGATGAAATCACCCCTGGAATCAGCAAGGAGTTTAGGTCTTTAGGAGTGACAATTTAAAAAAATACTTCCTAAACTAGCAGACTGTGTAGACCAGAAAACTGACAATGGAAGATCAAGCACCTCACCTTTAGACCAAAGAAGTGAGACTCACCCACGTCAACAGTTAAAAATAAACAAGAGATGTAAATTTACGAATGTGTTTGTCTTCTGGTGGCCTTGGAGGAATCACTAAGATGCAAATGGTCTATGTAGATTAAGGGTTGAAATAAAAAAGTCTGAAATTTTTTCAACCAAAGGTAAACAGGCTTTTTGTCACCATTTGTCCATTACATCAAAGTGCTTTTCCATCAAGCCCACATCTAGTTTTCTATTGGCAATATATTTTATTGAGTATTACAGCAACCAGAAGACCAAGGTAAATTATCACTAAACTCCTCATTTTGGAAGAACGTGTACCTAGAGTACGCAGTGCAGTTGAAGTCAGTTAAAGCTTTGAAGTGTGAATGTTTTATGATGCGTACAGTTTTAATTAGTATCTGACCTGCAGTGCTACAGCAGTAGAGCAGTATCAATGGAGATTTTGCAGAGAAATTAAGATAATAGGGGACCACTGAATTTGATGTGCATCTATTTAACATGCATTTGGAAGTGTACTCATGCATGACTTACTGTCCAACAGGAGTAAGATTCCTAATGACTTAGCATGGCAGACACACAGATTCCTAATGGCTGTAATAAAAATGAAGCAAAGCAATTATTTATTTATTATACTAGAGCCCAACAAAATGGTTCTGTAAATAATTAGCATTTAATGAACTCGATAATTTCTGACATCCATTTCCCCACAATCTGCTGAATTCTCTATTATTCCAAACAGAAATAAACAGACCATCCACAACAGAGCTAAGCACAAAATACAGACCCCACAAAGAGAACCAAAAGATTTTTTCTTTAAAGCAGTCTGTGTTTTTAGCTGCAAAAAGCTTTTACAGATCATTTTATTTATTAGGACAAGGAACCAAAAAATACCCCCCAAAACCCCACAGAATAAGAAATCATATCCCTTAGTGAGCTTGGCAATTACCTTTTAAACATTTTGCTTTTCAGAGAGACTAGAAAATTAAAGTCTCCTTGGCTAGGATTGAAGGGCTAATATGCTAGTAAGAGACAATGTTTTAGCCGTTCATAAATCTACAGAATCTAGTTAGGATGCAGTATCCCATCCCATAAAAATGTAGCACTTCACTTTAATGATGTCTGCTTAAAACTCACATTCTGCACTTGCACAAATGCTGTCACCTGAGTGAAACTGAATATATCAGGGAGATGAGCATAGCCAAAGAAGATCCATTTCCAGATTTGCCTGTATATAATGAATGGAATTTGGTGCAGGAGATAGAGGGAAGGAAATAATATTTACCATTAGAATTTCTGGCATCAGTTTACATTTGGAAAGTTACATTGTACAATCCAACACCCATAGCTCCAACAGGAGAGCCAGGATTGCCAATGCTCCATGATTGTCCTGGAGTCTCCAGAAATTAAAGATTGTCATATGGTGAAACCTCTAGGCATAACTGCAACAAAAACTGGCAACCTGAAGTAGGGGGTCAAACCCAGATCATATCTTAAACCTTGAGCTTCTGCTACCTGAATTAGAAGATCCAGTTTGTTAATTTGAAAGATGTGGTCCAGGCACTACAGAGAAAAGAAATGTTACAGAAATATAAAGGTGGCTTACCCTTGCAAACATAAGCCCCAGGAAATAGATTAAAGGAATGCTAACATTATGCAGAAACTGATGTGGTCACCAGAGAGGTTTTTGACATGGCAAGCCAGTCAATTCTCTGCTTGGCTGAGGAGAACAACAAAAGTCCTGTGGCGCCTTAAAGACTAAACACATTTCTTTGGGCATAAGCTTTTGTGGACTGCAACTCACTTCATCAGATGCCCGAAGAGATGTCTTAGTCTTTAAGGTGCAGAGGATTCTCATTGTTTTTGCTATAAACAGACTAAGACAGCTACCCCTCTGGATCTATATGTAGGATCTCAGATATTTTGCCTTATTAGTCTGTTAGTGTTGACAAGCCATGAGGAGGTGTTAGCTATGTTCATGTTCCCATAGCACATCCTCTGGCTGATCAACAGAAAGCATGTCCTGGATTACTCAGTGCAGTGCAATGTAAGAAACAAAACCCCGATCATGGGGATGCCTACAGGCATGCTTAGCTTTCCTACTTTCAAAGGATTATTCACTCTGTTGTAGTGGTAGCTGGAGGCAAGAACTGGTTTTGTAAAGAAGTCGGCCATTTATATTTTAGAATTTAGTACTGGGATTCTGGAAATCCATGTTCAAGTTTGACTTTTGCCACTGATAGGACCTAGCCACAGGCATGCCACCATGCGTTTTTTGCTTCCTCATTTGTAAAATGAGGCTAAATAACTCTGACTTTCCTCTCTCCTTCTCACAGGTGTTGTGGGGATTAATGCTTGCTTTGCATGTTGAACATATACAGTGTTATAAAAATACCCAATTGCTATTTCAACTGCCTTTGCATTGGTTAAAAATGATGAAGGTTTATGAGTGGGTTTCATATTCTCTGTACAGTAAAACCATGTACATACAGAAAAATAAAGGGTGGGGTGCCTGGCTATGACTCTTGGATAATGCATCAGAAAATCGTTATAAGCCATCTTCCACATGTATTCATTTGGATTGACACCCACTGCATAGCTCAGAAACACCAGTCATGATTGCACCAGGCTCCTGAGGGCAACACCATTTTGTGTGATATGCAGCATGCGGAGTTTAACAATGTCAATGCTGTCAAAAACTGCTAATTTTTCCTACAGTCGTATTTTTAAAGAAAATTAAAGATTCAAAAATCAGAAACAGCACAACAGATTTTCTTTAATCGTGGGGAAAAAAAAGGAAGGTTCAGAAACAGGATCTGAGTCAATTGCCCCAAAATCTGAGGGCTTAATAGGATTCCAGTTTTGTCCCTTCTCATATTTAAGGGAGTTCCAATGTTGGTGCTTCAGAATGAATAGCACTTACATTGGGTACCATTTTCATTCATTTTTAAGTCTGGTACATCCGCCTGAGTGATGGCGTTCCAAACATGGGCCTGTGGCTTAGTTTGCAGTGGCCTTTTCACCATTTCAGCAAGTACAAATGGTGAACCTTGTCAGTGTGGAGGAGCCAGCACAAAGATTATGTACTGTGTAATCACATTTAAGTCTTTAAAATACAGGATAACTGGCACATTGGCACAGAATGAGTGATCCTCACAGGGATGAATTTTACCTTAACCGAAAGGAGTTTTGTTATGACAAAGTGAAACTGTGCAAGTACTAGTTCTACCCATTTCTAGGATTTTAGAGCAACTTCATACAAATGAAACTACCTGAAATTAAAAACTACTGTAGGAGCTCAGCATACAGAGCAGTCACCTCTTCTTGCTCCTGGTGAGATGATATAGAAGATACTAGCTCTGCTCATGAGAATCAGAACAAATGTGTTGTGACAGGTATGGAGACCTTAACTCCATTTCAATTAACATAACAGTAGCTCCAGGCCATTCAGTTACAATCTAGGGATTGCCTCCAGTAGGTTTGCTACGCATTCACTATATCAATCTGAAAAAATGCACATCACATTGTACAGTCTGGTTTAAATACTTTTGTGACTAACACCAGATTAATAATCAATACTGATAAATAGGCAAGTACGTAAAGCAATTATATTTTTTAAAGGCAGTTCTAATCTGAAGCTCTTCTGGGCACCACAGTGCCTAATTTCACTGCAGCACATATCTCAAGAGATATCCAGGGTATGGCCCAGTGTGGAAAGATCATCTTCTTGAGGACCGTGCAGTGCATTCGATGCTAAAATGTCTAGCTACGTCATACCTGAGCTAGGTATTTTGTTCACTAATGCGACGGGCTTTACAGAAGACCCAGATAATCTGCAGAACAATATCTTACCTGCTACAAAAGTATAGAGCAGTATGCTATATGTATCCACCATGGCCTCCGAAAATGTCCAGTATATTCAGTGAAATGCAGTTTTTATGCTATACTGCTTTGACCTTTGCAGTATTTTATATTTTGAGCAGCTGGCCATTACAGCTCTTTCCCAGAGGCTAGTGAGGCTGTAAACAGGAGGACAAGTGAAATAGCAGCCAATATAATTACAGAATATTGAAAAGGTCAAAGAAAGTGCACCATGCTACTATAATTCACAGAATATAAAATATCAAAACTTGTAACAAACATACTTCAGTATTAATTCACTTGCACAAAAACAAGGTACGGGGAACTGGAAAATCTCATACTCATTGCAACATTTCAGGCTTTAAGCCTGCTTGTGAGTGCTAAACAACAGAAAGCTACCATAGAGTTTCATTCAGCTCTCTGTTACACCAGCGTAATTTGCGAATAACACTAGAGTCAAGGTAGTAACACCATTGTAAATTCAAGGCAAGTATGATCAGAATCAGTCCTATACAGACACAACACACATACGTAGAGGATGCCTGTAGAAATACCAAATGCATGAACCTGCTGAGTTCAGATAAGCAGCTATTACGCAGTCATATTGCAAGACAACATGGGACACCTGTACAGTGGGGTTATTTCTCTTGAAGCCTTGTATGACAGAGTCCTGGGTAACACAGCTGAGGCAGCACTCTGGAAACAGCAGCTGTAATTAATTACATCGGAGCAGTTCTTGTTAAGAAGAGTTATACCTAACTGATGGGTTGAAGAGAACTAAGAGGGCAAGTAGGCTATTAGACAGATGATACAAAAGGCACAAATGGAAGTAGGAAAGAAGAAAACAGATGAAGAGATGAAAAAAGATTTGCTCTTTACTGCTTGCTTTAGGAGCTGATGGCTCCCTGGTCTATAGGTATAAGACTGTGTAATGTACAAAGGGATGGGAACCAATATTGGAAATAAACTGCGCTGGCTGTTTTACCAACACAAATGTCTCTAAACAGGGAGGTGCACACAGGGCCTGCCACACCCTGTAAAACATAACGTTTACTATTGGGGTCATTCCTCATGAAGCCATTGGACAAAGACAAACAATTATGTCTCAAAGGGGATGGGGGAACAAAATGTTGGGTTATTAGATGGTAACACCCATGTCAAAATAAAAGCCAATCTCACTACCAACCAGCTTGGAGTCACAGAGCTGCCAAGTTACTGGTACATGGGACCAAGAAGCCCATTTACACTAGACTTCTCAGGACTCTCTTCCAGTGCCCCCTTAAATTTTTACCAGCCTGTCAACACAGCTGCATGCCTTTTGAGTCTCTGACCTGTTCCCAAGTTTACTCCTTCCAGTCTCCAATTTTCTTGTTTTTAATTTCTATCATTGCATGTACTTGGTCACTGAAGTGAACTAGATCGAGTCTATTGACATCCATTATGTCCTATGCTATGGCAACTCCTTTTGAAATAGGATCATTTTCCTGATTTTCTACCTAGGGTGGGTGGGGTGAGGTATTACAGAAATTAAAAAAAGAAATTGATGGCAGGGGGGAGGGTAAAGTGAAATCACAAGAATACATAATCTCATAATATTTTCAACTAAACAAGCTATCTTTGTGCTAGCTGGAGATGCAGACAGCCAGTGAGACAAGAGACAAAGAAGAGGAAAGCAAAGGGAAGATTAGATGAAAAATGGGAATGGCATATAGAGAAGCAATGAAAAGGAGCAAAACTGAACAATCCAGCTTCTTCATATTATCCTGTCCAAAACAAGTGATTGACGACAACGAAAAATGGTGCAATGTGCATGCACTAAAATGGTAGCATCTCACTTCCTAGACACGACAAAAATGGACAATTACAACCAAAATGCTACTAATCTCAAGTGTGATGCAAGTGAGCTGAGACTTGTGTAGTCCTGACCAGTGGATTACTTACAGGAATTTCTTTCCCCTATGATTTGAAATTGAACTTCTGAAGGCTTCCCTCAATGATTTGAGATTAATTCTAATCCAATCACGATGAAGTTCAAATGATCTTTAAGTATTATTCTGTTTATTATTTTTGTTTCAACATGGAGGTGAAATGCAAGGCTAAAAAAGTCTTATTCTTTTTCAGTCTCCAGAGGATTCCAGTCCTTCTAGGCTTGAACTTTCTTTTTGGGCAGTGAGTTGTAAAGAGCAGTGAATAGTATTCCTGAGTGGGAGGAGCGTAAACACTGCTTTTTTAAATTTCTAATTGAACCCCATAGAGGGCGAAAATCTAATCAGTGACATTGAGGAGAAGAAGCCAAAGAACACTGAGGCACTAGAGAGCTCAAACCATAATGCATTAGTACCAGAAAATTAACAAGGAGTCGTGTGGCACTTTGAGACTAACAGATTTATTTTTCGCATGAGCTTTCGTGGGAGAAAATCCTACTTCCTCAGATGCTTTGAAGATGGGTGAACTTACAGAAAAAAATTAAACTAAATGCAAGGGGGTGTAAAACATAGGATCAGCAAACCTAACAACTGCTCTGATTTGCTGTTACTGTATGAGCTGATCCTATGTTTTACACCCCCTTGCATTTATTTTCATTCCTTTCTGCAAGTTCTCATCTTCAAAGCATCTGAGGAAGTGGGATTTTCTCCCATGAAAGCTCATGTGAAAAATAAATCTGTTAGTCTCAAAGTGCCACACGACTCCTTGTTGGTTTATTGCTGGACTAGACTAACATGGCTATCCCTTTGGAAATTTACCAGAAAATTGCTGGTCTGCACTGGTTATAGTCCAGACCTTCAGCTAGTGTAAGCCACCCTGACTCCATGAACTTCAGTGGAGCTTCCTTGTTTTAACCCAGCTGCCTCTGTTACAAGATGTAAATGAGCTTCAGAGCAAGCATCATCTGGAGGCTAGTTAGAGAGGTAAGAATGAAAGTGTCACCAAGGTTTTCCTATCCATAAAAGTGACAATTACCTGTTGCACATTATCTAGAACCTTGGTTTTTTTACTCAAAGTATCACCTCCAGGAGAGTTCCAGGTGATGTCTCCTGACTTAACTGAAGCTGCTGCCATTCTTGCCAGCTTTTAAACTTTTCAATCCCCAAGTCCTTATAGTCATCATGAAAAGGATGCTAGACCCAGAATTAAGCACTCCTCCAGAACTTCCAGATGACAAGAAATCACTTCATACCACATTTCCTTTCCTCTCATACAGTTTATGGTCACTGAAGACACATCAATTCAGAACGTCTACAGAAGCTCCCCGTCCATCCCCACTCACTCCTTACTCCCTTAATATGGGCTTCAGGGATGGGTGAGGCCTAGCACTGACCTGTGACAAGGGTGATTTAATCCATAAAGCGCTAGGAGGATTGGTGGCCCAAATGTGTCACACACTGAAAGTTGCTTTGAAAGCTGTATTAAGCAGAACCATTTTGGGAAACATACTTCCAGCCAAAAGCAGTTTGCATTGTCAGAAACATTTTCTCACTGAGAACAAATGGGCCATTCTCAGCTAACAAAGTGACATTTTCCAGTGAAGGTCAGAATTTGTAAGCATTGAGCACTATCTGCCATAAAGAACAGAGAAGAATGATATACATATTGGTCACATACATTGGAAAATTAGGGTACACATGTGTTAAATTATCAGGAAAGAAATTTTAAAGCTACTTCAATTAAAAGGAAGTATTAGAACCTACTGAAGCAAAGGCACATAGAAAGAGAAAGACTTCTCAAATGAATACTGAACTGTAAAAAGACCCCCCCCACACACACAAATAATTTATTCTCCCCCCTGCTTTGCTCCCTCCCACCTGCCCATCATTTGTTTCAGCTAAGTTAAAAAGGGATACAGGGAAATCACAGAACTATGTAAAGAAGAGCCAGGAGGGATGATGTTGAGACTAAGTTAGTGGTTGTGGATCCTGGGTGGGAAGCAAAGGAATGCTGTAGGGTGAAGAAAAGGTGTTATGAGGGTTCAAGCGGAGTGAATGAGACAAAGTTTCAAATGATTGGGCTGGAGAATTTTTGGCCTTCGTGGGAAGAAGGGCAGTAGGGGTGGAGGACCTGTTTGGGATGGAGGGAAGAAGACCACCAGCCCTTCCTACAGAAGACATCTATCTAACACTTAGGACTAGTGTACCTCATGCTTCTATGGTAATACATACTCAGGGCTGCATGCTGGGGGCTCTCAGGTGATTTAAGGAATGCTGGGGTCTAGCTAACTATATATTTCTGTATAGTAAGTAGAGGCATTCACTTTATTTCTCCTCCTCTCCTAGATGCAGGATAATTACTTAACTGGTTGTGTTGTGCTGTGCTATCTGGGAATCATGTCACAAATGAGGAGGAGAAATCTGTAAAATGTCATATTACACTGTGAATCCAGAATCCAAGGAGGACTCTGGCTTTGCTGCAGGATAGGCAAAGCACAATGGATAAGTTTTTTTCTGAACTCAAGTATGGTCACCCAAGCCTCTCTTTAGTTTAAGCAAGTATCTTAACTCAATATCAGTGGGAAATAATTAGTTTTAATTCACAGCCATTGAAAGAAAGTACAGTAAAAGCCTTTTAGTTCAGGAGTCATTCTTACCTCATTAACATGTTTGAAAAGATAATGATGGGTCCAAACTTGCTTCTACTGTATCAGTGGTGCTTTGCTATGGACTTTCACAAGTGCAGGTACACATATACCCTTTAGTAAGCCAGGGCCAATTTCAGGATTAAACTACATAACATGCACATCCACTGAAGCTATTTGGATGGAAATACATGAGTTGTAGATCAGCAGTGAATATAGCCTTAGCCTTGAATATGAATCACTCCCCAAATATTTCTTGTTCTAACATCAGTACTCATAATGAATTAGACTTTAAGATGATTATATGAAAGACAATATATTACCATCAACTGCCACTTTGTCTCCAGCACCAACTCTATTTTCTAATGTAAAATTTACATGGAACATATATCTCTATAATTGATAGCAGACAGAAAAGAAAACTAATGCCTAATCAAACATAACATTCTAGTCTAACAAAGATTTTGAGATTACTAGTTACTGTGATTTATAGTAATCCATAAAACTCTACAAATATAGTTTCTCTTAAAAAGTGATTTTATAAGTTTTATATGAGCAAATATTCACTTGGGCTTTTAAAAAATAATTAAAATTGCATTATAAATGCCCCAATTATGTGTTCCTATTAAAAAATGCTACTTTCAAGAATTATGGCATAATCTAAGTGGAATAAATTTCAGTGTAGGTTTCCATTTATCATTTTGCAACTCACAATTATGCATGAAAATGTTTCTCTAATTTTAGACAGAGGGCCAGATCCAAAGATGGTGCTGGTTAGCTACTTTCTTCCAGGTAGGCAAGGTCTAAAACTATCCTTAGAATTGGTTGGGCTCATTTGACCTTTCATAGACAAACAACGCAAGGTTCAATATTTAGAATGCTGCTAGGACTTGCAGCACCCAGGTTTTGTTATTTGCTCTGCCAGTCACTTCCTGGTGATTATGAGGAAGCCACTTAGTGTCTTTGTGCTTTAATTTACTAACTGAAAAACAGAGATAATAGCACTTCCCTACCTTACAGCAGTTTTGCAAGAATAAATACATTAAAGCTTTTGAGACACTCAGAATAGGATGGTAGCAGGGCCCATACAAGCATGTAAGAGAGGAAGATGTGTTTGTGGTATTGAACTGCAGAGGTGTGGGACCAGTGTGAAGAGCTTCCCAGGGCTGAAAGGAAATAAAACAGCCTCAGCTGACTGAGCTCCCACGCCCTGAATAGCACTTTGTGGATAATTATTCTCTTTTGTTCTCCCTCATGAGGCAATCACAGACATGCTGCAGCCCCAGGTCTGTAAGCAAGGTCAGGTCATACACCCAAAAATCAAGGGTAACAGTATCTAGTATCTTATAATGCATCCTTCTCTCTCCTGTCCAGCCTGCTTCAGTTCTGAAGAATTCTGGATATTAAGCATTATCCCAATACCCATGAAACACAATCATTTTGACCAATGGGTGATAGATCTATTCTGTAGCCTTTCAGCTGTGTCTATATCAGCCTATTTCCCCCTCAACATTTCCAGTCACTAGAGCTACACTAGGCTTCGAGCAAATAGTGTAGTGGCTAACACCTCTGCTTAACATGCAGAAGGTCCTGGGTTCAATTCCCAGGGGGTTGGACTTGATGAGGTCCCTTCCAGCCCTATGATATGATTTGATTTGATTTAAAGCTCAGAGTGGAGGTAGTCAGGCCCACCTCTACTCCTGTTGAGAGCAGATCTAATGGCATGGGAGTTTGCAGAGAAAATTTAGGGAAAGAAGGCTAATGTATGCAAGATCTTTAGGGACAGGCCATCATTGCGGGTGGGCCCACGTAAGTCGATATAATGTACCTCACTCCAGGGTGTGACACGCCCAAGCAATACAAGTTACAGAGACGTGAGCCCTGTCCCTGCCCACCACTTGTGGAGGTGGAGTAACTATGCTGACAGGAACGAGCTCTCTCAAGACCGTCTTCACCAGACTCACTACATGTAGTTGATTTGATTTGATTAGTCGGTGAAACGCTTCTGGTATAGACTAGCCCACAGCATAATGGAGGCACTCATTCTCACATATAAAGGTAGCCAAAATATTGTCTTCTGCTTTTTAGTGAGCACATGACAATCTGTCAGTTGCAGTGATTTTTTTAAGAAGACAATTCTTTATTTTAAATGTGGATGTTAAAACTAAAGCTAGTTCAGGCACAGTTTGGTAATATGCCCAATTAAGTTTCCAACTTACATGTATCTGAGCATTTAATTAGATTCATTGCATGATTATGCTATGGTTAAGTAATACCAAGAGATTATTAGGACAATATTTCTGAAGAATAACAGGAATTCACTGAAATTGTTAAATGCTTTATTACAGGATATGGTGGTTAAACTTTAACAAAATGGTTTGAATATGAATAGTTAGCACTATATAGTTGGTGCAGGAATTTTCCTAGGAAATATATATTTTATCTACTGCAATACATATTGATTACTAATTCAATGCTGCTGAGTATTATTAGCATTAATAGATATAGATATACAAGGATACACTTTTTCTTTCTTTCTTTGCTGAAGATCTCAGACTGCTTTAGTGATCATTCTGTATTCCTGACAATATGTGTTGATCAACACTTAAAATTCTTCCAGCATAGCTGGTAGAGGTGTGTAATACTTTTCCTGGCAGAGTTAAGCCACAAAAGGCCTAGCGTAGCCATAGATGTACCAGTACAGCTAAGGCCATGTCTACACTAGAGACATTTCTGCTGGCATAGCTATGTTAGTCAGGTAAGTGAACCCTCATGTAGCTGGGCCAGGAGACATCCTTAGCTTAGATGTCTTCGTACTGCTATAGCTAGTGGAGGTTGATTTTACTATGCCAATATAAAGTATAGCTTTGCTGGTTTAAGCAACATCCACACTTTGCAGGGATCACATGCCTCTATCCCTATACTGGTAAAACACTCCTAATACAGGTGAGGCCTTAGGCTGGGTCAGCAGAACTGCAATACGCTATAACAATATGAGCATTTTATATAGATATAGCAGATGTCCACTCTAGATGGTTTTGCTAGGGTTTAATTAAACCAGCACAGTTTTACCAGCAAAACTGTCCCACAGATGAAGTCCATAACTGCTTCACTTCATGTTCCTGGCAGCTAAGCTTCGACGTGGTCGATGTTTAAAGGTTAGGTCAGCATAACTATGTCAGTCAGGAGTGTGAACAAATCACACCTCTGAACAACATAGCTATGCTAGCATAGCCCCAGTGTAGCTGCATCGATGTTGATGGAGGACTTGTCATTCTGGGTGATGGTGCTCTTACAGTACAAAAACATCGCTTCCCTCAGTGTAGGCTGAGTTTGCACTACAGGGTTATACCAGAATAGCCTCTATAATCTACCAAGCATACCAGCACCATCCTCATTTCTAAAAAGGGCAGATAATATTTATCCATCTTTTCTTAAAAATTTTTGAGAGCCTTCAAATGAGTAGTGGCATATACCTACACAGGAAATCATCCTATGTGTTTCGTATTTTTAATTTTACTCTAGACTGTTGTTTTATTGATGCTCAGTGGTGTAAATCAGCATAACTACTTTAGAACTCAGTGGAGCTCACTGATTTACAACAGAGGATCCAGACCTTTGTTTCCTCTCAAAATGAAAAGATCATTCTAGCATCTCAATTGCTCAGTGTGAAATTATAAAGGGCAGTTTGATATCCCTTAGATTTAATCTCCCGCCCCAAAGGACCTACTGGACAGTTTAAAGAGAATGGATCAGTCTCTCTCAGACCTAAGTATTTTCAATGTTAGAAGATACTTAGATTCTAATCAAAGCTTTTCAGTTTCTGATCTTCTCTAACAGATTGCACATTATATAATTTTTGCTTTTAGAGATGATAGACAAAAATGACTATCAAGTCTCTCAATTTGTGAATGAGCAATCTACTGTCTACCTTCAAAGTTTAAAGTTACAAAGCATACATGTTATTACATATGGCTGTTTTGAAAACATTACCACCCTAGACCTTTAAAATTTCACCAGTCCTGCAGAGAGGGAACATATATGTTTTAAAAAAAGAACTCACTTTATTGAATGCTCTTTATAAAGCATGGCAGGAAGTCCTCTGAAGGACAGGAGAAGCCCAGGACTATATAAAGCATCAACTGAGCATAAGATAACAAATAACATTTATTACTAATTGCCTTATTAAAGATACTATCATTAACAGAGCCCAGCAAGGATGATTACAATGTGACAACATATTATTGTGCTTCAGGCAAACACAAACTTTTATGACCAGTCCTCTTATAGCGAGTTTTTCAGCCAAACCATCCCAAACATTACACTTCATGTTCCTCTCCTGCACCCAGTTCTATCTGAATATTCCATTCGCATGACTCCCTTAAACTATTTTATGGTATTTGTCCAAAACTTTGCATATTGGAATAGTTTCACTGGCACGGTTTTGCATTATTACTGTAGAATAAGGAAGAGAGCCACTACATTTTTCCAGCAACCATTAGGGCAGATAATTTTAATGAAACAAACTTTTGTGCATTGTATGATGTTTACACTGAGATCAAGACAAAATGCAGGCCTGCCAGGTAGAGACAGTTAAGGTGGTATTTCTGCAAGTGGCCTTAAAGTAAATATTAGTTTCATGTGGTTACATAATTCCTAGGAAAATACTTTCTGTAGACAGTGGGTATGCCTGTGAATGAGGTTAAAAATAGCAGTCTAATCAGGGCTAGGTTGTAACCCCTTCCTATCCAAGTTGCACTCACAAACTAATTGGCTTCATGTAAAGAATCATCACACGGAATAAACAGCTAGTAATCCAGCCCTTAGAGAGTTCCACAGTAAGAGAAAATTTGCTTTTTTTCATGGGGTAATTGAGATTCCCTGCCTCCAAGGCAGCATTTTTGGAGAATACCCATGTAATTGAGAGCAGATCAGTTTCAAGACACCCCATACCTGATACCCATACTCCAGTTATATGCTAAATTCTGGACACATAGTCCTCCAAGTTCTTCATCACAAGTGATCCCATTGTTCTCACATCATTGATAGAGGGTGGTTTGCAGTAAGAGGACCGATGCTCAGCTGCCATATAGGCATAGCCTCATTAAACTCAAATCAAAAGATTATGATCTACACCAAATGAGGATTTGGCCCACAGTGTTGCGGTAAACCAGGAACAAAATGAGGAAGTCTATATAGCAGGAGTTACCCCACCCTCATTCATCATTCCTCTTTACAAATAGAGACTGAAAGCATGTTTTAACTTAAGCAAAGAACAAACAAGTTCTTCCGCTAGAAACAGGCAAGCAAATTAGCCCGAGAGGGCACTGACGAGACCATCTTGCTGATAAATTCAACTCATGTAACATGGTCTTGTTATCCTCATGCTTGTTTTACAGTCAAATGCCATGCAACTTTTCTAATCAGAATCCCTTAATACTGTGGTACAAATGAAATGCATAAGGGCTTTATCAAGATGGTTATGATAATCGATTTCCCTCAGATCTACCCTTTCAAACAGGAGGTTCAAACAGGATGCACTAAGGCTAACGATATACTCAAAGCCTAGATGACAAACATAAGGAGCTTTGGATCTGTGCTGCAAATGGTGCCCCTGTGCAAATGTTCCTTTTAAAATCTGCTGGGGACAAGCTGCCTGCTGCCTGAATCTACCTACAGTTAGAATTAAAATATCAATTCTGAAGTCTGCAATGCTGCATCCTAATTGCCCACAATGTCCCAGGATCTCAGAGTAAAAGCCACTCGTGAACTAGCTTCCTGTTACCTCCCCAGTTACAGGCAGCCCTTGAAATCAAGGCACTGAGACTCTGGGGCAAGATACATAGACTCTGCTCATGAGCTATATTAAGAGCGTCAGCACCAAGCAAGTATAAACAAAGCCCTGATTACATAAGAATGGCCACAGTGGGTCAGACCAATGGGCCATCTAGCCCAAAATCCTGAATTCTGACAGTGGCCAGTGCTAGGTGCTTCAGAGGAAATGAACAGAATAGGCAATCTTCAAGTGATCCATCCTGTTGGCCATTTCCAGCTTCTGGCAGAAAGCCATCCTTGCCTATCCTAGCTAATAGCCATTGATGGATCTATCCTCCATGAACTTATCTAGCTCTTTTTTGAACCCCATTATAGCCTTGGAATTCACAACATCCTCTGGCAAGAAGTTCCACAGGTTCACTGTGCATTATATGAAGAAATACTTCCTTTTGTTCATTTTAAACCTGCTGCCTATTAATTCCATTTGGTGACCCCTAATTTTTGTGTTATGAGAAGGAATAAGCAATACTTATTTACTTTCTCCACAGTAGTCATGATCTTGTAGACTTCTATCATAGCCACCTTAATCATCTCTTTTCCAAGCTGAAAAGTCCAGGTCTTATTAATTGCATATTGTATAGAAGCTTTTCATACCCCTAATCATTTAGTTGCCCTTTTTGCAACCTCTTCGAAGACGGGGCAACAATGTGTGCCTGCACACCCCATGGCTTTCTAAAGACGCAATGTGATATTTTCTGTCTATCCCTCTCCTAGTGATTCCCCACATTGAGGTTTTTTTTTTGTTTTTTTTTGTTTTTTGGACCACCACTGCATGAATGGATGTTTTCAGAGAACTATCCACAATGACTCCAAGATCTCATTCTTGAGTGATAACAGCTAATTTAGACCCCGTCATTTAATTTTTTCCCATGGGCATTAATTCGTACTTATTAACATTGAATTTCATCTGCTATTTTGTTGCCCCGTCATCCAGTTTTGTGAGATCCTTTGTAATTACTTGCAGACAGCTTTGTACTTAAATATCTTGACTAGTTTTGTATTCTTTTGCCACCTCATTGTTTATCCCTTTTCCCAGATCATTTATGAGTATGTTGAATAGTACTGGTCCCAGTACAGATGTCTGGGGACCATCACTATTCCTCTCTCCCCATCCTGAATTCCTAGTCTTTATTTCCTTATCATTTAAACCAGTTACTGAACCAGGAAAAGACCTTTCCTCTTATCCCATGCCTGCTTACTTTGCTTAAGAGGGACCTTGTCAAAGGCAAGATTTTTGTGAATATTTAGTATGCTCTACTTACTGGAATACCTTTGTCCACATGCTTGTTGATGCTCTCAAAATAATTCTAATATATAGGTGAGGCATGTTTTCCCTTTACAAAAACATGTTGACTCTTCTGCTACAAATTGTACTCATGTTTGTATTTGTACTCATAATTCTGTTCTTCAATACAGTTTCAACCAATTTGCCAGGTACTGAAGTTAGGCTTCCCAGACTGCAATTGCCTGGATCACCTCTGGATCCTTTGTGAAAAACTGGCTTTGCGATAGCTACTCTCCAGTCATCTGATAGAGATGCTGATTTAAACAGTGGTTTACGTATCACAGTTAGTAGTTTTGTGACTAAACTTTTAAATCCCAGACCAGCCTTTACTAGTTTCAAGGTGAACCCTGAGATGGATTTTCCAGGGCCCTAACAGTTTGCAATCACAGGTCTTGTGACAATGGGGGAGTGTGCTGAAGCTGTCTGCTCCCCCTGACATTCCATGACACCAGCTCAGAAATCTTACACAAACATTCGCAGTAAAGATCACCATGCCAAACCACCCCCCATATTCCTCGCCATATCATTATGAAACAAAAAAAATTTAAGTACTCACTAACAGTTCTATACACAAACTCTTATTAGTCCATTAACCAGAGTAATTACTTCCCCCTGGAAATCATACGCCCATAGTAGATAAGGGGTAAGCTAGAGCAGTGGTTTTTAAACCATGGGTCAGGACCCAGTACTGGGTCTCAGCAGTGGCATTGGTCACATGGGGCACAAGCCCCAAAACCCAAAGCCAGTGCCCCGAGTCTGGCTGAGGACCCAGGTCTCGGTGATAGCCAGCAGCAGCAACTTCTGGCTCTGACCCTGGTGGGGGACCCAAGACCAGGCTGCTGCTGACAGGAACTTCATCTGGGTCCTGGCCAGGTACCAGAGGCCAGATTGGGCCTAGAGGGTGGGACCAGCAAGGGAGGTGGGGGGCCTGGGCTGACCCTTTTTTCAGGGAGCAGTGGTGCCCCTGGGTCTCAGATCCTCAGGTCCTGGGTTGCTGTGTCACACGCTGCTGCCAAAAAGACTAGAATGCATGGTTCAAAGACGTAATTGATGGGTCACAAGCATAAATGATTTTTTCAACTAGGCTCCAAGAACAAAGTTTGAAAGCCACTGAGCTACAGAATACAGAAACAGGTGATTTGACTTCACCTTCCTCTAAATGCTGTTTCTCAGTGTTTGAATCTTGACAACTGCTTTGATTTGCTGTTACAATATGACCTGATCGCATGACTTCTACTTCCCTGCATTTATTTTCTGCCCATTCTGTAAGTTCCCCCATCTTCAAAGCAGCTGATGAAGAGTGATTTTCTCCCACAAAGCTCATGTGATAAAATACATTTGTTAGACTTTAAGTGCCATACGACTCCTTGCTTCTTTTCCTGGAGTAGACTAACAGGGCTGCCCCTTTGGAACTTGGCAAGAAACAGGGGGGAAGAGATGGTGAATGTATACTTAGAGTTAGCTTGAACGCTGAGGTGCAAATAGGTTCATGTTTTAATTATAGAAAGTAGATCTTAATTTTAATATTTCAGAGACCTTGATCTATCTGGTTGATTTGTCCGGCTCTTAAGAACTGGATTCAGACCTACACATTTATCTCATGTGCCATCAGACTGAAAGTGATTTGGGGAACTGCTAGGGACTGACCTATACTGAAACTCCAGTTCCTAAATCTGTGGTTCAGATTGATATCTAGTTACTATCTATTCCCATCCTACCTAACATCTCTCATTCATAATCAGAGGCCCATTTCTGCCACCATCCATCTATGACGTCAGCCTTTATCACCTCACTTGCTCTCTTTGCAAATATGCTTTTCCCCCATCCTGCCAGTCATTTAACAGGAGCTCCCTGCAAACATCCACAAAATTGAATTATGCTCCTTCAGACCTCTACTTTGGTGTGAGGCCTGCAAAATGCAAAGTAACTTAAGAATGGTTAGGCTACCGGTGAGCAGAAACCACAGCCTACCATGCTAACCAATACTATCTCATTGGGTTTTTTTGTACTCCTCTGTCAGTCTGTCTGCATCCTTCCGTTGCCTCTTCACTTTCAATTTAGACTGTAAGCTTTTAAAGGCTGGGATCATATTTTTGTTCTGTTTTTGTAGAGCACTTAGCAGAACTCGAGTGCGTAGGTGTTACTGGACACAATGAACTATTTCTAGCCTGGGTTCTAGACAGCAGTCTAGAGGTTTAAATCTCTATATTCCATTACATTGATCTCTCCTACTCCCTCCTTTCCCAGTGTTACGACTCTTGGCATTTATATATTGTGACAGAGTCAGACCTGGTGGCTAGAGGAGACTGGCAGAGGGGGTATATGTTAGCACCAGGATTAGTAAATCCTAGTTCCCTGGGTTAATTTAGCCAGGGTTATTCCAGGTTAATTAAGTCACCTGAAGCCAATTAAGAAACCTGCTGCACTGCTTAAAAGCCTCTTTCTCAGGTAGGGCAGGGGCAGCTGAAAAAGAGTTGAGAGAGGAAGCAGAGAAGAGCTGCTAGGAGTGAGTTGGAAAGAGTGACTGCTGTGGACCACAACACCACAAAGGTATAAGGGTTTGGGAGAAGCCCATGTAGGCAGGACCCAGGGCTGGTAGGCACAGCAGCCTGGAAGAGGACCCTGCCATTAAGAACTGAGCAAGAGCAGCCCCCATCAGCCCTCCCAAACAGGGGGAAGACTGCAGAGACTGAAAGACTCCAGGCAAGGAGGCTGTGAAAACCCCTTCTGGTTCGAGAGAGCAGACCGGAAGCAGTGGAGCCAAGGACCTGTGACCCAGGCAAGGCAGTAGGCTCTCCAGGACTCAGTTGTTGGAGGTTTCTTTGTATAGGGTCCCTGGGTCAAGGCCCAGGATAGAGGGCAAGACTGGGCAACCCCAATTCCCCTCTGCCACTCAGCCATATGCAGGGGCAGCTGAACAGGGAAGAAACCCCAATGAGATAGTCAGCTGGGCTATAACTTGGACTATTCCCAAAAGGGAGACACCCCCCCCCTTACCTTGGCAGAAATTGAGAGTAAGAATCCAGATTACACCAGGCTGCAGAGCAGAAGTAGACTAGGTCTTACTCCACCACACTATATAAGCACAGGTACACAAACATCTTACCTTCATACTGTATGAAGTCCTTCCCTTATAGCTGATACTAGAATAAGGAGCAGTGATCATTAAAGGAGATAATGACCTGGTTTCAGTATGAAGCCAGATACAATTTAATGTTTTCAGATGAACTTCACATTGAAGCATTGTCTTCAAACCCAAATACAACACAAAAAACTCTGGGTCAGAAGACATGCCAAGTCCCAGCCATTGAAACACAAAGCTAATCACACAGATTCCTGAAAAATAGGCCTTTGCACATCTTTCTCTAGGTGTCCATGTGAACTTTGCTCCTAGATCATTTTCAGAGATATAGATCAGGCAATTTAAAAAGGGAGAGCTGTGTTAGTCTAGTCCAGTAAAAAAACAACAAGGAGTTGTGTGGCACTTTAAGACTAACAGATTTGTTTTTTTGCATGAGCTTTCATGGGAGAAGATCCCACTTCCTCAGATGCTTCGAAGATGGGTGAACTTACAGAAAGGAATGAAACTAAATGCAAGGGGGTGTAAAAAATAGGATCAGTTCATAAAGTAACAGCAAATAGATCAGGCAGTCACCGTAGTGTTTTGTGCTATGATGCACCTTACCAACAATAAATTTTATGCTTTACCATAACACTGTTTTCTTGACATTGCTGTGCTTTGGAAACTCATCAGCTGTACCCCACTTCTGCTTGATTAAGTACCATAACCTCACTCACACGATCTCATGATCACAGATACTTGTTGAGTTTAGTCTTTTCTTTGCTTAGGTCCCTTTTGTCATTGGCCATTCTTTCTAGCCACAGTTATACTGATTGCTCCTCACCCTAAAGTATGCATTGTTATGTGTTACCCATAACCTTGCCTGTTGTAATCATAGTAGGAGTGGTCATTTTTATATTTAGAACTGGTACTGGAAGAGAAGAAAGAGAAAAGCTGCCTAACAAGCCCTCTTCCAACTGCTTTCTTTAAAAAAGGACCCTAAGATACAGCAAGAAAATTGTACTTGGAACTGTTCTTCCTCTGAGAAACACTGTCACCCTGTGGTCTTTTGGAGGAATTACTATTAGGAGCTGAGAACACACTTCAATTCTCTTCTTTGCTTATTTAAAACCGTTGTTGGGGCAAAGCACTCCCCTACCCCCAGCTCTTTCTCTCCAATTAATTGGCCTTTTCAGTTCATATGTACTGTACAGACACAGTAATGAAAAGGCTGAAGACATTTGCAACTACACCTTGAGGTCCTGAATCCTCTACCAATATGATCCATTTGGAATGATCAATGGGTCATGTTAGTTGTAGCATCCAGTTTCACCATTACATGTGCAAAATTTTCTATGGGTGAGCATGGGTTAAAGAGGTTTTTTTTGTTTTGGAACCACATTTAAATTAGGAAAGCAATTTGGAACACAGTACCTCAAACAAAAAAAAATTAGAGATCCACGTACAGTTCTATCCTCCAACACATCTCTGAAACCTGTGGCATGCTATAGAATTAGAATGGAAATAGAATTGAATCATGGGGTTGGAAGGGACCGCATGAGATCATTGAGTCCAACCCCCCCAGGGCTTGAACTCAGGCCCTTCTGCATATTAAGCAGAAGTGCTAGCCACTAGGTTACTAAGAGGTGAGAACCAAATTCATTTCCATTTTGGGAGAAGGGGGAGTTTTTATTGCAAAATGGTGCATAATACCAAAACACAGTGGCAGCATCCTAAAATTTCTCTTTGCACGGAGAAAGGGAATTTACACATTAAGGAGCCTTTTTAAGCAAAGATTCAGACTCCTAGTGAAACAAGAATCTTGTGGTTGAAACACTAAACTGAGACTTGAACGGTCAGGGTTCAATTCCAGGCTTTCTAAAATATTTTAAGTCAGTTAATCTCCCTGAGGCTCAGTTCTCTCACCTGTGAAATGGGGAGAATACCTTCTTTCCCCATTGTGTGGGGTTTTTTTCCCCCCAGTTTAACTCTTACTAAATATGTACAGCACCTACATGGGAGCAGGTGATTTCAGTTTGGGCTTTTAGGCTATGTCTACACTAGAGGGCTCAGGTAAGTCAACTTAATAAGGGTTAAGTTGACTTTATTAAGTTGACTTAACAAAATGCAACCAATAAAGTTGACTTAATGAAGCCGACTTAAGTCAGGAGAGCCATTTAACTCGACTTAAGCCAGGGCACCCATTTAAAGTCATCTTAATAAAATGGGTCCCCTGGGTTAAGTTGACTTAAATGGCTCTCCTGCCTTAAGTCAACTTTACGGAGTTGATTTTAACAGCCACATTGTGTTAAGTCAACTTAAGCCTTGAAGTTGACTATAAGGGTGAGAGTTAAGTTGTCTTAAGCAAGTGCTTAAGTCAACTTAATGAACTCCAAATGTGGCCAGGGAGTTGCTTAAGTCTCCAGTATAGACATAGCCCTAGGTGCTACTGTAATATAGATAAAATAATACAAATTCCTTCCGCAGAGTGGAAAGTACCCTAAAAACAGAGAAATATTTTAAGTTGCTGCCACTACAGTCATGCTTGTCAAAAGATCTGTCAAGAACTTATTTGTATTTCCTATAGGACCACAAGACAGATTGAAAATTTGAGATCTCAGAAATTTGAAAGACCAGTGCCTTTCTGCAGCTACCTAACTTAAAGACTGCTGTACCACAGTATTTGTGCACATCTTTACAGACTCCTCAACGTACTAGGAAATCACTTTGTAATGCAGAAAGTGTAGCCAAAGTATATTGGAACTGACACCTCATCTTAAAGGGGAGTAACAGCGAGGATGCAATAAAATGACATCCTATACCTGGTAAATTACCACATCTCTGGAGATTCTCCACTGAATAGAAATAACTGTGCTGTGTAAATAACCATCGGATGTTAGAGATACTACTTCAGTGAAGTTGATTTTGAAATACTCCACTTATTCATTTTTTCTTACATGAAGTACAATAAAATTGTTAGATCATAATAAAGTGCTTAGTAATTTTCAAGAAATTGAACATTTGCAAGTAAATTCATGGTGATTTTTGCCAAGGCCATATTAAAATAAACTCAAATTCTAGAGTTACTTGATGTATGCTTTGCATGAAGCTGTGTTAGGCTGAAATACATTTTGCTTTCTACGTACAATCTGATCCAAAAATAGAGTGGATAGGAGGATCTGCTGTGAAAGAAAGTAACCTCATGCATCTACCCACCTACCACCACAAATACTGGGGTCATCCAGGAAATAAAGAGCTCATGCAAATTAGCTGTGTGTGTTACACAACACCAATTTCTAATTCCCACCTTCCCACTCACAGTTGGGCAACAAAAACAGGGAGGGCACTCCTGTGATACAAGTTAAACACAGCTATTTGTTTCCTGTGTGTATTTATGCTAAATATGCTGGCCAAGTGAAAAACTTCTGCCTCATTCTTCCCTGGCTGACAAGTCAAATTCCCCATGTCAGACCAGCACAGTCATTTATGCCACTCATTGTCTGCTTACAGAAGTATCTATTGAGAATATAATATGGTATTGTCAGATCAGAATGACAGCTGATGATAATGTGAGTTTCTCTGGATGCCAATATTTTACTCTAATATTTGCTGAGGTTTAGTGCTCACGAAAAAGCACCATATTCTTAGTCATGGCTTTAGCTAGACAGGTCAGAAAAGTGGGTGTTTCATTTTCATTTTTTAGTCAAACTGAATAGTTTTTGGAAGCAATCCTGCACTTTCCAGATAACGTAAGCCACATATTCTCCAACCAGATGACTGAAATCTGAACATGCATTGGCATCCCTCAGATTAGAAAGAGAATTAACTCATGGTACCATTTCAGAGCCACAGTTCCATCTAGAAGACAGTGACTGTCAAATAAAGATGAGCGGTATTATCATATAGATAATTACTGATAACGTGCCTATACAATCTGATTCAGCAAACAATGAACTCTGGATCAGATGCTAATCTCAAACTATAGTAGATCTGGAGTAATTTCACCTCACTGAATTTCTGTGAAATTACACTGAGGTAGCCGAGACCAGAATTTGATTTTTGGGGAGAGAGGGCACAGCACACACAAGGTGTTACAGGCTACAAGAAAATGTTTAAAGTTCTGAAAAGATCTTTAGGGTGGGATTTTCAAAAACTGCTCAGCATTGGTCTAACTTTGCTCTCACTGAATTCAGTGTACAGTCCATTCAGTCTGTCCTATCCATGTATGATATGATGATCTTTGTAGTCTGAGAGTACTGTTATTTGTTAATCTTGTAGCATCCACAAAGTGACCCAAAATAGCTTAAAGGTTAAGATGACAATCAACATGCAAAGGAAGAAAAAGAGCTGGACATATCTGAGACATATTTGAAGCCTTAGGGAGAGTTCTTTCTATATGAAAGCCCTATTTCAGAGCAAAGAAAACATGACTGATAGTAAACAAGGCCTGGATTAAGAGATATTGTGAACCATAATGACAAATAGTTAAGGGGATGGCATTAAAACTCCCGCAAAAGTAACACTGAAACTTGGAATTCAAAAGTAGTCATAATACGGTGATGACCTCTCTACACAGGCAGAATACAGCAGTGAATCAGTCTGTCTACAAGTGGAAAATTTGCCTCTGATTCACACTCCCTAACAATTTATATCATCTTTTCCATTGCTGTCAACTAGGCTCAAAGGATGAATGCAATTTTTACCTTTTCCCCCTTGTTGCCACAAGAAACTGGCAAAAAGTGTAAAAGTATAGTTGCAGATTTAAATTTAAACCAAGAAGACATTACATGCAGAACACACATATATCTCTTCACAGGATTAAGATGAGAGCAGTATTTTCCCTTACTATTGCTCTCATTTTAAAATTAATTGTGTCTGAGTCCTCAGACCTTTTGTCTTCACTGTCCATAAGTATTTTAGTGAACAAGTTTACTGGCAGAAATATTGGCAGGGAAGTGGGGGCATGGTAGGTGCAGGGATGAGGTGGGAGGCAGAAGTGCAGCATGGTTGGGGAGAGCAGAGAAGCAGCATTGTGGCAAGAGACGGCAGAGAAATGGCAACAGGGGGTGGGGGAGAGAAGCATGACATGGTCAGAGAAGCCATAGCATATTTAGATTTTCTCATAGGCCCTAATGCAGCATACTTGTTAAAATAAAATCATGTTTTACAAGTCCTAAACATGATGCGGAATACTAAGAAATGAAAATACAAAGGAGAAAAGTATAAAACTGAACATAGATTACTTTCAATTTTTGGCACAACTTACTGCTGTGAAGCATCATACTCTACAATGAAATTCAAAACATTGTGCAATACTTAAGAGATCAGCATCTCAGAGAGCTTTTACCTGCTGCACTTACAAGTTACTGCCCAGATTTAAAAAAAAAACTTGCCACAAGCCTGTAGTGTTCTACATCTAGCAACAGCTAAATGTTTACTATATGGGCCTAGTTTCATGGTAATCTAAAATAATTATTAGAATCTGACATTAGTGGATCAAAATTTGCCTCATTTTTATGATAAAATTAAAGTGTGCGATGAATTTTAAGCTTAGTAATTTTGGAGTAGGTAAAAATATGTGGTTATATGCCTCAGTGCGGTTCTCGAAGGTTTAATAATCAACTTGTGTGGCTCTTGAGTTCTGTAAATTTGGCCACCCCTGTTATAGACTATTGGACGGTGTGTACTTTTTCCTCCAAACCCCTTTTCTCTCTCTGGAAGGGATTAAAACTAAGAACTGTGTTGGTCCACTTGCCACAGGTGGACAGCCGGCCCTTGGACAAGGCTGGGTGAACCTTGTCACAGTGACAATTTTGTGCTGTACCAAAGAAGAATAACTACTTATCAGATTATTCCCCCTCTCTCTGCAGTTTCACTTTATAGGTCCAGAATAAATCATCACACTATGGCACTTAATAGACTAACCTGGCTGTCTTCCCTATGCTGAAACTGGTCTTCTTTGTTTTGACTTGTCACAAGGCAGCTGCTTCCCTGCCTCAGGCCATGCAGGCTAAGAAAGCAGCAGCAGCACAGCTAAGAGTTAATGACAACAGCTAAAATGTAATTCGCAGCACCTGATTCTCCACTGGGTTATTCCCATGTAAGGCAGACATAAGGCCATTTACTCAATATAGTTAGAGCCAGAAAGGAATCAGAACATAAAGTAAAAATCTGGACTATTATATTACGATGCTATAGAAAAAGAAATTAATTTTTCAAAAGCAATTATTTTATTCTAATTTTACTTATCTTTAAACTGTCATCCAGTACAACAGCTAAATGGGTACCCTCATTTGGGTCCCAACATAAAACAAGAACGCACTAATAACAGTCCTATAACAATCAATAGTCTTGACTGTCAACACTCTTGACAGTACATTTTTTGAAAAATGGCAACCTAACAATACAGCGAACAGAAACGTACTGGGTTAAGTTGTCCTGCACTGCTCTCCAGTTTTATGGGTACAAATTACGGACACCATACCTGTGAACACAATTATGTTTCCACAGCTAAGTTTGCTTAGACATCCAAGTCTCTGACTTGGGTACAGCTTGGTAGGTTACCTACCAAGGAGGTACTAATAATTATGCAGCACAAATTATGCATTCAATTATTTTCAGGTTGAAAAAATCAAATCTAATTGAGTACTCACATATAAAGTTTGTACATAGAAGAAACTGATATAGGCAGTTTGGTATTTTTAAATGGGGTCCAAGAGAGACCTTTTAAACCAAAGTAAAAACAAATATAATTTAGAGCATTTGAATGATAGATTTCATTTATAACATTTGCTGAAAGTCATGTATAAATAAATCGCCTATGCCATTTATAATAATCACAAACTAAAAGTTACATGCGTAACTATTTCCAAGCTCACAGCAAACTTCCCTGAGTAAAGTAAGGTACGCAAGTGTCGGTACCAACAAAGTTATGCAAGTGTTACTATGACAATGTTTGTAGTCAACTTCTGAGCATACCAAAATGGTAACTCAGTAATTTCCAGATGCCTCAGAAGACCAAGACTGAGCTAAGTGATTGAAAGGTGATAGGTCCAGACAAGCCAGACTCCTTCGCCATTACTCAACTTTGCATTCAGTGAGTGATTCAAACTGCATTTTACTTATAAAAAAATTCTTATTCCTCTAAAATGCACAAAATACTATTTTGGACCTAATAAAAGATTTTAGTGGGATACTAAATGTGGAGAATTTTGATGTCATGATGAGCATTCAGCTTTGAGCAGCCTTTGAGTAAGTGCACTGGCTCCAATGACAGTTTGTGGCATACTCCAATGATAAAACATTAGCAGGGTTTATATCCAGGCTTCATTTAGCTTGTAATTCAGTCTGTTCTCAAGAAAAATTAAAAATTTTCCCTAATATATGAATGCAGCTAACTAAGTCACAGAAGACAGTTTTCAGAGGCTTCTTCGTTTTAAGTAGTGAAGACATTAGCATAGGGCTGGTCCACCCATAGAGGCGACCTAGGCGGTTGCCTAGGGCATCAGAGTCTAGGGGGCACCAAAGGCTGGGCTGGGGCTGGGGCCAGCAAACTTCTTGTCCTGTTCCACTGGCATCGGGCCGTGGGGGGGGGGGCTAGCCTTGGTTGGGGGGAGCCACACTCCCACTAGCATCGGGCTGCGGGCAGGGAGCCTGCCATGGCCAAGGGCGCTGCACCCCCCACCAGAAGCCCACGTGGTGCCCACCCAATAGCTGGCTAGGCATGCGGGGTTGGAGGGAGCCATCATCCGGCCTGGCTCCAGGACGGCACCAAAATCTCAGGCACCTAGGGCACCAAAATACCTTGGGCCAGCCCTGCATTAGCAAGAGATAGAAAAGAAGCAACCCTGAGCACAGTATGTTTCTTCCTTATCCACAGTCCTGCCAAGCTTATGGTGAGATTTCATTTTATACGCATGACACAAATTAGAAGATGCTAGAGTATGGTTCTGTTAAGTTCTCTTCACTCCTGGATATCCTTTGTTTAATTCTGTCCCTGTTCATATTCCACAAACATTTTGTCCAGATGGGACAATCAGCAAGCTACATCCAAGGTTAGTGTCGTTGTGGTAACACACACATACACTCTGTAAAGGTCTTCCAAAATAGAAAGCAAAGGAGCTGTAAGATATGTTCTGCTCACCCACTGCAAGGAAGACCAGCCCATATTGGTCTTTGGAACCTTACCCCTGTACGCAAAGGCCATTCTATTTATATGTCCTTGTGTCAGGAAGTCAATGTAGTTGATAAACATCTTCCATCTAATGGCTGTGCAGATATTTTCTAACAAACACCATACTATATAAACATTCAAACTGGTATTTTATCATTTACTCAGATTTGTGGAGAAACATAGTTAAATTATAAAATGAAATGCTTTTATTACCAATAGAAAAAATAAATATGGCCAGATGCATAGGATTTTGTTAAATAGCTTTGATCAGTAAAGCTTGACACATCTAAATAAGTCTACTTGTTTTCATTTAGGATAATTATTTTAATTCTTTCCTGTCATATACAAGAACAAGACAGAAAAATCAGCTTCTCCAAAGCATAAGATTTCTAGTAAGCTTTGAGTCTTGTACAAAATTGATTTTACTGTACACAGTGGCACTAGTGCCTCATATTGATAAATTACCTTGCTAGTGAAACACAATTTCAACTAAATCAACAAATAGTTTGCTATAAAGGCCATAAGACTTACTCAGTTTCTGTAACACAAGCTCCCATCTCCTGCTCATTAATCCTTGTAACTGAGATTCAATAGATAAGGGAAAATTCCAGTTATCTTATAGTGCTCCTACCCATTTTCTAACGGTTATCCCTGTAAAGAAAGAAGGAAGAACAGCAAAAGTTAATACAACCCATAAGTGATCCACAAGAATCTGAGACCACTATAGGAAGCTATTGTCTCATGTCAGGATTATGGGAAATAGCATATTCACCCACTAATATTTCCAACATGGACTACTGAAAAAAGTTGTACTACATTTAACACTGGAGATGGAAAATTTTCATAAAAAATCTCTACCAGAAGAAAAAGCACACAGTTTATAAAATAATAAGGGCTCATAATTGAATTCTGAAGTACAAGCAATCATTTCTACATTATCATGATTTCTTTTAAATTAACAGTTCAGTTTATAACGCAATCACTGGGGACAGGACATGCTGACTTGCCTCCCCTTTAAAAAATAAAATACGTTAAATCTATAAACAAGAAAAATAAATAAGTTTAGATTTGGAACTGGAAGCCTCTGTCCAATTTGCTTCACAGAACTAATTGTATACACACATTAATTCCTGGTGAATGATTCTTCTGGGGAGCCTTTATAGGTAAAATTTACAGATTAAAAATAATACTAATACAATCCATGTGTCTGAGATAAAGCCAAATGAGATATTATCCAGGTCTCTTTCTAAATGAAGCAACAGTTCTTTTCTTTATGCAAAAGCTTAAATACTGTGTTCACACCCACTTTAAGAGATATAGGGCCAAACTGTGGTTGCTGTCACAATTGCTGTCAAACAGACGCACAGTAGCGTAGCAAAAGCACTGTGAATGTGAGATCACACTCAGGATGAATTATGCACCGGTCCCTATTTCCCACAGGCATCTGTGGAATAACCTACAGGGGGTAAGAGGTGATACCATGGCCTTTTAATAATTTAGAATCCCAGGACTCCTGGTTTCTGCCAGCTACCCTGAACTGGATAACAGTCTTTCAAATACCTGACAAAATAGGACTCCAGAGACCTTGCTGTCTCCCCTGAGCCTGCTGTTATTGCTGTCTCACCCACTGCCTGTGGGAGACCTCCGAGTCCATTCCTTGGTTGGCTCCCTGCAAGGCCACTACTGAGGAACCTTCTTGAAGTAGTTCCCAGCCTCTCTGGAAGCACAGTATTCTGCCTGAGCTGCTGCCTGTTACCGCTGCTGCTAGACAGCCACTTATTCACAGCCAGGAAAGTAATTATTCTGTACATTAACCACTTTGTGGTTGCTCGGGGGGGGCTTACACACCCCACAATACACAAATATAAAACAGTGAGTGTGAGTCCTGGCCTGAAAGACCACACTCAATAGCTCTGGTTATGGAAAACATCTAGATAGGATTGAAGAGAAGGGTATTTGCATGGATGTTATTATGCAGGCTGCACATGTGTGTGGTGTTTGGTGTGTGCGTACATGCTCACGCACACATATACACACACAAGAACAAATTTGGCCTCTATTGTTCAAATATCAATCTCTAAATGAAAGCAAATTGAAAGCAATCAGATTTCCAAGTAGAGTATATGCCCATTTTTAAACCCAACATAACTGTCACCCATCTCATCAAAGCAGCACTCCAGATAGTTTTCTCCATTCTGGCATCTGATGAAGTGGGATTTCACCTGCAAAAGCTCATGTGATAAATAAATTGTTAATCTTTAAAAGTGCCACAGGACTCTTTGTTTGTTTTGCTGAACTTAACTAACACGGCTACCTCTTTGGAACTTGTCACTCTGGGTAGTGTTTACTTCAACTACGTAATGCAGCAACCTAAATCAATTTGCTTAAGAGACTTCAGATATCTTTGTGACTTGTGCACTGAGACCAAGTCATCTGGAAAATGAATTTACTTCCTTTGTTCATAGATAATTTATGCGGCGACCCTGCATACCAAGTTTTACTTCTTTATGCCTGATATCTATCACCTAAACTGGTGAAATTCAATGGTGTTACAATGGTGCAAGTGCGATGAGGATTAGATTCTCTATGTCTAGGTGAAAATAAGTTTACTTGGCTGTATAAAGGACACAGGTTAGCACAAACTGGCACCAAATAAACATTTTCATTCACATAAGTAAGTAATACTTTGAAAGCAATATTCCCAATAGTGATAAGGCCTCATCTAAGTCACATTAATGTCAAGATTTGGCTTTCCTAACAGCCCAGCTGATTACTGTGTCTGACTTGTGTCTGTAGCACACAGCAAATAGCACAGAACCACTCTGATCGCACATCATTGTTGACATTCACTCTGTGCACTGGGCAAGGAATTCTTCAGTTCATCCATCACTCAGTACTTGCTGCAGTGGCTTTTCAGAGCCAGCATTGAATCCATAACACAAATCTATGTGAAGCTAATTGTTTTGAGAGCTGTACAGACTGAGACTGCTTTTTCATTTTGCCACATTACCACAAGGCATACCAATGTCAAAATGACACATCCTGGACAGAAAGCAAACAAAGGAAAGGAAGATTTTCTGTTCTTTTAGAAAGTTTGGACCTCTGGGCACCAATTTGGTTGCATCAAAACTGCACCATCTCTCAGCTCTTACAACTGCTTTCCTTAGAGCTAAAACCAGAAAATACCATAATATTTACCATCCAAAATCTTGTACGACCTATGACAAGGCCTTGGCTATATGGTAAAAATATTAGATATATTTATGCCTTAAGCATTTGAGGCACCCATGAAGGAATAGGTATCAAGTATATAAGACAGCATTGCTTAGAAGAGGCAGCACAGAGTTGGCAGTTAGAACACCTGGGATGTAACCCATAATCTGCTCAGATGAACAACAGCAAGTTGTTTCACTTTTCTGCTTTAGTTTCTTCATGTCAAAATATTTGGACTTGCAAGGCTGCTGAGGATAGTTTCATTAATATTAGCAAAACACCCAAGTGACGCAGAGGCATCTCAATATAATAAGTATATGTTTGGACAAATAACAAGGTTATGAGCCAATTCAAAGTCCACAGTAGTGGTCAGTCTACCTCATATTTTATAATGAACCATAATCAGGCAGAAAACAAAGCAACACCACACCCCTGGCTACAAATACAATGAAAAATAATTGGAGATCATAATTAACAAAGGGCCTTAGAAACAGGGTAGCATCAACCACATGAGTATACATAGACCCTCAAAGGGGGTGCTGTTGCTGCCCCGTATTCTTAATCCCCTAGTCCCAACATGACACATGGAGCATCTCAGCAACAGCACAGAGATATTAGAATTGCAGTAATCACATCCCTTTCTGCAAACCCTTTCCTTTCCTAGGAAATTATTTATTTTTCCTGTTGCATTTGCACTTGATTGATATTGTTGTGAGCTCTCTGGAGCTGGGACTGCCTAAATCCTTAGGTAGTTCATCAGTTCTTCCCTGCAGCCTGCTTGCTGCTCCCTGTATCAGCACCTCCTTCCTGTGCCATTGCTCTTTCCCAGGCACTAGTCGGTGCCTCACAATCCTTTTAATAAAGAGGCAAATATTATCTTTAAAAAAAGCCTAAGATGCTTCCAAGACAATGAATACTAACCCCAGCTATTACAGAGGTTATCAAAACCACAAGACACCACAACTCACCTTGTCTGAGCTCCTGTGCATCACAGCCCTGAAATTTCAACCAATTACCCTGATATTAAGCACTAACTTGCTTTCATTAAAGCATCTTTATTTGAAGACGTCAAGAGATGGAGAATCCACCACTTTCCTTGGTAGATTTTTCCAGTGATGAATCACTCTCACTGTTAAAGATGTGTCGTCTTTTTTATTTAAAATTTGCATGGCTTCAAGCTTCTAGCCATTGGTCCTTTCTCTATCACATTAGCTAGCCTTTTGGAGCCCTGTGTATTTTCCCATGAAGGTATTTATTTGCTGCAATCAAGTCACTCCATTTCTGTTTGTAAAGAGCACAATCTGTTTAGTTTAAGTCTCACTGTCCAGCCTTTTCTCAAGCTCTCAGATCATTTCTGTGAATCTTTTCTGCACCCACTCTAGTTTTTCAACATTCTTTTTTAAAATGTTGGCACCAACATTGGATGCAGTATTCTAGCTTCAGAATTATCAATGCCTGACTCAGATTCACTATTTCTAAGTTTATGTACCCAAAAATCACACTAGGCCTTTGTGTCACAGTATTGGATGGGACGCAACAACTATGACAGCTGTATTCTTTTTAGAATCACTGATTTTCAGGGAACTGCTTTCAGTTCCCACTCTGTAGCTTGGCCTGCATTCCTTGTTCTTTTCTAGATGTATAACTTTGCATGTGGCTGTATTTAAAATGTATTTTGTTTAAGTGGGCCACGCTTCCCCTGTGATCCAGACCATTCAATATGATTGCCCTGTCACTAGTTTCACCTCTCTGACAATCCTTTTGTCAGCCACAGATTTTTATCAGGAGTGACTTTTATATTTAGTTCCAGATTACTGATGAAAAATGTTGAATAGCATTGGACCTAAAAATGACTTGATAAGGAATCCCACATGAAACACCCCTATTGAGTGATTTTTCTCCACTGACAGCTGTTTTTTGAGTTCTCACTTCGCCAGTTCTCAATCCATTTAATATGTGCTGTACCCCTACTGTACAGTGCTAATTTTTTAAAAAATCACAATCAACCTTAAATTGAATTACATCTACACCGTTAGTTTTATCAACCAAAGTTGTAATCTCATTAAAGAATGAAATCAAGTTTGTTTGACAAGATCTATTTTCCACAAAACCATGTTAACTGGTTTTTATTATATTCCCATCATTTAATTCCTGATTAATTGAATCCCTTAGCAGTGTCTCCATTACTTTGCCTACGACTGATATCAGACTAAGTTGTTTAGTTACCCAGGCCATTCCACTTGCCTTTTCGAGCACTGACACAACATTAGCACACTTCCAGTCCTTTAGAACGGGGCCTCAACCTTTTTGATACCAGGGACTGGCTTCCTCTGCTGTCTCAGGGAGATCTCAAGGACTGGTGCCAGTCCCTGGACCACTTGTTGACAAACATGTTCCAGAACTTTCCCCACAGTTCCAGACTTATCAAAAACATTAACAGTGCCCTACCAGAGAATAGAGCTCTTTTAGGACCCCTGGGTGAAAGTTATCTTAGTCTGCTTTTTTTTTTTAAATTCCCCCCTCCGCCCAGTAGATGTTTAACATCCTCCTTGATTACTAATGAACTGGGCCTGCTTCTTTTCAAACACAGAACAAATACTTAATGTTTTTGGACTTTTAAGTATTATTAGCAAGTTCATTTTACCTCAGTCTAGTAACAGAACTATAACATAGATACGATTTCTCCTATTATACTTTTAATAACTCTTTTTTATTGTCCTTAGCTGTGCCAGTCATGGGTTTTCCTCAAAAGGTATTTGTTCCCCATATCAATTTTCTGCACTTCATAAATTCTAATTTTATTAATTGCTAACTATTTCCCAGAGAGAGAGAGCAAGCGCATGCCCATGTGCAAGCAAGCACTTTTTTATTTCTAACCCTTGTCTTCACTTCACCACTGAATCAGGATGGGCTTTAAGCCAAAGTCATGTTTTTGATCATGGAGTTGTGCCTTTTTGACCATTTAATATACTCTTAAAAATTACCAATTTCCATTTCTCTAATTTTTTCCCCTCATAATTTTTCCTCAACTTTAGGAAGTTACTCCTTTGAAGCACCAAGTATTTATGTTACTAGCTGAGACAGTCTTCTGTCTGTTGCTGGTCCTTAGACAAACAATAGCTTCAAGTCCAGTAATAAATAATGTTTACCTCTCATCAAGAGATGCAAAAAAGTTATTTTCTGTACCATCATCTATAATCCTTAAAAATTAAGGTGTTTTATTGCTGGCTGTGTCTCCCCGACATTGATGTTCCCCCATAACACCATGTATTTTTCTTTCCTCACATAATAAACATCAGCTAAAGATGTCTTGTTTGGTTCAGTCTCTTCAATACCCCCTCCTAGGCTTTGTTAGTTAGCACATCAATCTACATGCATTCAAGATCTTGGTGTTTCTGAGTTATCAATAATTCAAACAAGCAACTGAAAAGTATCTTCTTTTCTCCTTCTTTGTCTGTTCAGTGTTGACTTTGAACCACACTGGCCTTCTTAGCACCTTTCCTTTGTATTCTTTATTTCCTTTGTTGGCCTATGAATTATACAACCCTATGTAAAGCTGAAGAGATCCTTTGCTTGCTCCACTTGTGCAAGTGGAGTTCAGCACTCTCCATAAGAAGGCCCAGATTACTATAGTGCTTTGAGTCAAGTCACTCAGATAGGTGTTTCTAAAGAAGATTTAAGGCAGTCACAGTGATAAAGAGTTAAAGACTAAATTCTGCCTCTGCTTTCATGAAGAAAGTGTCCTTGGTTTCAACAGAAGCCGCTCATCCATTAAACTGATATGATAGGTCCCAAGTCTCACTGAAGGACTAGAAGATGTTTCTTAGAAACCACTCCAAAAAGTCTTTCTGCAATCAACATCAGACACCTATTTGGATCCATTAGTTCAAGCTTATGGGTTTAAAATGTGTTTATTGCACTCAGTTAATCATGGTTTTTCTGAAATATTGATAGACCGGGAGACTATTCATTAAACTCAATTAAATGAACATTAGAGAATTGCAAGCCACTTATTAAAAGAAGCAGATGTACATTAAAGACACTGCAGGCCCTTAGACACATAATGACCAATCTAAATTTTGGTTTCCGCTTCTCATACTAAAAGCAGAGAAATTAAAATTAAACAAACTAACCAACCCTTTATGCCAGTAACAGATCTAGCAGGCATTCAGACAAGAAGGAAAAGGTGTGTGTCAGCTAGTCAGAGCAGGCCACAGATGAACAGCAGCATCCCCCAAACAACAATTAGGGTTCCTAAGAAGGTTTTCCTCACCCCCGACCTCCACCCCACAGAGATAAGCATGTTCTAGCCTCAGACCAGGACTTTCTTATGGCCTGATCCAGGAAGTTGCTGCATTTGGTTGGTTGAACTGTGTGTGCACCCACGTGGAGCCCAAATGGAGTTTGATGTAGGAGTCTGCCTGAACGGAGCAGTCTGCAGTATCAGAGCCATAATCTGTAGCAACAGCTCCTCGATGAGATGAGCTTCTGGCCAACACGGAAAGAATGGCACGAAGCTTGTTTCAATTCTAAGTTTGGGCAGAGGTGGCTATTGGGATAGGTGAACCAGGCACCCACCTAGGGCCCCGAAGAGTAATGGACCCTGTCCTCAAGCCACTGGACAGCAGGAGTGGTCACCTGCTTTGTCTACCCCAAAAGTTGCCTCTGCTTTGGTTGGCAGCAGGAGTGGTCCAAGCCACAGCAAGTGCGGACAGTCTGGGAGGGGCCCAAGGGGGCAGGCAGGGCATCGGGGCTATGGAGGGCAAGGAGCCGGGGCTGCAGAAGGTTTGGAGCCCCTGGTGGGAAGCTGGACGGGTGTTGGGAGCCTTTGGAGGCCCAGCAATGGGCCTTCACCTAGGCCCCAGATAGCCTAAGGCCACCTCAGATTGGTACCCCAATTTTTTAAAGCAGCCTCCATTTCCAGAAGTGCCACTTGTTCCCCTTGTATCCAGCCCCACCAACTTCTACAGGGCACGGTGTGGGTACAAGACTGCAGCCCTCCAGCTCTAATGACCCCCCATTGTAGGTTCACAAATGGGCCAAGTTCAGGCGCTTTTAAAAGCCAGGAATAGAAAAGAATTCTAGAGATGACATATTTAGATTATTATAGAAACAACATTAAGATTAAGACGTGGCATAAGTGCTTTAAAAAGTTTTTGAAGCTCTATTTGCCACCCTGGTAGAGTTCACATTGTTTTTGTTAAATGAATTGGATACAGATCCTTCTAAATATCACTGTATTTATAATCTCAGCTTTGTTTCTAAAGACATTAATCTTAACTGCTGACAGCCAGCAACTACCTGCTATGAGAAAAGGATTTTCTTGCCATGATTTAATGTGTTTCATACCCTGGTATTCCCTTTACCCACTCATCCTGGTTTTAACAAAACTAGCTAGCATCACCAATTCACTCCTTTATTTATTATTGCTCGCTAATAAAACTGAATTACATCCCAGAGGAAGTTCATTAGGTATTTATTTGAAGCAATTATTATTTTTTAAAATGATTAATGATTTTATTAATTATAAAGCTGCGGTGAACAACATTCCGTGATATTTCAAACCAGCAGCAAATATCCTCTAGTGGCTAAAATTCCACTGAATAGAGAGGACTATACAGTCTGCTGTGAAACTGCTCACAGACAGAAGTATTTACTAAAAAATCTACTAAAGAACCTTTGATAAATATTGTACAACAGCATATTAGATTTTACTTTGATATTTATTTAAAGGAGACGTTTTGCAACGGCCGTAGCAAATCTTGAAGCAGTGCTTAGCAAATCATGTTTCACTATTGTAGCATACATTTATGCCGGGGTCAGGGAGTGGCCAGAAAGGGACAAGAGCCACGCATTCCTTTTTCCTTGCTGACTATGTCCCTCGGCTGGGGAGCAGGGCCAGCAGGGGAGAGGAGTCACACGGTAGGGCCAGCAGGGGAAGCAGTTGCAGCACTGCAGGGCCAGAGTCCTGCGTGCCACTGTGCACAGGCCCAGGTTTGGCACATGTGCTGGGGGTTGCCAACCCCTGATTTCATTAACTTCTTATTCTACCACCAGCTCCAAAATCTCCCATATTCAATGTCACAGATTAAACTAACTTGTGAAACATCTTTTTTAGTCTATATGATATTGCTCAATATGCCAGCATCACAGAGGTAGCCTTTACAGGTAATCCTATAAAAAACTACAGTCTAAAGAATTTTTTTTTTTAACTCAGGAGAGCACTTAAGCACATGCTTAAGTCCATACTTAATCAGCAACACATTTTTTCTTTGGAGAATAGGGGCCCTAAAGTAAATTCTAACTCTAACTGATATTAATGGGAGCCTTTCCAACTGACTCGAAACAGCAAAATAGATCAGATGCCCAATAATGTAATAAATGTTAAATCCCCGGCATAGTTCTAGCACGTTTTTTTAAAAAAAGTCTTCAAAAAATAGGTACTATTCTTTATTAGGTATAAGGGTAACATTTTGAAAAGTACCTGCATAACTTAAGTCCCAATTTCAGGACTGATTTTGGCATTTTAGGAGCTGAATTCCCTTTGAAAGCCAATAGGACTTAGGAGCCTAAGTCACTTTTAACAACAGGACTTGGGTGCTTTTGAAAGTTTTATCCAGAATTTAAGAAAGTCAGTTTTACTAGACTTTCTCCAGAAGAAAGGCTACCTAAATAGTGCATGCCTTCAATCAATGACATAAAAGCCTAGTGCTTATCTAAAGTCACTCACGCAAGCAGAACTCTTCTACTGTAAACTTCAAATTAAAAAGTAGAATGGTTGTTTTCTGCCCAAACACAAAGACAAAGCAATAAAATGATAAAACACAAAGGGAAAGGTCAAAGCATTAAAAAAAAAAAAAAAAAAAAAGTTACATAGGATATGTGTCCCACGCTAATAATTCTTAATGGTTCATACAAAAACAAATTATCTCAAATGATACAGTCACATATATAGCTGCATCAAAACATACATTTAGCCTATTGAAATTATAGCCCAATGGAACTTTGTAGTACCAACACGGAAGCCTGCTTTACTACCTTTTTTTGACCAGAATACTACTACTGAGCAAGGTCTGACATGAGGATTTTGCAACTCAGATAAAACAAGATACTCATTAGAAGTTATAACAACGCTTTTGCCATGCAAATTTATTCCCTTTCAAATATAAAAGGACACATTGAAGTTTACAGAGTTGAGCTCTGAGTAAGCAGCTCAGCTTTAGGTTCTTAATTAAGGCTTTTCATTTCAAGATCTAAACAGCAGAGCACAGGGATTTGCACAGGAAGTCTTTTCCACAGCAGTAATACACAGTGATCGGTGCACTTGTAAATGCATCAATTAGCATACCATGCACACTCTAGCAAAATCTTACTGTTTTAAGTATCCCTCACTTAAAGCTCTTCTCTTCCATAAACTTTAGATATATTGCACTCTCACAGTGATATTCATTCATCCCTCTGGCCCAGGAATTTTAGTAAAAGATGCTGAAGTTGATCTAGATGAGTATATTTCATTGGCGAGTGAAACATGCACAAATCATTTTAAGCTGCAGTCAGACTTCACAAGCTAAACAGAGTCATAGTATTTGGATGTGAAACATAAAAAGGTGTATGTGATTTAGTAGGTAAACACTCTTTGCTCAGAGTCAGGGTTGAACCAGTTGTCCCAGAATGGTATTTGGACCACTGTACTAATGAAGCTGCTGTCTTTTATACAGAAAACTACACCCATTGTCTCAGATTTGCTTCCCCTACAGCTTCACACATTGTCCCCCATTCCTTAGGGCTGGTCTAGAGGGAGAATTGGGGTTTAAGACTACAGCATGTCAGCTGTCCACATAGATCCAAATACTGAGCACTGGAAGTTCCCCAGTGTGCTTTGATCTATTTCAGTTAGTGCATGGCAGCCTGGTTCATTGCGCTTACACTCAGTAAGTCACACACTAACCTTCCATCTATACATGCCATAAGTAGTAATGGACAGTAGATGATGCAGCAGTTAAGAGAAGAAATTCTGAGACCCTAGCTCTGATTCCCTGTTCACTTACACCAATATAAAAGCAGAAATGATTCAGGTGAAGTCAATAGAGTTGCATCAGCGTAACTGTCCACATACATCAACTTCAATGAGGCTGAAGGGGTGGTGCGGCTTCAGCAAGAAAAACAAGGCCCAGGGGCAGCAGCAGAGGAGAATCTGCAGTGAGCCATAGAAGCTGCACCAGGAGAGACCGTAAAGAATTGCGCTGTTGCACCAGCGTTATTATATTGAAAAGAGCAGTCCTCTTGCAGTTTTCTGATCCTCGCCATGTTTATCAACTTCTTGGCATTCATCTGTGCCTGTCTTGGGTTATGGCACTTGGGTGCATCATTATGAAGGACAACAAGTCTGCTGGGTACAAAAGCATCACCTGTGTGAGAGTCCCTCCCACCGCTGATCAAATGACAGCAGCACTGGTTTTATGTATCAGATAGGGTCAGGAGAGGGAAAAGTTAGAAATCCAGCCAGTCATATCAGTAAAAGTTACACTTTCCAGTGCATTTCCCCACAGCTTACACCACTTTTAATTTTACCAGCATTGCAACCAGCAGCCAAGAATTCCCCTGAGGAAGTAGTTGACTAGAGAATTCAGATCAGATGTCTTACATTTTTCCTCCACTGACTTTTGAAATAAGGGAAAGGTGGTCTAAGTCATCTGTAGGAGAGAAGTTTGAGCACCATTATGTTCTGTCTGCCAGAAGAGAGATGCCCATTAACAAGAGGAGAGGGGGACCCATGGTCAACCCCCTGATGCTGACTGCTTTTGACCTCTCTTGCTGGGGTCTCCTATGTATCCCTGGGAATTTTTCAATGGATTTCAACAAGAGCAGGATTTGGCCTGCAGTATGTTCTGTCTTTGTCTGTACAGGTTGCTTAGTGGCAGTTCAAATTTATCCTCTTGCACAACCCTAGCTTGCAGTACAAGCAGCGTGCTAAAGTGTTAGTGCGTCTTACTCTGTGGAGCTCTAGAAACCCCAAAATGTAATATCTGTGCTGCAAGAGCCTCTTGAAAGATGGTTTTTGTGGATTTCTTGCATTTCCTGATAATGAAATGTGTGTACCATTAGGATGAGAACTGTGTCCATCTGCCATAACTGTGTATGTTGAAGTCTACCCAATTTGTAGTTATTGTCTTCTGCCTTAAAAAACATTCCAGAAATTGGAACCCCCCTGCCACCCAGAACAAGCTTCCACTAGATGGAAATCCACTCTGGTATGTGCTCTGATGACATTTGGAGCAGCTAACAGAGATAGTTTGTATTTACCACCATCTCAAGAGATTTGTGAGGAGTCTCTGAATTCTTATTAACAATTCCAGGCTTTTCAGGAGCTTATAGCTTATACAAGTAATTCAGGAGGGCTGTTAAGACATGCCTCAAAAATCAATTTTTTGCGTGTTGATAAATTGTATGGTCAATTGCTTGAGCACATTTTGGTCCATTATGCAATATATTCAAGAGGCCTAGCAACGAAAGTCAATCAGGTTTATCGCTCTAAGCCAATAATACAGTACAATAATAAAGTTCACTAAGACATTGGCTCCCAACTAGGGGTGCATACACCCCTGGAGTACAGAGGTCTTCCAAGGGGGGGGGGTACATCAACTCATCTAAATATTTGCCTAATTTTATAACAAGCAATATAAAAAGCATTAGTGAAGTCAATACAAACTAAAATTTCATACAGATGAAATATTTGTATTGTTCTATATACTACATTCTAAAATGTAAGTATAATATTTATATTCTACTTGAATTATTTTATAATTATATGGTAAAATGAGAAAGGAAGCAATTTTTCAGTCAGTGTGCCAAGACACACTTGTATCTTTATGTCTGATGCTGTAAGCAAATAGTTTTTATGTGAGGTAAAACCTGGGGGTACATGAGAAATCAGACTCATGAAAGGGGTACAGAAGATGGAAAGGTTGAGTACCACCACTTCCATGAGATACCAGTTTCCTGAACATTGTCTCATGCAGCAATGTTACATTCTTCTTGCATGGAAACCGATTCTACCATTATTCATTTCTGCTGGTATTATTTATATAGTGATTTTACAAATTACTTATCTCTTTACACACCATTAAAACCCAACCCATCACTTGCTTTAATTCTCTAACTTTTCTGTTCCTTCCTTATCTTTGTTTTGGATATTAGCATTCCAGGTCAAAGTCAGATTTCTCACTGAAAAGCTCAGGGAACAAATAAATTTGATAGTCTAAAGTGCCACAGGACTCCTTGTTTGTTTTGTCCGTGAGAACATATATATCTGTTTATGCAAAATGCTTACTTCAGCAAATGACAGGAGTTATGGGATATTTAGCATAGGAGCACAGATTAGGCTAGATCCTGTTCTTAATGTTATAGGTGGTTAATGCATATGTATATGCCCTAGCCAGCGTACATTAGTCAACAAGAGAAAGGGAGGCTGAGTGGCTGGGGAACTGGCCTGAAAGACCAGGGTTTGATTCTTTCTTCTGGTACAGAAGCTTCATGTGTCTTTCGGCAAGCCAGTCTACCTTTGTCCCTCAGTTCCTGATCTATCAAGTGGAATGTGCAGAGAATAGACAGGTACCACTGGGATAAAATGTCCCTTGTAAATAATCATGGAATGGATAACCCTATGACTTCATCAGTCATTCAACGTATACACAAAATCAGCGTCTTAGCCACCTGTGATGTGACATACGGCATGACAACAAGTATGATTGGTTGAACGATGGAGGACTTTCAAGTTCCAGGAGCTATGGCAGAACAACACAAGTCACTGTTGTCAGCAATGTCTCTGCAGTGGGGCAAAGAGGGTAAACCCCTCAGGGGCCCTCTGAGCCCTGGCTCAGAGGGTTTGAGTGGGTGCTGGATAATTAGGGCTGAGTCACAACCTGGGTTTGATGAGGGAAGAAGGAAGAGCTGGGGACCGGCTCAGCAGAGGATACAGTTCTGGTTAGGGAACCAGTGCAGGGAGGCATGGTCAAGCAGGGCTGGGAGATGCTGGCTGAGGGCCTGTCTCCTGGCCTACGAGGAGAGCAAAGCCCTGCACCTTGGACCCCCTGGGATATCTGGGGCTGGAGTGGTGGGGTGCACTGGAGACACTGTAAATGATGAGCATGGGTGATGTAACTAAAAGCAACTAGTGAGTCATGTATGGAGTCCTGGAGATGGGGGAGCAGGACCTGAGGTGCCAGAGGAGGACCAACCTGTTAGTCTTCCTATTTCATCCTTTTCACTGCAATAAATAAAAATGGAACTCTCAAAGAAACATCAATTGATAGGTCACTTAGTGCAGCTTTTTATCTTAATAGGGCACTTAGTGCACTTATGTTTCTAAGAGAGAGGCTGATGCTTGTGTATATGGAAGTCTATGGTAGGAAAAAGTTAAGACAAACAGAAAGGGCAGGTACAAGGCACTCTTTAGGTACATTCATCACATGTAGAGTATTGAGTCTGGTATGACATTCACATACAGATCGAGATCTTCATTAAATATTAAGACTCACTCCTCTCACCTTGCTGCACAACAGTCAGAAAGTAATCCGAGCGCTCTAGTGACAGTAAGCTGCAGGCCATGCTCCTCCTCTAATTTGCATATGCAAATGTTGTGAGTATTTAATTGCTTGATGATTAGGTAATGAAAGCAATTTATTCTCCCCTGGCTACTTTAGGAATTACAGTATACTCACTCTTCTTTTATGAGAGGAATGCAAGTTTTTCATAAAGTCTGACAAACAGTAAAGCTGAGCCAAATATAAATAGTGAATAATTTACTAAACAAGATTTGCCCCATTTTCTGTTTGATCTTGCATATTCCTTTCCTTGTCTGAAATTTTCTGAACATTTTAGACTAACATATTTCAGCCATTAGTTGTCTGCAAGCTATTCACTAACAGCTTTGTCTTGAACTAGTCACATTTCATGGTATACGGTGAGTTCAGTCACATAATATGGTATCTCTTCCCTAATTGATAGGCTGACTGAAATTTTTTATAAAAAGGGAGGAGAGAATCCAAAAGATAATAAGAGGTGTCCATTTGGACAGTTCTGCCAAAGCTTCACTGAACAAGTATTTGTATGACAGTTCATTAGTCTTCTATTTTCTGTGAGCTTTCTTGCAAGCAAATCACTTATATAAATGTTTGTAAGAAAGTCTAATGGATATGAATGTCTCTCATTGCATGTCCACAATGCATTTTTTTTGTCCTCTCCCACCCAGCACTAATTATTGTCTTTCAAAACTAATGTTTAGGCTATGAAACAAATGCTGAAAACGTAAGTGGCCAGTAGGGTGGGTGAAATTTCCAATCCAGAATCTTTTCTTCCCCACAGAAATATGCACATTCTGGGCATGCACAACATTTTGCAGATTGGTGTCTAATTTGCCAGATCGTTTTAAATAAAAACAAATTTTGGGGGTGGGGATGTGGGGAGGATGGAGGAAAAAGTTTTGTTTCTCCCCCTGCTTCCACTGCCAAGTTCCTCTGTAATGTCGGATAAATCACATATTCCAATTTCTCACAGATACTTAATCTGCATGTAATTAATGATTATACCACAATAAATACATACAAAAAGGTGCTGAATTAAGGTAGCATGAGTACAGTTCATTTTGGCATTTCCTAACAGAGAGTTAGACTTCACAAACTTTTAATTCAGAACTTTTGTGTTTCCTAATTTTTTATTGTTTGGTTTATGAGTCAGTTGTTTAGTTTATAAAATTAAATAAAGTCTTATGAAGGAATTTCTTTTGGTTCTGTTAACAGAAATAAAACATTCATTATTTATCTATAAATATAAAATATTTAATAGAGAAAATGTGCTTTTTAAATAATAAAGCACTTGCACTTTGTCTTCTTTGGTGTATATTTTATGATCAAGTTCCAAAGGCGTAGCCATGTTAGTCCAGTCCAGCAAAAACAACAAACAAAAAAAACCCAAAAAAACCCAAGGAATCTGGCGCCACTTTTAAAGACTAACAAATCTATTTATTGCATGAGCTTTCATGGGGGAAATCCCACTTTATCAGATGGGATTGCAAAGTGGGATTTTCCCCTACGAAAGCTCATGTGATAAATAAATTAATCTTTAAAAGTGGCATCAGACTCCTTGTTTATTATCAGTTACCTGTGTCAAGCTCTCCATTTTGCCATTGAGTGTCATGTTCACCAATACCTTGAATGTAAAAAACCACTAATTAAAATTGTTTTACATTAGTTTTAATTACTTTCAGCCTTTTTTTTTTTATTAAGAGCAGGAAACATTAACTACAAATCCCTACTGGCCTTTTGTTATAGTAAAAGAAGTTAGTAGGAATTTGTAGCTAACATTTTCTGTTTTTTAAGAAAAGGTTAATATCCAGAAAGCCAAAGCTTAGATTTGTAAGAGATTTGTAAGAAGAATCTAAACTATATCTTTGGAATGGAGATGTAATTTTGTATCTTATTGTTAGATAATCCTTTCTGAGGAAAGTAACAAACACTCATTCTTTGGAAAGAAACAGTGCGATGTACCACAGTGCAATCTCAAAACGAGCACAGCAAATCCTTTTTTTTTTTTTTTTTTTTTAAAATCAGTGTGAGGGTGTTCTGAGAGAAATCAAGAAAACAGGAAGCTGTTGCCATGACAATGAGGGCACTAATGATTCCCCCCAAGTAGAAAATGAACAGGAGGGAATGATGAGTGACTGATTATTGCTCACGTCACAGTGTCACTGCTCATGGAACAACCAATGCATACTTATTGGCAGGGGAAAGATCAGGCATTTCCAGTGTTCTGGTTTTTCCAAATTTCCTTTAAAAATATACAAACAAAGCTATACTTTGGAGATTATTTCACATACAAAAATTAGAGGCTGAAAATTTGGGTCATGGCATGGTTACAAAAGATGATTTAAAAAGTGGTAAGAGATACAGATCATGTTAAACACAAAACTCTGATAAACATACATTATAATGATCTTATTACTGGAGAACTACAACACACAAGGGAATAGAAATGCAAGTACTACTCTATATTAGACTCAGTTTTTGGCTTAGTGTATACATCTTTAATAGTAAAACTTTACCTACTATGTAGGCAGTTTCGCTAAATAATATTGAGTTATCATGAGAGATACCCCAGCTTCTAGGATAGCTAGAATTTTAATATTTCAGGGCTGTAGGCTAAGCCATGAAGAGATCTCTTCCTCAAAAATGCAAGGCAGCAAGTTGAAAGTATTACAGTTTTTATTTTACATATTACTTGCAATAATTAGATCTGGGTTTTTTTAAAGTCAGCTCAGAACTAGAATGTACTAGAGAGAAAAAGTGTTTAAGAATAAGCTGTCCTGAATACCTGCATTAATTTTAAGTTATTGGAATTTTAAATTATTTGAAATGTTTTAGGACCAACTCATTTGTATCAATGATTTAAACTTTTATGTTCATTTTGTAAAAAATGGTGTTTTGCATACCAAAGGATACTCCAGAGCAGGGACAAAGTGTGTAAATAAAGGTTTACTCCTGGCTAGTCCTTAACAAATAGTAATGGGGTGGGAGAGAGCTACACAAATCACATGGGAAAAGAAAATGAATGGAGAGTTTAAATTAGACCTCGTTAATTAACAGCATTGCTAATATAAACAGTTAAATTGCTGAGTACTGGAAAAGGCGGGGAAGGTTGCCTGTGGGTGAGGCAGATTTTAAACTGTGTTCTGTTCCAACAAAGTAGTGCAGAAACAAGATAGGATGTTAAATTAGTTTCAAGAGACTGCAGTGGTGCATGAAATTATTTTTTATAGCATGCTGCAAAGATCCATCCCTTGTGGGAACGCAATCTTGAATAGAAGTAGCCACACAGAGAGGACTGTTCACAGAGATATTTAGAATGGAAATACTGTAATGCACAAAGTATGCGATTTTCACTATTGGTTTTATTTCTGAAGCACCCATTTAAGTTGTCAGTAACAGTAGTTTTAAACGTAGATCAACTCATATGAATAATTTTTGCTCCTCATGCTGTGGAGGTACATTTCCAATATATTCAAACTGTAAATCATTGTCTACGTTGTCACTGCAGCAATGGGTCAGGAAAGATTTATTATTTTTGCTGGGTACAGAAGTGACAAAATGAAAGCCCATCAAGAATGAGGGTGTATTAAATGCACTAATACCAAGTGTTTTGAAGGCTTTGCAAAGTCGCATTGAGGGGGGGAAAACAAAACTCATGCTCTGCATTGCTTTGTTCTTGAAGCAAGCTGTTCCTGCTGTGTGGGCAATCTGCAATAAGTGGGCAGATGCTTGTGGTAATATTAAACTCCTGAAATGAGTAAGACTATTACCATCATGATCTCCCACTACAACCCTAAGAGCATTTTGCAATCCTTGTGCAATACCAGAGCACGTTAAGAAAGTCTAATTCCGACATAAAAGGGTGAGGGGCAGTGTATAAGGAAAGTCAAGAACCTGGGTTTGTCACAGACTTGCAGCACAACCTTGACCAAAAGTCACTGTGCTTCTGGTTTCCTTCACACTCTTCTTCATTCTTTTCTATTCACACTATAAGCTTTTGAGTCAGGGACTGTCTCTGGCTATGTCTTTGCACAGCACCTGTCACACATCTGCTTCTCCCAACCTGCCATAACAAAACACAACAACAGCTGTACTTTCTTTTCATGATGGCAGCACAATACCAGCACCGAGCTCTCACATCTGATGCTGTTGTGCAAACTCAATGAAGTCAGACAATATCTGAGTTAAGCTATGGTTTCAAGTTCCCTTTCCTGTGAATGTGAAATTTAATGCAACTTAAGCACAGGATGCCAACCTCTCCCCCCCGCTATCCATTCAGCTAGACTCAACTGTTCTTGCTTTACTACCTCTCATGGCATAAATCTATATTGCATCCTTCTTTCAGCAGGTAGCAAACTTACACACATAGTCCTTCTAACCCAAGCACAAATAACTGCATAGACAGTGAGGAACAGTTTAGATGAGCAGTGAAAGATATGCCTGAAAGGTGTCAGCATGTACTCTGATAGGTACGTCTCTCTCCACTCATGCAAGTACGGGTCCTCCCAGCTTCACTGCCATTCAGAACTGTATAGTGTCCCATCGCTAGAAACCCTTCCCCATTGCATGAAAAGATTCCAGCAATGAGGAGAAATGCTGGCAGTTCCCCACTGCTGGAGCCCTTCCTTGCAATGAGAAAGATTGCAGAAATTGGGGGAGAAGAAGAAGCACCTTTATGTTGTCTCCTCCCTGCTAGAACCTTTCACTGACACACGGCTACACATCAGGGTGTGGACACATCTTACTAATTCACTGTGGTGTGTAGTTCACATATACCCCACACACTACTGCCAGGGTTATATAGTATAGGAATAACTACAGTCTTGTGATGCTTCTAATGCTGTGATTAAAACCTAATGACCATTTTTCTTAACGCCATTTTTGAGGCGTTAAGAATTGTCCATTTGAAAGAGTCATTTTCAGAAACCAGAAAAACCTTCTGTTGATACTATGAATATAACATTCAGAATCATTTTTTGTAGCTATTTCCTAGAACATTTCCTGCTTAACAGGAAATATAGCCCCCTCCAGAAAAGCAGGTAAAAGTGAGAAGACTAGAGTAATGCTTGTCTCCTTACAGATTGCATTCTAGCCACATTGCATCTTCTTTTCTTATTTGAGTTCCATGGAAGGTTAAAAGTGCCTGCAGGACAGCTGTTGATCAAATTTAATTCAAACGAGAAAACGTGAAAGCTAAATAGGGAAGAATTAAGCAAAGACACATTGCACCAGGAACTCAGATTCATATGCTTGCCTTGAGGCCTTCCATAAATTTCAGGCCCCTGTTTCACTGCACAAAAACTAATGATCCCACCTGGTCAGACTCGACCTGTGTATATTAAAACTGCACTTTCTCTGTGAAGTTCAGGCAATTCTGCCTATCCTTAAGGCATATGTAAAGTAAATTGGGTCTAAACAGACATGAAGAGCTAGGTTGTGTTCACTCCGTTAGGGGCACAGAAGGAGTAACAATGTTTCTTCCACTCGAGAGATCCATGTAAGGGGAGGGCACAACTGCAGCCTGGGGTTTGGGAGAGTGCAGGGGCTTCTGAACAGATGTTTCCTCTCAGGGGCAATCCAGAGGCATTAGGGATGGAGCAGGCAGAGCCACAGTTCTGAGTGCACGAAATCCATGCAGCCTCTGCAAGATTTGTAGTTGAATTAGTATAGTTTATCCCCTAGAGCCTGTGGCCCACCAGAGGCCACCCATGCTAATACAAGAGCTCAGCGAGTTACAGTCAACAGCTGCTCAGCACCTCACCCTCTGGCTTCTGTGTTGTCTTCTTGGAATAAAAGGTTCTGCTTCAGCTGAAGTGTTATCTTCTGCCATGATGCCCGCCTGTCTACACACAAGTCACCCGAGTTGGCTGTGTGTGAGGGTTGGGGACAGAAGAGAGAAACATACTACACTCTTTCAGCGTATATAGTTAAGTTCTGCCTCCCCCACACTCCCCCAAGTAAGTGGGGTGCTTTGGCTCAACACATTGTGCTTCTCTGGGAGCACAGGAGGCCGTGTGCCTACCTGCATTTTGCCCCTTACTATTGAGCACATGTAGGAAAAAAGTGTACTGGGTTTAATGGACACCAATCAGTTTTGTTTTTTTTTAAATACTAAGACCTGGAACCAAATCTCAGAGCCCCTCAAACACCCCTGCTAAATTTTGGAATGATTCAGAATCAAAACACAAGTTCAGGCTCAGCAAACTATCACTACACAAACCATAGGCTTCTTTTCCCCCAATACAACAGTCACTGAGAATCTTTTCTCCTCCACATAAACCATTTGGAGCAAAGTACAAAAAATATGGTTATACCTTGAGAGTTCCTAAATTATTATATTTAAAATTTTAAAAGTATTTCATAATGCTAATATATAAATTCATCAATTTAATTACATACTTTATCTTAACCAGCATTAACCCCTCATTTGTTAAAGATGTCCTACCACTATGAAGTGACACCAAAGACAAAGATTCATTTATAAAACCGTTCTACACATAAATGTCAAACTTTTAAACATTTAAAATGTGCAGTAATTCAAACTGTGATGGGCTTGGATATTTGCCAGATAAAGTGTCTGTTGGTTTCAACTCTATTGCCCAACAGTCCATGTTCGAAATCTGAATTAGTAGAACAGGCTAACTTCAATACACCAGTGATCCACGGAAAGCTTTAATGAAATGTGAGCAGTTATAAAAGCTTTTCTGACTATTTTTACTAAGGGAATATGTTTTCTGAAGTGAATGTAACCAAACATCACACATCTTGGAAACAGAAAATGAAGAATATGCTCTTACACTGGAGACTTGGGAGAAAGTCAAGTTCAATGAGGTATTTTTCCCCACTTCCAATTAAAATCAGCGGCAAGCTCTCACTGACTTCATTGGGAACAGGTTTTGATTATAGCTGGGTGGGAAAAGGTTTTCTTGCCCCACAACATTTCAATTTTTTTTTTCTGTTCTGCAACTTAGACCTTTCTGTTTTTTCCAAGAAAAATATTTCTAGAACCACCCACTCACCCCAGAAAATCCAATCATTTGGGACTTAAGATGATCCAGGTTCAGGCCCTTGCATATTCCGTACCCCTGGTGAATGCCTTAAGTATTAGACTGTCCTGATGTGGTGTTTCCCCAGCCTTTCTGACTAACATTTACACACACTTTTAACAAAAGTTATTAGTTTGTTTTAATGAATTTGCCTTTCCCCTACAAAAAAACCCCAACTTCTTTGGGGGAAAAAACATTCCTAACCAGCTCCCAGGACTCACTGCCAATGGAAGTATGGACAAACATGAAGATGCCATGTATATTTTAGTGCCACTCTGGGGGTGGCTCACAGACCCTCTACTTCCTGGATGTACTGTAACACCCACAAAAATAAATAAAAATTTGAGACTATTTTAAAAATTCCAGCACCAAAAGAAAGTGCCAAATGACTGCAACTTGAGTGAAGACAGCTAACTGTGGCTCCCTGCCAATTTCACATTTTGTTATTGTGGTAGAAGAGAGGTCGACTGTTGGAGCTGTCACCAATGACAGTGGAAAATTTGGTTGACATTACAACATTTTCCCAAACTACTGAAAAGGATCTACGTAAATCATACTGTTCTTGCAAGATATAGGAAATCAACTGGAAGTGTGTAAGATTTAATTAAACTTCACCAAAATTACATAGTGCAATTTTTTAGCGTTTCCGTTATACCAAGCTCTTTTCAAGAAGAGTAAGTAGAGAACGGAGTTTCACAAGCACTCAGCCTATTTCTGTGCCTATTGAAGGAAATGGGAGCGTTACCATTAGTTTCAGAGGCAAATTTCAAGTGATTTTGAAAAAATCACCCAAAAGCCTTTTCTAACATAAGTGAGTGAGTGTGGATTTATATGATATTTTGCAAATAGACATGATGCATTTTCTTCCCTAAACCGCCTATCCTGCAAGGTTCTAAGCAAATATTAAGAGGTGCTGCTTCACAGATCCATAGATTCTGAGACCAAAATGGATTATGATTATCCGGCCTCCTGCACATTATAGCCAACAGAATCGAGTCCACCCACTCTTCTATTAGTCCCAAACTTCAAATTTTTGTTTAAAGACTTAAAGTTACAGAGAACCCACCACTTATTCTAGTTCAAGTCAGCAAATGCCTCCTACTGCAGAAAAAGGTGAAAAATCCCCAGAGTCTCTGCCAACCTGTCATGGGGGAAAACATTCTCAGCACTATGCAAGAGGATTAACACGCAGAGTATGTGCGTGAGACCCATCACAGGAACAAATTTTCTGTAGTAATTCAGTGACTTCCCCATCTAGGTGCCCATCTCTAAGCCTTGGAGATATCTGCTAACAGCAGTTGTGGATAGTCCCTGTGCCGCTGCAGGCGACTTTATCATACCATCCCATCCATAAATGTTATTAACCTCAGTCTTGGAACAAAATAGGTTTCTTGCCCTACTACTCTTTTTCAGAGGTTGTTCCAAGACTTCAATCCGGTAATGGTTAGAAACTTTAGTCTAATTTCAAGTCTATGCTTATTGGTGGCTAGTTTATATCCATTTGTTCCCATGCCAGCACTGGCCTTTAACTTAAATAACTCCTCCTCCTTCCTGCTGTTTAGCCCTTTGATGTATTTAGGAGAGAGAGCAATCATATCACCCCTCAATCTTTGCTTTGTTAGGCTAAATAAATCAAACTCCTAAATTAAGTCTCCTCTTGTAAGATTCTCCATTGCTCTAATCATCCTACTGGTTCTTTGTAGAGGTCTGGACCTCTTGACTTATGAGGAAAGATTCAAAAGAGTTGGGTTTGTTTAGTCTAGGAAAGAGGAGACTGAGAGGGGACATAACAGTTTTCAAGTATCTAAGAGGCTGTCATGAGGAGGAGGGAGAAGGACTGTTCTCCTTAACTGCTGATAAAAGGACAAGAAGCAATGGGCTTAAATTACAGCAAAGGAGGTTTAGGTTGGACATTAGGAAAAAATTCTTAACTGTCAGGGTGATTAACCACTGGGACAAGTTGCCTAGGCAGTCTGTGGAATCTCCATCATTGGAAGTGTTTAAGAGCAGCTTAGACACATGCCTGTCAGGGATAGGTTGAGGGTACTGGACTGGACTTGATGACCTCTTATGGTCCTTTCCAGTTTCTATGATTCTACGATTCTCCACACCCATTCCAGTTTGAATTTCTCTTTCTTAAGATGAGAGACCAGAATTGTACACAGTATTCAGGCGAGGTCTCAACAGTGCCTTATAAGACAGTAATAACACTTCCCTAGTACCACTGGAAATACCTCACCTGATGTAGTTCTGGAATTACATTGCCACAGTTGTGACTCAGTCATCTTGTGATCCACCTGTATATGCAGGTCTTTTGCTTGCTCCAAATCCCCAACTTACAACAGAAATTCTTTGTTATTATTAATGCAATTTTCATGATCATCCCAATCATCTTGTATGGTATGTTGGTTCTCCTGTATTGGTAATACCTCCCAACTTTGTGATACCTGCCAGTTTTAGTAGACGACACCCACCACATGCGCTGAAGTCAGAAATGAAAATTTATTTAAGATGGGTCTCAAGACTGATCCCTGAGGAACTTCATGAGTAACCTCCCTTCAGCATGACCCACTGTAGCCTACCATCTGAATGGCAATGGGAGTTGAAACAGTTGGCACTTTGCAGCAACTTTCTTTGAAAAAACAAAGTTAGGAAAAACAAGTCAGGAACCACAAAAAAAAAAAAAAGACAAAATTTGCTATAAGCAAGGCTAACAATTAAAGGGCCAAAATCAGAGTTATGCAGAATACCTAATATGCTACCATTTAGTGTTAGAAGAGTTTCAGAATTTGGGCTAAAAATAAATAATGCTCTTCATCAGTTGAAACACTTATTAAAACAATATTCCTATTTGCAAATGTAATGATTTCCATCATTCAGATAGATGCACAGAGAAAGCAATATAATTTCAACAGGCAAGAAATCTGGACTCCTATTTAAACAAACTAGCATATAGACTTAGTTCATATTTTCAGAGGACTAATCTACAATGTGGACATGACTGCAACATCACAAGAGATCATTATTATAATGGATTTTATTCTGAATGACAAGCACTAAACTTCAGAGAGGAGAGGGTGAATTAGTTAAATGTAGGAGACAGATAGAGAATTGGGAGATGTAAGAAGCAGTAAATATATGCCCAATCTTGCCAGACACAAGAGCAATTAACCAAAGTGAATCTGAAGAAGTCTGCAGAGGAAAATGAAAGGGGATGAGGAGGTGGGAAATGGTCCATCACCTCCAGCATGTGAACTATGAGACAGCATGAGGTAAGATGATGATATGAGAGAAGGGAAAGATATTAAAGACAGAAGCAAATAATAACAATATGAAAGGTTGATCAAATAGATATGGCAACATGATAAAGTAAGACAGACAATGGAATGTATAGGTCTGTTCAAACTCCAGTGGAAACATTCACATAGAACATAAGACGACAGGACATTGATGTGATACTGTATCTGTGAGGGTAAGGGGGAGATAACTGGTGATGGGATAACAGTAGATATTCTCCCTCAAGGACAAAGATGACACTGTTCAGACAGTCTCAGACAACACTATGAGGCAGTCTTACACAGGTTCATTTTCATAAACCTGTCAAGCACCTGCATCTGCAGGATCAAGAGTGAAGAAAGGACCCCAGCACAAAGTGGATGTCTGTTTGTATTAACAAAGCAAAGAGAAGATTTCAGGACTCAGCTACAATAATTATGCATAAAGTGGGGCAGGATCTACCCTACTGGAAATGGTGTGTTAATGTGATTCCATGCTAGTTTACATTTAGAGCAGTGGTAACTGCTGATCTTTGCCAGTACAGACACAGGCTTTGGGAAATATCTATGGGTGCACCACTAACTATTGCCATGTCATGCTTCTGAAAAGCATTAAGGAAGGGTCAGAAGAGCAAACAAGCTGTTCTGTGCTTCACCTGCAGCATGCAATTCACAAATGAATACACTGTGCACGCTTCAGCCTGCCTCTCAAAAGAAATTCTTCATTTCAACTTCCTTCTTGTTTGAAATTGTTGAGACAGAAGAAACACAGTAAAATCCCAAGCCAGAGTTTTGTATTATGAAAGCTAGAATGTACTGTAGCATGTGCTGTGTGCAAGACAAATGTCATGATCTGTACAGGTTGTGCTCCCTGAGGTTTTGTAAACTTGCAGTTTCCTTCCAAACAATAGGCAAACCTCAGCTGAAGTCAGTGAATATGTCTACACTTGCACTTTACATTGAAATTATGATGATTAATTCAATTTAAAGTGGTGCACGTCTACCTTAACTCCCTCATTTTGAAATACGGAATGGTCATTGTGGAATAATAAACCTCATTTTGTATCAAAATGACGGCTAATTCAAACTTATTATTTCAAAATAATGCAGTGTAGCCACATCAATTTAACTGTTATTTCAAATTAACACTTGTTGCCCTTCTTCCTCCCAGGGTGTCTTCCTCTTTCCTATATATTGGGCGGGGGTATGGTCTCTCTGGGGGGCCATCTTGCCACACCTCTCATAGTGCTCCTCTCCCAAATCAAACTAGGAAGTCCTGTCCATGGACATGCTAGATTGATTTGAGTTGCTAATGGGGACATGTTAAATCAATTTAACTTAAATCCATTTAATGATTTTTATTTCAATTCAATTAGATTGATTTAAGTTAAATTGATTTAACAATTTAAGTGTAGACATAGCCAGTGAGTTTTTCACTAACACCTTTTATGCAGATTTCAGTCACTTATAAAATGAGCTCACCTCCTTAACCAAAGAGTTTTTTCTCCCCACCACAACATTGCCTGAAGTTAACAGTGGATGCCAGTAGCAGATAAGTATTAAAATTGCAAATGTTGACCAGGACAATCATCATTCTATATGACTTCAGAAGGCATGGATAAACACTGCTCGAGTATTTCTCCAGATCCTATTTCCTCTTCCCTAGTTCCTTTCTTCACTCAGAATCCCCAAAATTAATGAGCCACAAGTTGAGAAGTGAAGGGGAGTATAAAGCCATTAGGTCTTCCTTCCACAAAGGAAGAAAAGACCCACTTTGAGCTAAAACAGTAGCAGCTAGCCCTGATGTGAACCTCTGAGACTGGGATGGTCCAAAAGCAAAAAAAGTTTCCTTTGGAAGATGAATGTGGTACTAGTTGTAACAAGGGAATGTTATGTAATACAGATGATAGCCTTGTGATCTCATCTCCCCAGTGCTCCTTCGCAATAGGAAGTTATAATGTCAATTAACAGCTCATCAACCAAGAGATTTTTTTTTTTTAAAGACAGGGTACTAATTTTTCTGAGCTTTTATATCTAACATATCTTGAGTTGCCTAGAATTCTAAAGACAAGATGACAAAATACCCTTCTGACATTAAATTACAAGAAATTGGTGTCTGACACTCAACAGAATGCATCTGATGAAGTGGGTTAGAGCCCACAAAAGCTTATGCTCAAAGAAGTCTGTTAGTCTTTAAGGTGCAACAAGACCCTCATTATTTTCATTGAATGACTAACGTTGCAGTAAGTTTTTCCTTCTTAGCATTCAGAGAGCATGACAATAGATCAAAGGCCTTTATAAAACAAGACAAATAAGATGAGGGACAACAACAACAACAAGAGGAAATGTCTTCTTCACAGCACTGTAGATCCTCTCTTGTAGAGTGGTGTAACTTTCTTCAACCCACTCTCAGCCAAAGTGACTAAGGATGTGTCCACACTGCAAGGCTCAAACTCAGGCGCAAGCCTAACCCCCTCTACCTACACACAGGTCATACTACTCCAGACTCAGACCCAGAGCTCTATGGCTAGGGGTGGGGATCTGAGTCTAAGCCAAGCCAGGACCTATTGTTCAAGTTGTATTGCTTTGCAGTGGAGATACAAACCAACCATGACCACCAAATTATTCCCCAGGCTCATGAGCCAACTCTCTCTGTCCTGTAGGCAGGCAGTCAGTCTATTCTCTCCCTCTATACTACAAAGCAAATGCTAGAGCAGGGGTCTCAAACTCATGGCCAGTGGGCCACACATGCACCCTAAAGTTCTTTTTTGTGGCCTGCAACAACATTATAGCTATCAATGCTTGCAATATCATTGTATGAAAAGTTTCCAGTGGTGCAGCCCTTGGGCTAATGTACTACTCCTCATGTGGCCCTTGTGGTCATTTGAGTTTGAGATCCCTGTGCTGGAGCAACCACATGTTGGCAGAGTGTTAGGAAGTCTGTGATATTGTTGCTTGGATTTAGGCCTGCATGGATGGTGCAATATACCCCCTGGAGTCCCAGGTTTGGACCCAGAGTTCAACAATTCTTAACCTGGAGTTACAAATTAATATAGATGCTCAAACACTATGCTGAGAAATTCATGATAGGCTAACTCGAGTTCTACTACACTTGAGATTACATTGTAGTGTAGACATACACTAAACAAACCTCCCATCCAGAATAAACAGACTCATGCTAGCAAGATATGCTGGAGGGCAGGGATAGAATTCAGGGAGACCAAGACAAATTGGAGCTTTGGGCCAAAAGAAATCTCATGAGGTTCAGCAAGGACAAGTGCAAATGCCTGCACTTGGGATGGAAAAATCCCATGTACTGCTATAGGCTGGGGACCAATTGGCTAAACAGATGCTCCACAGAAAAAGCCCTGGAGGTTATGACAGACAGTGTGCGCTTCTTGCCAAAAAGGCCAATGGCATATTGGGATGCATCAGTAGGAGCTTTGCCAGCACATCAAGGAATGTGATTATTCCCCTCTATTCAGCACTACAGGCTGTATCTGAAATACTGAGCCCTGTTTTGGGCTCCACACTACAAAAAGGGTGTGGACAAATTAGAGTCTAGCAGATGGCAAGAAAAATTATTAGGGGCCTGGAGCACATGACTTACGAGGAGAGACTGAAGAACCTCTTTTAGTCTGCAGAAGAGAAGTGGGGGTTGTATGATTACCTTCAAATACTTGAAGGGGTGCTCCAAAGAAGAGGGAAGCAGGCTATTCTCAGTGGTGACAGAAGACAAAACAAGGAGCAACAGTTTCAAGTTGCAGCTGGGGAGGTCCAGGTAGGATATTAAGAAAAACTCTCTCACTAGATGGGTGGTGAAGCATTGGAATGGGTTACCTAGGAAGGTGGTAGAATCTCCATCTTTGGAAACTTTTGAGGCCAGGTTGGACAAAATCCTGACTGCGATGATTTAGTTGGAGTGGTCCTGCTTTTGGCAAGGGGTTGGGCTAGATGACTTCATGAGGTCCTTCCAGCCCTATGATTCTAAGCTTCAACTAGCATGCAAAAAATAGCATGGATGTTGTAGCTAAAGCATGCCCAGCCCCCTGGAGTTGAAAGCAATGCCCAGACTCCTACTTTAAGCATGCTGGCTCAAGCCCTACTAGTGCTAGTCTATGTGGGCTAGGAAGCTCACCCTCTGCTGCAGTTATACCCTAATATAAGATTACAGACAACTTGTGAAGCATGGCTCAGTGAATCTGGCATTCAGGTATGTCAATTTCTGATCTGCAGTCAGACACCAGATTTAAGGGGGGGAGGAGTATCACCTAAAATATTATACAGAAATAGAGAGAGAACAAACTCTCTACCCACTGTAACTAAATTTAGTTATTCTAGCCACCAACCTGGTCAGCCTCATCTACACAAGTGTAAATTAGAGTGGCAGATGCATAATCTGGGAAATTTTCCAGATTCATCATATAATAAAACAAAACAAAGAGCTCAGTACTGGCTTCACTAAGAAACTAGATCTTTCTGCCTACAAAAATGCTACCAACTGCACTGAAGACTATTGGAGCATACATGGTATGGTGGGCAACTGTGGTGGAGAACAAATTTGTGCCAGAGCTAGGATCAGTTCACATCATTAAAATTTTCTCTCCAACTGCCACTATATGGACTTCCCATTATGGGAATATTTCTTTTCCTCAGACTGAGTTTGTTTGGAAGGCCCAACTCCTTATGACAATCCAGTATGAGTTAACTCATTTCAGAAAAGAGCTTAATCCAGTGTCTTCCCACTGATAATTTCATCATGGGAATCTTAAGGTGAGTGTAAGGGCCAAATCTCTTATACATTTCCTGAATCACATTTAAAAAAGCCACACATCCAACATTCTGCTGAGGTCTGCATGAACAGGCTACCACTCTTAACACCAGCACCTATTTAGGGAGGATGACACTAGTGGAAAGAAAAGTAGTTTAAGGGAACTAGCATAATCCCTTTGTTGCTTTTTGATATACTTTAAAGGTCGGGAGGCATAAGGGGAAGACATGCTGATGGTCAAGTGACATCTACCATTTTAAATGGAGCTAAGCAACTAAATCTACATTTAGTGAGATGAAAATTCACTCAATGACTCTTCATTGCACAGAAACGCCTCAGTCACTCATGTTTTCAGGACCAGACACTGCCACATTTCCTCCTTTTTCCTCTCACCAGACTGAGCTCCAGCTTACGTGCTACATTGCCCTTCTGAGATTGTACCTTTTTACAAACTACAGGGGAGTCATTTATTTTACTAAGAGGGGAATTTGTTTTAATGCCCACTTTATTTAGTGGGCCCACAAGGATTTTATTCCTGCAATAGGCTTTGGTCTTTCCATAGGTGCTGAGTAGTGAGACAACCAGACTATAGTGGAAATTACAATTAAAAATGTTTACCTGGTTTCACTTTGCCAAGTAGTTCTAATGGCTGGAAAAGTGACAAGATCAAAACCAAAATACCACCCACAGAAATAGGATTGTGAAAAATATTAAGTTTTTTAAAGTTGTTTCCACTTTATAATGGTTGAAATGATGCTATTTTTTCAAGATTGTCCACATTTATATTTTTACAGAGAGATACTTATCCTTTTACCAATTTAGCTTTTCAAATATTGGAGGAACGAAAAAAAGGGGGGGGGGATACTAGTTGTAATTCATTCAAAGGAGGGAGCAAGGCAAGAAAGAAGGGAAAAAGATGAAATTTTTTAAAAAAAGATTTTGGCTTTCAAATTACTAACAAAACAGAGTTCAACTAAGAATGAAAATGTTTCCATTACTTTTTGATATGTCATCACATTGCACCATCATTTACAACTGACTTGGTGTCACGGAGAACCCAGAAAAGCCTCTTGGATCCCTTCTGTTCACAGCCCACCAGGACTCTGCTACGGTAGAGCCTTCTCCCGTTCACCCGGGTCTCCACGCTACCTGTAGCCAGCTTCCAAATCCAGGCCCAGAGGGTCCGACTCTTGCTCTGTCTGGTCTCCCTTGGGGGAGGGGGGTTCCTCCCTCCACGAGAGTCCCAGCCATCCCAATCAGCAGTGACACTCAGCCAGTGTAGAAGTCAGAGGGTTTATTAGCAATCCACTTTGCACAGCAGCTAGGACAGTTGGCTCTCAGATCAACCAGGAGGGCAGACAGTAAACCCCCAGGACGAGCCCCAGAGGTCCTGCCCCTCCAATCTCCATCTTCCTTCTTCCCCTCTCCTCTCTGTTCTCCTCTCTATCCAGCTGCCCTGCCCCTGGTCTAAACCAGCCATAACCTGTCACCCCCAGGGGGTCCAGGTAAGGTCAAACTAAAGCCTCTTCCCCCTAGTGGTACCTATAGTTATCACACCCGTGTGTCCCATCACCAGAATACCATCACCAAAGAACAGGAACAGAAAAGAAGAACCATAGTAGCCCAAGAGGTTTTCTTACTTCATCACACTTGGCTAGCAAACTTATAATCAAAACAGGCTGAAAGAAAGAAAGAGGTGGAAAACAAAAACAAAAAATTAAAAACCAACCCAGAACTATAGGGCAATTCAGGGAATCAAGAATCAGGGACATTCAGATAATTCAGTGACCCTTGTCCATAACAGACACAAGTTAGCACAGGTTAGTGTAAATTATTCCTCCCTATCCCAGTCAATACCTATGAACATCAGAATTTGGCAAGCAATGCTGCCTCTTCTACTCTACCAGGGGAGAGACACTTTAGTATGTGCTTAAGAAACCACAGGAGTTCTGCAAGCAGAGGCTACTGCCACGAATACAGCAGTACAATCACTGACCAACCCACCTTTCCAGACAAACACCGCATACTGCGTCTCTAGGACTGGTACATACAGCTCTTCCTCATAGAGGGCAGTTTGCAACTGCTTTCCATTCACATTCTTGTCTACCTGCAACAAAAACTCAGTAATAGGTGGCCAAAAGTAGAACAGAAGTCAACATTTGAATCCAGCTCTAAATTTACAAATGGTAGCTACTCCAAACCATACTGTTCTTCAGACATACACTAGGGTCTTTCTAGCAGCAAGATTTAAAACATGCGACATTATCTGGCCTCAATATGTCTCATGGGCACTTTTAAAATAACATGTCAGTATATATTTTTCTTTACTTTGTAATAAAAAGTTATATTACTCTTTGTAATGTGGTCATGTCTATGTCTAGCTTTGATAACAACAAGATCGTAAATAGTTCTTATTTTCTATGTATTTATATTTACTGGCTTACTAAACTGTCTGCAACAAGCTGAAAATGACACAAGCTGAGAAAGCTTTCCTCAGTGTGCAGACTACATTCAATGCAATCACCATTGGGTTTGTTCCTGAAATATTCAATTTCAAATGCAGCAGGAATTCCCACGACACACTAGTGTCTAAAACAAAAACAAAAGAATACTATGCTACAAAAATCTCTAATACCTTCTGATTCCCACAGATGCCTCAGGACCAGCAAGCTGGGTCAGTGAGACAAAGACATCTCTGCACTGTTCCATCTTTGCCCTGAAATTGTCGCACAGTGTCTTCAGGAATGAATACCGTAAACTGTACAAGAGGTTTAACTATAGTTTACTTTAATCTCTAATTAGATTTCAGGGAGGCAGTGATGCCCTAAGAATAGACCATTGAACCAGGACTTCAGTCCCATCTCTACACCGACCTGCACAAGTCACGTATCCTCAGTTTCTCTATTTGTAAAATTCTTTAACCTGAATGAATAAAAAGCATCATTAGCGAAGTGTTATCCTTCAAAGAAGTCTATATAAGAATCTATTTTAGGAAGATCTATTTTAAGCTTTTCCCATACATGAAAGTTATGATTTGCACACTGTATTTGCATGTCCTAAAATCAAGTAGTTAAATATCAAACATATTTGTCACAAAAGCAGCTAATTTTTCAGAGGGGACTGATTTTTAAAGGGCGGTCTCTAAGTGTCTTATGGCACTAGAATCAGATCACAGAAGAGGAGAGGAGAGGAGAGGATTTAAGTTCTGAAGTGAAGAGAAGACAGCAGTGTTGGATTTAGGCACATGCCAAGTAAGCCGTGGTTTATGGCCTTGCATAATGAGATGCCTCTAAATATGTCAGAGATAACTAAGATAATGCAAATAAAGCTTTTTGCAAGACGTATGTTTCATTTAGGTTTTCATTGCATCTTTGGCTATGTCATTTATTTTTTCATTATCCTTCCTGTTATAATGCAATATACTTTTTTCCTTTATTTTTTCTGGTATGGGGCCTCTGAATCTTGACATAGCTCAGGGCCTCAGTATGTCTTAATCCGGCCCTGAAAGACAGACTTATGCTGTGCTACTAATCAGCCCCAATTTGAACCTTCTTATTCTGCACTAACCAACCCCTTCCTATCAGGGAGCATAACATTAGCTTTTCTTTACAATTGTATCATTCTGTCTGAAAACCAGCCAGAGACTCCATATTCGGCAATATCACGTAATTATATGTTCTGTACAATACCTTGTGTGGTATTTTGAACGTCTTGGTTGGCTGAACACTAACATCTTGTTAGATTGTATGTACTATCATAGTATGTGACATTATAAAATATTGCTGAAAATGCTACTAGGACATGTTGCAGGATGGGAAACTCCCACAAACAACCTTTCAGGCAGAACAATGCACTGGACCAACAGCATCAATGGCTCTCCCACACCCATTCAAGGATGGATTCCACTATCAGGGATTGTTTACAGTGGAGTTTGAGAGAGCACACACGTATACAATGGAATACTGATTGACCAGTCAAGATGACCCACCAGGTCACAAGCAATCAATTGTTCAAGCAAGATGGAATGGACTATAAAAGTAGGGACTGATATGACCACTTGTCTTTGCTTCCCTATAACCACAGCTGAAGAAACCGCTGAAAGGCAAAAACCTTTTGAATGGGGCAAGAGGGGACCCAGGCTGCTAAGCTAACATAGCCTGTGAATAGAAGAGCTGCAAGCCTGCTAGTACCGTCTCTGAGGATGAGACCTTTCTATATTTACATCCTGTTAAGAATTTAGATTGCATTCTTTTTTTTTTTTGGTAACTTCTTCTGATCTTTTAAGCCTACTACTTATAATCACATAAGTTTTTTTTTGTGTATGTAATAAGCATGTTTAATGTTTTATCTTAACCAGTATTTTTTTTAGCAAAGCGTTTAGGCAATCTATACTCAGAATAACAGAACCTGATGCACGTCTTCCTCAAACCTAGGGGAAAAACAGATTTATTAATGTGCTTATGCTGAACAAATCTTTATCCAGCACAAGAAGGCATTATCTCACAGTTCGCTCCTGTGCGGGTCAGGCTGGGAGAGCTACAGGCATACTGGTTGGGATATGCATCCATGTTTCCTCTGAATCATGGGACATGGTTCACTTGCTGGTGGATTCTCTGTATCTTAAAGTCTTTGAATCATGTTTTGAAGACTTTAATAACATGCATAGGTTAGAAGTTTATTGCAGCAGTAGGCGGGTGAGGTTTTGTGGCCTGCACTATGCAGGAGGTCAGACTAGATGATCATATTTGTCCCTTCTGACCTTTGAGCCTATTAGAGCACATTCTTGGTAACTCAGCTCGGTGTGTGGCACCACCTACTGACATACTGGGCAAAACAGGGTATGGAAAACAAACAATGAGTCTGCTGGCACTTTTAAAGATTAACAAATTTGTTTATCGCATGAGCTTTCAAGGAAGATCAGCTGCTCACCTCAAGCCAAATAGTTGATAATGGTATTCAGCAATTCCACAGGGCCCAGGTGGTCTGCATACTGTGACAACAAATATATTCATATTTCGAAGAACCTACTCTATTCTAACCAAGAATGGACATCAACTAATGAGGATTTCTTTAAATCAGAGGTTTCCTAAAATAACTGCAAACTGCTTTCATCATGCTCTTAACTGGTGTGATAGCTCCCCCCCACACCCCAAGATCCTTTCATTTTCGTTCAGCATGAGCAGCCTATGGGATGGTACTTTCCTAAGGTACTAATGTCCTTTTTAATGAAACAACAAGATACATAAAAACATGAGGAAGTGGTGATTAAGTTACTTGTGGCCAAAGTCTGCAACAGTTAATATCTTTTTTAGATGATTACAGTTTTGTAGGCATAAAGATGCAGACTCCTTTAGTGACAACTTTGGTTCTTTTTAATTTGCCTTGAACTCTTTTAAGCTAAACTCTAATGCAGCATGACAGACAGGCGCTTATGGAGGCAGAGAGTTGATTAATCATTGATACGAATATGCCATGTATGGTCAGAAAAATTTGACTGGAATAAAATAATTACAAAATAGAAGCTAAGATCACGTTGAGCAGGCACTAAAGGGGAACTAGGTTGGGGATGACTTGATATTTCATACTATCTAGTTCACTCCTCTGTACAGAAAATTGAGCACATTTCAGAACTGACATACTGTTGATTGTTTAGAAAAAGGCATATCCAAGCACACAATGATTGTGGGAACAGGGACATTTAAGACCCATCTCCAAATCTTGATCTGAATTTTGCTACCAGCCATCATTTTAATGATGGCCTAAGCAAAAACTCAAAATGCTATTGACCCTAAATCAGCTAAGTGAAAGCATGCACACACGTGTGCAAGAACACACAGGGTGTCTCGCTGAATAAAGGCATATCCCAGGATGCTCCCTGCTGTTCACCCAGCTTTTAACAGAGTGAGAAGCTACACTGATGCATAAGCAAATGAAAGTAGAGGGCAGGGGGTGAGGCGGGAATAGAAGACTAGAGAGTAAACATTTATCATTTACTTGTCTGCCTCTCCCTCCGCAAAAGGAAAGAAGGAAGCAAAGAGAAACTGGGAGAGCAGTGTTAGAAGGTTATTGGAGAGCAGTGTTAGAAGGTTATTCCCTTCTTCTCCAGGCATAGCAGAGGTTTAGGGGCCACAGCTGGATGACATCCTGTAGAGGAAGATAGGAATAGAGAATTCCCAATGGAAACATGTTCTCCCCCCCCCCCCCACGCGCGCGCACACACACACAGCAGCTGCTGCTCCTCCCATTGACAGAACTGGTATTTCCCACTACTGCTCATTATAATGAGATAGGTCCCAACATTAACAGCTATCACTATTTAAGAATTGCCCGAGCATGAAGTCTTTTCAGAAAGGTGGAACAGATGGCAAAAAGAATAAAAACCCAAGGTCTAACAGCTAGATTTATTTACTAGTCCAAGGAGACTCAGAGCTGGTGCAGCCTTTCACAAGAACGTACTGCCAATACTGATGAAGAGACTTCTCCTTTCTCCAGAGGGGTGAATTTGTAAATGAATTAAAATCACACTAAACTAACAAACGTTCTATGATTTGACCAAATACAGCAGTAAAATGGAAAAACATGATGGACTTGAACAGTGTGTGTATAAAAGGGAAGCTAGTTATAGCTTACACAGCTTCAATGACAAGGTTTGTCTCATGGGCAATCTGATTAGAAAAAGAAAGGGGTTGTGTTCACATTGATTTCTTTCAGTGAAAATGTTAGCCATACTACTTTGAAATCAAGCATGCTTATGCTACCAAGTTAGTGAAATATATCTGTGCTGAAAGAGATTGTAAATAAAAAGGAGCTAAAAACCAAATAATGTGTTTATAAGACACCTTTACCATAAAGTTGAATAATCGGAAATGCAGCTGTTTGGTTAATATTACATAGACTTACAATCGCATCCCCTGTACCACAGAAATGGAAGATTTATGCAGCTGTTCTAGCCTGTTGGAGAACAGTTTTTGAAGTGACTTTGTATTGTATATAACACAGCTACAGCAAGGGATCTCCCCCAAGAAAGCACGTGATAAATAAATGTGTTAGTCTTTAAAAGTGCCACAAGACTTCTCCTTTCTTTTGGGGACCTAGACTAGCACAGCTACTCTCTGAAGCTTGTCAGTAAATTTTAAAAAGTATCAAAGAATATGTAGAGGATTTGCATAAGTTACTTGAACTTTAAACTGGACATTTCAACAACTAACAGAGCACTGATGGAAAAAAAACTGTAACCTGGACAAGAGTAAGCGACTAGGCACCTTGGTTCCTGACATAAGTTTTATTGTTATGACTAGGAATAATAGAAATGTTTTGCTTATAAGAGATAATGGGCAATTTGTTGATGCTGAGAGAATTAGTGACCTAGTATGAGATTACTATGAGTTGGATGTTTTGTAAAAATTAGCTTATAAAAGATTAAGTAAAACACCTCTGAGCAGACAGAGGGAGTTTTACTTTAGGCAAGGAGATGACACTTGCATCCCCCCTCAGCTGAATGGAAGGAAGGTTCCCAGAAATTCAGCTGTGGAACACTCAAAATCATCTCAGACTGAGTAATGATAATCTGGGTGCTCTGAACCTATTGCTATAGCATGTGTGCATAAACTTGAAACATAATAAAGTAGTCCGATTTGTCTCAAGTTCCAATAGGGCAGCCATGTTTCCTCTGGTACTTAAAGACTAATAAATTTATCAATCACATGAGCTTTCATGGGAGAAAATCCCACTTAGATGTTTCCATGAAAGCTCATGCAATAAATAAATTTGTTAGTCTAAGTGCCACAGGACTCCTTGTTTGATTTGTATCAATCATTTACAAGACAGAAGAGCTGTATCCCCATTTATTTATTCCTGATACTGTCCAGAAGAGAAAAACAGTTAAGTTACTACTGCTTTGGGTTCTGAAAATTCTGGGTAATGATTTCACCTGCAAAAGAGGGTAGACAGGACTCCTTTAATCCAGGGAGGGACTCCCTTGCTTCTATAAAGGAGGAGGTGCCTCCCCTCTTTATTGTAATTCCTAAATAAGACAGGATCTAATGCTAATTCTTGGTATGCCATTTAGGTCACTATCTGTCTTCCAAGACCTGCTTTATATGCAAAGCTGCACCAGTCTAATTCAAGGTGCATTTTTTAAATAGCACAAGACACCGTGGACTCCCTTTTATCTACTTAAAGCAGGCACAAGCTGAACCAAATTAACCAGTTTCAAATTAATAAGTGTGTCCATACAGGGGCTTGCAATGGTTTAACTCAATTCAGTTTTTAAAAGGTTTGAGAAGCACCAACACTTATCAATGCATCAACATGTGTTCCAATAGCAATTCTGAGTCTATTTTACTCAAACCCTTCTTTAACAACTACTGACTTCCCCAGAAATTATTCCTTTCTCCAGAGGTGTGTGTACATTTCTCAGTGTCCTGGTCTAGTGTAGTTTGGGACCCCTCTAATATGCCTCGCTGTATTCCGTATATCAGAACCCTGCCAGATAAGCAACACACACATGTAGCTAGGCTTGTATGTTGTGAATGGTTTGTAAAGAGTTATTTGGACTACACTATGCCTGTGCAATTCCTTCATATTGTGTTTTGTGTCTAAAGAAAAGACCACCTGGCTTCAGTACTTTAGACAGCAAAACCTAAGTTTGCCCAATTTATTCTGTGTATAATAACAGCGCACTGTCTAGAACAAGCCATGGACAACACTTACGGTAGCTCATTTGATCAGGTCACGTGGGTGACATGCTTGAGGGAAAAGTATCTGGACGTAGCACACTTTGCTGTCTGAAAATGAAAACTGTTGTTTTCAGTCTTCAGATGAAGCGTTTAAGACATGCTCGGTCAAATTTATGTCATCTTAATCAGTTCTATCACATTAAGTATTGATTAAAACCTTTTTCTTCCTCCTCCACTTTTCTAACTGAAAGATACAAGAGCTGCTATACAAGGATCAAGAATAGATGAGAATGTTAGAACAGGCGTTGTCCATGCTAAGAGCACTTGCATTAACATACTGAATTCCCAGAACATATCCTATCCCATGACCCTTTAAGGTAAACATTTCTGAAGAAATTTTAAAATGTGAAAAGAAATTACCTGAATTCCCTATAACAATCACAGAAGACACCATATACCACAGAAACGATATAGTAGTGTCAAAGTAACACTTGTAATAGGCAACAAAACTATTCCAAAGCTTCATGATAAGGTAAAATACTAATTTGTTGAGCTCACAAAACCAAACTGCATCTATCTCTGCAGTCTTGTTCAGTCCTCCAAATCTTTCATTCAGCTATAGAGTATTATGAGAAATAAAATTATAGTTCAATTGGTGAACCAGTTATAGAAAAAAAAATTCATTCATCCTTCATGCAGACATAGCTATTTGCAGAGGAAATTATGCTGCGACACAAGTTTGCCATATACATCTTTCTCTGAAAGAGAAAAACATGTCCTTCATACACACACTTGTATCTTCTCTGAAAATTCCCCTCCCTCAGTTTTGCCTGCCTCTCCTGCAACCTCTCCATCTTCCTCCCCACTTCTGTTGTCTACTCTCACTCCCTGTGCATTCCCCTTCAGAATCAACACAAGCTTGGATAATGCTAGTGTCCCAAACACAGGATTGCCAGTCTAACAACAGAACTTTCTGGCTTCAACCTACTGTGGCAACAATAGTCCCTCAGTGAACAGTTTCAGAACATCAAATGGCAGATGCTGTCCTCTTTTACACTTTTGGAAGAGGACAGTGCACTATGTGACCATGGACACCAGTAAACTATGTTCAGAGGCACTGCTCTGATCTTGCTCTTCTTGATGCACTGCTCACTTTGGGCTAGCTAGCATCCTAAGCCACATACTGAGCAAAGGTCAGGACATCAGCGGCAGCAGCCAAGCAGCCCCAAGAGGTCCATGACTCAGAAACACAATTCGACAGTCGTCCTTCTCTATGCACACCCAGAGCCCACTCTGCTGGCCAGAACTTAAGGGTGTGGTAAGGTCCAGTTTACGCGTACTGGTTAACCGCTCAAAAATCCTAGCAAGCAAAGAGTGGGTCTGCAGTCTTGCTGCATCGGGGATGTCACTCACAACAATTTGGCCCAGCTGCTTCCATCCCCACCATGACAGAGGAGAGATCAGACCAGACCTGATTGAGTGGTACTGTGACCTGGCATTTGACCTCCCAGACTTTTATCAAACCTACCAAACCATCAGATAGCTCACTGAGCCCGCCACCCCACAGCCCCACCCCTACCTCAAAAGGCACACGTCACTACTAAGTGCCATTTTAAAAGTCCCCATCACAGTAGTCTCCATAACTACAACTCTATGAATCAACATCACCATCTAATAGCCTCCGTATCAAATCCCTCCCTACCTTACTTTTTTGTATTTGCAGCCCTGAATGTCCTATATTTCTACGTGTTGGGGTTTCTTGTTTATATTTGTCTTAGCACAACATACTTATGAGTTTGAGATATATATTGTCAGTCTTAATTGCAATTTAATAATATTTGTCAGGGGATTTATTCTAGTAGCAACTTCCTCATATGCCTTTTTCAACTTCCTGGAAGGCCTAACTATCTGAATAGCTATTGGGATTTTGGTGGCACCCATTATGACAGGAATGAAATGTCCATTATGAAGATTTTGCTGGCTGATATATGTTCAGCTGTTAGTTCTCAAGTCCCCATATCATTTCAATTCATCTGGCCAGTAATTCCTTGCTCAGGTATTCACAAACAGAACAGTAACCTCTCTTACAGCAGAGACTAGCAGGAAGACTGAACGGAGTCTGTAATAAGCAATATTTGATGTGTTTCAAATTGTGAACCAAAAATGGTCAGTCACATGTCAAGTGTAATTTTATAATAGGAAATGTGAAGCAATGCACATCTGGCTTAAAAATTATGACTGTAATAAACTGAATAGAGAGAAACTGGAGTAATTGAGCACTACAGTACTGAAGGGAACAATGAGCTGAGTTGTGTGAAAACATAAAAAGGGAAATTTCCAGATGCTAGAATGCCCAGCTGAACTTGGATGAGGAAGAGAGATATCACAGTGAGACTAGACATTTATTAGATTTAGTTCTTTTTACCACATTATGAGCATGCTGTGTAATCAAAAGGGCAAAAGCATTTATCCAAGGAGTGATCAGATCAAGTTAGATAAACAATGAGTCTACCGTGTTAAAAAAAGGTGTGGAAAATATTTAATGAATGGCGGTTAAATGTTTTCTCCTATTTTTATAGGAATTTTCCCCAGCCTAGCCATCATCATCTTTCAAAACCTCTCTTTCAGAAGTGGCTTTCTTTCATCTCCCCAAATAACCCCTCCTTTCTCCCACTCTTTTTTCTGAATTACTGTCTTGCATGATCCTCTTGTTTCTCTCAGTCTCCAGGGACATGATTCTCCAAGTCAGTGGCTCTCAACCAGGGCTGTCCCTCGGGTAGTGCAACCAGGGTGGCTGCCCAGGGCCCCGTGCAGCGACACCACTGCCCTCCCCCCAGCCTGGGGACTGGGCAAGCACCAAAAGGGCAGCCCAGTGCAGCACTGCCGGTCCAGCCACCCCCTCCCCGCCACATGCCCTGCTCTGCCAGTATCACTGCCCCCCAGCCCACCGCAGCTGTTCTGCCTCCCACCCCCTCCCTGCTGCTCCAGCATGGAGCCCAGAGCAGCGCACATGGTGAGGAGGGGGGGTGGCTGGACCAACAGTCCAGCTGGCCGCTCGCCCAGTCCGTGTCATGGGGGGGGGCAGTGCAGGGGCCTGCCCCTCTCCTGGGGTGATGGTTGCCCTTGTGGGGGCCCATTTGCCCAGGGCTCTGTACCTCCCTAGGGACTACCCTGTTTTCAACAACTGAGTCAGAACATCTTAGTGTATCACCACACAGTAGTAAGTGTCTTGTAGAGAGCCGAGGAGACAACTGGATTTGGCCTGGGGGTGGGAGATTCGTGTGTCCTGTAGGGTTGTGATATGCCACCAACTGTGTTGTGATCTGCAAAAGATTGAGAACCACCAAGAGATATCACTAACTGTAAAATGATGCTTTTCCCTAGCTCACAGGTTCAAGGCTTTAGAATTTAAGCTTTCCCACATACAAGAAATGTCCTACTTTGTGTTTATAAACCTTGTATGTATTAACTTTGCTATATAAACACAGGTGCAGATGTGCAACTACAAATGTAGGGACTAGGTTGGGGCCCATTTGATGATGTAGCCTGAGGCTGAAACACAAAGAGGTTCCAGGATAGACATAGTTGTTTGAAGAAACACAGCAAGATCCACCTGAATTTGAAAGAGTGAAGTTGTACCAACTGCAGTCAAGAAATTGACAGCTCCTTGTTGTGGCATGCACTGGAGGCTCTATTAAATGTCTTGATACACAAAAACAAACAGGATAATTTAGTTCTACCTTAACAGCACCTGTTCCATCACAGCATGCACAAAAAAGTCACTGGGTTTATGACACATATGAACAACATAGACAGTTAATTGATGAAAATAGTCTGTTTAACAAATACGCTCGTGCCAAGCAAGATGTGATTAAGGCAGCGTAGTGAAACCTGGCAGGAACAGAGGATTTTGCTCACAAAAATACAGGAAGTGTTTAGTGGTGCAATCTGATTCTACGTTCCAAAGCTGATTTTATCTTCTGAGATGTCCTGATCAAAACAGACTATTCTTGATGTCACTGTATTACAGTATTGGGCTAACAAAATCTGGGATGGAATAAATACCTGCTGATCAACCAAACACCAGATAAGAAGGATTCATTAGAATGAATCCTTCCTTCCCCCATGTGCCCAAAACAGGACAATTTTAGCACTTGAGTTATTTTTTGCCATGAGAAACAGCTATTTTTCTGGTGTCTCCATCCCAGCCACAAGCAAGAAGAGAGCATATTTCTTGGAACAGTTACAGCTGGGTACTCCCAGAAAAACTTGAAGAAATATCTACTCATTTGCTTGCTTACTCAAAGTTGAGTCTTGAAGATTCTGCTTTTGTCAATCCAAAGTTGGTGATGAATTAATGAAATAACATTTCCAAGTAGTATATATTTATGCTACAAATTAAGATAAAAAGAAGTCTAGTTGTCAAAGCAAGGGTGTGCAATCAGGAGGAAAACTGATTCCTTATGTTGTGCATATTGAGTCTGGGCAACTCAATCTTTTTTTGCTTCAGTTTCTTTGGGCAGGTCTACATTGCCTGATGTTTTCAACAGTTGAAAGGAGATGTGCAAGTTACTTAAAATAAACTTGCATATCTGAATTTGACTGCCTAATACCCCCCTCGACTGTGCCAAGTCAAAGGGAGGGGCCTCTGTTTGACTTAGCACTACCCTAGTTGCTGGGGTGGTGGTAATAAATCAGCTTCTGGATTGATTGGGCCATTCTTCACAGACCCCTCAATTGAATTGAGAAGTTCAAACCAACAGTCAGACTAGCCTTTTGTCTGTGCAGGACAGTCCAATGTGCAGGGCATTAATTTGGAACTCATGAGATCAGGCCTGTTGATTCACAATGCCACTGTATCCTTTTGGGGATTTTGATTTGTAAGCTTTTGCAGTTAGGAGCGTCTCTCACAGTGTGCGCTCAAGCACAGCAGGGTCCCAGTCTTTGTTAGTGCATCTCTAGGTGCTACTGTAAATTGAGTAATATTTATCCACTGCCACAAAACACTGAGATCTTTAAATGAAGGCTGCTATATAAAAGTGAATTGTTGTTTGCCTGATGCATTTGAATGGAGCCTCTGTACACCTATTGCCACACCAGGATAATTAACAACCCTTCTAGTGAGAAAGGCACGTAATGGGTAACGGTGATCACCCATCAGCTAGAGAAAGCCTGGGCCTCCTATAGGGACAGTTATTTCTTCTTTATAAGATACTCAGCTCTTCTCTCCTTTATCACTTTCTGTAGTGATTTTCATACAGCAACAGATATTGTTGGCAGAGAAAGAGTTAATGAGGCAATAAATACATCCATATGATCTACAAGTACTACAGTATCCCCACTTTTGAAATACTCTTTCCATAACGTCATAAAAAAAGTGTAAAAGATTCTTGTTTCCCCAAAAACTACTAAATTAATAGGGGCGGGAGAAGAGGAGGTAAAATAGCAGCTTTGTAAGTGTCAGGGAGGGATTTTTAACTAGAGATACCCTGCAACATGTCTTTGTTTTGGACATAATCTTGAAAAACTTTATGTAAATCTCTTGCTTTTGCAAGTAATCCCAGTCCAGACAATAGGATTATAATAATATATTAAAGGGGTGAGGTGGAGAGGTTATGTTCAAATCCCTTTTCATTGAAATTTCATCACTGACTTCAATGGAAGTAGGATTAGGCTTTAAGATAACACCAACTGTACAAACACCAGTGTGTAAACTTTAGCACAGCATGGATACCAGGTAGTAGGGTGGTAGAACAGAATTTGGGACTACTAGTCATGAAGAGACATTGGGTGTTCTGGTTAATATTAAAAACTCTCTCCCCTCTTCCTGAAAGGCTATAATTAGGTCTTTACACATAACAAAGTCAATGAGCATAGAAAGAAACTACCTAGAGCTCCAGTCCAGCTTGGTTTGACTCCTATCACCTCTCCCAGTCAAGATCAGCAAGTTACACATCTGTACGGGTCTAACTGCTACCTGACAAGCAAATCCAGTTTCTTGACTCCCACTGGATTGTGGTAGCAGGTCCCCCCACCCAACTCACACAGAAACCAAAGCAGGGTGAGCTACTTTCTACTCAGTTTCCCCCTTCACCCACAGACAAGTCACCCAGCCATTTTTAATGTTTTGAGACTCCCCCTTTTAAAACTAGCAGAGAGACTGGCCAGTTTCTGTCTGGAGGTAAATAAAAGTAAATTTTATATCTAAAGTTTAGACATATACCAAGTTGTAAAAAAAAGTGGGGAGGTGGCAGAGTTGGGAGAACAAAGTGATATACAGCGAGATCCCAGACCAGGGAAGAATAAAATAATAAATGTGAAAAGAGTTTAGCTGAAGATGTTAAACACCAAGAGACTTTTCTAGTCAAGTAGATGGCGGCTCAGCCAAGGATGAAGACAGACCATTTTAGAATGGAATGAGAAACACAGCCACAGAGGGGATAAAATAATTCAAGCATTAAATGAATACTTACATGTTTACAACAGAGATGATTACAAATATGTCAGCTGACACTGGGTGTATATCCACTATTGTGAAAGAGTTCGGGATCAGGTAGGTAAAAGCATTAAGCTAGCAGGAGCCACTGAAGTGAAGCATCAGGTTACTATGGAGCTTTAAGTACATGGGCACTGCTATTCAACCCAGCTGCACCCAGCTAGAAGGCCCCACTTTGCTGCTGAATGGACCAGGTAGGTATTCCCATTCTACTGATTTCCAAAAAATCCCTTGGTGCCCTTGGGTGCCAGTGGTCCCTGGATGTGCCCAGGTCAGGGGCAGAGGAAGGAACTAGAGGCTGAGGGGTGAAGTTGGTGCACCATTGGCTCCGGCCAGGAGCCACAGGCTGGCCATTCCTCTGTGCCCCTGCGTGCTTTGTGCTAACTCCAACCAGGGTATTTTGATGCCTATGTGGGAGAAGGACAGCTCTTCAGAGGAAAGCCTGGTCAGCAACCCTCAGGCGAGCAGAAAACAGGCTCAATCTCCCAGCCACTGCCACAAATGCTGGCCAGGGTGCTAGGCCCATGTAGCACATGGAAGTGGATGGGAAGTAAGACTTGGCACTTCTAGCCCAAAAGGTTGCTTACCCTTGTGTTAGACACTTATTACCCAGGTTAACACACTCAGCCATAGGAAGCATTCATGCAAAGTGAGGTACACGGGGGAAAAAAGATCGCAAATCAAGGATTCAATCCTGCACCTCTGAACTCCCTAGAAAGTCTTGCAGGATTGGGCCTGAAGGATATGTCATGCAGTTAAAAAAAAGCTCACTGCTAGTGAAAGCTTTGAGCTTTTAAGAAGAGAACAGTAAAGTATTTCTTGTAGTCCTTGGATTCACAGGGCAAATAAATGTTTGTTTTCCCACTGTAAGCCATTTATGTAGAAGATCCTTTATGCTGTATTCCTAATCACTTTTATCTGTGGGAAGAACTACCTTGAAATTCCAGTCATGTCTGTACATAGTGTATCTGCAGACGCATTCACAGACTCATATGTTATTTTTATCCCTGCAGTGCCCTCTTAGTGCTGAGTTCCACCATTTAAAATAAAGGAAGTTTTCTTCTGCAATTTCATATCATATTATTTTGTCCAGAAAAGATACCGAAGGTTCTGCAATTTCTGGGAATACAAGCTTCAGATCTATCACCATTTCTATAAACTGCAACCCCTTTTGACTAATACCTAGGCATTCTCAGCAGATCATGTTTTAAATAGGACTACCTCCTTTCAAACAAATCACTCGAAAGCCTGGTTCAGTGTTATTTAAAGTGGTGGGATTTTATAACCCTATGAATATTGCAACTGCTGAGCTTTAAAAACACAAACTAAAAAGTGGATACAAGAAACTGCCATCTGTCCCTCTAAACAATTATCGTCCTGCCATCTGTCTGTACACTGGATAATGTTTCTGCTGTTGATGATATCTGATTGAAACGGCTCTCTCTACAGATGCAAAGAAAAGGAATCGTTAAAAATGCTGATCATTCTAATTGTTCTTTTCCTCTACAAAAGCCTGTCATTTCAGTCGGATCTTTATATTTTACATTGTTGGTATCTATCTAAAGCACACATGGTATCATTCAGTCCCAATAAATATTTAAGTGACTTTTTCCATAGGTCTCCTCCATTACTTCTAAAATCCCAATTGCTTTTCTTAAATAGAAGAGGCACCAAAACAGCTTAATGCCAGTTTTAGACAAATTAAATTGGGCAGGAGTGACAATCCATTTCATATTCACTTTGGACTCTCCTCTGCTTTTGTTTATTCTTCTCCCTGAAAAAGAAATTGCTCAGTAGGTGATCAGTATGAACAAGGGTAAATCACCCTCACCCCTTGTCTGGTGTAACTCTATCACAGAGGGAACAGAGTTTAGGGAGGCTGCACAGAGAGTCCAAACCACCAGTAGAGCTCAGCTCCAAGGATGCTTTCTTGCATCAGTTGATGTGGCAAGAAGATCGTGGATACAGTGGTGGATCCACCTCTCTGGATCTACTGCCCAGTGCCCAATGACCTTTGCAAACTGATAACTTATAACTGGGGCTCTTAAAAATTATTCTGAAGAGCGGTTGCTTTGCTTTTGGCATGAACAGACCTGACCTTATTGCAGTTATTTCCCATTAATATCTTAAGAAGGATACCCCTGGGAACTCCCTTACCAGGTCATCACATTAGCCTTCATGTCAGAGACCACAAAACTATTTGCAGTTTTTGGGGATGAATGCCTGTATACAAGTGTGCTGCAAGGTACTAATTTTACACAACAAAGTCTTTAATTACGTCTTTGCTTAGAGCATGCCTGCCAGAATTATGCTTTGCTTATTTCATCAGTGCAATTACTACATTAATAGGACAGGACATTTATAGCACCCCTATTTCTGTGCACTCAAACAACCTCACTAAAATCCAATATTCTGAAAGCCAGTGCATTTATTTCACTGTGTTCTGATTCCTCCTCTGCACATGGGGAACGGGTCACATATGTTTAAAATCAGTGTAAATAGTGGATTCTCCTCAATGAAGTCTTTAAATCATAATGTGAGGATTTCAGTAACTCATACAATGGTTAAGGGTCTATTACAGGTGTGGATGGGTAAGGTTCTGTGGCCTGTCACATGGGAGGCAGGCAAAGTGGATGATCATGATGGTCTCTTCTGATCCTAAAAGGCTCTAAGCCTATTGCACTCCTCAACCTTCCTGACTCCTGCAGGCCTGAGGAAAGAGCAAATTAAAACAGTATAGGCAAGAACAGACACTAATCAAATGCTCATCTCAGAAAGATTCTAGGAAGTCTGCAGGTTGTTTCTATAATGCAAGTCAACATATTTGTTGTCATGGAGGAAGAGATGAAATGAGATGAGACTTTAACGTACAAGCCTTTCACCTGTAGAGATGCATATCTTAAACCCTTTAAGCAAATGAAAATGAGTGATGATATTTTAGTCCTTAATGAATGTTTTTTCAAGTCTGATCAAGAGACCCAGAAATGAAACAGCAATATTTCAAATCAGAATGAAGAGGCAATGGCAAGAATGTAAAGACTGCACATGTCAGACCTTGCTTTACCCCGTGTTTTTAGTTCTGTTTTTATGAGCATCACGTTCATATATGACTAAAACGGCGTACAGATATTTTAATTTTGATTCCAAAAATCATGACTAGAAATAATCACCCTGCAATGAGGAAGATATTTTTGTACTGCACAAAAGAACTGTTTCCATTGCTGATGCCTCCTCAGCATGGTGCACGAGCACCAGAATCTTTGTGTAGGGAGGAGTCCAACATATTTTACAGGAGAACAATGTCTATTTAAATTACAGATAGGACACTGAAAAAGTGAAAAGTAACCAAAGTAAACATCAAAGCAATTCTCTCTCAGTTAAGAGTCTAAGGGCTGCCATGCCAGGGTAGGTCTGGGTAAATCATGTCCATCGTCTTGCCTCTGACAGAGACCCCTGCCAGAGCTTCAGGGGGGATATACAGAACAGGGCAGTTACAGAGTGATCCACCCGATCTTCCCAATATCTGGTAGTCTTATGTTTATGGTAACTCTAACCAGAATGCCACTGACCCGAGAAAAGGCCCAGGGCTCAGCGCACTGTGACTCAGGGCTTGAGCCACACAAGTCCAGAACCAGCAACACCCCCCGACTCTAATCACGAAGTTGAATCCCTGACCATGTTGGCTATTAGCCATTGACAGACCTATCCCTCATGAACTTATCCAGGTTTTTGTTTTGAACCCAGTTGTACTTTTAGCCAACACAACTTCCTAGGGCAATGAGTTCCATAGGTCAATTGTGTGTTAAGGGAAAAAGTACTTTCTGTTCTTTGTGTTAAACCTGCTGACTATTAATTTCTGTGGGTAGCCTTTTGTTTTTGTATTGTGTGAAAGGTACTTCTCCACTTACATTTTCCACACTATTCATTGTTATAGACTTCTCCTCCCCTATTAATTCTCTCTTCTAATTGATCAGACCTAATCTTTTTTTAGTCTCTCCCTGTTCCATATTTTTTGCTCTTCCCTGAATCTTTTCCAGTTGCTCTATAGCCTTTTAGAGAGAGAAACCAGAATTGGACATAGCATTCAAAGTGCAGGCACTCTATGGGTTTATACAGTAAATAGTGTAATGCCACCAGCTTAATTTCTATCCCTTTCCTGATCATTTTAAAATGCTGCTACAGCCTTTTTGACTAGTGCTGTGTATAAGCAAAACTTTTCAGTCAACTATCTAGGCTAACTCCAGATCTCTTTCTTGGGTAGTAACAGCTGTTTTAATGCAGGCACCCCTTTGGAATTTAGCTATTTTAGAGTCCATCATTGGCTATCAAACAAGGAATTCTGTGACCTTTTAAAGATTAACAAATTTATCGCTCAAGCTTTCATGGGAGAAAAATCCCACTTCGCCAGAAGCTTGAAGATAGGGAATTTATTATTGTATATGGGTATGTATAGGCGGGATTATTTTGTCCATGTGGTTTATTTTGCATTTATCAATCTTGAATTCACCAGGCATTTTGTTGCTCAGTCACCATGTTTTGAGAGATTCTGCTCTAACTGTTTGCAACCTAATAATGTATCATCTACAAAGTTTATTTGTGTGGACAGGGCTGTTCCTAGGGGAGTGCAGGGCCCGGGGCCAATCAGCCTGTGGGGGCTCCCACCCCCCATGTTGGGGGGGCAGGATGGGTCAGCCCAGAGGTTGGGCCCCCCACTCCCATCTCTCCCCTGCACAACCACTCTGCCCCCAGGGGCGGGGTGGGTCAGGCCAGCTTGGTGACAGCCCAAGAGCTGGCCCAGAGATGGGGCCCAAAGGCCAGGCTCTTCTCGCCCATCTCTCTCCTTGGCTGGCTGTTCCACCCTGGGGCAGGGAGGGCCAGCCCAGAGGCCAGGTTTTGCACTCCCACGCTGCCCTGCCACCTTCAGCTTCACACCCAAGGCAATGGGGCAGAGGCAAGAGACAGCACGGCCATGGGGGACAGTGGTGTGGGTCCCGCACTGCCCTGCTCACAGCAGGACAGTGCACAGCCCACAGAACCTCAGGCTCAGAGGGGATCACTGGTCTTGCCCTCTCCCCTCCACCCCCCAGGACAGCCCTGTGCTTGGAGCAGAAAAACCCTAAATTTCACCCCGAAATCACAAACCTGAACCTAAACTGGGGAAGCAGCAGTTCAGAATGTAGATTTGTCATTAATAAAAAAGAGGCAGCAGAGGACTAATATAGAAAAGTCACATACCAGCTGTATTTTGCATGGCATGTATTTTATTCATAAATGTACACTGATAAATAATTCACACAAAGTGGTATTTAAAGGAAACAAGCTAAAGAACTCTGCAGCACAGCGGTCACACTAGATTCTGCTATTGCTGCTTTTATAGCAATTTCCATTGTGTTGTTGAATCTCTTATGCATATATTGCTGCAGCAGTAGAGTTGAAAACAGAAGTCGTTTTACTTAAGATATATGAAGTGACAATGATCTTTGCAAAAGGCTCTTGGAAGGAGTAATTCAGCGTAGCAAAGCAAGCCTGTTGTGTAAACAGCTCTGAAATGAATCTTCTCAAATTAGCATATACAGCAGTTTAGTCAGTTTGAGATTCACCAGTACACTCAGACTGCTCTGCGCATGGGGTGAACAGAGCAACTGTAAACAGAGCAGAACAGTGGGCCAGATTCATTGGTACTCCAAATAGATATGTAACAGGATACTTTTTATCTGTATCATACCTCTGAACTGATTTGGAGGAAAATGCACAAATATTTGAAGTTGGTAAAAGGAGCTGGATTGACAGATCTGGTCAATGAGGTCGCTCACAAATCAGACACGGTACAAATAGCGTGAGGGGCACGTTTCCACTAATACATGTTAACCATAGCACAGCAACAGACTAAGCCTGGAAAAGATGACAAGCTCTTGGCTACTGAAAAATAATCCAAAAGAACAAAGGAATTCAGCCTCAGAATTCAGGCCTCAGCCACAGCAGTGTTCAAGGTCCAAACTCTAACCAAGGTCTGTGGGACACTTAAAATAGGACAGGTAGATTCTGGCCCATCCTTATTAGCTATAGTTAGAATATTCAAATGAAACAAACAAGGAGTCCTGTGGCACTTAAAGACTAACAAATTTATTTATTGCATGAGCTTTCATGAGAGAAAGTCCCCATCTGACAAACTAGGATTTTCTCCCACAAAAGCTCATGCAATAAATAAATTTGTTAGTCTTTAAGTGCTACAGGATTCCTTATTTTACTGAACTAGACTAATATGGCTGCCCCTTCAGAATATACAAATGAGTCACACATGAATACATTTGTCCAAATCCTGAAAGGTGTGGAATGGATCTCCCACACCCCCAAAATGAGCACAGGGGCACAGAATTCCTTTGGGGCCTGGAGAGGGACAGCCAGCTCCACTGACCCCTAGGGCTAGAGAGGAAGGAAAGGGGAGTCCTCATCTCTGGCTGCAGGGGCACAGCACATGCTCCTCCAAAAGGAGCCATATTTTCATTCCTGTGCATACCCAAGAATATGAGAGAGAGACTGCCTGTCTCCCAGTGTGACAATCCTGCCACAGTCACTAGGCCCTACCTAAGGCAATAGCCATCACCCGGAACTTATGAAACTCTGCCCAGGCAGTATTTATTTGTTTATTTAAATAAACCTCAACACACACAGGAAATGTTGATGAAGCAGGATTCCAAATCCACATGTCAGAGGACGGGTGAGCTATGTATCCTCCCTTAAAAAGAGAAAACCACCAAATGCCAAGGCTCCGAGAACAACTTTGCAATATCTGCAAATGGATGGCCTTGTGGAAAGATTTAACAGGACATCAAAGGAGATATAGAAGCTGTTTGTGAGGATTAATCCTAAGCACTGGAACCAATTCCTCCTGCTGCTTTCATTTGCTATGCTAGAGGCATCCCCAGACTCCACAGGGCTCTCACCCTTCAAACTGCTCTACAGATATCAGATACAGGGAATCCTGGATGTAGTGTGAGCAGGTTGCAGGGAACAAGAGGGATAAGCTCAGCACAACCAGGTACATTATACAACTGAGGAGTGTGTCTCAAGACATGAAGTACTTTTGCAAGAAAAAGAACTTCATCTATGCTTAGAGGTGAGGACGAGGTACAACCATGGATCAAACTTGTGAGCTTTCCAACTCAGCGACAGGCTCTGTTGTTATTGTCCAATGCAGCGTTGAAAGTGATGACCTTGTTGCAGGTCCCATTTGAGGTATTTAGACAAAAGCCTCCAGTAGATTATGAACTCAAGATACCCAAATGAAGGAAGGAAATTAAGGATTACTATAGAAATTCTCAAGCCATGAAAGATCTGAGATGCTTCCAAATAAGCTTTGGCCATAAACCCTGCCAGTTAGCATCCAAGGTAGCTAGCTGCTTGCCTGGAACCTGGACCCATACTGTGACATGTGTCCCTTTCACTGGATTGGAGGATCCAACTGATGCAAATCAGATTTCATTCTAGTATTCTCCACCATTCCAGAAAGAACACATGATACATCATCTGGGAACAGCCACCGAGCATATGGTTCAGAAGAATCCCCAGACCTTGCCTAACAAGATGTGGGGCACTATATGAAAATTTCAAGCCATGCTGATAGTGGGTGTCATTGAGGAATGTAAGTGTGACTGGAGAAACCCTACACTCTGGTCCCTGAAGCAGACAGCACGGTCTGATTCTGTATAGACTTTCTCAAGGTCAGCTCCATTACAAAACTGATGCATACCCAATGACAAAGGTGGAGGGGCTGACAGATCAGTTGGGCCTAGAGCAATACCTCAGTATGGTTTGCCTTAGTGAGGGAGACTGGCAGATTTCCATTTCCATTCTCTCAAGAGAAGAACATGTTCTTGACCCCTTTTGGCCATTTCCATTCAGAACTATGTCATTCAGCCTGCAGGACTTGTACTGGCCAGACACAGTAGGAGATAGTCAATGGCAGCCTGGCTACCAAGGATAAAGGGCAGGCTGTAGATCATCATTGGGGAAGAGCCTCACTTTGGAGGTCCTGGAACTCCTGAAGTCAGGAGCAGAGTTTCCCCCCCACTGATCAACAGATCCCACACCCCAGGCCTTCTCTGTGACTTGTCAGACTTCTTCCGCTCCTCCCTCCACTCCCAAAGGCAGCAATAGAAACAAACCAAAAAAGTATGATCTCACAATATTTCCAGGGCCTTTTGTCTGCTACCCATGGAGTTTCCCCATGACAAGTTCCAAAGGGCAGCCATGTTAGTCCTGTCCAGCAAAAAAAAAAAAAAAACAAAAAACAAAACAAAAAAAAAACCAAGGAGTCTGGTGGCATTTTTAAAGACTAGCAAATTTATTCATCATGTGAGCATTCGTGGGAGAAAAATCCTGCTTCATCAGACACTTGAAGATGGGGAACTTACCGAATGGGAGCCATGAGAAGGAATGCCATGGCCACAGCTCATTAAATATCGTGTAAGTTCTGTTTCATTTTTGAGCAAAGGAATGAATTCCACAGCCTTAAAACCCTGATTTTGGAGGCTTTTTCTCCTATAATTCACCCTTTCCACAGATTTTTAGTGTAGCTACTTAACTGTAGCAAAGTTCCAAACCATATTAAAAAAACACTCTGAAGAACATGAAAAACAAATGCATTTTAAATATAAAGCTGTTAGAATGAAGAGTGGGAACAGTTGCAGACATTTAAGTTTGGTAAAACAATAAATGCATATTCATCACACTGGATGTTTTTTGATAAGAGCAGTAAATCATTTCATACTGAGTAGTCCAGTCAGAGCAGTCTACAGAGACTTCTACAGTCAGGTCTCTAGCTGGTTTCCAACATGCTGCCAGTCCCTGAGGCTGTAACCCATCAGTTCTATACCTCCTACTTTCCCACTTTCAAACTACATGAAACAAAGCATTTATGCAAATAAATTTTGTTCATCTTCATATTGCAGAGGAATCCTTGTGGTTCCAAATCTACTTTGCTGCACACCTTCCTAACATATGTCTTTAAAATGCACTTATCTCACACCACCATAAGTAAGTATGCTGTCTGGCAGATAAAGTTTTATAAGAGGATTATAAAATCTTTACATTTTTGTCTCAGCATGGTTAAATTAGCAGTGAAGTTTGTCACAAAGTTCTAGTGAATGGAACATTCGATCCCCTTTATCACACCACATTTTATTAACAGAAAGCAGCCGTTATGGTTATTTAACCCTTCACAGGAACACTACATTTCCTTTCCAGTTGCCTTCACAGCTAGGTGAAAGCTATTTGCAGAATAAGGGCAAAATTCCATGGGGCAATCTGTTCACAGAAGGAAAGAATGACAAGAGAAAAGAGAACAGAGGAACTATGCAGATCTGATAGTAGAATTTTGCCCTATGAACAAAACTAGTTTAAGTTAGGATGATAAAAAAATCCAAATTTATCATTTTCCCCCTCGTCTGCTTGAATACCCCTGCTATTATACACTTTCAAAATCTGAGAGCACCAAGGAATCGGGGGGTCTCTACTAACATCTATTTCCATATAAAAAGTGCACTCACTTCATAATTCATTAAGGCTAAAATGTCTTCCCCTGGGCCCAACCTGAGCAACTGTACTGGGTGTCACAGAATTCCTCATGAGGAAATGGGAAGAAGAATCCTCCCTCAGATGGCTGAGAGCACGCAGGGCTGCTCTAGCATATCTACTCCAGCCTAAGTATGCCCTCCATACATGCTCTAGGGGAAGAAGAGACTGCAAAGAATCCATGCAGCACCAGATTCCCCTACCTAGCTAAAGGCTTTGCTTAACACTTCCCTTCCCCCAAGATCATGTGCAGGGAACCTCACAGCTGGAGTACACTACAGAGAAGTTACAGAGCTTCTGCAAAAATCTCACCTTATTCTGCTACTTTCTTTGGGCAGCAGAAATGCACCTGCTCTGCTACCAAAAAGACCTTGGAGTCTGTGAGGAGAAAGAGCAATATTTACTGCTAAATGACATTGAGGGGACACTTCTGCTTCGAGTCTGTACAAATATCTAGTGTAGTGCAAGAACCACTGGCAATTTGGTCAAGTAATTCTCAGTAGTTGCTACCTTTGCGCCGTACCCTGTCATTCAAGGATGACTATCCACTATGCTGTTCTAAAAGTCAAATGCTTCATGTTTAGATTTCACTGATTGCAAAGTATCATTCAGTACCATGGCGAGGGAGCTCAGTGGTTTTCCACTGAACTCCACCCATCTGAACAGAAAATAGCTAAATTCCATTCATTGCACAGAGGAATTAGTCTCTCTGCTGTTGTTTTATTTCTAATTTGCTCCTGTAATCTGAAAAGAAACTTTCAGTGAAATTCAACCCTGGTATAGGCAGGTGCAGTTCCATTCACTTCAACAGACTTGTGCCCTGCACCATGGCCATTTTACTTCACACATAGCACTTGCATGATGGCAGTAAGAAAAAGTGTGAAATAGAGACACATTTAGATCACTATCTAAAATGTGGAACTCTTGAAAGGTAGGAAATCTGGAGAGATTGGACAATTCTCTTAGGAAGGATGGTTTTATAATTCTGACACTGGCCTGGGAGGTCTCAATTTCCTGCTCTGCCACAGCCTTCCTGTGAGACCCTGAGCAAGTCAGTAAGCTACTCTGTTCCTCAGTTTCGTTCCCTGAAACGGAGATAATGTATTGCCCTGCTTTACATGGGTGTTTGAAGGATGAATATCTTAGAAGACTGAGGCGCTCAGACACTACAAATAACTATATTTTTAAATGAGAATAGTCAACATATCCCCTCCATTTTAGAGAAAATAAAATCTCAACCACTTCGCATTGGCTATATTTAGTATCTGTTTATTTCATTCTTTCTTGAAAAGAATACTTGAGTTTTTTCTCATTAGCCTTGGAGATGATTTAACTGCATTTATTACTCATCAGAAAAGCAACAGAAGTAAAACAAGTTGCTCGCATTATCTCTCTTCAGTTTCTGTAAGGCACTGGTTATAGTTCAGGAATCATAGAATCACAGAAACTGAAAGGGATCATGAGAGGTCATCAAGTCCAGACTCCTGCACTCGTGGCAGGACAAGTTCCTCTTAAACCATCTCTGACAGGTGCTTGTCTAACTTGCTTTTAAAAACTCACAATGATGGAGATCCCACAACTTCTTTCAGCAACTTATCCCAGTGGTTAATCACCCTGACAGTTAGGAATTATTTCCTAATGTCCAATCTAAACTTTCCTTGCTGTAATTTAAGTTCATTACTTCTTGTCCTATCATCACGGTTAGGGAGAACAATTTTTCTCCCTTCTTCTCTTGACAACCTTTTAGGTACCTGAATAAGGCAATTTTTCCTCTCCACCCACCCAGTGTTTGTGATAGAGTACGTGCAATAGCGGAGAATTATTTTCTTCAGGCCATTGCACATCCCCCAGTTTACACTGTCAGCTGGAGTTGAGAACAACATTTTGGAGGGTGGGACCTTCATTGTTTGTACTGTATACTCATCAGTGTATATATATTGATATATATGCTGCCTGCCTGTATTTCTGCTGCTAGTGGTGCTTCTCTTCATGCAACTTTAATTTGAATGACTAATAACATTCATTCACAAGGGCTACTCGTGGAAGTAAGGGGTACAGGATGAGGCCGGCTGTTAGCAGTTCTCTCCCCATCTGCACTCAATTGACCCTTAGCTTGGGTGTGTGCTTAACCTCTTCTGGTCTATTGTCCTAGGGTACTTTATGGGATCCTCCATTCCTGGGCAAAATCACTGTTCCCCACAGGAATTGAGCTAACACTCAGGGTCCTTTCTGACTCAGCCCTGGCATGTCTTCTCAGGTCAATGGCACAGGAACTGGGGAGGTCAGCAAGATATTCCCCCCCACTTTTTAACATGGGTGTAGTTTGGGGACCAAAGGAAGCATGCCCACCACCCAAACTACAAGTCTTGGTTCTGAGACCTTTGCTTCTGGTCCAGCTACAGTGAAGATGTAGAGTAGACATCCAAAACCTCCCTGAGGGCTGCAGCATCTGCTTGCCCTAAATGAGGAGGCTACCTTGGGTTTGGCTCTCCCTAGCTACTGGACTTCATAGCAGGCTTTCCTCTTGGAGAAATGTCCTCCCTTGCTACGTTGCCAGCTTCATGTCCCCCCAAACCCTCACTGCAACCCTTTTCTAAGTCCAGCATGCTCTGCAGGTATGTCTAATTGGCACTGCATGAGTGCAAGGACCCTCACCAGGTTTGCTATCATTGGGATGTGGGTGTGTGTATCCCACCACACTATCCTCCAAGTATGAATTTGAGGACAAGCAGGGCCACTATGAGCAAGTTACAGTAAGGAAAGGTTCAGATTCTAATCTCTCAGCTAAAAACTAAAAACCAGCCTATATCATAAATCTGTACTGTTCTACTGCACAATTCAATTAACTAATAAGAATTCTTTACCCAGAGCAAATATACTTACAATCATTAAATTCTTAACAAGACTGTTAATATGCTATTACTTAATGTTGCAAATTTTGCAGGATTGAAAAAAACTCTACAAGCCAACAAACATGGTATGTTCTAGAAAAAAAAGACTCAAAAAAATGAGAAACTTAGATAATGAAAAGAGATCAAATGAAGAAATAGGAAAAATGGGGAACAAGGACTAAAACTGAATGAATCATGTGAGCCCAGCATGTTTTAAAGCACAGAACATTTCTAGGAAGACTTTGCAGCAAGAACACAAAAGTAACATTTCAGTCCAATTCCACCATCCCCTTCCTGAAATTATTGGAATTACTGTTTTGAAAAGAAATAGTATTTATTGAAACCTATTCTTAGAATCATCACAATGGGTTCACTCCTGCAAGCTGCTGCATATTCTGATATGAACCAAATACCTCTCTGTATGCTTACCATTAAGATCTTGGGCTTTATCACTGGACCTGTGCAACAAAACTCCACTGCTGCTTTATTGGGACCAACACCAAGGCCTTACCTTGCACTATTGCTGTTAACACAAGCTTTGCCATCAGTTTAAGACCAAGGCCATAATGCTTAAAGCTAAGCACATGCTGAAACGCTTTGCTAGATCACAGCCAGAACACTCAGTGCTTTACACGCAAACCTCAGACGGAACTTGTGTTATTCCCTCTTTTCACCAGCATGATAAAAGTGCTATGTACTTGATCTAAGTGCAGGGTTAACATTTCAAATGATAACTAGCAAGACTAATGATCTACCGCTGTAACACTAAAGTCAGTTATTTACTTCTCAAAAGATTAGCTTGTGGTTTAAATGAATAAAAATTTGACTTTTTTTTTTTAAATTTGCCTTTTGGCTAAGAGAGATGCACAGATTTATTGTCCTAATTGGTTACAAGAAATGCCCGTGTTCACACTATTTTGCCTGGCTGTTACAAGATTTTTTTTCTATTATTAACAAGAATTCATAGGCTGAAATGAACAGTGATCAGGCAGTGTAAAATATACCCACAATTAGAAGCAAGTGAATAGAGGGAAAAGAAGCCTGTGAATATTCATTTGAATTCAAAACTAGATTTCAATTTGATCAAGTGTGCAACACTTTCATCTTCTCTCTGCAGACATTTGTGTTTTCAACCTTTATGAGCACAAAATTTATAAAAAGTAGAAGCTGGGATATTCAATTGAAAGCCAATTTCATACTGTAAATTCTTTTGCATTATTCACAACTTGTGGTTTGTTGTTTTGGCATACAAGTCCTCCAATCAGGAGACAAAAAACAAATTGCAGAGTTTATGAAACTGATCAACATGCTATGAACTGAGTATATTCACAATGAATTGCAAGCAAATTACCTGACATGTGAGAATTATTCCATGAAGACATTTCCAAAAACAAAGACCTGTTTGTCAGGCATTGTTCTGAGAGCATTAAATCTGGGATACAAAGCAAAATTCATCATTGGGTATTTTTGTGGATTACTTATTTTGCTCTGTATGCAACGTTTAGAGAAAGCAGAGGAAAAAAGTCCTGGGGAGTTTTTTTTGTTTTTGTTTTTTAAACTTCCAAGGAGCTCTGGAAAAAAAAAGTGGCTACCGTATGGAATTCCAAGCTCTTCAATTTGGGATGGTTGGGGGTGGGTTCTGCGTCATTGCAGAGAATTCCTTTTTCACTGTCCAGCTGCTGAGTCTTTCCCATGTGCTCAGGATTTAAGTGACTGCAATATTTGGGGTGAGGAAGAGATTTTCCCCTGGGGTAAACTGACAAAGGCTCGGGGGTTGCTGGGGTTTTTTTTCTTTGGCGCCTTCCTCTGTAGCATGAGCACAGCTCAATTGCTGGGCAATTCCCTGTACCATAGAGTCTTTAAATCACAATTTGAGGCCTTTAATAACTGTGTCATCATAGGTTAGAGGTTTATTGCAGGAGTGGGTGGGTGAGGTTCTGCAGGCTGCACCATGCAATAGGTCAGACTAGACTAGATGATCATATTGGTCCCTTCTGACCTTAGAGTCTATGACATACTAATTGCAGGAAGAGAAAATAGTAGCAGTTTGCCTGCAGTCTTGAAGGGTTGATTGAGAATCATCTAAATAGAAGACACATATATTGAACGTTCCTGTAGACAAGGTCCTGGAGCACATTGCTAACTTGAGTACTTGAAAGAAAGAAGCTGAGTGTAACATGATTACATAGGGGAAGGTGGACTTTTCCTTGCATTGTGCACAATAGGCAACTAACATCAAACACGCGGAAAGATAGAGATTCCATATAGAACACAAAAGAAAGGTTGGTTACGTGTTAACACGCTGCTTGCTTGAGAAAAAATTGCTGAAGGAGCATTCCACCATATGGAAATTCGAGCTGTCAAAACCCCAAACTGCATGAACGTTTCACCTAGTTTTGGATTCATCATAATCTTCAAATTCAGACCACACTTATCAGAATGTGTCCTGAGAGAATTTCTTTGAGCAAACCTGATTCAGTTTATGGTTGTGATAGTCATGAAATTCATACTTCGAGGTGGTTTCAAATTCAAATTATGTGAGTTTCACTCATTTTGTTTTGTCTACACAGACAAAATAGAGAGGGAATGGTCAAAAATGTTCAAACACCGGAACTTAAATCTACATGTAAGTACCTAAACAGAAAAGCCCTAATTTTTAGAGGTGCAGAGCAACTACTCTTTGGTCCAAGTTATGAACTTATTAGTTCATAAAGGGCTGGATTACTTCCCTAACTCTGGGGGAACAAAAAATCATGCCAATACTACTTCGGCACCTAAATAGGGATCTATTGGCTTAGCTCTAGGTATTTATGATGTCAGGAACCTTGTGAAGTGAAAATCACTGTGCTTTCCACACCTTTAATGGAAGTCCAATCCCTAATACTGCCAAGGTCAGTAAGATCACATGCATTCAAAAGGTCAAATAAGTATTTCAAATAACTTACCTCTCATACATTAATAAACCACTTTCATTTCATGGGACATAAGAACACATTCCACTCTTGCTATTAAACCTTTCCATTACACAGTGATTAAACAGACAGCGGCAATACCAGACAGATTCCACAAAGAAACAATGCCTTCTAAGTAGAGGTCTCTCTTAGCTCTACGGTTTTTAGAGATCAAAGAAAAAGTTAAGCTTTGGAAAAATCATACTAAATCTTTTAAATACTACTGAAGCTTAATAGTGCAAAACTCATTTTTGTATCCCACCACCATAGCTCTATCAATACTGTGGAATGAACTGAAGTCCATTAAAAAAAAAACCACACACCCTTCCCCACGGAACAAACAGAATTAGGAGAGATGGTGATAGTCTGTCAAGATGCTGTGGCCTTTGTAAAGGCAATAGGCTCTGGAGATGGGTCACTGAGTATGTTAATTTATGAAAGACTATCTGGAAAGGGCACACACTGGTGGAAAACTGAACTTCCTCTAGCTCAATTTCATTTTTCAATAAAACTACATAGCTAAAGTATTTATAAGGTGTGCCCTAAGGACCTGATCCAAAGCCCATTCAAGTCTCACTGATCTGAATGAACTTTGGCTCCGACAGGAAATGGCTTTATATATTCATTTCTCTCCAATGCAACACTAATTCTGTTTCCTTGAATGAAAGAATGGTATAACCAGTAAACTTAGGTTTTATGAAAAATATTGAATAAATTTACATTTCAAAGAGTGTATACAAATTTATGATGTATATAATACGATGAGTGAAAATGCCAAGCACAGTATTTTAATCTGCACATTTATTAGAAATCTGAACATGGACTAAGGAAAGGGCTTATTAAATTGGACTTGACTAGCTATAATTTTACTGTTTGTTGGGAAATAGTTCACATGGTATCCAGGAGTGGCCATTTTTATCTTAATGCTTGATATGGTTTCCAGGCTCCAAGCTCTAGCAACAAACTGAAAAACGCAGGCTGAATTAAGAATTTTTTCAAGAAGTTCAAGGACTCAATAAGAGCTGCATCTCAAGGAGGAAGAGGGAGAGCAGCTACAAAAAAAAGGGGCATCTTAGCAAAGAAGGTGTTCTAAAGTAGCTCAGAAATGAACTCACGCACATAAAGGGAAACTAGTAACAAAATATTGTATCATTTATAATGTATTTAACACTGAGGTGTAAATTTATACTGAGCCCACACAGGAGGGCAGTCACAAGAAGTGGGTGGGAATAGATTCTCCATCCTTCCCTTGTGATGTCCACTTAAGGACCATGCAGATTTACCATTGACCCATGGTGCTCTGTGTACACCCTTATAGTGGTAGTATCATTTATGTTCATCCTTCTAGGGATACTGTGTATTGTTAATGCAAAGTATGTCCTCTTCGGTGTTTTTGGAATGCTCATGACACACTAAACATAAATTGTTAGAGTAGTAGGTTTGTTACAATGGCATATGTATGGTTCTGAAGCTCTGCTATGTAATATTCCTAAACACATCTCTAAGGCTATGTCTACATCAGGGAAATTTACTTCAGACTTGCAAGTCCAAACTAAGAAGTTTGTGGTTTCTCCAAACTAACTGCAGGTTAGTTTAAACTAACCAGAAACTTTTTAGTTCAAACTAACCCCATGTTCCAATTTGAACTAACGCTTACTTAGAACTAGAACGTGTGATTAGTTCAAACTAATGGCTTAGTTCATGTCTTGCCTGCACCTAGTTCTAACTAAAGTTCAAACTAAGCACAGAAACTCAAACTAACCTTGGTAGTAACTAGTTCAAACTAGGCAAAGCCTAATGTAGCCATGGGCTAAATTAGTCCAGACTAATTTGCCAGTGTAGACAAAGCCCGAGGAAAATCCAAGTAAAACCCTCCAAAAGCAGAGAGGTAGTTCACACCTCATCTAAGCTTGTGTAGAGCAACTCAGCTCAGTATTCCAAGAACAAAGGACTGGTCCAGGATCAACAAACAAATCCACAAAGAACCAGCATCTCAGGATGTGGAGAAAACCATGCACAGATGCTGGTTGTCACCTGACCTATGGAGTAGAGGGGATCCCCCAACATCCCAGAGGGGGGCAAAGGGACATGTTGAAAAGGGCAGACATTTTTCTCTCTCTCCCCCTCATCCCCACAACTTCCATCTACAAAACACACCAAGTAACTGAAAGACTTTTGACAGGGGGAGGGCCTGGCAGAAGGAAGTCAGCCAGCCTGCTGTGAGTATTATCTAACTTCAAGGTTACTGAAAGTATTATGCGATTTCCTTTTATTTCATCCTGATCAAATCTGACATATTCCTCTGGCTTATCACTTTGAGTTTTTCTATACTACATTAACTTGTTTATTTTTTCTAAAGCAGTGCATGTGGTTTTGGTGTGTGTAGGGACTTCATTTGAAGTGAAAAAGCCGGTGCGTATCAATTTCTTTGATAAATTGATTAACAAAATGTGGGCTTGTGAGGTTCAGTGGACAGCACTGAACATTACAAAAATGGAAGTTCCTAGGGTTGAATCTGGGACTGGGGATGTTTGCCAGGATCATTCTATTGCATAATCCCATGAGTATCCAGCCAGAAACACTCACTCATTACATTAAGAGCACTTGCTTGCAGGAGGCTTGCGTGGGCTGACCAAGGAATGGGGGTTCACACAGCAGAGGAAGTATGAGTGTGGCCCCAGAAATAAGGGACTGAGGGGACATAGTTATATCCCAGTCCCGATTGTGACATTCCTCTCTGTTGAGGATTTCCTCATACCTTGTGCAAAAGGGAGATGACCAAGAATGGCACCATCCCTCCCCTCCACCCCTGAGACTGCACCAACCCAAGGAGTGAGACTGGCAGAGCATGGTAGGGGAAAAAGCAGGGGTACAGAAGATGACATTTACCCCCTGTACATGTGTGTTAAGAGAAGCAGCTCTATGGTGGGGTGGCTCTGCACTGCTCATTATGCTAGACTGAAGGACACTACCCAGCCCTTTGCATGAATACAGGAGTGAAGCTTAGCAGAGCTGTGGTACACGCCTGTTACAGCCTGTTTTGGAGTCTGCTATGGATTATCGCTAAACACCAAATCTTCCCCAAAAGCTGATGTAATTCAAACTCTGGGCCTTTATCCTGCAAACAGAAATCCCATATCAAAAAAAATCATTGAGACTACTCTCAGCAGAGGCCATTACATTCAATAACAAATCCTTTCAGGGTTAGACCCAGCAGTTGAGACAAAATTGCAGGACTGGCCCTTTTCTCACATGAGCGGTCTTTACTCAGACAAAAGAGTCAGAGAAAAGGCCCTTTAAGCATAACAATCAGTAAAGATATTCTTCAAGAATAGTTCAGCCAACAGGATTAGTTAAATGAGGACTACTAGGATGAAAGAGGATTGACATGGCTCTTAAAGAAATGTCTTCATCAAAGTAAAAAAAACAAAAAACAAAAAACCACCTTTAAATATCTTAGACTTTGGGAACCCTATCGTATCTTGTCAGACTTCTAGAAAAAATTGTATTTTCAGGTCCCCCCCATACCCCCACGTGCACACACACATACACACACACACACACACACTTTGGCACTGGAATGTTTTCTGTCCCAGCAAAACTATTTTTCCAACTGATCCAGAGATAAGAAAAGCTGAGATCTTGGCTATTTGCTGTATTATTCTTATTAAAGGGTTTCATATTTTTCTTTTTGTGGTAGGGAGAAGTTTCAGTTTCATTTCTTTTTTGAAACATGCTTACATGCCCCCTGGCTGTTGAAGTAGAAACACAAAGCAGATGCAGTGCTAATTTAATTCTAAAGCAAGTTCTCAGTGCTGCCAGAGTATCATCAGACAGTCTAAGAATATCAGATTAAAGCCATCCATCATGCTTGTTGCATTACACTGTCCAAATGGCTCTTCTGACACCAGTGAGAATTTAACCATGGCAAGAGAATGGAAATGCAGTTACCCCTAGGTTTAAAATCAGAGTAGATTAGAGTAAACTGAATAAGTAAAGGAGGAACATTATCACAAACCTTAAACAAAACAGGTTTAGGGATTTTAATCAATCAATCTTCACCAGGTTATCCACATTTTTTAGTAAAATTATTGATGTTCTTTTAGATTGCAGCAGAATACAAAAAACTTTTAACTTTATTAACATGAAAGCTCCAAGCAGGTCAATTCTAATTACCGATAGTAGCTATCTTGTCAATTTCCAAAGGGATAGCCGTGTTAGTCTAGTCCAGCAACAAACAAACAAACAAAGTCGTGTGGCACTTTGAATAGCTATCTTGACTACTTACTTGCCGTATATGCCATGTTGTTTAATTTGCAAACAGTGTCCCCACTGCTCAATTTGTAAGGTATTTTTGCCTTTTTTGAAAATTGAAAAATGTCACAGCTCTGAAGCCTGGGATCTATATTGTCCGCACATGTCTGTCTCTTTGCATATATTATTTCAGCATAAGGAAACTCAAAAGGAAAATCAACTAACTCAGAAACCTAGTACTCTAAAATGCTTGGAGTCACTGTACGACTACAGCTTCTGCCCATTACTACAAACTGAATTAATCCACTGCACACAAATCCATTAAGATAGATCTTTATTCCTTTCAGGAACAATGTTTTCCTTCATAATCCGAAGTAAGAGCAAATCCTATTTCCAATGCATCTCATTAATAGCATAATAGAAGACATTTGTCTTCATTTATCATTTAAAATGTCAGGTTCACTCACAATAAAAGCATGACTTCTAAAACTCCCTGCTCCATCTTGCACCTTGTCTGTGGTAGACTCCAACCTGAGAGAGAAAGTTGTTTCTTCTATAGCAATTGCACAGAAAGGGCTACCATGGTGCTGTCTTCCCAAGGCAAGTCCTGCCATTAGAAATACTCTGTATCCCTTACTAGACGAAACGGTGTCATACCCTGAAAAGGCTTAAACCTGAATAGATCAGAAATGCTCACATACTTTTCATTAGTATCTGTAGTCTAAAAATAAAGCAATTATATCAAACAATAGGTCACAGTCCTGCTTTGTGTTAAGTCCCCTTTGAGTGACTACAGAGATGCAATGCAAGGGGACTTAATGGTCACTTAACCAAGACAGCAGAGGATTCCCTAAACATATGGGAAACTTTGGGTGGCATAAACCCTCAGCTTAGCACAGGGAGCCTGGCTCGAGCTTAGACATATTTGGTGATCCTCTTCTGGCAGGACAAACCAAAGAAAGAACATCCTGCTGGAATAGCTCTGAAGCTACTCTAATCTATGTCAGTGGCCAAACTAGCCCTTGGCCTGCTCTGGAATTGTGCCAGCGGTCCAGAAAGAATTCATAAAACATCTTCACCATCCCCTCAACTGCACGGATATTAGGCATATACCAAAAATGAGCATAGTTTTCAGATAGCAGTTTGTCCTTGTGCTTAATTATTTAGACAAGCTATCATCAGTAAGACACTGCTTGGTAGTTAACATTATTCCAGCATGGTTTTCTGAACAGAATGATATTGTTGAGTAACCATGAAGGCACAACACACGAGGAAGATAAAAGGATAAATATTTATTTGATGAATAGTGGAAATTCCCAGAAGAGCATTACCATGTAATAAGCACACCCCTGAGAATTAAAGATCTAGCTGTATCCAAGTGCTTCTAATGCATCTGAGATGTGATTAGCATCAGGTAACCGCACCACTTGGAATCGCTTAATTGCTTTCACTGAAATCTTGAGGAGAGAGAAAATAAAATGATGGGTTTGTTCCAATGAAAAGAGTTGGCAATGACATCTGGAAATATATATTGTGGAAGAGCCGTCAGCAATGAGCTGTGCAATTTGGAAAGGAAACCTTAATATTCAATAACCATGCAGCTAATTTATTGGCCCTACTTTCTTATAAATATTATTTCTTTTGGAAAAATGGTCTAACTCCAGAGTTTCTGAGTGAGGCCTCTTCCAGTAAACATAATCCACTAACTGATACACAAACATGAAAAATTTGCTCAAAATATTGGTCTTGTCATTTTCCCAGTGACCAACTCTGCAAGGTGCTAAGCACTGAGTCATTCAACACAATGGGCATTAAGGATGCTCAACTGCTCACAGGATCAGGCCCTCAACAGGTACTAGAAGAGAAAACATCACAGGACAGACAGCATAAGCAAGATGTTTACTAAATGAAGCATGCAGTACAGTCACTGGAATGAGTCTGTAAGACACAGAGGCAGAAGGTGTAGAAAGATTGGTATTATGCTAAGAAATTTCTCCCAGTCCAGTGAAGAGAGAGAAACCTCCTTTAACCCAGTCGTCTGTAGTCCCAGCATCTCTCCGAATTTGGCCTTCTGTAGACAACACTACATTGTGTCAGATTCGGTAGGTTCTCTTTATAACAAGAAAGGCCAGTAACATAAGTGAAAAAGATAGTAAAAGTTTACATAAACAGATGTGCTCTCTGGAGAAGTGCTGGTATGGCTGGGTCCAACTCATTCTGTCTCTTGTGTCTGGGACAGTTTGTGAAGAGATAGAGTGCGTCGCATTATTCGGTTAAAAGATACCATCAACTGGCTTAACAGAAGACCTTCCTAACACTGAGTAGAACAAAACTGGAGTCTAAAGGTAGCTATCCTTTGTAACTTGTTAAATTAAAAAGAAATTTAGGACACAACAATCATCCATTCATCTAAACCACCATAGCAACTTCCAGCATTTTTTCTAAATTCCTGTTACTGAAGCATCTCCCACAGCTATTTTCATTAATAACCAAGAAAAGATCAAAGTTACAGTGTGGGGAAGAGCTGAGATAAGCCAGTTAGGCCTGCTATTCCTAGGTTCTGAACTGAAGTCATACCAAAAGATATATAGTATAGAATATAAAGATCCCACACATTCAATATATATAACTCAAATATTTTAAGGTTAAATTTGACTATGAAGCAGCTCTGTCTAGACCCCTCACATGTGGTGAAAAATTGGCCCAGGAATAAGCTGGCTCAAAAGGTTTAATTTTTAAGACATGCAATTTTAATTGAAAAAGATATTGATAGGAAAACAATTCCTATGAAAAGGTAGGAACAGGATTAGGACAAAGATGTTTAGAGTGGGTCTCTATATGCAAAAGGGGATATAAATCTTCAATCTGTGTCACACAAAGAAAGCTTCTATGAAATACTATACAGATGTCATCTGAATCCAGCTGAGATCCACTTTATTTTTTCTAAAGAGACACTGTTGAAGTAACTGAAGAGGGAGGAGAACACACTTGCACATGTTGTGGTTGTGTCCAGAAGGTGTTGGAGAGAAAATTAAAAAGATTCATCTTACAACAAAAAGCCAGTTTCCTAGAGACCCCCTGAACTGCTTATTTAATACTTTAGTAAATGATATGAATTTTTACATGGTACAAGTAGTTAATTTCTCTTACTGTAAGCTGTTAGACTTTGCATTGAACATTCCTAGAAAAATGTGATCCCTCCTTTATGGAAGAGCGATATAGTAAAATATGCACTGTCCTTGTAATGGAAAAAACTTACATACCAAGTATATACACAAGAGAAGAGCCAAAAAGAGGACAACTAATTAGAAATTTGGTCACCCTTTCTAGTACACTCAAAGAATGGCTCCCCAGCCAGCAAGCCAGAATCTTTAGCCAAGTTCTTGGGCTATCAAGCTGATCCTGAGTAAGCAATGTACAATGAAGTAAAATGTCAACATTTTATTTAAACCTTATGTTAATAGGTTTTTTAAGTGACTTTGCTGATTAAGGTGGCATACAACAGGTCCCCAATGCATAGCTACATCTTGAGCAGACTGCAAGTTAGAGAGGTTATACAATCTTTTTATTCTGCTTGTGATAATTTGATGTCAAAGTTTACTTCAGTGATAACTGCCAACACCTAAAACCATCATCTCTCTCAAGAGGGGAGTGGTTCTAATCAAAAAGAACACCACAAACTTATATTGGAGAAAAGTAGACACAAACTAATGATCAATTTACAGTATGGATTGGCACAGTGTTACAATTCCTGATAATCTCTGGCTACTCAGAACTAAATAACTTGACTCAAGAAAATAACCTCAGAGAAGGGTCTGATATACTTTGATATTGGAACTGACTACACATATGAAGTTGTCTTTGATGAGAATATGCCACTTGCATGAGGGGGAAGACTAAGGGATGTAACCATTCCTAATCTGTGTACTTCATCCTATAATGAAGTTCACTTTTTTTTTTTATCATCTCTTGCTGATTGTGCTTCTCCACCTTTCAGTTCAAGCACAGCCTACTCAGAGCTCTTCCCCAATATGTCAGGGAGCAGGTGAGATGCCAGCATGTGTAGACATACTGGAGCTAGCTATGATAGAGCTCACAAAAATTAACAATGAATCTGCACAATATGGGTGATGGCACACGCTAGGCATGTAAAAGCCTGTCTGAAAACTTGAGTATACACTCAAGTGGCTAGCCCATGCTACCATCCAGGCTGCTCTGGCTTCTTTACTAGTTGTAGTGATCTAGCTAGCTTAGCTATGGCACCACATGCTTCAGTCATATCTCCCAGTTGCAGTGTAGATGTACTTAAGAGTGCCATCCCCTACTCCAGGAGCTAGTCTTGAAACTGAGCCAAGTTCTTCTTCATGGAGTACATGATCCTGTCAAACAGATGTCAACAGGTACCATGCCATTGACTTCAATGAGAACTGAGTCAGGCTGCATTCGAAGCAAGAATTTAGAGTCCCGTTTCACTTCACTAGAGAGCTCTTAATCATGGAGCACCTACAACACTTCTTTTACCTCTGTCTTTATGAGGCTTCTTAGCCTCATTTAAAAAAAAAAGGCAAAGGGTTTTTCAAAACATTTAAACTACTAGAACCACAGTGGGAAACCTCTTTATTGGTTTCTAAGTTTATTTTAAAAGGCTTGTGAACAGCTATCAGTGGTACGATTCCCACAGAAGATATAAGGCTGCTGTTTTAATACAGCTTCCTAGAAAAGTGACAGAAAATTTCCTGTTTTATAGAAACCATTTTCTGCCATACTTTGAAGAAAAGCAAAGCTCCTAAGAGAGCCCTGTTGCTCTGCCCATTCCCACTACAAGATCATCTCTCTAATAGTCATGCTTTGCATTACTTGGTTTTTCAATACTTCTGGGAAGGGGGAGAAGGGACAGAACAGAATCTGAACTTCTCTATCAAATCTGGGACTGTTTAGCCATCTGTTAAAAGGTATCTTTATTCCATTCCAGTAGTCAAAATTTGTACTGAGTCACAGTACACTATCCTTCCCGGCAGCCACAAGAGCACAGTCATTAATTCTGCCAAGGCTGCTGTTAGGTTTATTGCACAACTTAAAAGGTTTCTTATTTTATCGTTTGTGGGGGAATGCTATGGTGTTTGAGTGAGGAAGTCAATCCACTATTCTATTCTGGGTACATAAATTTGAAAGCTGCTTCTATCGAAAGAGCAAGCAAAGCAGGGTATCCTGATTTCTTACCAGTATGAACACAGCAGCAGGAATGGTGATTTGGTTTACAAGCATTGCATTTGCAAAAAGGCAGATGACTCAGAGTTAAATCAGAGCTCCTGCAATCCATCACACATTCCTAAGAGAACCTAAACCAGTTCCTTAGAGGGGAGACTCCCCCCAAACACTGGATATGGGGTGGCAGGATACCATCTTCTTCCTAGGAAGGAAACATAAGAGGAAGGCTAGGCTATTGGAAGTCAGGGATGCAGATTATGTGAAGAGGGGAGGAGGGAAGAAGAGGAAAAGGCTGCTGACAAGCACAGGGGATGAGATTCTTAGAAGTTCAGCTAATTCATATGGACTTAATAATTTGGATACTTATTTCAACGGACCTCAAATGCCAGACCCTTCAGGATTTACCATCACTTAAGTAATTACACTTCACCAGCCAGTAAAGACACAGCAAATTATTGTTATTTAGCCCCATGGTATCATAATGAACATGGTGCTTTACAGACAAAGACATGGTCCCTGCCTTGAGGGGTGTACAATCGAAGACCCCAGCCCTGAAATCCTAGCACTCCTTAGGCCTTGTCTACATTGCAGAGCATCCCACAGTGTCCATTCATGTCACTCTTGACCATAGCTCTTTTCGTTATGTGCCAAAATATGAATTTAGAAGCCTATCTTTAAGCACTCATTTCTGCACCTCCGGGCACTAGTCTACAAACACTACCTGGCAGAGTATCAGCTTCCCAGGATGCAGGCATGCATAAGAAGCCAGTAAGACCATCCTTATTTACTGGCTGCACAAACAATGCAGCAAAATGTGCTTCATTGCTTTTTAGTGTGTGTATGCTGCACTGTGAGAGAGTGAAAAAAAAAACAAAAAAACCCAGAGCTCCTCTCGTTATCAAAATTGAGATTCTTAGCTGCTTCCTCCACAATGAATCCCAAGAAAAATATCAGTGATCTAAATAGCAGCCCTGGGGGAGGAGGGAAGCAGGGTATAGGCCATGCACCATTGGAACTGTTTTCAGAAAACATCATTTACCCAAGACAGATGCGCTTATTGCGCCAGAAGCCTCACCATTATACCTTTCAGATACGCTCTCAAAGCTTGCTCACGTTTACAATAATTACGTGCTGAATCCTGCATCTCCTACGCTAACCGCTGAAGCTTTGCTCTAAACAGACATAACTCTCCACTTGCAAACATGCCCATCTGTGACGCAAACAGTGTGATAAATGACTGGGATGTGGAACACCCACATTGTGTTGCGCATCAGGCTGTAACTGCCAGATAATGATTTTTCATTATAAAACCTTTTTGAAGGATGTTTCATCACTGTGTGAATTAAGCAAGCATTTTATATAATCTGTTACAGAGGCGGGCGGGTAGTTAAAGGGAGTCCAAGCCCAGGTTGCGTGGAGACTGATGGCTTTAGGGAAAGAATCTAGTCTGGATTTATCAGGGCCCTAATGAAAGGTCCATATCATAGATGACCCTAATACATTTAAGTCAGACTACTTCTATTTCCAATAAAAGTTCAGGCAAGGGCCCCCTAACTTCCTTTCCAATAAATTCAGGTTCTCTCCTACCTCTCTGCAGGGCAGCCACCCCAAGTACTGCTTGCAAAGTGGTGGCTGCTGCAGATTTGAAGGTTTGGGTTCTGTTCACCTTGCAGCAGAGGTAAAGGCAAGTAGCCCACCTGCTGAGATGACAGCTCTTCTCTAGGAGGAAAGTGGTCAGAGGGAGCCAGTGGAAGGCTGGGCGGCTACATTTTTCACATGATAAACAGCCTGTGTGTATGTGTGAAAGGGGGTGGGAATGGATTCTCTCATTCTGTGAAAAGCCCAGCAGCTCTGGGCCAGCTCTCTTTCCTCCTCCACCCCCATTTTCACCTCTTAAACTCAAATGCTCTGTCTCTTGGCTCCCTCCTCAGTGCACCTTTGCTCTCACTGGAAGGCTCCCTCTTCCCTGCTTGCAGACAAAGGGAGAGGTGCAGAGCTGACCATGGGGCTGAAGGAGAGTATCCTCCTCCATCCCCATTCCCACCAACTAGTTGCCACTGTCCACACTGGTGCAGGGGCAGAGACAGTCTGAAGAATAGGGAGACAACTGCAAGATGTGGGCCAGCAGGGAAGACAGGAAGATAAGTCCTGCACGGTTTGAACCAATAATGATTTTTAATGTTTCCATCAGTCTATTCTCCCAATCTTGCTCACACTACCTAGTACTTTATTCCAAATGTAGGCCTATATCCATAGCGCAGTGCTACCCAGTGTGCCTCATGGTGGCAGACGTGAGCCCATAGTGTTTAATTTGGAAGTCTCAAGCTGCTTTATTTAATATTAATGGATAAACCCTGTTCCCTTTGTTGCCAAAATGGTGGAAGTGGAGTGACTTCCCTGCACAGGGTCAGGCAGGGTTTGTGAACATGTGTGTAGATTCTGTGTTCATGTAGCAGGGGGCATGGAAAAAGCATCCTGAAACAACAAAGGTGAGGAGCCTCCAGCAAGTTTGGTGCCTCTACTGAGACCTTAGGACTGCTGATAGAAAAGATTTAGAAAATGAATACACAACCAGCCCATAAAAATCTGTTCTGCTGTTGCACAGAATCCAACTTAGTCCAGTTCATTGGATTTCAATAGGACTTTTTGCATAACGGACAGGCAGACATGCCCTGTCTAGAAACATGGGAGAATCTGTGATGACAAAGCTGTGTCTGAAAGAGGCAGAGCCCGTCAGTCACTTTAACTTCCTGAATTACAGGAGAGCTGCTGAGCTACACCAAGCTGCTAAACCACATTGTAAGATTCACAAAAGCAGATTTTTTTTTCTTATAAAGCAAGAGAGGCAATCTGTGTATTACGGCTATGACGAGCTGTCAATCAAAAACTCAAAAAACTGATGGCTGAAAGCACAGTAGAGCTATGGTCCTAGATGGAGATGACTTCCTATTCCTCCCTCCTGTCCTTCTATAAACAAGGAGCTGAAGAAACTGATTCCAATTGATGAACAAAAAGTCAGAAACCTTTAAAATAGAATATTCTACTTTTCCCCAAAACAGGAAGCGTGAATTCATGAGGTGACTTGTACTCATAACTGCTTTCAAGTCACCAAGGAAAGCACACAGGAAGTACTTTTACTACCTAAGCAGAATTTTCATAAGATCTGACAAAATCATGACCATGAATCCAAAGAGGTGTCTCACCAATAATTCAACTTATCTTCACAAGAATAAAAAAAGATACATGGAACACACAAGATGGTGCCTTACTAGGATGAGGATATGCAAATCAATGTTTTATTATCAATGAGAACAAAACGATGCCAACACACACATCTTTTGGCAGCACCAATGATACAAAGAAATCTACATGCCATTGATGATTATGGGCTCAAAGTGGCTAAACTACTACAGAGTTTTGCGTGTGCAAGATATATCAAATGAAGCTAAACACATTAAAGATTTTAACCCATACAGATCAGTTATATTTCTTGCAATTTCTTTTCCAGTCCACTCTAGTTCCTTGGCAACCATCGATTAGAAGTCTCTTAGCAAGACTTTCAGCTGGCATAAATTGGCCTTACATCCTTGAAGTCAATGGAACAATGACAAACTAACCCGTTAAGAATCTGTCCCATGCATTCAGATTACAAGGGCAGGAGTAGCGGTACTTGTAACTAAGGATGTGTGATGGGACAGACCCTTGTAGTCATGCCATACACGTTATTGTAATAATCTTTGTACGTAGTATGCATTGTACAGTAGCATTAGAAAATTATTTGCCAGGCAGTATTGTCCTGGTAAAATGCATGTGGCAACACAATGTGAAGTTAAGATTCCTGTCTGTGTTACCACCTTAGTCCAAACCCCACAGTCCTACCCAAGCAGAAGTTTGCAAACAGGCCTGTTCTAAACAAAGGAACGCATACTTGTGTATTTTGCATTTAAGCAGTGAACAGAGCCATCAAGCAGGATGGGGAAACAATGGAAATTCAAACAGGTGAAACGACAGACAGAGAATGTCCTTCCATCCACACAGATTCATTCCACACAGAGACAGGAAGCATTTGTTGGACTCCGGACAAGGAGTCCTGAGTTTGGTCAGTAAGATGATAGAAAGCATGTGGGGAGCTGTTTGTTAAGTTAGGCAGCAAGAAGCATTCTCTTGCTTTTTCTTGTAACCATTTGATTTTTATGCCTCCTCGCTTGAGCTCACTTAAAATCTCTGTTGTTAATAAGTTTGTTTTATCTAAACCAGAGTCCTCAAGTTGAAGTGTCTGGATAACTCCATTCTGGAGTAACGAGCTGGCTGCATATCATCCTCTTGAAGGAAGAGCAGGCTCTAAGCATTTGCACAGTCTAGGAGAGGGTTGGGCAGTACAGGAAAGTGCTTCTGGGGAAAATCTTACACGTGGAGTCCATTCGAGACAGCCTGTGGTAATTTTTAAGGCTGGAGAGAGCCAAGGTGCGGCTGGCTGGCTGCGGCACACACATTGGCTGTGTTCACACAGCCCTCTTATTTCGAAACAACAGAGGTTGTTTCAAAATAAGATTTAGGCTGTTCACACGACGCACGGTTGTTTCGAAACAACGGGTCCCGTTGTTTCGAAACAAGTTAAACCCCATGTGGGGACGAAACAACGTTGTTTCGAAATGATTGTTTCGAAACAACACTGTGCGAACATGTTGTTTCGAAACAACAGTGACTTGTTTCGAAATAACTGTTGCCTGAACCTGCTATTTTACTTTGAGCTTCTTTCCTTAATTCGAATTAACAAACTGCTAATTTGAATTGTTATTTCGAAATAAGGTGTTATTTCGATACAAGTTGTTTCGAAACAACCATATCGAAATAACCCCCTGTGTGTGAACACAGCCATTGGAGGCTATTTGTGAGCAGTGTGGGCTGGAGGCTACAACACGACAACATGATAAAAGGGCACCACAAGTTACAGGACAAGTCTGACACAGTTGATCATTGGCCTGGGTTGTCCTCTGATATATCACAAGATGCCTCTGGTGCTTATAACTTTGCCAAATTGCTTAGGCTGAAAGTTCCCAGTGTTTGCCTTAACCTGAATTTTTCTGGAAAACTTATTTAGCTGTTTTGGAGAGTGAGGCTAGGGCAAAATATGTAATTTTGCCCATGTTAAACTATTCTGGCAGTATTTTTTGGGGGGGAAGGGGCAGCTCTACTGCTCTCAAACTTCAGAGAAGAGGCCTGAAATTTGTCAGGGGTTAGGCCTTTTTTGTCAACCCTGTGACAAATCCACTCAAATGGTAAGCCTTTGACAAACCTCAGTTTCCAGTTGCTCAGGAGAGACCTCTTCAGTTTTAGCTGCTAAAATATCCAGAGATAATCCCTCCTCACAGAACATGTGTGAGTCTGACACCCCCTGATGCTGACTGAATTGTGTATGTGCCCTCCCCTCAAAGCAGCTGAGCATGCTTCTTTCCCTCAAAGCTTGCTTGCGACAGGCCTATGCCTGTTCCACCTTGGGGCTGGATCCCATATCTACCAAGCCCACTGAACATGCTCCAGTCTAGGGCTACACCACAGTTAACAATGATGGGAATTACAAGAAGAGAAAGGATGGTCTCTCTGTGAAGACTGGGAAATGCTGCCCTGAAGAATTGGAATGTTCAGGTGTGTGGAAAATAGGTATTTTAAATGAACAGTCGAGTGCATAATACAATCCCAAAATATGTAAAATTAAAGTATTTGTCTCTTACTCTCTGCGTTGCTTCCTTGCATTACATTCAAGCAACTCAGAACATTTTCCAAATCTGATTCTCTTTAGATCTCTCTCAGCAGCCTAATGACACTTGCTAAATAACTAATTTAACAGGTTGATCTTTTATGTAATATTTTCTTTATTTATAGCTTATGAATTTGTCAAAATGGCTCTCAGATAAGTAAACATTAAGGGGAAAAAGTACAGTGCTATATAATTATTGACAGAAATATTTTAACTTAAATTTGAGCTCAGAAACCTTAGAAAATAAAAAAGGGACCTTCCTCCATGGAAAACAATTAGTTTTTGTACCATTAGGCCTCATTTACTATAAATGGGGCAGAATTGCAAAAGCCCTACAATTCTACTGAGAACCCAATGCTCTAAGGGGAAACAATGTTTTTATTACATGAAACTCTTTCTCTTGAGTTAGTTTCTCAAGTATGGGCAATTGAAAGATTTTTGTTTACAAGATTTTTGGTTGAAACATCTTCTAGAACAGCATTCAGTTAAAAACCAACACCCAGACCTTAAGTTCTAACTCCAAAGGATTCTCTTACTTATTCACTGGATTAAAATTGAAAAGATAAATCAACTGGAAGAGATTTAAGTCACTGCATTTTGTTCTACAAATTCCAAGAATCAGTCAGCCCTTTCCAGTTTTTGTGTTTCATTAGAGAAAAACCAAGAACCAAGAGGCAAGGCAGCTATGGAGCTCCCAAGTAGAAGAGATCAGGATAAACTCAAATTGTACAGTGGGAATACCTAGCCATGTAACTTCTTATTCTGATTTATCTGTGCTACAACTTAACACTTTTGAGCACCTTCAGGAGAAGCTGCCATTTTATGAGGCCAGAGTTCGTTCAGTATGTCCCAATGGAAGTGCACACTGCTCTCTCCCACAGACACTATGCTATTCTCTCTTATTTACTTCTGCCTCTTAACCCAAAGGAAGGGTACTTAGAATGAAATAGTTCCACTTAGTATCTGAATACCACATAAAGCACATTAACCCTTTATTCAGTTCTCAGTCTTTCCAGCTGAGGACTCTCTGAAATCTTCCTTCCTAAAGAAACTAATGGAAAACATTGTCTTTTTGGACACAAGCAGCACTTACTCTGCATACACGACTACATACTGAGGTGATGCATGCCAGTACCAGAGGGGGAAGAGTAGGGAAGGAGCACTCTGCTCACCTCAGGCTACTGGCCGATGCCCCTTCTTGCAGTCGTGCAAGGTTTCTTTCATTTTACAGCCCTTCTCTCACACAAGGAGCTGCAGCAGCTGCTTCATGACACAGCCCTTTGGCCAGGTCACTCGGTCTCCCTTCTTCTGCCAAAGGCTCCCTATCCATGTTGTGTCTTCGTGGTCACTGCCCTGGTGCTAACACTCCTCCAACAACTCACACTGTCTTCTAGTTCACTACCCTCAACTATTCCCCTCAGCAGTGGTTAGCAGGGGAACCCACATCTGCCCTCTGCTCTGCGCTCCAGTTCAGGGCTGTGATGAATGACTAAGGACCACATTTGCACTCTTTCCTACTAGTCTTTTTCTCAGCTTATTCTCCCTGCTGCCTCTCACAGCGCTGCTAGTCTCCTGGCTTAGGTTCCCTCCCAGGTGAGCCACTGTCTAATTAGCTTCCCTCAGCTTAAGTCTCCACTGTTGCAGGCTACTTGCCTGACTGGGCTCCAGGGCCAATGTGGAGAGTATGCCCCAACACAGTGCCTAAAAATAAAGCCTAATAGTGTCTCTCACACTTAGAGCCTCTATTATGGGGTTGCTACTTCAGGACTGTCAGGATATCAGAAGGGAAAAAAGGATAGAAAAAAGTTTTCATCAAGAGAATGGGATTTCGCCACCAAAATTTCTGTTCATCATACATATATAGTACTCAGAAACATCATTCTGGATGTGAAATACACCATTGCTGTGCAAAAATCAAACCTGAATTAAAAAAAAAAACCAAACAAAACTGCAATTTTTTCTCAAATAAATGACTATACAAAAAGTTACACCTTTGACTAAGCCTTGCAATTCATTCAGGTAAAGAATAAGGGCTGTTTTGGCTGTATTTACTGTTTTGGCTATGTTTGTAACTATGTGTGTACTTTGTCTAAACTCTGTCTGCTGTCTTGATCCTGGATATGTAAATATGGGATTCAGGACTGAGTTCTCCTTGCAGTCTAGTTCAGCATTTCTCAGTCTTTCCAGATGACAGTACTCCTTTCAGAAGTCTGATTTGTCTTGTGCACCCCAAGTTTCTCCTCACCTAAAAACATCTTGCTTATAAAATCAGACATAAAACTACAAAAGGGGCATAGCACTATGAATGAAAGACTACTGACTTTCTCATTTTACCATATAATTATAGAATAAATCAACTGAGTATAAATATTGTATTTATATTTCAGTGTACAGTATAAAGGGCAATATAAAGTAATCACTGTCTGTATGAAATGTTCTATTAGAACTGGCTGCAAAATGAGATTAGGTGGCTGAGGAAACATTCCTGCCTTATAGTTCTTTGATACAAAAATTAGAGAAAAAGAAATGTTCTGGAGAAAAAAAAATTCATTTCAGATCAATTTTATTTGTGAGATTATCAGAGGTCAACCAACTAATGATAGACTAATGGTAGCATAAACACACACACACACACACACACACACACACACACTTTAAAATTCCATCTGTCCTGCTGTCGAGTCTGTTGAATAGCAATAATTTGTTAGCTTAGAAAATTTCCAAAAAGGTATGTAGAGTCACCAGGTTAATGGTTAGATGTTAGAAAAATTACAAACATTTTTTTCTAACCTAGTGTCTTAAAAAACAGTGATCTGATTATGAATTGGTGATGCCTTGCACAGATAATAATCTACATATTATTAGTTATATTGTGCTGCACCTCAGAGCCCAAATCAAAGAGCAAAACCCTATTGTGTTGTACAAAATAAATACCAAACAACATGATGGTCCCTTTGCCAAGAAAGCTTACCACTTAAGGCAGGGCTTCTCAAACTGTGAGTCAGGACTCCCGGAGGGTCATAAGCAACTTAAAGGGTGCGTTGCAAAATTTTTTAGAGTTAACTTAGCAGCCCACAGGCCCCATCTGGCCTGCAGAGCTGCTGCCTGAGAGCTCTCTGAAGCAACAAAAAGCAAAGACCAGCTGCCGTCAGAGCAGAGCAGTGTCAGCCCTGCGCACCCACAAACACATGCTCTGACTCACTCCCATGACCAGAGTCGTTGCACAGGGTAACAAAGGAAGCGCTCCAGCCAATCCCAGCTCAGCTCTGCTTTGGTCTGCCAACCAATCAGTCTCAGTCACACCAGGCTGGGCCGGGCTTCTGCAGAGCCACCGCACAGCCCCCAGCCCACCTGATCACTGTCTGTCAGTAAGCATGCTAATCTGATTGAATGAAAGACAAACAAGAAAAGAAAAGGTAGCCAGGGCCCACGTGGGAACAAGTCACTCAAAGGCAAGTAGGAACTGAGCCCAACCAAAGGCCAGCATGCTGAATGTCTGACAGTGAGCAGGGGAGAAAGGAGAGAGGCAAGAGCCCAACTCAGCCTGCCTGTGACTGAGACTGGATTGATTGCCTTCATGGGGATAGCGGAAGTGGAAAGGTGACGGTCTGGGAGCTGCTTTGCAGGGGAGTTGAGGGGCTGGAAGCTGCCCAGCAGGGGATGGGGTCTGGGAGCCAGTGTGGGGAAGGGGAGCCTACAGGAGAGGGGGAAAGGGAAAGTGTGGGAGAGCCTGCAGGACAGGGGAAGAGAAAGGGGAACCCATGCTGCTCTGAAAGTGACAGGGCAAAAAACCTTAACCCCAATGAAATCACTAGTTCTATTCATGGCAGGGTGGGGTCACATAAATTCAAGTTTGAGAACCCCTGATTTAAGGGGATATCTATGTGGCAGGGTGATGAGCTCTATGGGGGAATGATTTCTAAAGTGAACCACTGCATTGCATGCTAGCTGGTCCATGAAGACCTTTCAGGTGTCCTTCAACACAGTGCAGTTTCAAACAGCACTACATTATAGCACACTAGGGAATCATTAGTGAACATAAGCCTGGACCTACCATAGCCCAATTAACGTGCAACACATTTGTGCACTTTAGATATCATACCCCCAGAGAATGAATTAGCCTACTGTGTAGACAAGCCCTAAGTATCAGGCATGAGGACAAAAGGTGGACAAGTGAGAAGGTAGGAAAATTAAACCATGTAACACTTAGGGAGTACAGTGAAGGGATACTTAATGCTCTGAGTATCGACCCACTAGGTACTCAGCAGCTTTAAGGAGCAGCATTAGGGTCAAGAGGTCATTATTGCACCTAGCTGGCTAAGATGCATGTCTTCACATCCCATCTCTCAAACAGCACTTCCTACAAAAACATTGAGGACACTGAAGCAAAACTCTTGCAAGCTGTTCTTAGACATAGCAGTGTGCCTGCAGGTAAGTTGCCCTTAGTTTATGTCATCTGTGGACAAGATGCTATTGTGAGACAACCCAAGTGCTAGTGGGGAACGAGCAATTCAATTTCTGCTTCTCTTTATTTGTAGCTTATAGTTTCTGATGCAATTCTGACTTGAATTATCTTCCAGTAAACCAGTGCCTACAATTACAGCTCCCAGAATGACTACATGTTATGCTTTCCTCTCACTCTGCTAGAGCACTGTATAATATTATTTTCAAATCAATGCTAAAATGGATAATTTGTATGCACCAATGAACTTTAGCTGAAAACTAGCAACATGCCTAAAAATAACCGTAGTGCCAATGGGTGAATTCTGGCAAGTCATTGAATCAAAAGGAGTGTGACAGAGGTGATTGGAGAATGTAATGGGAATAATTAAGCTGTTTTCCTTTTTCATTGTGAGGGGAAAATATGATTTACTGAATCCGAAAACTGATGTAAACCTGAAATTTGTTCTATTAGAGGCAGCTGTCATTTTCTCAAGAACTAATTAATTCTGACATCCAAAACAACAAATCATGAAGCTCTGAATATTAAATGAATTATTTGGTACCCAATTTGTTACAGCTTACAGTTTGGTTCTGTTATTTAAAATTCACCCTGAAATATATTGGAGGATGGAAAGCCTTGACGTTACCTAGAGAAATATGTACAGCAGATGGAAAGCAAGATACAAGAGTTTTACAGGTTTGTGTAGATGAGGCAATGCTGCCTAGTGGACTGAGCGTGGAACTGGGTGATAGAAGCCTGAGGGCTAATCCCAGCTCTGCCACTAGTTTGCTGTGCGCCTCTGGCAAGTCATGTAACCTTCTGTGTCCCAGTTTCCCCATAATGCAAATTTAGGATGTCTCAGGACCATATATACAGATTAACTGATGTTTGTACAGTGCCTTGAAGACTAACAGTTCCATATAAGAGCAAAAAATATTGTTTTATTGACTTTTATAACTGAGATACTATAGTTGTACCAGATCATAGTCCTCATCATTATACAACACAAATAGCATTTCTGAAAATGTACCTTTGTGATACCTTCTATTCAAACTGGATTGGCCAGAAAATAATTGTATTGAGAATTTTTTCAAATAGGATTATACCTATACTAAAAACAATCTAATATGTTAAATTGTTTGATATGTACTATGATCACAATAGTATTTAAAGATGTGCTGTTTTGATCATCAAGTTCATAACCGGAATGCTGAATATGGGCAGTGAGGGATACCTACATACAAACACACACTGCAGCTCTAACAACCAGGATGCTAGGGAGAAAAGTGTAAAGTGTGAGCATCTTTTGAGCAGGTGCTATCTTCAATGATGTGCTTGTAGAGCACCTCACCAAAACAAGGCCCTGATGCTATTTGTGGCCGTTAGACATAATGGTAACAAAATACCAAATAGTAACCATTCACTTTTGCAAGAACTTCCTTACATTCTGTTTCTTTGCAGGTACAGTTCAGTATTTGATGTTGGAAACAAAATACAACCACTTGAATTCTAACCACAGATTGGTCAGCTCAATGAAAGCCAGATGATAAAGGTCCTCAAGGGCATTTTCAATGGAGATTATTCACACAACCCATTTTATACAAACTGAGCCAAACCTATTAAAACAATTAAAAGAAACTTACCTTTTTTTGACACGCCAATCATGAGTACTTTGCTTTCATGGAATTTTAATGAGTATAAGAGACCAAAAACCTGGAAAAGTTTCCATTAAAAATAAAAGCATAACCAAAGTCAGACTTCAGGCCCAGTCCCTAGCTCCTATGGAAAAATTTCCATTAACTTTAATAGGCATTGGACTGAGCCCATAGTTAGTAAGCCAGCTCACAGATCTTTGCACCTGATCACTGCTTTAGCAAACCTGCCACAGATGCATTGCCCTGCATTTTACAGTATAGCAGATAGAAGCAAACTTGGGTAGATGAGCTGGTGCTAGCACAACTTGGGTTAATGCATTACAGAGAGCTGTGTGGGTGTTGTAGCATAAGGTAGTGGTTCAGATTAAGCATCCAAGTTCAAACCAAGCCTACCCCAGGGGTTGAGTTCAGTTTGCTAGTCCAAACCTCTATCCATGCCACAACACCCACACAGCTATTTTTAGTGCATTGCTAACCAGGCTAACAAAAGTCTGTCTATCCAACCAAGTTTCAAGGCTCAATCCCAGCCACCTTAAATACTTGCTGTATGTGACTCAGGACATTTGCTGACCAGTTACTGACGGAAGATAAATTTGCCCTCAGTTATGTTTTTATTTATTTCTCAGTGTGCATGTTCTAACTAAACCTCTTCTACCTCTCCCAGTAGCAGAATTAGAAGAAGCAGACCTGCCATGAATTACGATTTAATTATTCACCTATCAGCCTTTGTTGGTTGGGTGTTGGTGTTAAGGCACCGCAAAGAGAAAGACTCATACTCCTTACATTAAGCCCTGAGGCCTGCTTGAATCAGAAAAGAGCTTGCGGCATGATCAATGAAGTTCAGTTTCAGCATATGTCATTGACAAGGACACCTCAATGATCCCTTGGGCCACTCAAACCATTTTGCTCTGTTCTTGGTGTTTTATAAAAGAGCTGGATGGAAAATTTCAATGCAAAACAAACAATTTCACATCCTGGAGGCCTTCTGGGAACATTAACTTCAACCACTGGGCTGAAAATATTATATGGCACCAACTGAGAACCATGCTACTGAATATCCAAGAATCCTGCTGTAGTAAATGCCATATTAATTCATTGATAAGCATTGCACACTGAAGCAAATACTTTTGAATTAAGTTGCCTAAAGTTAGGCAGCTAAATATAGCAGCTTGATTTAAACACATTGAGTACAGCTAGTTGAAAATTGGAATTTCTGTCCTGCAAGAAACTCTGATGTTTTGACCTTTGACATTTGTTATCCTGAACTGGGAGAAAAAGTCAAAATATAGCAAGTTTTCACACAATGAAAAGTTCCCATAAATTTTGATTCAGGAGTGTTGAAACATACTTTCAATTTCAAAAGTGATAGCCGTGTTAGTCTAGTCCAGTAAAAAAAAAACAAGGAGTTGTGTGGCACTACATACTTTCACTAGTTAAATTCCTTGGCTGGACTACATCTTCAACGATGCACCACAGAAATGTGATTCACATAATGCTGATGGAAGCTCAGCCAGGCAAGAGGATGGTATGTGTCAGAGGAGATGGAAGCTGGTCAGAGATCCCAGACCACTGGGAAGAATAGGGGCATGAGAGAACTGAACAGCAACTCTCACAAGATACCAATGAAGATCAGGCATAAATCCATCCTGCAAAGTTTTTATTTTCTTAATGGAAAATATAAAACTTTCAGGGAAAAGGATCTACATTTCCTATGGAAAAAACAGATGGGACATTCCCTAATATTGAACACTCACAGTATGTGAACTTGTGTTTCTAGGATTTAACATGGCCATTTAGGTGTCCAAAAGTAACTCTGGGTCCAATCCCAGCCATGAAAGTGGGATCTTCACGTTCAGAGAGTCTGTAACATAAGAACCCTCAGTACTTATCTGTGGACATAAGTGTGAAATTGAGGACAATGACTTAGGGCTGGCCTACGCTGGCAGCAGTGGTTGATGGGAGATACTCAAGCTACGTAATATAGCTTGAGAATCTCTAGTTGACATACTTATATTGATATAGCTCAGCCTCTTCACAGTGCTGCATCGGGGGGGACATGGTCACCCACAGTCACATGTTTACTCCTTGTAGGTAAGTGCACTAAGATGACTAGAGAGCATTCTTCAATCAACAAAGCAGATCTACACAGACCTGCTCAGCTGATGTTACTGCAACGATGCCTGCCACCTGTGTAGACTTTCCCTCCGGCATGCAAATCTGAAAACTAGTCTGACAATCCTCTAAACAGTAGAAATGCCACTACTTTATCGCCACCAGAAACCTTGCACAGGCAAACACTATGAGAAGGGTGCAAAAAAAGTCATCATTTTCTGAAGCAGCCAGTAACACCCTCCTGTACCCACATGCTTGCAAACCTTCTTGTCCCTGCTGGAGTGGGGAAGTAGTTACTTTTAATCACAAGAGATTAGACTGTTTTAAATAGTCATTGTAGGAGCCTTGTCTAGCACTCTGTAACTATGGCCTCTCACTGTCTTTCCTTATGAAGGATAGACAACATGCTGAGCTCCACTTACATGGTTATTTATTTACTTTTTAAAAGTTTAAGTCTTTTCAATCTTGGAATAAAAAGCAAATTTGTAAATCAAGCCACTGTGCTGCATTTGCCACTCATATGAAACAGCTCTGCCTTTTTCCTCAAGAATTGATTTAACATGTGGCTGTGACCTTATATGTCTTATGTACAATTGCATGCAAACTGTGCTATTATTTCAGAACTCCTTATCATTCCTTCTGGGCTATATTTGTAACTGCAGAGATGAGCTGTATTTTGTGTTTAAATTTTTGAGCATAAGGTCAACCTGCAGCGGCTAGATTTTACAATTACAGAAGGGCTATGAAAAAATGGCATCTAGTTTGTTTAGTAAGTAAATACACAAAGATACAAGAAGCTACCTTTTAATTTCATTTTTCTATAGCAATGGCATGAAATGAAAGCTGTAGCTTGCATTCCCATGCAATGAAAGTGCTTCTAGGTATTTTCTTAGTGTCTAAAATAATATCGTTCTACATTTTGTTATTGTTTCTTAGTTTAATTCAGGAAATGTCAAGGAACCCTCTTTTGAGCATTTAGGTACATCAACATGTGGCAATGCTAGTGTGTCAAAACCAAGTTACTGCCCACAACCACCTCACCCATAAGGGTCATCTCTTTTTTGTGGGTTGCCCCAAGCAGGGAACAATTCAAAGTGATGCTCTAGTCGCCGAAATGCAGGTCCTGTAGTACAGCAATACCAGAAATACCTCTTCCCTGCTTCAACCCTGCACTTAACACTCATGCTTAGCTTTCCTGCCAGAAATAGTTCTATTGATGTCAATGGATCTGAACATAGTCACAATGTTGAGCACATGCTTAAGTGTTTGCTGGAACAACAGGTTAAATGTGTGCTCCTGGGACTTATGTAATACCGGTCTCTGGGTTAGGGTAATTTCAAGTGACTATGGCTACCTCTAGGTACCTTTCTGCCCTAGCCTTGGTCCTATCCTGGAGATGGATCTGAGTAACTGAGGACTCACCAGTCCAGGGTCCAAAGGAAGTAAATGAGTTCTAGTGTGTGTGTATTTGGTGGCAGGATTAGGACCTTACAATGCAGTTCTATATTTATATACAGTTAATATTCTCAGCCACTCAATCTAGATGATCTATGTCATCATGCCTTACTCTGCCCGTGCCTCTTCTAGATGCCTATTCTCTTCTAAAAATTTTCCTTGATTGTTTGCTAATTCTAAGAAAAGTGACATAATAATGCAGAGTGAATAACATTTGTCGACAAACTCTGCCTTTTCCCTTTTAATTCTAACAATTTTAACTGCTAATAATTTATTTCTCTCATGTATTTGACATTATTCACCAAAATAATTTCAATTAAAATTTCTTTGATCTGTAGATTATTTACAAGCAATTCTTCGTGATGATTTGATATTAAGTGTGTCATTTTTGATTGGACACAAAGATCCCATGGTATTGTTCTGTTCCCCTCTGGCTGAACAGAACACATGTGATCACACTTCTTCAGATGTGTGAACATTCACTTTCAGGAGTTTGACATTCCCTTTCACAAAAAGACTTTTTTGCTTACAGTGAACTGCATTTACATGCACTTCAGCCAGGAAACTCATTTACTAAAATATTCATGAAAATCAGACCTAAAAGTTGTATGAATAAAACTGAATTTAATTTTAACTACTGAGCTGACTATATATTTAAATAAAACTATCAAATTATTTGTTCATCTCCGTTAAGTATGTTTCTTAGATGGATTGCAGTCATAGGTGACGGTGAAACAAGATAAATGAAACCTGAAGTGACATATAACAGCACAAATTTCCACTTACTGTAATAAGCAGTCATGCCAGTTGAAGCTGAGATCTCATATCTCACACGGGTAAGTCAGGTTAAGACTGATAAATACTTTGAAGTGAAATAGGCAGGAAAAGACCTAAGTGCTGCAAGAAGCAGGGATGGTGATACCATAGATCAGTGGTTCTCAACCTTTCACAGGTCATGACATACTTGGTGGCATATCAAGACCTTACAGGACACATCAGCCCACCCCCCAGACCAAATCCAGCCATCTGCCTGGCTCTCCACGACACACTTACCATTGTGTGGTGATACAGTAAGATGCCCGGACATAGTGGTTAAGAACCACTGCCATAGGCCGTACTCTTCCTTCTGATTAACTGCATGGTCCCACACTATTGGAGTCAATGGGAGCTTTGCCATTGACTTCAACAGAAGCAAGATTCAATCCTAAGTGTAACACCACTGAATTAATGTCACAACCAGATGTCATGGAATACTGACTGTCTATATGAAATGCTGGATCAAATGCTGGTCTAGTCATTCTTTATCAGAAACCATTACAATCCTTTCCTGACCTCTGGATAATGAGTTTCCAGGGTCTATTACTGTATACTTGACACCTTCACCAGCCCTAAATTCACTTGTGAAATATTAACACACACACACACACACACACACACACACTGCAGTCTGCTTATTGTTTTGGTTTTACTGGTCATTCGTGTCCCTGATGAATAATGGATAACAAACAAACAAACAAACCCCAACTCCAGAATTGTGGATTCTTTTCAACAAGTTCAACTATTGAGTTCCAGCCAGGCACTGCTGCCTAACCTTAAACAGTCATTTATTGGTATATTTACCTGAGTGATAGCATTGCTATGTTACTCATGGTAATAACAGAATCTCAGACATTTCTCAGGAACCTGATATCATGAGAGGCAGGCACAAAAAGCCTCCCCGTCCCAGTGTATATAGATACATTTCATTAAAAGAATCGTCTCCTTCAATCACAAAGATTTTTTAGTAATGCTTTTGATGAGCTTGCAAAGTTACTACCATTCATATTTGCATTTATAAGAAAGATTTATGAGAGTCCCAGAAGTTTATGTGGAATAAATCATTAAATAATCAGAAGAGTAGCTCTGTGCAAGTTCGAAAGCTTGTCTCTTCAACCAACTAAAGTTGGTCCAATAAACGATATTACCTTACCTATCTCATCTCTCTAATATCTTGGGACTGACATGACTACAACACTGCAAAGAACTCACCTTCTCTGTCATTCAGTTTGAAAATTAAGATGTCAAGTAAGATTCCTTTCCCTCAATCCTGTGCAATCCAGCTGACATTGCAACCTAGATAAAAAAGTAGCCACACTTCGTTTGGGTTCAGATTTCACAGTTTTAGTTCAAGGGTGTTGATTCCATTTCATGTACTCCAGGACATGGGAAATATCACCATTTTTCATGCATTATTTTCCTACCGGAAAGATCATATGAAGAAATTACACAAGTGGACCTGACATTTAAGAAGTTTGATGCAACATTATTTGCACCCAAGGGTCCCATCCAGGAGTGGGCCCTCCTTATGCTAGGCACTGGACATGCTCACAAAACCTGAAAGACACAGTGCCTGCTCTGAACAGACAAAAGAAGATGACAGGTGATGGAAAAGGATGCAGCACATGAAAAATGGAGGTACATTTTACTCTGACTATACAATCACTGAATGGAGGAAAGCTCCTTTGCTTATCATGTGGTCACGTTAGCCTTGCCTAGACTGGGGCTTCACGCACATAAGGCTATATGCTACAGTCTTAACCTATGTGCTGGATGACAGAGCAGCCCAAATATGAATGGGCAAGTGAACTGTGCTTCTGAAAGAGTTGAAATAACTTATTGCCTCCAGCAGAGGATAGGCTGATCCTCCTTCACCAATCCTCCCGGTAGCTTCCAAAGGAACTGGAGGCTCTTGTGTTGTTAGGAATACTTGTCAGGTCCTAATTAAATTTTGCTCGATAGGGAGGTGGGATATCTTTGGTATCCTGTGTGAAAGACTAATTGTCTCATATTTGGCAAAGTCTTGAGTCTTCCAGGATTTCTTCATGTCTTCTTGCTTCACAATCAGTTTATTACCTGCCTCGTTAACATCTCCTGTGAAAAGCATGCTTTGGCAAGTTGTTTGATTGACAACATTGAAAAAGTTTCATTGCACTGTCTCATCTTCTGCTGTTCGAAGGCTAATTAGTAGCTCTGCACCTGTATGTATCTTCTCACAGCCTTTGAAGGTTTTTAAGAATTCTACTTTTATTCCAAACAGTAGAATTCAGTATAATAATCTTAACAGCAAGCACATGACACTGTGCCTAGGTTTTGAACCCCATCTGCACGTCGATGATACCAACAAAAATTTAATCAGCTCCACTGCCAAGCACAGATTTCAGAAATCAAATTAAGCCTCTAAGGGATTGACTTGAAAGCAAAGTATGCAGGCCTCTTTATTTTAGTATGGCCGCAGGACCATGGACAGTAATTGCAGCAACACAATTTGATATTAATATCAAAAGCTTCCTGCACTCTTACAAACTGAGAAATAATGGTCATTGAAAAAAGTGTCAGTTTTTTTCTTTCAAAGCAGTACATTGCAGAGTGGTCCATAAAAGTAGCTGGATGTTCTGTATCAGGAAACATTTGTAATTATTTAAAAAATGGCAATATAAGCAGGAGATTAGATGGGGTTTGAATAATTCCCTTTCTTCATCTTAGATTTTTTGAGTCACCCTCAAAAAGAGAAAAATGGGGACAGTTCATCTTCATACTCCCTAACCCCAAATTTCCTCCTTCCTCTAACGTTGCTCCTCCTCCTTCACACATGTGATACTAATATTGAGACACACTGGTCAAAATGTACATTTTTCTAACAACCACAAGCATTTTACAAAATCCAGGTTGGGTTTCTCTGTTGTGCCACCCTCTTGCCAAAGGCTGACCCTGCTGCAAGATGCCAGCTCCTGATTACTCATTGTGACAGGTGTTCTTTGTAACCATCACCCTGAAGGCTCGTTGGGTAGAAAGTGTTAGGATAACAGTCACTGCTGGGAAATGACAAACAGCCAAGCCGAAAGACAAAGTGATCTACTTCAGGGAAATGTTCAGCAGCGTAACTACATTGAGGCTGTTACACCGGTGCACAGGTTTCTAACATAGGCATAACCTTAGATAGAGTTTTGCTTTTTTGTTTTTATTTGAGGTTTTCAAAAGGCTAAAGACCATCAAGAGTTTAAAGTTTGAACTAAACACAATGCATATAGTTTCTGTTCAGAACAATTTGAGTAATCCACAGTCCCTTAAAGGCATTCACTTGGAATGTACATCTTCCTTCTAGGCCACCTTTAATACTTCTCCATAAATTTACCTAAAGCAGAACTCCTCCAAGAAGTATATATTTCAGTGTACTGACTTTTCAGACATCATTTCAAAATAAAGTATGAATGTGTTTTCTCAGAAGGAATATTACAAAACAAAGAGTAAATTCTGTATCAATTTACATCACCTGCCACTCCACTGGTGTCAATAAAACAATTTTTCGAAGTTATTTAGAAGCCTAAAGATGCAGATGGATGGCTAGTGGGATTTTTTTCAAAAGCACCCAAGCAAATTAGGTACTTAACTGCTTGACTTTCAATGGGAGTTAGACACCTAAGCATTTTACAGAGAGGTAGCCATGTTAGTTTATTTTAGCAAAACAAATAGGAGTCTTGTGACACTTAAAAAGAATAACAAATGCATTAAAATATAACCTTTCATGTGTTACAACACACTTCTTCAGAGGTAATCACTAAGCCAGTAACACCTTTGAAAAATCAGGCCTTATGGTTATGTCTACACTAGCGAATTAGTCCAGATTAAGGAGGTTTAATCCAGATTAATTTGGTCCCTGTCTACACTAGGCTTTGCCTAGTTTGAACAAACCTTAGCAAAGCTTAGTTTGAGCTAGTTAATTCAAACAGTAAATTTGAACTAGCTACTTAGTTAAAATTTTAGTTCATACTAACACAATGTAGCTGGGCTAGTTCAAACTAAGATTCAAACTAGCCGCATTTTTTAGTTTGAACTAACTTTTAGTTCAAACTAGTAGTGCTTTTTTAGTTCGAACTAAAAAGTTAGTTCAAACTAAAAATGCAGCTGGTTCAAACTAAAAAAACCACAGTTAGTTTGAACTAACCTGCCATTAGTTCGAGCTAAGCAGGAACTGCTTAGTTCGAACTAAGCAAGTCTGAACTAAGCTTCTTGGTGTGGACATAGCCATTGAAACTAAATCAATGAAATTGGAAACAGAATCTTAGTCAATAGCATTTGTGGGGCAAGGGACATACTTTTTTAGAACTCCTTAAACTGTGTTCAGAAACTTTCCATTGGGTGTTTTTAAGCAGAAATATGGCTCTTGTAGGCCCTTTCCTAATTTCCCTGTGATTGAGCTGAAACTTTGATTGAGGATGACAACTCTTCCAAACACAATTTAAAACTGACACTTTCGCTTGGCAATTGCCAATCACTAGCTTCAAGTGTGCTAGTCATATATTCTGTATGCTGTGGGGTTTTGACTTTAACTCATTTCTCTTCTGACAAAATCTTTACAAAGGAATTATTTGCAGTTGCTACAATGTATGATGGATTTGAACTTAGGTCAGGGAGATTGTATTAAAGCAGAGGACATCCTTGTGTTGAAATCATACTAAACTTCCTGAATAAAATGACTTACCGAAGTCTGCCAGGGACTTAAATAATGTAGGAGACATCCTTTTGTAATGGGGCATTTTCCTTTTCATGAGAACAGGGTATATTTTACTGCCAAAAATATCAAAATGTCATCAGCAGCAGAAACCTATGGGAATTAGTTTTAATCTATGAAGAAATGCCTTTCCAACCTTTCCCCTCTTTAATTTGTGAGTTTAAAAGCAGCCATTTTTCCATCATATCTATTCACATGACAGAAGTATATCTGGTTTGTGCTGCATCCCGTAAGGTTACATCACGTGATCATACCAGGTAAATTCACATAACCAAACATGCTAAATGCAAAGGTGGCATATTTAGGAATTAATGCATCCTAGTGTTTTGTATTTATTGTGTAAAGCACTATCCCACTGGAGCAATGCTGTGTATCCATAGCATATGAAAGCACAGTGGTCTACCTGAGAAAGGGACACAGAGATTTGCCTGGCTGAAAGCCATGCCATGAATTGGTGCCTTAGAAGCTATGGACAAATCAATAAAAGGGCCTATAAATACTGGGACAACTAGCACAATTATGGTATCAATGTGGACAGGATCAAACCATCAGCTAAAAGACTGTTCAGCAGTTTTCACATAAAATACATTCACTGCACCGGGTTAATAGAACATACTTAATGTTGTATTGCCTATAGTGGGAATGTGGAATTCAATTGAACTGTTACAAATTCCTGATCACTCCACTGACGAATTACTAACTGCAGTGCTCAGACAGATGAATACCAGATCAAGGCTTCAAAAAGAAGCTGCTGAGCTTGAATTTATTTGCAAATTTGATTGCACTGCTTCAGGGCTCAATAGGGGCTTTGGATGTTTCTCTCATTACAACAGGTGATTTGACTTCATCTTCCTCTGCATGCTGTTCAACAGTGTTTGAATCTTTACAACTGCTTTGATTCACTCTTACAGTATAACCTGATCCCATGACTTACACTTCCCCTCATTTATTTCTTCCCATTCTGTAAGTTCCCTCCTCTTCAAAGCATCTGATGAAGTGGGATTTTCTCCCATGAAAACTCATGCAATAAATAAATTTGTTCTTCTTTTAAGTGCTATAGGATTCCTTGTTTGTTTTACTGAACTAAACTAACACAGTTGCCTCTTTGGAATTTGTTACAGATTACAAAGCCTTACGATGAGCATTTAGAGAAAGTTATGTTGTATTCGGATCTCCACTAGTGGTGGGTACAGCTAACTTGCTGCTCATAATGCAATTTAGTTATCTGCAAAGCAAAGCACCTGAAAAGTGTTTGCTGTGTAAGACTTTTGAGCCAAGTTATTGCTGCCTTATTCCTGCTGTGCGGTGGGGAAGGGAGCCCCTGAGCCTGTGTTTCTGCATAGGAGACGGCCACAAGTTGGTTTAGCGAATAAGGCAGTCTGGTCCTGCTCCTGTCTCTGCCACTGACTGACTGTGCAGATTGGATAATTATTTCTTCTCCCATTCCATGCCTGCCTTATTTAAGCTATAAGTTCTTTGGGACAGGAAGTTTATGAAAACACAATTGTACAGTGCCTAGCACAGCAGGGCATGCTCTTGATGGGAGCATAGACATCACTACAATGCACAGCAATGCAATTGCCTACCCTCTCTGAGCAGGGGTGTATGTGGTGAGGGTGGGAGGACACATGGCCTCATCTGCTGCCTGCATCTGAACAAAGAGTATAAGAAAGCTTTGTCTCTACTCATGTCCACTGTCCTACAAAACCTCAGAGGACATGTGTTTATTGCTTCTTTAGGCAGGCACATTGAGATACTTTCTTTAGCAAAGCTATAGAGACTTAGATCAGACAGCTTGTTTGTTTATTTCACATTCCTCTCTGCTCTATTTGTCTGGTAACTAAAGACCATGAGGTGTTAACAGAGATGATCCCTTTATAAAAGTTGAGTGTGACACTATTCCTGCTACTGCAAAAGAGCACATGAAAATGGCCCCAATGTTTCTATGGGGCCTGCTCTGAAATCTTTGCTCACTCTGGCTATATCTACACTACAGGGCTCAGTTAAGTTGACTAAGTAGATCTTACTAAGTCGACTTAGTGAGGCCAGATAATAAAGTTGACTTTTAAATGGGTCCCCTGGCTTAAGGCTTTATTAAGTCATCTTAAATGGCACCACAGCACTAAGTCAGCTTTATTAAGTTGACTTTAATGGCCACATTGTGTTAAGTTGACTTAAAGTCGACTTAAGCAAATGCTTAAGTCAACTTAATGAACTCCAAATGTGTCCAGGGCATTCCTTAAGTTGACTTAAGCTTCCTTAAATTGGCTTAAGCCCCTAGTATAAACATACTATCTGTGATACCATGACTTACATTTCCCTGCATTTATTTCCTCCCATTCTGTAATTTTTCCCATCTTCCAAGCGCCTCAAGAAGTGGGACTTTCTCTCACAAAAGCTCATGCAATAAATACATTGGTTAGTCTTTAAGTGCCAGAGAACTCCTTGTTTGTTTAACTGAATGAGACTAACATGGCTACCCCCTTGGAACTGGGCAATCAGAAATCTGATATGGTCAGTAAGTGACCACAAAAAAAAAGGTATCTTTTAATCCAATTTGCTCCCTGTGTGTATTCAAGGCCATATTTACTTGCTTTAATGAATGAAATTGGTTTCCACTATTTTTTATTCCTATCAGCACTGGAAGACTATGAAAGAGAAATCTGGATTGTTTCCAGCTCTACTTCAACAACTGGTGTGTGATTCTTGATATCCTGAGTTCAGAATGCAATGATTACTGCACATTACTAGTGATAATATATGAGCCAAAGAGAGCACCAGTGTGATGTTCAGATCCCAGGTTACAACTGTTGGGCTGATAGAATATTTTTGTTACTATTTCCTTCTAAAATGAAGAAATTTATATAGAAGCCATGAGACAACAAAAACAAAATTCAACCCACACTATTTGAATGAAAGCACACCTTTAAAAACAGTTATTTTATATCTCAGACACAACAGAAATAAAGACATCTAGGTGTAATTACAAAAACTCGGTATAATCTAATCAAGTGTTAAAACCTATTATTGCAGTTTTACTTTCATTTGCAGACATTACCACTTCATTTATTCTGTTTAATTTAGTTTTCTGTGAATGAGGCAAAATTTTAAATGAAATATAGAAGCACATCATGCCTAATACAATCTTCCTATAGGTGTAAAATTAATTTGACAAAGAGAAAGTTGCAATTTAATCCTGTGGTGAAATATTTCTCTCATCACTTAATTTTGTTCTTAAGTAGCACAAATTTCCCCTTCTAGTGGGCTGTTTTCAGACACCCATTTAATTAAAAAAGCTGTATTTATTAAACCAGTTATTTGACTAACACTTCTAAAACATCTCAAATGCAGATGTGAAATTATTAAAACTGATAAATATTACATTTTAATGGAAATTAAATTACATCCATTTTATCTAAGGTAGGACTCTTCCATGGTAAAAGACAAATACTTTCAATTTACATAAACAAATAAAAAGATCTTTCATGATACCCATGAAAGCAGTGGAATGCTTTCTGCATGTTAAAGAATATGTACACAAAGTTTTCAGATTTGGTGCCTTTCGCATGACAATATTTCCTTTCACCCACAGTATGAGAAGTTGATGGGTTTTTCCCCTCGATGTTTGATTAGAAATGTTAACAAATGTTTCCACGGTACTTGTAAAAGCTGGTATATGTGTAAGGACTAAATTCACATATGATTATTCCTGACTAATCCAGCAACCAATAAAAGGCTGACATTTACAACTGTTGTGAGAAATCCATGCATGGAACAGGAAACCAGCACTTTCAGTACAAGGATTGCTTATTGTTTCAATTCACTTAGTTAGTTACTGCATTAAAAATAAAGAAAAAGAACAAAGACTTTGGGTGAAATGCTGGGTCTACTAAGGTCAGTGGCAAAATTTCTACTCACTTAAAAAAGGCCAAGATTTACTCATGGTATCTGTATTCTGTGTCCAGAATTAGTTTAGGCAAAAAGTATGAGCATGTTCCTGTTATACCATCTACTTTCCCTATTTACCCTCCAGGTGTGTATTATTTTAAGACACTTCAGTACATGACTCCCTTGAGGCATGTGAGTAGTTTCATTGTCTTCAGTGGGATCACTCATGAATCCATTTAACTGTGTGTGTATTTTGCTGGATAATGGTTCTGAGAGCAAGACGTTGGACTGACACAGTTTCTGTATATCTGAGGCCTAACACAATGAGGCCTCAATCTGGCTGGGGTCCTGAGGATGACTGGAAGACTAATAATAATAACCAATATAAGGAACCCATGTATAAGTTCTCTGGGGCAGGATCTGTCTTTGAATGGTGTGCACAGCACCTAGCACAAATGGTCCTTGATCCAAGCCTCTAGGTGCTACCATAATATAAATCATCATCATTTCAACCTGAACCCATCAGCTCACTGTGTCCTGTGTGCAGCAGTTAGAGACTCTTTCCCCCAATAGTTATAACTAACCTCTAGATCTGAGGCCATCTCAGACTTTTCATGCTCACACACATCAGGGATTTCGTCCACTTCTCCTTGTTGCTCAGAATACTCCCACTATATTTACTACTGAAAGACAGCCATTTAGTATAAAATGTGCTAATTCCAACCTGAATGAGTTTGATTTTCTATATAGCCCCAAAACACCAAAAGCCGTTTTTGCTACTGCTTCCTCAGCTGAGCTCTAAGTGTTTCCTTGCTATGCAGTCTTAAATTAACATCTCTTCTACTTTTTTCACTGATGAAGGAGTTGTCATGTAAATATGCCCTTTAGTTGGTTGTCTGAAACAATAAGACCTCCTGTGGCACTCAGGAGAAATAGTGCAGAAGAGGAACTATGATTTCACATCCCAAAGTGGATAAATCTGTATTAACCAAAAGAAGGTTTACAGTTAAAACATCTCCTCACTGCAAATATTAAATTTTTCATGACCACTGTGTTATTCATGGAGGATGCCATTCCCCAAAAATAGGATCCCAGACTTTCTTCCTTCTTCAGTGTGTTTTAATGTTCCCTGTATTCTCCAAAGTGCTTGGGCAGATCTAAAAACTATGTGCGGCTACAAAGAAATAATGGGCCATATTCTTCTGCATAGCAAATAAGAAAGCAAGGGCCCACACAGTGTGGATTGTGGAAGGGAGCAAAACTGAAAATGGTAACCAGGGAAAAGCATGCTTCCTCACTACATAATCATTTCTGTTTCTTCCAGAGGACTGTAAGTCAGGCACAGGTCCATTTGAACAGGGGTGATGAGCATAAGCAGTGAGAAGGAGGCAGACTCAGAGAGCAGTAGCACCAAGTGACCTGCCATATGGCTGCTTAGTGCACCTTACCCTCTACTGCTACTTGCTCTGTGAACCATAGCAGGGAGTCACAAAATGCAGCTTTGAAGGAACCAGCCATTGAAAATATGGCAATGGTATTTCTGCTGCTACAGCTTGAGAGGATGGCCCAGGGACACACAGAGGCAAATGTCCTCCAGGCATTAGCCTGAGACTGAGGCAGATGGGATCATCTGTTCCCACAAAATTCCAGCCTATAAATGTTTAAGGCCATAACTCTAGCCCTGGCTTTATGTATCACCATTCATCTCTCCCGTAAGATGGAAGTCAGTGGAACAGTTTCCACATGCACTATCATTTTAAAGCAATTCTCTCTCCAGGAGCTTGCTATTCTCTGGGGGTGATGGGGATGGTGGGAGAAGAATAGCTAGCTGCATACATTACACCCATTAGTAACTCACTAGGATCCAAACCTGCATCTATGTTTGCAGCCATGGAAATGTCCTAACAGTGTTGTAAGTCTTGTTCCACTGAACGAAGAAGAGGAGATTCAGGGAGGATTATAGGCATTCATTGGGCCACAGCTTGAAGGCACAAAATTTAGCAAACATTTTACAACAACCCTGAACAACAACGACAACAACACCAACAACCAACAACAGAGATTCAGCAGAATATTTTTTCCAGCTCTGCATAAAGACATGAGGTGATTTTTTTTTTTTAATCTAAATTGCTTCACCCTGCCTGACTTAAAAAGCAATCCAGGTAGTTCAAATAAGAAAGGCACACTTCATTCATACTGTTTGTTCTCCAGTGAAAACAAAAATTAACAGACGTCTTAGCAATACTAGTTACTTCTTGATCTATAGCACCGCTTTAGTGCCAGACGACATTCAGAATTCATCTGTACTTTTACCAGATGTCTGAGAAGTAGTAGGTCTTCTTTGATCCACTTGACTTTTTTACTGCCTCAGGATATAATCAACATACATTTCAAAAACAGCACTTATATTGGTTTTATGTTGATCTTGCTTGTTGTCCTAAATTATGGGCCAGACTCTTAGAGACATGGTTATGGTTAATAGAACTGAACAAATGACAGAAAAAATGCTCCCTGAATAGGTCTCCGAATGGAAACATGGTTTTTGATTAAATTATATATCTGCATGTTTGTTTTACTCACAGTGTAAATATACTGAGTGGCTGGGGGAGGAACAAACAGCATCAATTTTAACTTGAGTATTCACTAAAAGGAAATTTCATGTTGTATCATCTTTTGCAGTTTGTGTGGGTCACCAGAGCAGAGTGAAGAAGCTGGAGTGGACACAGAATTTGGCCCTCTGTCTTTTCAAGCATGAATCCAAGCCTTTAACGGTTAGTAGGTCCACTGCAGTGTTGCTCTCCTGCATTTGCACTGCATGGGTCGGCAAGTGAACAGGGGAAGATGGTACAATGACTGGCGAGGTTGTGTCTAATCAGCTGTGGAACCTTCTGCACAAAGATAGGTCTCAGATTTTCCAGTCCACAGAGATAGGACACTGAAAGTCACTCCCCTGTATCAGGCTATTTATTTCAGAGTGCTAAAAATCTTGGAAGTCCAAATATAAACCACAGGCTGACAACTGACAGCAATGAAAGCCAAATGTGAAGATTAAGCTGCAGGCTTGGCTCTATGGGTGCACACTGCAATCGGGACGTCTGACTACAGCATATGTAGGCATACCTGAATAGTTTTGATCTAACTCAGTCCAAAACTAATCAAAGTCAATAGAAAGACTTTTAGTCACTGCAGTGGAATTTGGATCAGACCTTTAACACACATAGATATATTAAGGAAGCTGTTTTTCCACCTTTAGGGCAGGTCTGCAAAGCAGTGGGATTTCAGTGGCAGTTGAAGAGAGATTCACAAAGTACTTAAAATACATTGCCTATCTCCTTTGACTGCCTACTAACTGCAGTGTCTTCAGTGCACTGAGTCAAAGGAAAATGCCCTCCTTTGAACACAGCATTACTCCACTTACCAGGGTGGCCTTCACTGATCAGCTTCCCGATTGGTGAGGCAGGTGTTCATTTACTCAGTTGATTTGGAAGATCAATCTGAGAGCAGTGAATTTGCCAACATCATTGAAGACTAAGGAGCATGGGAAGACAGGGACAAGAGCAATAAATGTAGACAGCGTTAAATAGGTGTCCTTCCATTTCTAGATGACAAGAGGGAAGCTACATGTTGAGTCTACTTAACACAGATATTGTACATCCAATAACTGCCTGCTAAACCCCAAGCAAATATGAGCTCGTTGCTCCATGACTTGCTGCCCTGGTAATTCCATAGTAAATTTATTGAAAAGGGAGCTGCAGCTGCTACTAGTGAAGATGTTCACAAATGGCTAGTAGCAGACAAATGTGAAGCATAAATATCCCATTTTTGTTTTGCTCCCAATTCTCTACACTTCCCTCCCTCCCTGTTCTTCCAATTATTGCAGTACCATCTGAGACAGTGTCTAAGACAAACATCTAAAAGCAAAGAAAGGGCAACTAGGAAAAGAGAAATGCATCTGTAGCTATTTAAAAAGCCATATTGATGCCATTTTCTCTTAAGAATATTTACCTTAAAGTTCTTATGTGACCCTTTCCTTAATCTACATTATCATTGCTAATTTGCTGCAGACAAGCTTGAAGTCACTGTGGGTGCGTCTACACTGAGAAGTTATTTTGAAATAAGGAGGCTTATTTCAAAATAATTTTTTCCTGTCCATGTGTGCATTTTGTAATTCTGAAATAAGCTTCTCCATATTTTGAAATAACAAAGTGCTATTTTGAAATAAAACCTGCTTTTTCTTCAAAACACTTATTTTGAAAATATTATTTGAAAATAATCCATTCTAAGCCAGAAATAAAGACCCTATTCTTTTGTCTGCCTTCCCCTTTTTCAAAATAGTCTAGTGAGCACTTTTTCAAAATAATAACTCCTATCTTATTTCAAATTAGAGAGTCTTCACTGGACTCCTAATTCAAAATAATACATTTGAAATAATGCTTATTCAAAATAGTTATTTTGAAATAATTTTGTCATTGTAGATGTAGCCCATGATATGTAAAGGAAGCTGTTGCCATTACTGCTTAGTTCACAGTATTTTCAGATTAATCTTGAGGGACTGAGTTGGCACTTTGGAATCCTTCCTAAGGGGAATACATATCTGTATTGCCTCAGGAGTGGAACAAGGACCACACTGACATCACCAGCTGGTTCCTGCTTCCTCCATGCTCCATTGTAAGCTCCTCCCACCATTTCGCTGATTCAGATCACTTCCTCTTTGGGCTGGCTCAACTGTACAGCATAGCATGTTGCGAATGATGAACAAATGCTCTTTCCATTCCTCTAACACACCCACTTCCCCGTCCATTTGTGTGGAAGAGAAGAAAATGCCCTAAAGTTACTACTTTGCTTACAGCCACGCAGGATCTGGCAATGACAGTAACCTGCACAGGGGACTCCTTTGTTCACTAGTGGAAACACAGACAAGTTTATGGCTGATCCCATAGTACATACGCTGCATCACTGAAAATACAGTAGATGGTATATTACACAACATGGGCCTGCTCTTCCTGCCATCAGTGGGAGCAGGCACAACAATCAGCCTGCATTACACAGATATGTCGCCATATGGGACGGGCATGAGGGCTACCTCTTTGCTAGGAGAAACAGGGCAGGCAGCTCTTTGCTTTACCAAAGACTCTTCCAATAAACAAGCCATTGAATATATCATCCTTTCCAAACAGAACACAGCAGACATAGTATCATTTTAAAGAACTGGACTTCTCCATGTTTCTCTAGCAAATACCTCCCTCACTGCCTCAAAAATTAAAACCCAACTGCTAGTTTGGGGCAAGATTCAGAAGCACTGCCGCAAGGGTGTGTAAATTACACCTCTTTGCACCTCACCTTGATTTCACTGCAAAACTAGGCAGTGGGAGTTACAGTCAATGACTTGTCTTGGGCTCCTCTAGGGGTAAGAGTCAGTTTTAGTTTACACTTGGGTCTACAGCAGCTCAGTAGACTCACCAGGTGACTAAACACATCCTGTAGCTGCTCTAATCTCACCACTTTCCCTGCCACTATCTTTGGAGTTGTGCTAGCTTTCTACAGACACAGTGGTGCTGTTGAGATTACATTTGTTTAAACTGCCCCAACCTGCTCCTGCAGCACTTTCTGCCACAAGAGACCAACAGGTCTACACCAGTGTATGCTAATAACTCTCGTTCCTCATTGCAAGATCTATCTAGTCAAAGACTTCAGAAACACAACACACTTTTCTAGTGGGAGCTTGAGTTTGGCCTTCCAGATGCCTCTCTTTAGAAAATGACCTATGCAAATACATTTCTTTGGGTATGTCTGCACTGGAGGCTTAAATTGGCTTAACTCGGCTTAAATCAACTTAAGCAACTCCATGGCCACATTTGGCATTTATTAAGTCAACTTAAACACTTAAGTTGACTTAACTCCTGCCCTTAAAGTCAACTAAAAGCGTTAAGTTGACTTAATGAAATGTGGCCACCTAAGTTGACTTTATTAAGCCGCCTTGGCTTAAGTCGACAACTTAAGTTGACTTAATAAAGCTGATTTAAGCCAGCAGACCTACTAAAAGTCAAGTCTATTAAACCAACTTAATCGGCTACTCTGGCTTAAGTTGACTTAAAAAAATGTGGACTCTCTAAGTCAATTTAATAACCCTGTTAAGTTGACTTAACTGAGCCCTCTAGTGTAGGCATAACGTTTGATAACATCCCTGCATTACTAAGCTCTTTGTGCCTCCTTGAGGCAGTTACCTCAGTTATGAAGATTTCCAAGACGACAGTCTAGCCACTGATTTGAATCTAGAAGGTGGCCTGAAACAGTTTGTCAAACACATTACAAGAAACTTGCTGCATTCAATGATTGAAACTCATTCTTGTCAAAGCCTTAGAGTGCATCTCCCTACTCCCAAATCCCAGTAATTCAAAAAGCTGGGCTGAGATCCTGGAAAAAACCATGAGAGACAACTGGAAAGCCCAGTCAATTCCCTTTATGCAAACAAATGAAACAGCATGTTCCAGTGACATTTGGCCAAATCTCTGCTAAAACCTATTGCCTCTTCAATGAGATGAAATTGTACAGGCTTTTGACTATGCAAGTCCAGGGAGTGACTTAATGCCTTATTGGGCCCTCTGCCATGGATTACTATGTACCCAAATGTTTGTCTTTGGCTTCCAGCACCAACAAACTGAACCCAGGCCATCAAAAATTAAAATAGAAGTCAATATTTCAAATAAAAACTCTCAGGAAAGGTCTAGCTTTAAAAATGGGCCAGCTTGTATCCTTTCGGCTTTTCTGTGATGCCTAAGGAAAGCCCGGAAAGATTATTTTTTCCTAGTTCTTGTATAGTTAACTGTGGCAGCATCAGGACTGTCAGCTCTGTTCATCCCTACAGGATTTGTGGGATCTTCAGGCATCCATATTGTTAGATCTCCTTGCCTAGCAGATGCAGTGAGGGTACTGATTCTTTAACAAAGGCTTCATTTCTCCAAACTGTTCCTCACTGAAGTTAAATAGAGCCATAGCAAGACAATCCAGGGGAGGGGCAGAAAAGCTTTAAATCATATGGCTAAAATTCACTTTCCCTCAAATGCTCAGCTTCAGTTTCTTGACTCAGAAGTAATCATTTTACCAGGACCTGAGTTTCTACAAGCAAGGGAAAAAAATACAAGAAACAACTTTTAGATTTTCTTCATACATCCCGAAAGAACAATAACATGCATAAATAGAGATGGAGAAAATACGACAACTATTCTGTCAAAATATTCGGGCCTGTCGAAACTGAAATGCTTTCCAAAAATCAGGTCACTTTTGCTTGAATTTCACGTTAGAAGAAAACTGGAGGGGGAAGTTCCTAAAGTGTCAAAACATTCTATTTTGACACTGTTGCACTGAAATGTATCAATTGTTTGTTTTGAAATGCCTTTTCATCGTGATTTTTTTTTTTTGCTTTTGTAATGTATTGTAATACAAAACAAAGATGAAATCAAAATGAAATATTTCAATTTACCAAAAATAAAAAAAACACTTGTTTTTTCCCTTAGACAATTTCAACTGGGGAGGGTTGCTCCACTTTAGAATGAAACTAAGATTTGAAATCTCAAAACCCTTCATGAAACATAACATTCAACTTCTGCACAATGCTAGACAAGCCCAGATTTCTTCCCCTTTGTAAGTCATCTTTAAGTGAATCCAGTTTCTTCTGAGACACTTTGAAAGATGTCTTTACAAATAGTTTCTGTATATAGGTAAGCATACACACACAAATGGGCCTGTGCCCAAAGCCACATCAAATCTATATGCACATACTTACATTGTAAATCACTCCCCTTTCAGAAATTAACTGTTCCCTGTTTCGTTGTTGAATTTACAATCCTGCCTTTTGGATATTAAGCTGCAGAAAGCACACTACAGCTGTGCTTGAGCGCCTGAACTAGCTTATTGTTCATTTCCAGGTGTAATTCAGGTTTTCAATACTGAGGTTTAAAGCCCTATATGCGTCAGAATCTAGACACACACCTCTCACCGTTCTCAGCTAGCAGAAATCCCTAGCTAAGAACAGGGAGTGATAACAGAGCATTCTATGAGGCCCTTAATTCTGTTTTCTTCCCCCTGTTCTGTGAGACACGGTCAGAGCTTTTAACCACCAGGACATGGTGCAAAGTCTTCTTGCCACCTGTGCTGACAATGTAGATATATTCTTGGTTACAGCTGTGTAGCAGTTTAGTTTTATATCTTTAGTTTTAGCTACCATGGGTCAAATAAGTTTGGTTTGTTTTGTTTTAATTTAATTGATCTGCAGCTGTTGGGTAGTGTTAGTGGCCTGTGACATGCAGGAGGTTTGACTGAACAATCTAGTGATGCCATTTGACTAAGTTCCATGACTGTGTGGAACCCAAACGCATTGCACCTTAAGTAAGACGACATGCTGAAGATGGCCCATTTAAAAAAGATAAAGCCACATGTAACCGTTGGGAAAATTTGGCTGTGTCCCTGCCTGGTTTCCTGTTGCTGCACCCATGTTGTGGACTTAGTCCTTCAGCTCACATTATAATAGTGCTTTACAGATAAAAGCCCCAGATTCAAACCCCCACTAAGAATCCACACACAAATTGTAGTATTTGTTCAGACACTTGCATGTTGCCAAGTTCCCAAGGGGCAGCTGTGTTAGTCTAGTTCAGCAAAACAAACAAGGAGTCCTATGGCACTTAAAGATTAACAAATTTGTTTATTGCATGAGCTTTTGTGGGAGAAAATCCAATTTCAGACACCTAGAAGATGGGGGAACTTACATCTTCAAAATGTCTGACAAAGTGGGATTTTCTAACCACAAAAGCTTGTGTGATAAATAATTTGTTAGCCTTTAAGTGCCACAAGACTTCTTGCTTGTTTTTCTTGTTCAGATATTCAGCAGAGAAAGGCCAAAGTAACCCAGAACTGACCTGAGAAAACTGTTTCTATGCTGAATGTTTTTGAAGTTTTCAAATAATCAGATAAAGATGTCTGGTCTCACGGGACACTCATTGGGTTTCCAGGACACCTGCTTCTCCAGCAATGTTTTTCTAAGACCCATACTACTGGTGCAACCAGTCTCTATACTTTATACAATATATCATTAGAAAGATACAAGGTCATTTTTGTTTAATTCAGATCAGTGCTGTCAAGTCTTTTTATTATGCAAATATCTTCTTTAATAAGCCCAACAACTTCTGGTAAATATATTTGTTTATGCTAAAAGTCATCCATATAACTAAGGATTGTTGTGATCCACCACTGTAATATCCAATTGGCCACTAAACAAGTGGGCATAAAACCCAACTACTCATTACATCTGTGTATTCACTTAATGTGTCTGTCCTCCATGATATACTACCAACAAACAAACTTATCCAGTAACAGCAGCCATTCAGCCCTCCTGAGCATCTCTCCTATGTCTACAACTAAAATACTGACAATGCCTAACTGAAGGGGGAGACAGGTTTGCCATGTCAATTCTTCCCCACTAAACTGGACTTCCCACATGTTTCATATAGACCACCAAGCAACTATCAGACACAGCTAACTAAAGCTAAGTTTAGATGAGTGAAATGCATGTTCCAGCTCAATGTCTAAACTCTCCAGAGAAATATGGTTTAACAGTTAAGGCTGTGGATTTTGGTCCTTGAAAGCTGGTTTTAATCCTTGCTCTACCATCCACTTTCTGGATTACCTAGGGCAAATCACTTAATCTCTATATTTCAGTCTCTCATGTTTTAAAATGGGAATGTTTCCTACATGGCTATTGTTATGATACATTCACTGATGTTTATGAGGTGGTCAAACTGTACAATTAGAGTTGGTCAGGAACTGGAATTTCCATGCTGAGGAAATTCTGACATTTCAGTGTTTTTTCAGTCAGTCAGATTCAGAACAAAAAGCCAAAATTTTGAAGTTCCCTGTGAAATAGTTTAAAAAACCAAACTGGGACCATCAAAATATTTTGATTCATTTTAACTTATGTATATTAAACCATTAGTAATATATTTTAAATTAATAAATAGTAAATAAGAGTTGAAATGAAACTTTTATTTTTCTCATTGAAAAGTTGTTAGAATTGACATGGTCTCACAAAACATTCTGATTTAGATACAAGTATATTTTTGATGCAAAACTGTCACCCAAACCTTTCCACCCAGCTCTCTGTAATGATGGGGTAAGAAAGCAGAAAGATAAATCCAGATTCTATTTACCAGCTATTTTACCTGAAACCTCATTAACCTAGCTGTCTCTTGCTTCCTGCATTACAGCAGCTTTGTCCTTAGCTCTGCAAATAATTCTTCTGTACTCTACTATCTTCCTGAATATTATGATTTTTTTTTGCCTGCTACCTTGACTTCCTGTTATCACTGTCTTTAAAACAGGCTATAAATGAATCCCACTACATGCAGTTAGAATGTCAGAATTATCTAAGCTTAATTTTTCCCTACCTAAACCCAAACCACAAAGCACCAGTTCCACTGGTTATTTTGGATCTGTCACTGAGAGTGGAGGCTTTAGATAAAAAGAAAATTATATATTTGCTATTTTCTCAACAAGTTTTATAGCTGCTTCTGCTGAACGAGTTAACCAACAAAGGCTCTGTCTCTTGCTCCTTCTCTGTGTGCACATGTATATACCCTAGAAAAAGCTGACCAAATGACATCTGGAACAGCACTGCTTCCTGCACTGAATTGAATTCAATGCTGTGCCTGAAGCACAAGGACTTCTGATTTGCATCACAATGCACTGCCTCCATACCACCCACATGCAGACTTCTGCTCCATAGTACATCATGCTTAATATAAAAGCAATAACTTTCTTTGATGCTCGTTATGCCTGTTTTTCATTACCTTGATACAGAAGCAGCCTAAGAGAGACCGTCACCTGAGCTACAAAATCCTGAGCTGGATCCAGATTTGAAGCTCATCCCTCAGGGTGTTTGGCTCAGATTTTTTGTTTGGGTCCCATCTCTAATCAAAAGTATATATTTTATGTCTTTGCTCAACATTCTTTTCAATATATTTGTTTCTTCTTTATCCTTGATATTTTTGTGCAAGACAGATTTTTTCTTTCAATTATATAGTGCTACAATTTAGGCTGATGCTAGAAATGGAAAATTTACAATATGGGGTTTATCTTTCCTTCCGATACTGTAAGTTTTCCATTTTCTAGCACTTGACAAAGTGGAACTTCACTCACAAAAGCTCATGTGAAAAACAAATTTGTTAAACTTAAAAGTGCCACAGGACTCCTTGCTTATTTTGCTGAACTAGACTAACATGTTGCCAAGTTTCAAAGGGGTAGCTATGTTCATCTAGTTCAGCAAAACAAGCAAGGAGTCCTGTGGCACTTAAAGACTAACTAGTATTTATTGCATGGGCTTTCACAAAGTGGGATTTTTCTCCCACAAAAGCTCATGCAATAAATAAATTTATAAGTCTTTAAGTGCCACAGGACTCCTTGTCTGTTTAGACTAACATGGTTATACTTTTAGAACTTGTCTACAATTTAGCCATTTCTTAATAAAACTAAGAAGTTAAAGTTATTCTACTTGCTTCAATGGCAAATTGATTTTTGCATCAGTTGGTCTTTGGTTTCTGAGATTATTGGCTCTTCCAGTAGACAATACAGCCAGTGTAAGTATGCTACTGGACTCTCCTGCAATTTTCTCTAATGTTAAATAACAGCCATTGCAAAAACTAGGAAAATAAATTGAGAGCTAAAAAGAAACCATTGAAATTTACCACTAATACTAGGAGAGTCAATTATCCAAAAGCCCTAAGAAGGCAGGACTGTGAGATTAAAAGATTTTTTAAAGGAATATATGTTCTCCTCTTGAATAAAACCAGGGACAAAAAGAGTGTTCAGCAAAAACAACCTAAAGTGCTAGTCTAAGCATGTATCCTCCAAGCCACCATTGTCTTTTTATGCCAGCATTTAAGTATTAAATGACTAAGCATTTATATAATCCAACATGGCAGCAGTGAATCTGACGACTTTAACATGCCTAGCTGTATTCTGGACACAATGCTAGAAGGGCTGTATGGCAATGGGGGAAAGGCCAACCTCTAGACCACCAGCAGTGAAAACATGAAAAGGATTTTATATTGTTTCCAGGAGATGATCTGAAGTTAAGATTGAACATGGGAACAGTGCATTGCTAAAGAGAGGGAAGAGAATTGTCACCAATCCTTTACCTTGCTTAATCCAATAGTTTGGATTACCAACCTGAAAATGAGACTGAATTTTCTAATGGATCTGAGTGAAATTCAGAATTTCCATCCCATAGGAAAAAATCAAATATTTCAACCTTTTTTTTCCTAATCTCACATTGGGAGGCAAAATTGAAATTAAAGAAAAAAATTAAATTTCTGTTCCATGAAAAATTTCAATTCACAAATGTAAACTATTGAGCTTCTGCATGCCGAATGGACCCAAAATGATAAATTTCACATCAGTTCAGTTTTAAAATTACATATTTCCATATTGGTGCATTGCCTCATTAGACTTGTCATTTGGGTGCCCAGGTTCCCCATTCTGCCCTACAGGAAACAATCCTTGTCCATACTAAATCTCCCAGAATTCACCTAGAGTCAGATGACTCCCACAATGCACCACACAAATCAGAGGGAAATCTATATCCAATTACTATTCAATACAGTTTTTCCACTAGCCCAGACACTAAGAACATGGGGGCCCAAACTACAGATCCTATAAGGCAATGTATTAATAGGGAAATGCAGTCAAATATTTTGTTGAACTGCTTCAAAACAAAGGTCTCAAAATGTAATCGTATACAGGAGGTTTAGCAGGGGGTTGAACTAGATGACCTCATGAGGTCCCTTCCAGCTCTAATATTTTATGAATCATTCATCAAGAGGGCACATTTCTAGCGAGGTCTTGAAGAGACTATGTCTTGGCATTATCAATGACCTCAAACAGAACATGCAAAATCAGCATGAAAGCTTGCATCTGACACAGGAAGTGAAAGAGTGGTAAATAAGGAAGAGGAGAGAGAGATGGATCACTTGGCAAGTAGGGCTGTGATGTTCTGGGGTTGAATCCAGATAAGTAAAGTATAATATCACTGCCTGAGTTCAACACTAGGCACCTTAAATACCATGCTGCTCTGGCTCACAGCCCTGACACTAGCTTCCTCTGCCCAGTTACTTTTTACAAGGCAACTCCATATTTCCCCTAAAACTATCTACAATCAGCATCCAGCTTTCTCACTGGACACTTAAGCGTTATTGCATTCACTGCTTCTTTAAAGAGACAATATGCTGCCGCTCAGTGGTTCTCTCTTAGGTTACACCTGCTTTAATTTACATTGGGGAAACACACAAGCATGGAGAACCACATTCTTTTGTCTGGAACAGGTGAGGTTGAAGTACTGCTTGCCAAATACATTTTAAGAACATGTTTGCATTACTTATCTATAAAGTCCATTGAGGGTTTACCATACATACATCATGCAAGAATATTAATGATCAGGGAGTTTTAGTTTTCCAGTGATATGTTACCTTTGAGGTATACATCATGACAGCATGCCAACTGGCATTGTGGTGCTCTCATGGCCACAGACATGCAAGCAGCTTGTATGTGTTTTAATATGACTCAATGGAATAGATATATTTAGGAACAAAGAATATAGGCCATACTTGCACAATGGGGAAGCAATAACGGAAAACGATTTGGGGGTCATGGTGCATAATCAGTTCAAAATAAGCTCTGAATGGGATGCTGTATTAGCCAAAGAGAATGATGCAATCCTTGGATGCATAAAATGGGAAATCTTGAGTAGGAGTAGAAAGGTTGTTCAGTTTTGTGTTTGGCACTCATGTGACCACTACTGGAATATTGTATCCAGTTCTGTGGTGCCCAAAATTCAAGAAGGATGTTTATAAATTGGACAAAGTTCACAGAAGAGACAAGAATGACTAAAGGATTGAAAACTGTGTCTTAAAATGACAGATATAAAGAGTTTCATACATTTACCAGTAGTTTAAAATTCAGGGATGACTTGATCATAAATTACAAGTACATAAACAGTGAACAAATATTCAGAAAAGGGCCCTTCCAACTAGGAGGACTACATAACACAATCCAATAGCTAGAAGTTGAAGCTACACAAATTCAGACTGGAAACATTTAGCAATGAGGGTAATTACCATTTATAACAATTTACCAAGGATTGTGGTGGATTCTCCATCACTGGTAATTTTTAAAATCAAAATAAGATGCTGCTCTAAAAGATTTGCTCTAGGAATTATTTTGGGGGTGTTCCATGGCCTGTATTACAAAGGAGATCAGACTAGATGATCACAATGGTTCCTTCTGGCCTTGGGAACCTATTAAAAAGCTATGTCAGTTCAAATAGTGAGATATGCTGATCAAGGTTTGAAATGATCCAAAATGAAGTATTTTGTTTCAGTTTTCCCCAATGGGGAAAAAACAAATCAAAGTTTTTCGGCAAAACCAAAAAGTTCTCGATGGGAGATTTTTGATTTTAAAGAAACTGCATTTTCCATTTCTATCAGAACAATTTTCAGATGGAAAATTCCCACCCCTCTACTTCCCCCCCCCCAACAGATGCTGGCCAAATAGAAGATGTGTAGGAAGGTGTTCTGAGAACCAGCAGAGCAATGCACACACCACAGTTAATCCTGAGTTCCAGTGGGATAGAAGTGATCAGAATGAGAGCCTGGGGAGATTGATTTGTCTGCACTAGAAGCAAAGCAAATGTCATGAGTATAAACTTTATATCTTTGATTATGATAGCTGGCTCTATATAGGAACTATTATCTGCTTGACTGCTATGGAGATCCAACTGAAACCAAAATAACAGGAATGTAGAAGATCCTGAGGCTGAGAGTAAATGGGAAGAATTTTCACCAGGTTATGGAGATGGAGGTATTAATACTAACATCTCACCATTTCCTGACTCTGACTAAATGCCTAACTGTAACTGATGCTGCCAAAAAATTACTGGATGGCACGGCCAGGAATTGTCTCTCAGAATTAACAAGGAAATCACTGTGGATCCTGCCAAAACACATGCCATAGTCAAACCTGTGAGTCTTCAGGGAGGGGATGGATCAGCAAGGGCAGCCTATGTCTTTTGAAATCCTCCCTCACTGTAGTGGTGGAAATTCCTACTCTGGTGATAGAGTCCTCTCTGAGGTGTGGAAAGAGACATCTTTATAAAACAGACAATTGACTTCTGCTGCATCCAAAGCCCTGGCCACATCAACCAAGCTAGTGACAATCTTCAATCCTCTGGCTAGAGATGTAGCTGTCGTTCCACACGTTGTTTAACAGGCACCATGGTTCAAATTCTTGTCACTCAAACAATGGCAGTTATGGTAGAAGAAAAGGGACAGGTGTTCTGACTCACTCGGCTCCTTTTACATTGCTCAGGTGGCACAAAAGTGAACGCTGACCCATCTCCTCAAGTTGAGGTTCACTTGACTCAGAAGATATACTGAGGCAAAGGAAAAGTGTGTCAAGGGCAGGAGAAGCTGGAGTATTTTGTGGTTTGGCTAGCTTCAGTTGGCAGACTGTTCATCGGGAATCGTTGCCCCAAAGCAGTTCTAACCTGGACACTAAAAGAGAATTGGGGAGCCCAATATGTTTCTCCCATTTTCCAGAGTACGTCATTTTGTAATTGTTTGTAACAAGTTTTTCCCTCATTATTTTAATGAATACTTGTGCCACCCTCCCTTCATTACTTTCTTCACGTGTCCAGATCACTAGAGTTTAAGAGTGTTGCTTAGCAATAAAGGAATGGAATGAAGTATGTTTCAAATCCTTCTCTGCTAGAAGTCCTGTGGTGGCCACTACTTGAGAGACTGGCTTTTCCATTACCTTCTTGTTGTTTCCAAAGCAGTTGCTTTTCTGTTTCCATGGCATTTGCTTTCTCCCGCCACCCCAAAGTAAAATCTTTTATTCTCTTATTAAGCTTTTCTTAGATACAGCACCTTTTCCCACCTACCTCCTAAGTCTAATGTGCTTTTCAGCGGTAGTTTCTTCATAGGAAAATTCCACCTACATTCTTTCTGATAAGCTAGACTCATACTCTTAAGTGAGAGATTCCTGAAGTCTCAAAACAACATTAGTGCAATAGTTTTAATGCAAGTCAATATCTTGTCCCAAATCCTTCTCAGTTTTAACCAAGATTCAGTACAGACATGCGCTAAAATATAAGGTAGAAGCCAGGAATAGAGGTTTCAAAGAAGAAGGAATCTAGGGTAAGTAAAGTGAGTTTCCTGTAAACTATGCTGATACCAAACTTAGAAAAAGTCCAGTTTCTCTGAGAAGAAAGGGATTCGGTTTAAGACAAATCTTGTAGAAACTATCATTAATTCTCACCTACTGAGTACCAGGAGTCTGTTGTGGGAACCTGCCAAAAAGGGAGAGAACTAGAGCAATTTAAGGTCCTTGAGGCCCATGGTTGGGCCCCTTCGGTCTTGAAAACAAAAAGCTCTCTTCTTGAGAAGCATTCCTGGTCTCCTTTTAGAAAGCCATGAGCAAAGGAGTCCCTTCGTAAAGGCCCCTCAGCTCCTGGTGTATGATGGATTCCTCCTACAAAGCTCTGATTTTCTCCTTACTTGCCAGCATGCTTATACCTTTCCATATTACCTATTTATGCAATCAACATTAAATTGTGCCTTATATAGCCCATAGACACCACATGCACAAGCTTCATTTACTTAAATTTTTGCAGGACATGATATTTTCATATCATCATGTCACTTTATTCAACATCAGGACTTCCATTGCCCCCTTCCCCCTCCCCCCGCACATGTAGGAATTTTTTGCCAGCACCTTTTGTATATTTATTGTTGTGATTAACTTCCTCTTATCTGTCTCCTTCAATACAGGATGTACCATGATCAGAACAACAGCTTTGTCCTACCCAGCAGCATAAGTGTTATTACCAGCAAGTCAACATGTGGATGAGTTAATAAGGGAACCCTCACATCAAATAAAGAGAGGGCTGAAGCTAGTTAGCTTAGCTAAGCTTTGCCCTGGCCTGTCCAAACTCATTTACTAGAAATACTACCCATGCTTATGACATTTCCACAACACAAAGCCAAACACCCAGTCCAAGATGCAAAGAGTCATAGCAATCCCTGAGGCAACAGAGAGAAGTCTTCTAAGCAGCAACCCCTCCTCAGGAAATCACCCTCTGTATTTGTGCTCTGAGAAGTTGATGTGGCAGCCCTCATTTCTCCCCTCCAGTGCATAAGAGAACTCCCTTAGCTCCTAGCCTCCCACTGACAAGACAGACATTGCCTCCTTTCTTTAGTGAAGCTGGGAGATGGAAGTACCATAATTATGGTCCCTTCCAGTGAAAGAGTGCAAGGAGGGAAGGAAGGGCCATAAGGTTTCTCATTGCTACCGCTTTGTTATTGGTTGCCAACTGCAGGCAAGTAAAGAAACAATATTTTAACCAAGGCAAATCAAATACATCAATTCTTTAATCCCAGGTTCTAATTCCACCATCATCAAGTTGATAGAAGACTTTTGCTGGTATATTCTGGCTGCAAGCCTAGTTAAGTCTCTCATGTCATTTATTAGATTTGTACTGCCAATAACCATGTTAATCTAAATGGCTAAGGGACGAGTTCTTGAAAAAAAATGATGGTCTCTAAGGAAGGTACTATTTGTCTTCCAATTGCATCTTTTGCTTCTGAGACCACTGGATGTCTCCCTGTAAGTGGGAGCTCCGTTCGACCCACCGGGAGGCAGCCCCCTGGTGGACAGTGTGGGGAATTATTGCTCAAGCGGTCCCGCTGTTCAGCCCTTTCCCCAGGGGAAGGGTAGCAGACCGTTCATCTTAGCCCCAAGAGGGGACAACTATCAGTCTAGGGGCTGGGTCGGACAGTTCATCCGTGGTCCCATGCCCTTAACAGGGCATTCAGTCAACAAGTCTCTTTGCAGTTGGGGTCAACCAAGGTCGGGTAGCATTCGGGGTCAATGCCTCGGGGAAGGGGAGAGGAGGGAGGACACAGGCCCGCCCTACTCCACTGTGTCCCAGCCCACGGCCCTAACAACGGACAGACGTTAATCAGGGGGTCAGCAGGGATCTGACCGCAACACACTGACCCCAGTATGGGGTGTAACTCCCCTGGGCTACTGCCCTCCCCCTCTCCCATTAGTACCTGGTCTACCCCCTCTTCAGTGTCCTCAGGGTACTCCCTGAGACGCATGGAGTAGAAGCCCTCCATAGCGTCTGGTGGCAGCAGGTCTGGAAGTTTGGGGTGACCTCCATCTCCTCGGGGGCAGCTCTGGTAGTTCCATACCGTCTGTGGCGAGGGATAGCTCCTCCAGGTCCTGTCCCCCGGAGGGGTCAGCTTCAGACAGTTCCAAGGGCAGTTCCTCCAGGTCCTCCCTGACAGCCACTGGGGTACATTCCCCATACACTGGGCCCTCCCTAAAGTCAGGGGGACACTGGGGTTCCTGTTGTCCCCACGGCCTCTCCACCCTAAGCAGAGGGAGCTCCTCCCATGGGACGCCCACCATGGGAGGCCCAAGCCAGCCATCCTGGTATAGGGCTGGAGGCCAGCGGGTAGGCCTAGGTCTCCTCTGCCGGAGAAAGAGCTGGGGCTAAGGAGCCTGGACAGAGCCATCCTTCTCCTCCGGCAGCCAGGGCTGGACTGAGCTCCATGGCCCGGTTTTTATACTTCCTGTTCCGCCCCTTACCTTCCGGCTTGAGTGACAGCTCTGTGGCATTTTGTCTCCTCTGGTGGCAGCCATCTTACCTCTTCTGGCCATCTTGCAGCCTCTTCACACTCTCCCGGAGGCAGCCATTTTGTCTCCTCCAGTGGCAGCCATCTTGTGGCCTCTTTGTACTCCCCCATTTTTTTTGTTCATTTTAAAATGCACTGACTATGATCTTGTGGTTAAGGCGTGCCAGAAAGGGAGGATGAGAGTCCGATTCCTGGCACTGCCACAAATCTCCCACTTAACTTTGGGCAAGTCTTTTGGGTCTCAGTCCCCATAAGTAATACTTTCTTTCCCCACTCTACATCTGTTTGGTCTGCTTAGGCCCTCATTGTGCTGTTAGATCCATTTAGCTGGACAATGAGTCCTTAATTGAACCATGTTAAAGTTGAGGGACTAGGTGTAGGTGCAGAGTGTACAGTGAACTGTAAGCTCTTTGGAGTCACATCCCACAAAATAACAACGTTTGTAAAAGATCATCCATCATGGAACATGCAGAGTGAGTGGTGAAAGGACCCTATGAGAGACAAAGAGGCAAGATTTGGCAGAGTCTGGACATTTGTTCAGGGTGCAGAGGATTGCGTAGAGGCTCAGTGGCTTCATGTGCTTTTTTGCAGATAATTGGGAAATGGTTCCGCAAACCATTTGAAAGTGATGTTTCGTTCCACTCACAGTATGTTCCCAGTTTCTCCTTTTCCTCTCCACTAATGGTGCTGAATGCTAATATCCCTGGTGCTGCTCCAGACGGCCACGGTTCACATATTTCAATATAGCTAATTCACATGGCAAAATAAAGGACCCGGTCAACATGGACAGTTCTGTGCTTTCTTTAGTAACCAACGCTGATTCTGTACTTGCTGTGTAAAACTCACCAGATCCTGCAGCAAACTACTTGTTAGCAGATCCTCACACCAGCATGTGGAACAATAGCTTTTATGCAAACTTTGCCAGCCCCATGCCAGCCCCAGTCCCCAACTCTCAGCAGGTGCTGGGGTGGGGCCAGCAAGTGCCAGGGGCAGGGCCAGGAGCCACAGTGCATGCGCGGCTCCTGCAGTATAAGACCCCACTGAGGTTGGGACCAGCACAGGGAACCTTCTGTGGCACCACGGAGGTGGGAGCCCTGGGTGCTGCTGTTAATAGGCACATGTGCCAGCTTTGGGACACATGCTGGGGGTTGCCAAACCCTGCTTTAATGGATTTCAAGGCAGCTGCAGATGTTCATTACAGAAGCAGGGACTTAAAGCCCCATTCTACCATTTATTCTCATGAAGGCAGAATACCTGTGCTGCTGGTGGTCAAATAATCAGTACTACCAATGGCACAATCTGGCTCTTAACCTGAATACACTCGCTGCATAGTCAGCCCCTGTTTTCTGGCCGAGCCCCTGAATCTACAGGGTGGGCCAACCAAGCACATCTTCTGATCACATGACCGGAAGCTGCCCAAGGCACTCCAGTTGGTGGGTAACAAGTAGAGGTGTAGGATAGGAACAGGCACCGTGACAAGACCCACCCACTTCAGCGCCCAGCAACAATGTGAACTTCACCTTTACAGCCGCAGGGCCAGACAGCAGGTGGCCCCACAGCTGTGAAGTTTGCTCCTCTGCCAGGAGCTGCAGTGGGTGGGTCTTATCTCTAAGTGGGTGGGCCTTGGCCCACCGTGGCTATGCTGCTGGCATACACTGCGATTTTAATGATTAAAAGAACAAAACTGAGACTGATTCTTTTCTTTAACATGGCAGAGATTAAACTGATATAGTAACATTTTGCAGGTTTTAATAACAAAAGATGTATCAATCATGTTAAGCTTTTCTTATCTGAGAATTTTTAAGGAAATTGCAGTAGACCCCATCATAGTGTTCAAAGGAAACCATTTTATATTAAAGTCTCTTTCCATCACACATTTTACCTCATAAATTCCTCAAGCAGTAACAGGCGCTAAATGCTAAAAAGGAAGCCGTGTTAGTCTAGTCCAGCAAAGCAAACAAAGAGTTTGGTGGTACTTTTAAAGACTAACAAATAAATAAAGTCTTTAAAAGTGCCACCAAACTCCCTGTTTGTTTTGATGGGCTAAATGAAAACCAATAGAAATTAAAAGAAGCCCCTTGTGGGGGTGGGCATTTAGGAGACATCTGTAGGATGAGTTACTTTTTATTTAAATCCTGGTTTGGGCATGAGAGTGTTTGTACTTTCTAAATCCAATTTATGTAAAGCCAAAATACCCTGAAGCATGTGTAGACTGCCTGATCCATAAGTTAAATAATCAGAAACAATGAGTTTGAATCTCTTCTCCCTTTCTCCAGTTTTACACTAGTGTAATTCCACTGATTACAATTGGGATATTCCCGATGTACACGATGTACACTTGAGTACACTCAAGATGGGAATCATACTTTGTCTTTAGTCCATTGTTCCCCTGCTCCTTTCCCCTTATTGTATTTTTCCTCTAGATATTTCCTCTCCTCCAGCCCTTCACACTGTTGTTAATTTTACTTGTCAAATCTTGATTTATGTTTTTCTCCATCCATGAAATAGTCTCTGTTCCTCCAATATAACATTAAAGTTGTATGGTCAATGTTTCTGAGCTGAAAAGATCAATCAACAGGAGAGTTTGCTTCTCTTTACATAATAAATGCTTTGGCACCAGTGCAGTTATGCATATGCTTAAACAAAGACAGCTAGCGACAAACTTCAGCATGGAAGATGGACCATTTATTTAAATTAAGCTACACATTTTCCTAAATCCAAATATTAAAGTTCTTACTGAATGTAATATTAATAATAAAAGTGTAATAATTTCCATGGATATGTGGATATGACAAGATTCTGTACCTCAGACCAAATTCTGATTCCTCTCTTTCCCCAGTTTATTTGAAGGTGAATTGAAAAACCACAATAGGCACATTTGAAAAGTTTATTCCACTTGAAGAAATATTGCCAGATTCAGCAACATTCATTATAGTTAATAGGGGGAATATGGCTACAATACATTCCTTATAGTTAATGGGGGGAATATGGCTGGAATATCTTCACTATAGTTAATACAGCTGGAATATATTCCTTACAGTTAATAGGGGGAATGCTGCTATGACTCTAGAAAGTCATTTTCAAGCATGCTTGCTGCATTGCAGAGGGCTAGTAGAGTAAAATAAACACACAATTTAACACTCTGTCTAATAGAATGTACACCCAGACCTAGGCTGGGATTTTCAGTGGGGCCAGAAGAACTAGATACACAATTTTCATTGAGAGTCAATGGAAATCCCAGCCTAAATGGACAAATTAAAGTTCTGGTCCTGCAACTGATGACACATAACTGAAATGTTGCATCCGTATGGAGCCCAGTGACTTCAGCCAGTGGGACTTAACATGAGCGTAGCAGCTTCCCCACCAAGCATCAATTGTAGGATCAGGGCCTTTATCGCTTCAGGCTGGGATTTTCTCTGGTAGGATCAGAGCCTTTTCACACTTAAACAACAGTAGAAAATTGGCTCCATCCTTTTGTATGTGCCAAGTTCCTCCTATAACAGGTGAGACCACCAGTAACACCTAATAGTGCAATGAAAACAGCTCAGCACTGCTTAGATGTGTGCAAATGAAGTCAAGATGTGCGTGGCATGCCTCACTCAGGAAGCAACACGTAGGATTTAAGATTAGACCCATATTAGCACTGGGGGTTGTATGCATGAAATTGCATCACTGAGGTGACACTGTTTGCAAATTATTATAGTAATTATGAACATCAGCAGCACTTTGACACAAGTATCAAGGATGCCAGGAGAATGAAATGCCAGAAGAATGAACACTGGAAGAACAGAGCACACTGAAATATCTCAGCATATTACTGAGCACTGGTGAAATTCATGATGAGAGCACTATCCAAACCACCCTGGTATTTCTATTAGTGAAAACAGATACAGAAAGCATCTAACGAAGTGGAATTCTCTCGCACAAAAGCTCATACAATAAATAAATTTGTTGGTCTTAAAAAGTGCCACAGAACTCCTTGTTTGTTTTGTAGGAAAAATACAGTTACTAATAGGGTTTTCATACAGACTTAAAATGATCCTTTAACCTGTTTCTCTGATAGATTAAAAAAGTAAAACACATATGGAGACCTGTGACACTTTTAAATTTATTTATCCCATGAGCTTTCGTGGGAGAAAAAGTATTAAGCCAATGAGATGTGCCCAGCATCTGAACACTGTAGGTCATAGTCTGTTTCTATTTATATTGGTCCATATCCAGACTCCCTTACAGCCACTATAATCATACAGTTCAGTAACATTGAAGTTGGAAATGTATTTTCCCAACTCAAGTACAATTAAAGGAGTGGGGAGTTGAAGAATGTTAGAGATAGCAAACATGTGCTGAGCAGAGTACAAATATTTAAGTAGGATGATGGCTTATAAAGTGTCAAGCACCATCCTTTACTCTCAAATATACAGAGTTTAGATGAAGCCAACACTTTTCTATTCTGCTTCTCATTTTTATTTTTAACAACTTATTACATTTTAATTAGCACAACTACTCTGTTCTGCTTCAAAGCAAAATGTGCTAAAAGCTTACATATGGTATGTAATTTATTAATGAAATCCAGTCCCGTGTTTGATTCCCACAGTTCTGTACTGTGACACTTTGTTACCTTACATTTTGAATACCCATTAAGTTCATTCAAAGGTATAATTTCCTATATCACCTTTTCTAACTCTTAACAACAGGTGAGCTATACTGTCTTTTCTGACAGAGGGGATAATGACCCCAAAATGTCATTTATTGCACAGCCATCCAGTGCTTTTCCTTTGAAAAATTGTATTTGTCAACAGGCACAGAGAGAGAGAGTAACAAACAGGCAAGTGGTGACATATAAAATCATACTGAAGTCAGTATGAAATGGAAGTCCAAAATATGGAAAAACTATTCCCACAAGACCTGAATCAAAACCCATTAAAGTCAAAGGGAGCTTTTCCACTAACCTCAATAGGTCCATTGAAAGGCCAAAATTATAAGCACCACAAATTCTAATTAGAGACCAGAGATTGACAGGCATCTGCATAGACTATCTAAAACTAAGTAGTGATGACCAAATATCTAGAGTGTGTGGATGTTTTAGGACAGTATCACTTCTTTGTTGCAAGGCTGTCCCATATTAGATGGAAGCAAACAAAAAGAAGATGAGGACTGTGAGACTGGGCAGGACATGAAATCAATTCAGCTTTCAAATGAAAAGATGGATTTTTCTAATTGGAATATCATCAGCTGAGCCCAACAGGACTATGCTGTTTACCACACAACCAACAATATCTATAGGCAAACTAGGTTGTAATTTGACCATTTCGCAATTTTTTGTTTTAGACATTTACATGTCATCCTGTATGTTCTGAAAAAAACCTACAGAAGAGCTGTATTGACAAGATGTATCAGAATCCATTTAGGCCATTGAACGTAATCAGAGTGGGATTAAGTAGCTAAGGCTGATATTGTATATTCAGGTGGCTAGTGAATTTAAAAGTATGCTTTCAGACTTTCCCAAAAAACTTTAGAACGAAGACCAGCAGAACTGAAATATACCACTCCTATCTATCTATATTTTGTAAATTTTTCACAAACCCAAGAATGTGTGTTGTTATTTTTGTGCACCCTAGCATTTTGGGAGGAAGAGATGGGTGATGTAACTGGGACATTTCCTGAACACAAGATACAAGGATTGTCATTATAAATCCTTGCCCATCCATCCTTCTGTCTCCCTGTCCCTCCAAAAGAACATAAGAATGGCCAAACCAAGGCAGAATAATGGTCCATCTAGCTCAGTGTCCTATCTTCCAACAGTGGCCAGTGCCAAATGCTTCAGAGAGAGGGAACAGACCAGGGCTATTTATTGAGTGATCCACCCCCACTGTTCAATTCTACCAGCCAGCAGTCAGAGGTTTAGGGACGTCCAGAGTATGGGTTTGCACGCTTGATCATCTTGGCTAACAGCCATTGATGGACACATTCTCTTGCACAGAAAGACATTTTAACCTATGCAAAACAAAATATATTGTAAAGTCAAAAACAGATGTGACCTGATTTTGATAAGTGCTGTCACTCACTTTATTTAGGTGCCTAACTATAGATCTAGCTGTCTACCTGTAAGTACCCAAATTAGAAAATTATGTCATTTGCCTATCTGTGCCTCAGTTTCCTATCTCTAAAATGGAGGTGTGAGAGTCCTGGCCAGAAAAAATAAGCGTTTTCCCATAAAAGAATCTCTGCTCTGCTGGTTAACTTGAATAACACTGAAAAGGGGACTCTTGTCTTTCTAGACAGCTGGTATTCTAAGTGAAAGGAATTGTATATACTTAACAACCCACCTGGCAGAAGTATTGTGAAGTTTAGTTAGTATTTGTCGAGTACTTTGGAGATGTAGAATGCTCTGTAAATGCTAAGTAGTATTTCTAATACTGTAAACATCAGTGAAAGTTGTGACTAGCTAGATAATACCAAATTTCTGCAAGAGCTGTTATTTATGCAAAAGAAATTCTGCTTTCTACTCCCAGATCTGTTGTCACAGTGATTAAGACTCCATGTTTCCTAAACAATTAACTATCTGAGTCTATTAAATCTCATTTTATTACTTTGAATGGATTGAGATGGTACAATAACCTAACTCAGAAGCAAGTGGGAATTTACATCCCTCTTTCAGGAAATGGATGAGATGTAAACTGAACTACATGGTGCATAAAGCCAAATCCTAGAGCTTTCTCAGTTTGTTTTGCATTTGATTTTCTTTGTGACAGTACAAACATAATTCACTGGTGATAAACTGAGATTACATATAAACTAAATTAGAGAGAGAAAGAACAGAAAGAAACACCTCACCAAGCTACCGAACAGTTCACTTAAATGGAACACGTACTTATCCATCAGCATTTTTATACGTTTCATGAGCTATCAACCCAAGTGTCTGCCTTCTCTGACTAGTGCAGAGAGAAATTTTTATATATGGTTCACTTTCTGAATGGGTTTCATCTTGAAACGCAAATTCAATTTTGTGGGTTTGAAAGACTGTTATTCTGGTATTTAAAAATGGAATATATGACCCAACATTCATTTAAATTTCATATGTAATTAGTAGCTGGCAACTAAAACAAATTAGGTGCCTGATAAACACACACAATTATATTTTCAAAGCAGTTGTATTTATGCTTGGAAGAAAGGACAGTTTTATGAATGTGTAATCAAGGATGTAAAACTGGAAAGAAAACAGAATAGAGTCGAGTTAATTTTCATAGTAGCAATAAAATAAACACTACACCGAGCACCCTGTGCATGCACTGCCCTGATAAACTTGTTGTTGGCAAAGGTTCACACTGGGAAGAGGCTGGTAATCCTTCTTCTGTAGCTGTCCTCATTTATTAGTCCTTTGAGAAAATGTTGTTTATAAAATAAAGATCTGCACAAGTGAAGATAACAGACTCCCCATCTCCTCTCTAACCTGTTTAATAGCTAGTAACCTGGAAATATATAGCTCTTCCTTTTTATTTTGTTTCTTCCCCTGCACATTTGGGTACAGGTGTGCACTGTACAAAAGTGATTACAAAATATTCATGAGCACATGCTTCCTAAGTAAAGATGAAACAAAACAGAAAAGTTTGCTTGAAATACAAGCAAAGCCACTGCAGCTAACAGAGTCCAGAAATAGTACAGCTGAAAACAAAGAGCACTAGGAAGTAATGCTCCCAAACATTAGCGATGATAGGAAATAGTGCAGTGAGCAGATCATTTATGCAGGTAGAGCAGGCGGAAAGAAAAGTCATGGGAATGCAGGAGGGACAGACAGAGAGTGCTGGGAAAGAGAGAAAAAGATAAGACGAGAAATCAGCTTAAGAGAGATGAGAGCCTGACAAAGGTAAAGGAACCAAGAACAAGGATCTAACAAAAGGAAGGAAGTAATATGTAGGAACAAGGTCTTTTTGTAGAGGAAAAGCTATCTTAGAAAGGCATGGAGTAAAACAACCAATTATCCAGAGGCGGAGAAGGAAAACTGACCAGCTGCCAAGGACCAGAATCATCACAAAGGGATCAAACACATGAAAAACAGCTAGCCAGCTAAGAAAGCCACAAATCCGGCATTTTTTTTTTTGACCCATTACAGAAAATCTTTCCTAAAGAGAAAAAAAAATATTTCTATTGCATTTTATAAAGTGAAAGGGGATCCTTGGAGAATAAAGGCTGTGCGCAAGCTGAAATGTATGATAGCATCTTTAAGTATTTTGCAAGAGAAAATTGGTGGCACCAAAAGCAGGTTTTACACATGATTTAATAAAGCTGAGCTCAGGGGTATAAGACCAGGGAGGAATCCATACTTCAGAAGCAAAACACTGATATGTACATTTCTTATTGTGAATACCTGATGAATCACGAGACACAAGGAGCCACAGAACACAAGGTAAAATGCATTGTCAGAAGGGCATCTTCCCCGTTGCAGAGAGAGTTTGTAGTCACAGAATGGGATCCTTTTTTGTGCTTTAGTTCAACTGTGGCTGTAATCCGCATTGTGGCACCTCCCATGATCTGTTTCCAAGATTTAACTGCTCAGATTTTCACCCAAAATTTACCCTCCTTAAAAATATGTCTCAGTACTGTAGCCAGAGCTAGCACTATCACCTTATAGCTAAGATTGCCTAACATTTTCCATTACAAGACCCTGCTTTCCATTACTTGTAACGTTGCCTATCTTTGCTGATTTGGGCTGAAGGGTTGTCATGGTGGTGCCCTGCCTTAGGCTGAATATTTTTGGGAAGTTCCCACTAAAGCCCTTCCACCATTTTTTAGAACAAGATTAGGGAAAATAATGTGTGAATTTGTCCATGTGAAAAGGACTCTCACAACCATTTAGTTGGGAAGCTTTAATGCCTCCATGCTTGAGAGTAAGTACTTAAAATTTCACAAGGAATGGAGATGGTGTCAGAAGCATGCCTTTAGCTGTCACCCTGAAAACCAAATCTGGGCAAAGACCTAAGTTTCCACAAAACTGTAATTCACACCTGATCACTAGATGTGTTTGGGAAATGAATTCTCAAAGTTCCAAAGGGGCAGCCACGTTAGTCTAGTAAAGCAAAAAAAGCAAGGAGTCTTGCGGCAGTTAAAGACTAACAGATTTATTTATCGCATGAGCTTCCGTGGCAGAATATCCCACTTCGTCAGATGCTTTGAAGGGGGAGTACTTACAGAATTGGATGAAAATAAATGTAGGGAAGTAAGACATGGGATCAACGATTTCATATTCTTTAATATTGGCATTTTTTAACATCTTGAGTTCATAACTTTGCAACTTTAATGCTTTTTTATTATAGTTATTTTTTGAAATGCTAGATCATTTAGACATTAAAGCATCAAATATAAAAGCCACAGGTCAGCCCATATCTCCTATTTTTAGAAATCTCTAGTCATGTTATTTAAATATCAGCCCGTATGTGATTGCTTTGGGAAAGCCAGCAACTCTGCCCTCCTGAAAGATTGTTGCAGATGATTCAGATGAGCTACTTATGACAACCACATAGCAAAAGCTTTTACCATGAGTCACACAATGATGATTCATTCAGGTTTTGATCATTTCTTTATTTAATTTCCTTGTGTGAAATAGTTTAAAGATGTTTGAATAGACAGCGTGCTGTTGCAAAGCTCTCTTTTCGTATTAGTCACAGAGCTGATATTTGACAAAAAGCAGAGCTGTGATGAACAAACTTTAGTCCATCTCCAGGATCTGAAGCACTCTAAACTAAACGGGTATGTCTACATGGTAACTTATTTTGAAATAACCCATTTCGAAATAACTCATTTTGAAATAAAATCCTTATTTCAAAATAAGTTAATTCGAATTAACAGTTTGCTAATTTGAATTAAGGGAAAGCCTGCTTTTGAAACGGCTGTTATTTTGAAATGGTTATTTCGAAATAAAGCCATTCGGACATGTTGTTTCAAAACAGTTGTTTTGAAACAATGGTGTTGTTTTGAAACAACGTGTCCGAACGCCGTTGTTTTGAAACAACCGTTTCAAAACAACAGCTATTTCGATTTCCTGATAGGTTTAACGGTTTCAAAACAACGGCTGTTATTTTGAAACAACGGGTCCCATTGTTTCAAAATAATGGTACATCATGTGGACATGAGAAATTTTATTTTGAAACAACAGCTGTTGTTTTGAAATAAAACTCACATCTGAACACAGGAACAAGTTCAGAACAGTGGCATCAACTAGAAAAAGAAATGCATAGTACTAGGGAATATGCAGGAGAATTCATATGGACCTTCTAGAATGTGTTGTATACTTATAGATCTGGGTCTTCCCTATCACTGCCTATTATGATCTATATTTTTATTGTGGTGGCACCTATAGCCGAGTGAGACTAGGGCCCTTGTGTTTGGGCGCAGTAGGAGATAGTTCCCACTCCAAATAACTTAGGGTCCCTCTATCCTGCAGTTGGGCTTGTGCCTCCCAGCCTAGGTAGACAGACTTCTTGCTAGCTGTGCTTGAGCAAGGTCACTGAAACTGGCAGGGGAAACACTGAGGTACACACTACAGCTCAGGTTAGCCTTCTAAGTTCAAGTCTGCCTGATTCCCAGCCCACTGCTCTATCCCTACACCACCCAGTCCCAACCCTAGAATTCACATGTAGAATCAAGTCCTTTCTGTCTCAGAGCTACATGTGTATGCAAATTACCAGAATTTTTTTACCCATGTTATTAAAATCTCTCATATCTCTGTGTATTACCATATGCTGATTTTCCTGTTCCTCACTCAGTCTCTTATTTCCCCTTTGTGTGTGTATATTTTATTTTTACAGCTTCTCTGAGATTTCTTCTGAATACTTTTTGCATTTCAGGAGCCAACAACACACATTATTTCTTGTGAAGTGCACTTTTAACTTATCAGGGACACTAATTAAGTTCAATATGATACCGAAGACAGATTAATGTTGCCAAGGTTAATGATCAAATCATCTATGGTAAAATGTACTTAAAGTCAAATTGATTATGTTAATAATCAAATTCAACAATGCAAATGACATTACAAAGTGTGCTTGCTCTTCTTGGTTGGTGGGGTTCTGTATTTTGCTGGCAGAAAGGTATCTATGTCCTTTTATATAACTAATATTTTGAAAAAATTTCCTGGAGCTTATTGCTTGGTGTCAGCACCAAGTGGACTTATAAAGGTTATTTGTAATATGATTAAGAAGTCTTAAATACTGTTTTATGGAACGGAGATACACTATGACAACATCTGAGTGGGTTTGATGAGTCATCCACATTTTGACTACACAAAAGCAGGCCTGCATAACAAAGTGGGAAGCAGCAATCTCATTGTAAATGCAGTCACATACTGCCACCCTGATTGAAAATACAGTCACACACCATTATGTTACTTTTATACAATATGATAGCCACTTATTCTTAGCAAGCATCACGTTGTATGCAAGTGGAATACTGTATGGCATTGCTATTTCAGACAAACACAGAATAATATCCAAGTAATATCTTCATAAACAGAATATTTAGACAGCAGGGTATTGTATTAAAATTTATAAATGATCTAGGCTACCTTGTTGCCTTACAATAATAATAACTGGAGACATGTTGTTCAATAACACTAATTTTTATTTGCAAACAGCATTAAGTTCAATTTTTCCAGTTCTTCATTCAATCCATTTTTTAAAAAATAGTTGTGGTTTTGCTCTGCACGCCATCAGCATCCATCCTTTCTTCCCCTGCTCCCCCCATCCTCCCAAAAAAAATGAAGTGAAATGACTGAAGAGTGTTCTGTCAAGTTACATCATGTCATAGGAAACAATTTCACTGAAGACAAAATACTCAAACAAGACTCAGGATGCACTTATCACCCTTAAAATAAAGACCATATTTCATAAAAGCAAACACCAGCTGTTTGCAATACAATACTGGTGCCTAATTTTCTGGAATCATTGCTAGAAATACTGAAGAAATATACTGCAGGAGAAATATACAGTGGAAAGAAATCAGATTCCTAGGAAAGCCACAACGCACAAAATAGAACCTTTGGTTCTTAAGCATGTCAGTGCAATACTTGCTATCTCTCTAGTCTTCCAACTCCAGCAAAAAAATTATAGACCTGATGCTATACTGAGGTTATTAGAGTTACACCTGCTAGGTCTGCATTTGTACCACTTTGTTTCAGCATCTGTGCCACAAGGTTGTGATCAATCAATTGACATATCACCTCCACTCTGTCTTTTCACTAGGAAGACCCAGAGAGCTTAACACTGTCTTAGGCTAATAACTAAAACCAGTGATTTCTTTTTTAGGGTCAAAATCTGCCCTAAATTACTTTAACCTACCAATATAGTCACATTGAAACCAATGGGGTTGGTTGAGTGCAACTGAGAACAGAACACAGATCGGAAAGCAGTCATATGTCTCTGTGGAAGTCTGATAAAATGTATATTTAGCTGTCATGGGGTGATGCCCCCTTGTGGGCCCTCCTGGCCCTGCAAGTATATTGCAATCAGGCCCCTTAGGCTAAATTGGTTTCTGACATGTAATCTTTCCCTTCAAGGAGTCTGATTTATTAAGTCCTTCTAAAAAGTGTAATTTGCTTTGTTTAGTTGTGCCAGGTCACCCCAGTCTTGGTCCATGTAAGAAAGGGGCCTAATCAGCTCTGTCAAAATGGGAGGCCCTCACTAGAGCTGAGCTGTCAGTTAGCAAGCTGTTTCTTCTGCTGGCCCCTTCTCCTGATTTCCTCTTCAAGCTCACAGGCCTCCACAACCAAGACTTCTCCTGAATGCAGCTGCCCTACTATGAGGAAGGAAATAGTATTTACGTTGCTCCACTTCTCCCAATTCATCCCCAATTGTTTGGATGGAGGGGGGAGCTTTGTGTGGCTCTCTTGCAAAGCTTCTGACCCCAGACTCTTAACAGTACAATGACAGGATTGCCTCCCAAGCACCACTAATTTCTGGGACCACTTCCTTTCTATTAATATCTCCTAGATCCATATTTTACAAAACAAACATTTTGAAAAAAGACCACACAAGATGATGGGCATGGACTGGCCACTAGGCCCTATGCCCCATAAGGGAGCCAACTACCTCACAATATGGGCACATTAGAGTATTTAATCACATGCCATATTTCAAATGGTAGCAGTAGTGAAATCAATGAACCAGCCCTGAGGAGCAACTCAGCGTGAACAAATGCTCTAAAAGGTAAATTTCACATAGGTCAATTGGGTAGCAGAAATGTTCAAATCTCCAAGTAAGTTGATGAAAAATTCAGACTGAAATAAGTCCATTATTTTCAACGGCTGAGAAATATATAAAGGAATCTGAATGAGACCAGAATGTTACTTTGCTTAAATTCTGAAGCAATACCTGCAGCGCTATGAACAAACTCCTAAAGAGACATCAAATGTGATCATGCCAGACAATTCCAATCCCACCAGCCATTTATTTTTAGCTATCGTTCCTTCAGTCCGGTCTAGGGGAATTCACAATAATAACCGAGTAATTGACTATACCTTTTGCAACCCAAAAGGCAAATATGATCATTCTGTTCTAAGAAAATTTACTGAAACAGAAATTTAATAACTCTTGACTCTAGCCCACAAAGATATAAGATCCAATGACAGGAAGCTGAACCTTGGACATACTCAGACTGGAAATAAGGTGCAGTGTTTTTATATTGAGAGAAGTTACCCATTGGAGCAATTGACGAAGACTTGTGGCAGACTCTCCATCACTGGAAATTTTTAAGTCAAGATGAGATGTTTTTCTAAAAGATCAACTTTATATCAAACAGGAATTAATTTAAGGACATTCTCTGCCAAATTTATATAAGGCAGGGGGTCTCAAACTCATGGCCCACAGGCCACATGCAGCCCCCTAAAGTTATTTCTTGAGGCCTGCAATGACACTATCATTATCAGTATTTGCAATATCATTATATTAAAAGGTTTCAGTGGTGCAGCCCTCAGGCTAACATACTAGCCCTCATGAGGCCCTTGTGGTGATTTGAGTTGAAGACCCCTGATATAAGGGATCTATCTTGATGGTCCCTTCTGGCATTGAAATCTAAATAGTTCTTTCCCACATACACAAATAGGAGTCTTGCATGTTTTAAGCTTCTTAACTGAACAAAAATATTATTACAGTAGAACACAGGAATTGCCAGACCCAATATTCACCTACTCCAGTGCATGGTCCCCAGCAATAGATGCTGCAGAGGAAGGTGAATGAAACTCCTTTATGGACAATTATGAAACAATCTGCTCATGTGGTTCTGCCCTAAAATCTTTCAACCACATGACTTAGGAAATGAAGCATGGGGATTTATATCTATAGCCTCTAGAGGCCAAGCAAGATGCATCTCATTGTGCTAGGCATTGTGCAAAAGAAAAATATGATCTTTGTTCCAAAAGAGTTAAAACAATCTACACAGAATATACTCATATTTTTCTTTTTTTACCTCTGCTAATCTCTTGGCCTGAATGTAAAAATAAAGAACTGTTTTCCCGCTATGAAGAATGGTACTGAATGCCTGATTTACCTTTGCAGCACCATTCATTGTTTTATATACCTCCATCACACCCAATTTTATTCATCTCTTTTCTAAATTACACTCTCAGTCTTCTTCCTGTCCACTTAACACCTCTGTTAAAAAAGTAAAGCAGAAAAATGGTGAAACTGACAGTGTAGTTGCAGGTGACAAGAGCTGCTATAGGATATACAATATGAGATGTGCTAAACACAGAAATTTTAGTTTGCTGAGCTTTAGGCAAACCTTTAATTCAATGTCAGTTCACAGCAATTTGTACTCAGTTTTGCTTTGAGTTTTATTTTAATGGACCCAATGATCTTAAAGAAAAACACAGCTGAAGGCAGTAGGTTTACCTCATTGGGGGTTAAAACCAGGGGGTATGTCCACACGTATCTTTTAAATTGAAATAACACTGGCTATTTCGATTTTAAAAAGATTAGGTCCACACAACATTTTCTTGTTTCAAAATGATGAGCTCCATCATTTCGAAATAAGAGACGTTATTTTGAAATAGCTTAAACCTACTTTAATTCGAATCATCTGTTATTTTGAAATGGTTATTTTGAAATAATGCCATTTGGGCGTGTTATTTCAAAACAACCATTATTTCGAAATAACACTTCTGCCCTTTTCCTTCCCAGGGTGCCTCCCTTTTTGTATATATTGGATGGGGGCATGGCGCAGTGAGGGAGCCATGTTGCCACACCTCCCATGGTGCCCCTTTCCTGATTCAAAATAGCAAGTCCTGTGTCTGGGCTTGCTATTTCAAGTTGAGGTTTTTGCTTATTTCAATTTAAATTAATACAAATTAAGGATTATTTCAAATTAACTTATTTCGATTTAATTTAAATCGAAATAAGCATGTAGGTGTGGACATAGCCAGGATGTTTCCAGTGGTGCCAGTCAAAACAAGAAATCAGTCTAGGTGCCCCAGGTTGCTCAGAACTTCATCTTAACTTTACCAGAAAGTTTCTGAACTTCAGCAGATTTGGCTTGGATTTGAGGGCTTTTCATGTAACCTTCACACAACTCTAACTCAAATAATGGACAAGGACAAAAAAGGAAACCAATGGCAATTGAAACCAATGGCGCCTCTGATATTTGCTAAATACCTGAAAGGAGTGCTTCCCAAAGGCAGCGTCAAAGGGTTTGCTCACTGCTAAGGTGCCTCCTCATGGGTGCTCTGGGTATTTGTTCCATCCAGGTCTGACATCCCCTTCCTTTGTTTGCGCTTGCCATGACCCCACTAGTTCTCTGCAACTCAGCACAATCCTTTGTGACTAGACACTGTGGCCAGGTTACTATGCACATTTTCCCCTCCAGAATAGCAAAGTCTCACCAGACAGACTGACCGCTTTTCCAGGCCATCCTCTTACACCACTGTCCCAGTGGTAAGCAGGGGAACCCAGGTCCACTCACTGCTCTGGGTCTCAGCACAGCGACTCTCTATCCAGCAACCATACTCTGCATATTCTCAGACCCATTGCTATTTCCCTGCATTCCTCCCTCTTCCTTTCAATTTCTCAGTGTCCTGGCCTGCCCGTGGGAGTCCCACTTAAGCACCCAGTTCCTAGGGAGAAACTGCAGACTGCTTTCCCTAACGTATTTTCTGTTTTTAGCTTTCTTCTAGCCCAGCCTACACCTGCTCAGCTGAGCTTCCTCTTCCATTAGGGCTTGGCTACCTGGCCTGAATATCCCCCACATGGGACCTACTAGGCTAATTAGTCCCTTCACAGCTGCCTTAACCCCTTCAGGTGGGGAGTGGCATGAACACCCTATCACAGGCAGTAAAGGGGTACTGGCATGTGAGCTGAATATTTCTGGCTAACAAATAAGACACTTTGTGAGAAATTCTGCACCCACTGAAGTTAGGAGAAATTTTGCCATGTCCTTTACCTGAAATTTATTGTGTTTGTCAAGGACTAAAATAACCCTTTCATGTCTTAATGAATCTTTTTGTCATGTATCAAATAATACATTTAAATAATACACAATTTGGCGGAACCCAAATTATCATAGGCATGGAAATGTAGCCTTACATCTAGTTTCTAAACAATTTCTCCTCATGCTCAGTAAGCTGCAAATAGTCATGATTTCAGCTTTTAACATAAATCGAGAAATAGAGACTGGCACAAAAGGCAAAGTGGTTTAATGCCCTGTCCAACCCCACTGAATTCAGTCAGAGTTCTTCCACTGAATTCAGCGGCATTGGATCAGATATTTGCAAGACCCAGCTCGCTCTCCCCTCCCCCATATTTTATGTACAGCTATATGGAGGTATAGGAAAGCAATGAGTTCAATGTAGGTTCCCATATAGTATGCTAGTAGCCTGCCATGTTTTCTATAGGATTGACAGCTCATCTGTCAGCTGAGGTACATGCAGGAAATAGACTTTCCCAATTCCCTTGTTGGCTCTCGATTTAGAGAAATAATCTGAAGTTATTTGGATTAACGATTCTAGATCCATCAATATGACTAGCTGCCTCATTAAACTTTAACGCATTTCCTGTCTGAAAGGCTGTTTTTGGACGAGGTCAGCGGCTGTCTGTCTTTTCTCCAAAGGGCCACATGTCCCCCTTTGAACAGTTGAACTTACTGAGTCAAATTTTCTGCTGATGTGTGTCAGGGAAATGCCACTGAAGGCAAGGGAACAGTGCTCATACACACAAGCAGAGAATTTGATCCACTAGATTTTCAATCAGTCATTTGCTGAGGAAAGTAATACACATTGTAAGAAGAAAGTAGACACTTAGAGGCTATGTCTACACATGCATTGCTATTTCGAAATAAGGATTTCGAAATGAATTATTTTGAAATAAAATCCTTATTTCAAAATAAGTTAATTCGAATTAACAAAATGTTAATTCGAATTAAGGGAAAGCCTGCAATCCAAACGGCTGTTATTTCTAAATGGTTATTTTGAAATAAAGCCGTTTGGACCTGTTGTTTTGAAACAGTTCTTTCGAAACAACAGGTCTACACAGTGTTGTTTCAAAAGAACAGGTCTGAACGACATTATTTTGAAACATCCCTTCCAAAATAACGGCCGTTTGGGGGGGGGCAGGTTTTACTTTTTTGAAATGACGATTCTTATTTCAAAAGGACGGGATCCATCCTGTAGACCTAATTTCTTTTATTTTGAAATAACGAGTGTTATTTCGAAATAAAAGAGCCGTGTAGACATAGCCATAGAGTAATTTGCTCTTCAAATCTCAGGTATTTTAGATGTTTCAAGGCTCTGATTATATAAACATCAGGGCAGAAGTTTATTAATAATACAAGGTTACAGGAGGCCCTTTGCATGATTTTTACACTGCCAAAATGGATTAAAAAGCATTGCTATTTAATGAGCAGGTTAAAGATGCGTCACCAGCTATGATTTCCCAAATGACTGACACAAATGTGTACAGACAACCAACTGTATTAGCCATTGGATTTCACCTATGACATTTGCCTTGCCTATCTTAAATCTGCATTGTATGACTGAGATTTCTGCTGTGGCAGCAGTACATGATATCTGACAAAATGCATCCAAGGAACAAAAAGCTTCCTTAAAAAAATCTTCAAGTTGGCCTGACTCATAGATCTGCTATAAGCTTAATGAAATTCAATAGGCAATCTTGGGGGAAAGAAACAAATTAAGGAACTTCCTCTAGAATGACAGAAATGTTGAAATAGACACAATCCATTTTGTGTTTTAATTCCAATATTGTCTGTCCTTGTCAGGGACTGATATCTCACCTTCTCATGTTTCATTGCTGGGAACTCTTCCTTGCATTCTTCATGGAAGTATGTTAAGAAAAAGAGCTAAAAATATAGAATTGTAAAAAAAAAAAAAAAAAAAAAAAAAAGGATAAAACCCACTGCTCCTCCATGCACATGTAAAGGATGGCAAATAAAAAGATACCGTTCTTAATTATGCAAAGGATTCTCTAATGATTAATCTCCTACCTCATCCAGAGAAAAGCAATTAGTATGCAGCTTGCCCAGATCTGTCAACAATGGCATGTATACAGTTGTAGTAAATCTATCTAACATGTGACACATGTATACCATATCTTTTAGTCTGACAGATTTGTCTCTGTTTTCTGGAGAGCAGGAACATTACTGTATGAGATAAGGAAAGCAGTTCACAAGCAGCAATAATCTGCATTGTGCAAGAGGATCTCTGACTCGATCTACATTCTCATTCTTCTCTCATCGCCAAGGAATTCAAACCGCTTTTGCAATTATTAAAAGAAAACACAAGAAGACCTCAATATTTCTCTGCTCCTTTCCCACTCTGCTGAAAGTCATTTCTTTTGATGTTTCATTTTGTCTGTGTGTCCCCCAACCCCCCTTGGTTTTTCTTTCAAAGCATGACTTTGGTAGGGCAGTTGCGGAAAAGCCAGGCTGAAGAGATAAGTTCTGTACTTTGTTCAGAACTGCTTCCAGGAGAGATCTGCATGGCAGGTTCAACAGCTGTGGACCAGCAACTGAGAATTTCTGTGTACACGAGTCTCTGTGCTGACAATGCAGTTGTACATGGGTGCCACGCAAGACTGTCTGTTCAGGCTGAGACCATCCCTCAGAATGAGAAACCCTGGAACATGGTAGTAGACACCCTTTCCCACTCAGCTGCCACCTCACCTTTCCCACGCCCAGGCTTCTGCCTCCCGCCCTACTTTCCCAAGCTTCTTAGAAAGGCACCTAACAGCCACGCATCTTGCTCACCCACGCCTCGCCTGATCCCTTCATCCAGTGCTGTGATGAGTCAGACCATTCTGTCAGTAGTATGGCAGCTTTTTCTGTCAGGATGTGTTTCACCTGGGTGGGCTGACACATTGGCTGCTGGGTAGCAGGTTGAGGGTGGGTGGGAAGAGACAGCAGCTTTGACAGAAAACATTTGCCTTCAATAAAGAAAAAGAAAGCGGGGGAAGAGGCTGGGGAAGCCTGACAGATAGCAAATCATTATATTTTTCATATGGGACCTTTAAATGACATAGGATACCACTGCGTAGCCCTCCCACATACACTGGTTTATAATAGTGTGTTTATTTATAGACGTAGTGGGTAGAGAGGCAGATACACATACAAGTTCTATATACTCCTGCTGTAATGACAGTTTCTCTCAACTCATTATTCTCTTTAACCCCTATTCTTTACCTCATGCCCTTCACATAGCTCTCTACACCTGGAACAACATCCCTGTTTCTGTAGGTCAAGCAACTTCTCTCCCCTCCTTAAAATTCACGTTTCTCCCAAATATCCACCACTGACTTCATCTGTCTGCTGATTGTTCTGCCCCTGCTTGACAACCCTCCATCGCTATTTAAAAATATCAGAATGTTTAAGATCTGTCTGCTGTGTAATGTGAGTCATCTTTATTTTCTTCCCCCCTCATGCTTCATTTCCCTATCCCCTTTTTTGGTCTAAGTTTCATTTAGACTGACAGCTCTTCTGGCCTAGGGTGCATGTCACTTTAAATCTCTATAAAGTGCAAAGTTGCACATGTTGAGAAATGATTAAGACTGATCATGGGTAGGGCTTGCAATAGATATGGTCAAATCCCAGCTTCCATTCTAAGTCCCCTATTTTTTCCAAGTTACACACAAAAGTTTCACAAATTTGTTTGGGGATAAATTTTTTGTTCTTGTTCAAATCAAACAAGTGAATTCTTTAAATATTTTAACCTAGTTGGTTGGACATTTTTTGCATTCTGCATGTGTACAAAATGCACGTTCCTACCATGTGTTCTGATCAGAAAATGTGTACAGAGAGAGAACAGGGAATCCTTTAGGTCTTCTTGAGACTTAAGGTGGGTGTCAATGGGGGGTACAGTTTATGTCAATAAAACCCATTTGGAATTAAAAGATACAGCTTGATAAGACAATAGTTTAATTACGAATTTCACAGTTGTTCTGCTTTTGCCAGGCTTCTACTCTGTGGTTACCACAGTTGTTCCGCTTTTGCTCCCCTTCTACATTGAGGTTTTTGCTGCAGGCGTTGGCCTGTTTCCTGACTGCAGAAAGATGGTTCAGCAATGGTACCTCAACTTGCAAAACCATGTCTCCTTGACAACAAATTTTAATTTGCCTAGATAATAAGTGACAGTATTCTGTCACTAAGAAAAGTGTAACCAGTCTAAGAGCCAATAAGATGGTGACACGGCTCTCAACAGGTACCAAATATGGTAAAGTAAAGGAATGGTACCTTCTAGAACCTGGAAATGGAGTTGTGGAACAGGGATAAAAAGCCACAAAAAGCCCAGGCAAAGTGGTGGTCTGTGGAGGCAAAAATCTACTGCTGAACTGAGGGCTGATCACCCAAGGTTCCCTCCCTGGTGACCAATCTTCTCACTGATAAGCCCACCAGTCGGGGGCAAAACGTCCCACCTGGGATATGGTAAGCTCACTGGTCGAGGGTGTAATGTCCTACCTGGGATAGGACTGGTGAACCTAAATTGAATCTGAATCTGAATCAAAACTGAATGTGAATCAAAGAAATAAAGCCATGGTTTTGTAAGTGAATTAAGTAATGCCTAATAGTACAGGTTGCAATCCAGTTTTGATTAAGGGGCAAACTGTAGAGATAGGATTGGGGGTTATTATTATATCTTTATTGTGTTGTATATTCTTTTGTCTGTTTATTTTCTGTCTTAGGCTTCTTAAAAGAATATGGGAAGACTATTTGTTTTAATTGAATTTTTCTCCAATAAAAAATCTTGGTTGTATCCAGTGGTGGTCTTAGTGTCTTCCCCTCCTCATACTGTATCCAAAGGACTCTTATTTGGCGGCTTTTCAGTGGGAAGAAATCACATTTTATGAAAACTGATTATGTAGTTTTAAAGTTATGAACACCTGTGAAATTTTGAGCCTATACAGTAGATCAGTTTACCAAGACTTCTGATTGTCTTAACTATATTAGAGCCATTTGGAGAGCTTTAGCCTTGGATGTGTTTTCTAAACTTTGTGATGCTCTAAATTTTGAGGTGGCCAAGTGTTAGAGATTCCAGAGAAAGGTTCCAGAGAACTGAGCCAAAGGCAAGCTAGGTTTTGAAAGAGTCAAGATAAGTAATTTTAAAATCCAGGGACTTAGGAGCTCCAATGACAATTCTAAATTTGTATTTGAAAAGAAAGAATAAACTAATTAAAAAGCCATGGAAATAATGCCTTTGAATGCAGCCCTAAGAACAAGAAAGCAAGCACTCAATGGTCACAATACACCAAGAATTAAAAAACCAGAAAAGGAAAACCTCAGAAACAGTCTCTCATGATGTTTTAATCTTCTACACCAGACAAAATGTATAAGTACAGAACAGTTACAGCTGTAAGTGAAGTTTAAATGGGGTTGTGCTTAGTTTTTCTAAACTCAATCTCCTATTTTTAGTCAAGGGAGTATAACACTGATATAGCTGGATTGTTGCTGTGCAAAACAATGTAATAGTACACAGTAATAACAATCAGTTATAGTACTTTGCATAACTAGACTTCAACCCTGTTAAGTTTCCCAACAGGCCTGTAAGATAGTGAATTACTGTCCCTCAATGATCTGTAGCCATTTGGCCCTTCTTATGCCAAACTTCAACTCTGTCGACATTTTGCAAAGATGTTTTATCTCAAGATATCCAAACCAGAATTGTAAATTAAATCCATTCTGGTTTTGGATCTAACCTAGAAACAAACACACTAGATGGGAGTGGACTTCTGATTCAGGTGTTTAAATCCATATTCTCATGCAATATGAAAGAGTTTAGATTTAGGATTCTAGCATAATGTAGACATGTCCATATTTTTAGCTGGAAATTTGCTTTGAATTTTGAGGCTGACAACATTCTGTTTCTCCAGAGCACTTAGTTCAGTATGATAGCTGCTGAATACATGAAAAACAAAATTTATCAGCAAAGAAATATATACTTTCCAACTGTCTCAGAGAACATGGAATCAAATAGCCTCATTTTAAGGAGCATCAATAGTAAGGAGACCATGGGAAAAACCCATAGTGCTTCTTAATGAGGAAATGTCTAGAATACTAACTAAACAATGGTAGCTACAGACAGTCCTTCACATGTGAAGAATGGAGGGACTTGTAAGTGACAGTGAGAAATCTGCAGTGCATTTAGACACCTTAAGAAGCCTGCAAACATAATTAATGGAGTCCTACAAGCTTTCCAACCAAAGTGGAATCTTTATTTAATGTGTCAGACTGTTTAAAGTGTCACTCTTTCACAGGCAGTTATTGTGGGAAGATATAAGCACAATGTCAAAGTGTATGATATCTCTCATTCATATCTGCTGAATGAGAGTTCCACAAACACGAGACAACCGAGTGGGCCCATTAACCCCCCATACTTGAAGGCTTTTCTTTATGCAGCCACGACCAGTGTCTCCAAGGAGTGCAGATCATGTGCTAGCTAGGACATGATCTTGGAAAGAGAGGGTTTGTTTTAGATAGTCCCTATTCACTCTATTAAGAGATAATCAAATAAAGTTTTGAAATTTAAAAAAAATGGAAAAAGTCTGAAATTTTCAAAGGCTCCACCCCTTACACCTTTTTTGTTCATTTTGTCCAACTATAGAGCTGATCCAGCATCTTGTTTTAAAATAATGAGATATCCCCCCCCCCCCCCCAGGTACCCGCTCAATTTTTCAGAGGGTGAAGGGAGAATATATCAGGACCCTGTGTTGGGCCTGGAGTCAGTATAATGTACGGAGTACTGCGGTAGTGCAGTGTTTCATGCCGTGTTTTTTAAAAAGAAGACTCCTTCAAGATTTACCATCAGGTGATTCTTTGTCATTTTCAGGTTTGATGACTGCAACCTCTCCATGTGAAGAGCATTACAGAGATTGCAAACTCCAGGATCACTGTTGCCAGGGCTGCTTCCAGTAGGAAGAGCAAAAGACATCTGGCCACCTGAAGGCAGAAAAAAGCCAGAAAATACTGAAGGCACTTAGAGTGCTAGGAGCTCCAAAGAGTGCAGAAAGACTATGATGCTGCTGAGGGTATGGTTTGAGATCATCCTTTGGAGCATTTTCCTCTGCCCATTAACTTTACTGACATGTAGCCCAGATTTAGTTTGGCCAGTTCATTTTCAGACAGGTAATAATCCCATGCAGGCACAAGGGATAATACTATTGACTAAGGATCAGATGTAAGCCTGGGAAACATCTCTATACAGATGGCAATGGAAGCATGGCATCTCTGTTATAGCTTTGTCCGCAGTGCTGAAGAGGATGAGAATAACCAGCAGCGCCCCATGAGTAAGCACATTTGAGACAGGTCTGTCTGAGAGGAAGCATTACAGCCAGTAAGTCCATTCACTCCTAAAAAGCATCTCAAGGGACTTTGTAATACTTCAGGCCTCACTGGATCAGCAAGCGTGCAAAAATGTGTCCATTGTCCTGAGCTAAAAGATCATTCACCAGGAGAATCATCATCAGGTCAATGCCAGAAACTCACCGCAGGCCCAGCAATGACGGCTAGGTCTAGGCTGAACGATATATCTGATATCTATTGCTCTGAATCAGTTTATAGTCCTACTTTTGCATAATTCATGTTGCTTTCAGTGGGTGGTGATTATACTTTTGTCAGCATTTTATAATAAAAGACCTCTCCACATAAAGAGGGAAATACAATCAGATTCAACTAATGCATTTGAGGTGGAAATAGGCTTTGAAATGGAAGGCGTCCTCACAGAAGGTTTTTTTTTTTTTTTTCCTCCCAGTTTGAGAGAACATCAGCAATGAAAGAAAAGAATGTGTGGAATTTATCAATTAACTGACAATCAGCAAAGGCAAATCTTTGAATACCTTTGCAGTGGTTTACTCAGGACCAGCTCAAGAGGTTGTGACACCCTGAGCCTGGAGGGTGCTTGTGGGGGCAGGAGGAGCAGGGCTGGGCATCACGTGGCAGTGGGACTGGGTCAGTACCCCTAAGCGCTGACTCTGAGCCTGGAGCATGCTTGTGCAGGCCAGAAGGGTGGGGCCAAGCCAGCGGTCACGTGGTGGCAGGGCCAGGCCAGTACCACTAACCTTCAACACCCCAAACTAATGTCACACTGGCTCACCCCTTAAGTCTGCCCTGGGTTTACTTAGTCTACGATACTACTGAGTAAACTCTGCTAGTTCTAGGCTGCTCCTTCCAAATAGTATTTTCCAAAAGGTTAACATTTTTTTATTTTAGATTCTTAGCCACATACACATTTAAATGAGCTACTGAAAAAATGGACCAGTGCTTGACTTTTCCCCCCTATTTTTAGAGTCTGTAACCTTTTCCTGTGATGTCAAAGTGTCATGCATCACTTTTTTTATTAGGCTTGCTTAAGTAATGCACCAAATCCCTCTTGTCTAAAGTTCACAGATGCCAACCAACACCAGAGTAAATGACAGACAGAGATATTACTGCACAGATTAAATATAATCAAAGGCTAAATTATGACAACACATACCAGAAAATGCAGCTCTTCTGAAGAGCTAAGTATTTTCTTAAGGTTGGCCTTCCCATTTCAGTTTTGTACCTATAGGAATGCATGATGGGATGTGTCAGCCCCACACTGGTCTAGCATGGGTCACTGCACCCCTGCCTCTGCCGGGCATGCTCAGCTGGGAGAGAGGCTATAAAATGCTGGAACTCAGTTCAGCCTGGGCAGAGGGGTGACCAGGGGAGAGGCACCCCACTGGCCCTCTCCAGGCAACCGCTGCCGAAGCTGGGGACTGAGCTACACTCCACCAAACCCCTGCCAGAGCCCAGGCTGCCAGCCAAACCCTGAAGAGGAACCGAGCCATCAAGGGACGCCTAGATGAAGGATCTCAGAGCACTGGGGACAGAAGGTTTCCTACCAGGACAATAGGGTAGGAAGTAACCCAGAGAGCCCAAGGAGTGTAAAAGGGGGAACAATAGAATCACTGTCAGAAGGTTTTGGGGGGAGACCCTCTGACCTTGGGACAAACAGCCCCAATACCAGGAGGCCCTGGGCACAGGCTCAGTAGAGTAGGATAGGTGTGAGTCCCCCTAACCTGGGTGCCACACCCCATAGGTGGCAACCCATGACCCCAACAGACCCTGAGGTCGTGCTGCCTTAAGAAGAAAGCTGGGTCATTGACTCTGGCTATTGGGCCACACTGTCCCTACAAAGGAGGCTGCGCTATGGACTCTCGCCATTGTGCCACACTGCCCTGAATAAGGGGGCTACTCCACTGCCTCAGGACATTATGCTGCACTATCCAGATGAAGGAGCCCTACAGCAACCCAGAGGCAAACCCCACAGAGCAGGAGTAAGCCCACAGCCTTTTTTCCACATATGTGAGCCAACACCTATGACAAGGCATATCAGCCCCATGACAGAAGGTAACATACAGGAATAATCTATTCTGCTGCACAGCTGTAAAGAGCAATGAAATAAGATCAAGCACCACGAGAAATACCATTAACTGAGCTAAAAATCAGTGCTAATGTAATATTTATATACCCTGGGAACCCCATATTAAAATCCTGAAGATTAATAGAGAGAGACAGAGAAGGAAATTCAGAATTCCAGAACCTAAACACAATAGTTCACAACAAGAAATTTGATCAAGAGCAAAGCTAACCATGAATTGTATTGCCTTTGTCATTTGGGGCTTGATTCTGAAAGGGACTCACCAGATTCAACCCAGCCTGCCATTTTTCTGCCAGCAATCTTCTAAATGTAAGTAAGTGCTACTGACATAACTTCACTGTCTCACTGAATAATTTGCAGTGCAATCAGGCATATCTCCAAGGAAGATCAATTGCATCTGCATTAACTAGAAGTTGCAAATTTGCAGGCTCCGACTGGGAAGCTGTTTACTACCTGGAACAATGTTCTTGCTTTGAAGGTCCCCTGTCTAGTGCCGGCTCATCCAACTCTTCAGCTTCTCATTTATTTTTCTCTACTCCTTCTCAGTTTAGTTACAATGACTGACAAGTACCATAAGAGCCTGCTGAGCACCATTTGGAAAAACAAAGTATAGCATCAAATAAAAATGATGCAGAAATATCTGCTGTAAGTAGATAACCAGTACAGTGGGTTATTAGCTGTACCGAGTCATAAAGTAGCCTTAAACCCATGTCACCGAGAAACATCAGGATCACTCAGCACATGCAGCCTTGTGACAGGATGGATGTATCCTGCACAGACCACAAAAGCATTAAACACACATAATTTACAGCAGCAGTCCCCCAGACTATTCTGGACATGCTCCAACTGGTGCCTTAAAAAGGGAGCAGCCCAACTTATTCCAGGCTGACCAAAGACAAGGAAGCATGTTCACTGGAGGGTCCAGAACGGAAACTGTTGCTGCCCTTGCCAGAGACAACCACAGACTTGGAGAACCTGGAAGGATGCCCTGTGTGTCCAGACCCCTGCCAGATTCAGAGTCTTTAAGGATGATGCAAGTTGAGGAGCCCAGCATCCCTGAATACCTGTGGACCACCATGTCATGGGACAGGATAGAAAGTGGCCCAGGAAAAGGGGAAACAGCCATAACTCCCGGCAGAATCAGCATGGTGTTTGTGGAGTCCCCACTGACTCAGTGGTCAGCAACCTTGCCACTGCCGGGACCCTGGGCTGGGACCTGGTGGGTTACAGAAGGACTAGGTCCCACCACACTGGCTGTCACTCCCTCTTGCCCCCCAGTAGTGGCCCACTGACTCTGGCCATCAGACCACACAGTCTTGATCTCCCAGGACTGCCATAGTGACTCTGGCCACTGGGACACCCTGTCCTGAGGTGAAGGACAGTCACATGATTTCTAGTCAGAGGGCCGTCACACTCCCCAACCTGCTGCACAGGGCAACAGCATGGATGAGACAGGGTGTTTCTAGGATTTCAGCGCTGCATCAGTGGACCTCACTCTATCCCCTCCATGTGGCTAGTGGAAACGGAGTATGCCCACGGCAATCATCTTTTTGGAAGCCTTATCCTACCACTTCTCTGTGCCCCCTATTTGTGCTGCACTCAACACCATCACACCTGTGGATCTAACTCTTAATATGCCTTATGCAGTGACACCGCCAATAACTGACACCAGGTGAAATAGCTGTACTCAGCATAATTTGTGTGGACATTTCACACACGAGTACAGCAGTCAGGTGCTATTAAGCAGAAATGTTTACTGTTCTGCTTGTAGAGAGCTACTAGCCAACAAAAAAGTAACACAGGCATTACTAACTTTTGCTTGACTTGAAATTCTTCGTGGGAGGCACGCATGAGACAATTTACAACAACTAACCTCTCTGGAGGAGTTACTCGTGCTTTCTTACTCTCAGCCTGAGAGCCCTGATAAGTATATTGGCAAAGGAAATAGTTGGGCTTCTGAAACTGTGGCTATCTGAAGTTGAAATGAGATTAGAATGTAGTCTGTTTTTGCTTAAGTTGTTTTTACAGACCATTTCATTATTCAAAATCAGCAGTTATAGACCAGCAACCGGGAGATGGGGAGAGGTACCAGAGCCCCATCAGGAATTCCCAGGGCTCACCCATGGCAGGCTACGGCATGATCAATGTATAGCTCTATGGATGTGCATAGTGGTTTACAAACACAAAAGAGTAAGGTCCCTCCCCCAAAAACCTTTCTGTCCAAGGACTCAGTCACACAAGTATGCAGATAGGGACTGTGAGAGAACAGCACTAAGCCGAGGTACGTAAGTCTACTGAGCATGGTGCTTGACTAGTCACAATTTAGTGAGGTGAAGTAAGTTCTGCAGGCTGCTGGACCAGCAGGCACAGTGGGCCTGGGATGCACAAAGAGGTATTGTATGCATGACCCTTTGTGTCAGTGTTATTTTCAGCTTCCTCTGAGGACGTCTCTAGAGCATACTCAAGATAGCCACTGCTCCCAGGGGTTAGCACAAATAACAGAGTTTTAGAGAATCCCAGCAGATATCAGAGGCATTAAGAGGTTTGCATTAAGGCATCTGTGACCTGATTTTTAGCCTTTGTCTTATCCAAACACGTTCTGCACCAAGAGCAGTGGTCAGGCCAGGGTGAAATTCAGCCATTCTCCAAACAAACATTCAGAGTAGGTACCTGATTATGATGGGGAAAATTTATCAAAGAGGATGGGTGCTACAGAACTTCCTAACAGTGGGCAGAGTCTGGATGAATATGATTTTTTTTTCTGGACCCTTGTTTTCCCTGTTGAACCCCTTCTATAAAGATGACCTTAGTTGGAAGCAGACTTGAAGCCAGTGCAGGGATCAGTGTGATGGTCTCACAGAAACCTGACTCATCTACATTCCTTCCTCCAGGGCTTGACAAAGCCCTAGCTGGGATGATTTAGTTGGGGTTAGTCTTGCTTTGAGCAGTGGGTTGGACTAGATGACTACCTGAGGTCCCTTCTGATTCTAAACTTCTATGGTTCTAAATCTTAAGTGCTGGATATACGAAGCTACAGTAGTCCACCTGACAGCGACAAATGTGTGGCTTGCTATGTCTAGATCCTCAAGTGGGGGAAAAGAATGAAGACACCTAGCAAGCGGGGGGAAGAGTGCTATTGATGGAGAAGGAGGACAAAGTCTTGGCTAGTTTTTGAAGCCCAAATGGCTGTCTTGTTCTGTTTGAGAGAGTGTATTTGTTCTTATTATGTTTCTTGATGGGGTTTCACTTTAATTCTGGGCTAGCAAAGGAAAATGAGAGTCCGTATCTAGGAAAAGGGGTATACAAATTGTCACAGACAGAGCATGCACTGTGAATGGAGGATTTTACATTTTTCCAGCATTATTTTCATTGCTGGCATTTATGCTAGTAAATGAACAATGATGCCACATCTCCCTGTTCAGTTGATAATGAACTGCTCCAGCACTCAGCTATATGACTTTCATTTGTGTTTGTATGCTTCACATTATATATTAAAAAGGACATTTATAGGGTTTCATAATTGTAATTTTGACATGTGTAAATGTTTTTAAAGTTTTACTAACAATGAACATTCATTTTGTGAGTAATACATCATTAGACGGATGTCAGAGAGTAGGATATTAACTTTCAGTTATTTTGGCAGCTCTTTCTGCCTTGAGATGCATCAAAGAACCTGAGCATCAGTCAAGCAGCTTCACATCTAATTTACAATGTGTTCTCTCACTAGAAAGGAGAGTGGACGCCGGTTCAAGAGGAGGATATGGTAGTAACACAATTAACTTTTGAGTTACACTATAAAGTTGTGCTGTTCATCAGGCTCTTAGACCTTCCTCCATGCTACATCTTGCTTTGAAGAGCTTTCGGCAATTTATCATAGTCTATGGTGGATGTGTCATTGTCACTTGAAAAAAATGACAAAATTCCATACACCAGATCAAAGTTACAGTCCTTCTGAGGAATCCATGTAAATTCTCTGTTTTCCTCACCACCACCTGTCAAAGCAAGGCTGGAGAATAATTCACAGCTCCAATTGTGTTGCAGTACAATCATATAGTCCATTCTGCAGCTAGAAGTCCACAGAGTCAGTGGAAGCATGAACATGCATTTTCCTGTCCTGTCTCCCAATTATTTCCTGGCTCAGTGAGGAGCATTCTACAAATTGAACTATGATCACACTATGTAATGGCTGAGTTTTACAACAAGAATCAGAGTGTTGAATTCCTGACCTTAAGTTGGAAGAAAATTTGAAGGGAGACGAGAGAAGGTCACTGGCAAACAAGAGAGAAATCGGAAGGGAGACTATGTCCTTTATAGACTGGAATCCTGTTGGGATGAGATCACTGCCCAGCCAATGTCTGAGTTTCAGCATAGCATTCTGCAAAATTGTGCAAGTCTGCGATAAGTCCTAGGCCTGTGACTGTTGCACATTCTTAGATTGCAGGCTGCAACTGTCACACAGCTTTAGAGATCCTTATTAGTCATCACTACGTACATGCTCGCTGGAAAAAAGAATGTGGTGAGCTCTGGAAAACCTATCTTGATGATTAATATGGATAAATGTGTTATTAATGATTTGAGGTAGCAATGAATGAGTTGGTTATCATAAGAACCTGTGCAACCCTGGCTCATTGCTAGGATAGAAATTGCACTAAACCTTTTTAAAAGTTCAATTACACATTTTTAACCCTGTGACTTTTTCATTTTTTTCTTGCCTCTGTTTCTTGACAGCCCAGGCATGAGAAGTACTGAAATACTTCTAGCATAGCAATTCTCATAAGATTCTCAGCCCAAATTTGGGGATGAAAACATCTGTATTACTTGGATGAGCATCCAGGGACAAATTCTATGCTGGTGTAAATGGATATAGTTCCAATGGGCAGAGAATTTAGTCCTGAATCTTTCAACTATTGATTGGAATTAAATTCACCCTCCTAATATGCTGCAGAAGTTGCCTGGAAATTCTTCACTAATACATCTATAAAAATTCATTATTGACAGACAGATTAAGGACCATACCAATGTCCTCCTAAATATGGCTGATCTTTGCCGCCAGTAACTTAAGCTACTTCTCTGTCTGGCAAGCTATGTCATGTCCCCCCCAACTTCACATAATTTGCCCATTAAGTGACTCAGACTATTTCATCTAGAAAGAGTTCCTGCTGTACAGTCATACTAACGTATCCATTGGGGAGGATTTTTAGGCTGTCTGAGTCATGAGAATTTTTCATGTGGGCTGCTCCTAATATTTCAAGATTCAAACTTAGACAATATTCTTTTGGAGGAATCACTTTCTCAGAGCAGTGAAGAAAATAACTTGACTCCCTAACAAAAGCCTTGAAAACATCCCAAGAAGTAAAGGTTAACGAGACATGGCCCTGATAGATCTCCTAATAAACCTTTATCTAGGTACTTATGAATGCAATAAATTGTGAGATGTATATGCGGTTCCTATATGGAGACAATCTTTTAAAGCACCTACGCTGAGCACAGTAAACTGCAGTGTGGTTTCTATCTTCAGCTTCCCTAGGGAATAAGAGCCTGACAAACATGTGCACTTGATCTAAGGATTTTTACATGAGACAAGATAAAGAAATAAATAGAGCCTTACAAGGATATGACATTTGTATCCACATCCTATCCACAATCCACAGGCATGATCCACAAATATCCACAAATCTGCAGGGCTCTAGAACTAAATCAATTTCTAAGTTAGGTTTGAACATTCTTTTAAAAAATATTTTAAAAATCTGTTGGAAGGTCAAGGTGTGCTTTATGGTTCACAAAACTTGCCATAAATCTCACATGAATTGATCATCATGGATGATGGGTTTGGTTTTGTTTTGCAGCCTCTCAATATCCTAAACACAATTGCCAAATACAGCTAAAAACGCTTTCATATGCAAGAGCCAGAAGGCAAAATATTCAAAAGCATGTAAGCTACTGAGGAGCCTAAAATCCCATTTTAAAACATGACTGAGTTGTCATGTAGGCAGCTAAGTCCTACTGACTTTCAATGAGACTTTCATAGCCTCAGTACCTATGGTACTTTGGAAAATGGATCATACAGGCTGTTGAAAATTCTTGTCAATTTCCAAAGGAATAGCTGTGTTAGTCTAGTCCAGCAAAAAAACCAAGGAGTCGTGTGGCACTTTAAGACTAACAGATTTATTTTTCGCATGAGCTTTCGTGGGAGAAAATCCCACTTCATCAGAAAGCCCATCCGAAAAATAAATCTGTTAGTCTTAAAGTACCACACAACTCCTTGGTTTTTTTGTTGAAAATTCTACCTCACATAACTTAGTAATGGAGGAAAGAGTCAAAAAAGAAGCTGGGAAAATCAGTGTGTTTGGTGTGCATGAACATCAAGCATCCAGATGCCAAGATCTCAGTGTGAAAACTCAGATCCCATACATTTTATGCACATTATTTACCACTTCCAGTTCCTCTTCATTTTTCACTTCACTGGGGCAGGAAACCTGGGCCTTTTCCAAAAAAGAGGGTTCTGGTGTAGAAAGGAGGAGTCCTACCCAATGTCTGGTCTTTCCTCCATAGGCTCACCTGTTTCAGCTTTGGGGAGACACACATGTTGATGTCAGCTTGTGACTGGCCCTTGAAAGAGTAGGCCATGGGAGAATGCAAAGAATTCTGCCCCTTACAGAGAACAGTCTTACAGATCCATGCCAACCTCCAGATCATGAACCAGCCAGAAGAAGAGTGTGCACTGGTGGAAGGTATGCTCTCCCTCTGCATCTGGGAATTCACTAAGGCACATTGGACTTTTTCCTACTCCCACTGAAACCAAGGGGAGTTTTGTCATTGATTTGTGATTGACTAGGTTCTAACATAGCCATTTGCTATCACTGGGGTGATGAGACACCACAACACCCCCAACAAAGAGAGGTCAAGTGCCCTTTACATTTATTTTGCAATCCAATTGTTCATTGCTATCACTGAGAATGGATTATCAGTACTGAGGGAATGGCTGCAATATCTCTTTTACAAAAATTGCTTTCTAATGGTACTTGATGACATTTTAATAGTGAGCCCTCTACATGCAAGCAACTGTTTTCGTGCCCTTTACAAAACTGATGCAAATTCTGATAGCTCCCAGAAAATTGAAACCTTTCCAATGAAGACAAGAATAATGACATCAATATACTATTTTTACTAAAAGCATTTACTAATCTTCAGCACAAAATATATTCTCCTGCTCGATTCTTACTTTGATAGTACAAATATTAATGATCATTTACTTTTTTTTATGTTAGCAACGGCTGGCACCTGAAATCAATATTCGCACAAATGAACAATGTACAGGAAGAAGTTCCAATACTGTCTACATTTTAAGATTTCAGTCCTCATTTTGCACCCATCGGAAAGATTTAATACAAATTGATGGTGTCTTTGCGGTAATATGCATGACACGGCTATGGAAATTACAGGAGCCAGAAAAGAAAGCATTTACTTTTTGTGAGTAAACTAAATCTTACCACAGTAATTCATAGCTTATTAATTAACCCTTACACTGCACAGAGTTGTTGCTCTTAAAAAGACAAACTTTAAAAACCATAGCCACAACAACACAGTAGCGAAGGCTATGTCTATACTGATGGTGGCAAAATCACCGCCATCAGCCTAGCTTTCCAGGAGCACTTAGCAGTGAGTATGAACTCGCTGTTTTGCTCCTAGAAGGTGGCACTGGGAGCCTGGACCCCCAGGAGACGTAGGAAAAAGCTGACCGCAAGGAATTTGTGGTCGGCTTTCCCAACTGTGTCCCAACAGTTTAGGAAGTCGCTGGCATTTACACAAGACATTTTACGTGCCTTGTGTAAATGCCAGTCAACTGCCACCAAAAACCTGGCTGAGTGTAGACTGGGACTCAGATACCATGTACAGCAATTCTTGGCAAATGTTACCTAATGTAAAGCCTGCAGAGAAGACTCTCCACTAGTAAAGTGCTATTGTGAGATCTCATCAGACAGTCTCTCCGAACTGCTAACACCTCGGGGCTGATTTTTAAAAAATACCACTGTCTGCCTTCTGTTTTGAAGGGTGGCAGCTTTTGTCCCTCGATAGCCAAATCTAAAATTAATTGAGAGTTCAAAATGTTCCCATTTAGGTGTCATAGCAAAATCATACCCATAAAAACAGAAATTGCTTTTCAAAATTAGGCCCCACAGCTGCAGCAGGGTCATCCAAACCACATATCTCAAAAAAAAAAAAAAAAAAAAAAACCAACATAAAAAGCCAACTCATAGCAGCAAAATGACAGAGGAGTCTTCACTTGGAACAAAAAGTATCTATATACTAAATTTTAGAAAGTGCTGTACAGATAAAAAATCTGAAAAATGAAAGCTCTCTCTTTCATAACCTTGAAGACCAAGTTCTCTTTTATAACCCTTGCAATGACCTCAGTATTAAAATACCCACTAAATAGGACCTCTGTGTCAAGGGACGCACCCTGGGTTTGTGATCTATCTGATTGTTCTGTTCACTTGTACACTAGGATTGTGTGTTTTTATGCCAATTACACCATACAAATTTTTTTATGGATGCTCATAACCTAGTCTACATGATTAGTATGATATGTTTCCTACAGCCTCATGCATGTGTACAGATGTGTCGCACAGCTTAGGAGGGTGGGAGACAGGCATAACTCTCTTCTAGCAACATGTAAACAACCAAAGCTGTGAGCAAGCAGGTACCTGGAGGAGGCAACAAAGATATGCTAATTGAGGTGGCTCAGACCAGACAAAGAGATCACCTCTGCCCTGAAGAGGATGGGTGAGGGTGAGTGAAAACAAAGAGACACTTGGAGGGATTTAGGGGCTTTTTGCCTGGGAATCTCCATCTTGAAACAACTTCAAGCAAGATCTGGTCCCTGCCTACTCTCCGGCAGAGATTGGCTATACAAACATCTGGCAGCTGAACATCTTTAGCATAAACTTGAACTATGGGGTCAGTTTAAGTAGAGATATTAGGGCAGTATGTGTGTTCTACCTTTTATTTCCTTGTGGTCGCTCCTGACTCATTTATATTCTGATACTGCCTTGATTGGCCATATTCTCACTTAGAATTATGATCTGATCAATAAACTAGTAGTTGTGTTATGTAAAGCTGTGTGGTCTTTAGAGGGTGAGAGTGAAGAAGGCTGGGCAAAATTCATTTCTTTGTTAAATGGACAGAGTTCAGTGTATGGTGTTTTAGAGTGGGTCCCAATCTCTGTAGACAGTGGCTCCTGGTGTGGTAACTGGAGCCAGGGGCGTTCGCTTGGTGACCGTCCCTCGAGTAGCTAGAGGGCACACACCCACTGCTTGGGACCAATTGCACATGAGAGGCTGGATTGGACTGACACAGGAGTGAGTGGTCACTTGCAGAGTGGGATGAATCGGGGCTCAGGAGTGGGAATTGGGAGTCACAGTGGCACACCGAACCAGATCTGAGGAGCAGCCTGTCACACTCTGCTACAGCCCAGGATTTATTAATACTTGTTTTAAAAAAATCTGATGCAACAAGTATTCCCCCACTGTTGAGGTCATTGGTTAAGAGGCAAATATTGCACTCCCATGTGATTAAATGTAGTATCTGAACTGGCCACTGCACACAGAAAGGAAAGAGTTAAGCTTGTCACTCAGTGAAACTCTTGTTTCTTGACTTGAGTGCTCATCTGCCTGACTGTCACCTTTTTTAACACATAGTATAGTAGGTTTCTTTTGTACAGATGTAGGCACACACAATGGTGTCACTCTGTATCTCTCTTACAAAATAAAACACCAGTATGTGTACACAGCTAAACTTGAGTCCCCGTATTATGCTACTAATGTATTAATTGCCCTTATTTCTTCTGATGCACCCATACAATTTAACGAAACAAAAAAGGAGTGTTGTGACATCTTTAAAGACTAGCACTTTTATTTAGCACGTGAGCTTTCATGGGCACAACTCCACTTCATTAGATGCACTAAAGAGATTCCAATGAAGTGGGATTGTGCCCACAAAAGCTCATGCAATAGATAAATTTGTTAGTCTTTAGAAGTGCCACAGGACTCCTTTTTCATTTTGCTGAAATAGATTGACACATCTACCCCTTTGGAACTTGTCATCTATATAGTTTGTTAACTTTATTCAGTGTCCCCCATCTGAACTTAAATTGTAGCTTTCCAATGCAGGAACCTCATCATCATTATTTACTATTTGTATTACCATAGCACTTAGGAGCCCATGGATTCCTTTGTGCTAGGTGCTGTACAAACATAGAACAAACCATGGTCACTCACTTCTGAAAAGCCTAGCACAAACTGGATCCTGTGAAACTAATAAAATAACATTCGCACTCAACAAATGCCATCTTACTGCACCAAATGTGTAATAAGCTTTCATTTAAAAGCATGGAAATCTATTTCATATTGTTACATATTATCAGCACAAGGAACATCTATCTCTAAAACACTCTGAGTTTCTACTGATAAATGCAGGGCCACAGGAATGATTTTTATGGGGTGGGCAGTGAGTGCTGAAAGCCACTGAAGAAAACTGTACATCTTGTATATGATGAACACTGGGCATTCAGTTGTTATTATTACTTCAAGCCAGTGGGTGCTGCTCTCTGACCCCAGGACCTCTAGCTCCAGTGATCCTGAATACCTAGAACTGGTCCTGGATGTAAATAAAGGGAGAGGAATACAGCCTAATTTTTATATTATAGTAAAGCACAGTTTTCACGTCTCTTCATATCTAAAATGACTGGCTTCACCTTAACATCTCTCCAGTTTCATTAGCGAAGTAATGCTATTTCAACAATGGAGATAAATATACTTCGGTGCCAGGAGTTCAGCTACAGTAAACATGCAGTATATGAATGAACAGTTCAGGGCTTGATTCATAAAAGGGAGTGCAGGAAGATGCCTTGAAAGAGAGGAAGAAAATGAATTCAATGAATCACAGAAGTGGCAGCCTGCATCTTGAGGGAACAGCTCTACACACTTTAATTAGGAATACGTTACATGGAGTTTCATTAGTAAATGCTGAAGAGCCAAGCAATAGCCAGGAGACTCCACATACACAAGGTGTTATGATTAGGTAAGAGAGTCACCTGAGATCTACCAGTATGTGCTTTTGGGTCTAGTTGGGATGGGTGAATGTTAATACTTTGTTCCTTTCTTCTATTGCATTCTGTACAGATTTGACTGTTACAGGATGATTAAGGATATAATAAATATTCCAAAATAAAAGGAAAGCAGAACTCTAAATGAGCGTTACATTCACTGGCAGGACTCTGCCTGTCTGATGAGGGCTCCTTGCTATGTGGCCAGGCTTCCTGAGCTCGGTTCTCAGCTCTCCCACTCACAGGAGCAATTTGTCCAGGTAACAAACTGTCTCAGGCTCTCACTGGAACCAGACTTCCCTACTTGAGGAGGCAGCAGAGTGCTCTCCTTCTTGTCAGTCACTAACTGATATGGCCCTCTCTCTTGGAAGACCCTGCTCCTGTAAGCTGCTGCAGAGTAGCAGGGCAAGACCAATTGTGTTCACTAATCCTTATTAACTCCCTCCCCACCAGAACAGGCACTACATGCCCCATCACAGACGATATTGATCATAACTCACCTCACCTGCACTGAGAAATATTATACAGCTAAATAAGTAGATCTGCATAAGTATTTTATTGGCAGTATCTGATCTGTCATCCTGAGAGCTCATCAGAAGTTCGGGAGCCATCCAAAGAGGGAGAGGAAATTATATCATATGACTTAAGCAGCTCACTGCACAGCATGATTAACAAATTATAAAAGAAGGAGTATCTGATGTAGTAGTCACAGCAAATATGTATTGTTTATATTACCCTCACATGTAGGAGCCCTGGTCCATGCACTGTACAAAAACAGAACAAAAGAATTGCTTCTGGTTCCACAGAGATTATAATCAAAATGTAAGACAAGAGCCAACAGAATATATATCACAAACAAGGAGTCTGGTGGCATTTTTAAAGACTAATAAATTTATTTATCACATGAGCTTTCATGGGAGAATATCCCACTTCATCACATGCTTGAAAATGGATATAGACATTCAGGTAGCGAAGAACGAGGTGACAATGAGACAATATTAGTCAGCATGATATGCAAATATACCTCAGTCTAAAGCATTCACTGAATAACTGCAAAATAATGACCAAATCTGTGACCAATCTGAGCCTGTTCACAGAAATTAACTGTACAAAAAACAAAAAGGGTTAAGAAGCAGTCACATTCCACAGTAAGAGAACAGAAGCACATTTACAGTTCTAGTCCTGGATGATCCCTTTCTGAGATAAACAGGACCTATTTTGCCCAGACGGGTTGGGATCAGATAGCAAGTCAAATCCTAAGATGGTGTAAACTCAGCATAGTTCCACTGAAATCAATAGAGCTAGACAAAGTTATACTGGCAGAGAAGCTGGCCCACTAGCATTATTTTCTTCTGAACACTGTGTTAGGGGAAAGAGGGCCTATGGCTTTTTTCTCCATCTCAACACCACTTAAGTGGCAGCTCTTCTCCCCACATTTTGGGAGCACACCCTCCAGCTTGTTCTAATATATTTAGTCCTTGTGTCAGAAAATGAGGCAACTCATGCAAGTAGGAGTCAAATAAGGTTTTCCAGCTATACAAACTCTAAACAGCATCCCAGAAGGGGAAGCAGCCTAGTTGTGCTCCCAGGTTCCTCTCTGATGCTGAACAATACAGTCCGGGGAGCAATTTACAACAATCAAATATTACTGGAGCAGTTCTGTTTGCTACTCAGGCAAAGAGTCTCAAGCCTTTCCCTGAAAATGAGCCTTCACTCCAACCCTGCTAGATGCAGGCTTGGCCAAAGAAATCCATGCTTTGATGACCTCCAGATGTGATTATTATCATGCACTATACCTGGGAATGAAGCCAGAAAAGCTCAAGCAACTTCAGCAAGTGCAACGTGCAATGGCCCACTGACTGATCAGCACAATTTGATGGGAGTGCACCACCCCAGTCTCCCATCACATCACCAGCTACTCACCAAGAGGAGCGTGATGCTCTCTCAAGGTGTCCGGAACTGTAAGTTGCCCTGCTGCCCCTCTAGCTCGAGGGATTTGTTGGTGCTACACTGTGTGACAGCCCTCTATCAGTTAATAAGTCAGCCAAACTCCTTAGGACTCCACCAGTCCTAACTCTGCATGGCAGTTTAACACTTGGTGCACTTTAGTTCCTGAACTCTCTGATGCATCTCCTTGCACCACCCAGGTCCTGTCACTGGACACTCATAGAAATGATCAAGTCTGCTGTCTCCAGAGAGACAGTGTTCACACCAGCTTGTCTAACTGAAGCAAGAATTCACACTCTGTTTAATATAGCAGCACTGAGATATGTTTATGACATAATGAATAAGTTTGTTAACCAAGAACCGAGCTTTAAGAGATACTAGGAAAGAATAAGAGACAATCAGTTAGAGTTGTTTTGTTTCCTGCTTGTTTACATCAGGTAACAGACCAGAACAAAGGAAAATACAAAGATGAGTAAGCAGCAGAAGAATCAGGATGAGCAAAGAAGATAAGCTAGTTAGAAGGGCTGGAGGCGCAGTGAGATCTGTCAGCCGCTGATCAGAAGCAAACGGAGCTGGTGGCCACTCTGCACTCATGTACTATGAAGCACGATGGGGTACTTACTTCAAACTGGGGGCCGGAAGGGACCCCTTTTTCCCTCCAGGGCATGAGGGAGGCCAGGCAGAGAGTTCCCCAGAGGGAATGGCAATAGCAAGAGGGCCGGAGGTGTGGAGGTTGGAGTGGAAAAAGGCTGCTAAAGAAAAAGTGAACAGAGCCAGGTGTCAGAGAGAGGAGACAACAGCAGCTTTCAGACTAGGACAAGCCCAGGTAGCTCAAACAGGAGAAGAGGGTCAAGTCATGCACATGGGACCCAGCTGGAAGGACTTCATGGTGTGCCTGACTGGTGGCTAGCAGGCAATCAGAGGTGAACATGATAGATCCCACTCCCTTGCCCGTAGCCTGAGTCATGGGATGCTAAAGGTTGCTCTGAGATTCTGACTGTGGATATGTGGAAAATACTTTCTTGATATCTTAGTTTCTGTAATAACATAACAGGGTTGAGCCCAAGGGCTCCCGTTCAAGCCCATCACACCTAGATTCAGTGGCTGAGGGGGAAATCCTCAGCCAGGAAGGTGTTTTCCTCTGGGATCTACCAGGAGTGGTAGGACACTGGGACTGCTAGGTAACAAGCTCTGAGCCAGTACTCCACTAAAGCAGGGGGGACTTGTAGTGGTAAGAAATCAGGTTTCACACCACTGAGGGTGACACACCATAAGGGAGCAGTCTGAGTGCTGGTAATTAAGAACTTGTGAAGGATGAATCTGGGAAGAGGGCCAGGTGGCTGTGAAACAATCACTGGGGGAATGTAGATTTTAAGGAGCAGGAAAGGTGCCTCTTAATCTATGGGTTCAGAGGACTTTGAACTAACACCAGCGGAGTGGCCAGGGGCTAATACCACTGTCATTGTAGGAAGGAGGTGTGAGAGAGAGGCCCCTCAATAGATCACTATTCTGAAACAACAACCTGTCAGGCCTGACAACTTCACTACACCTACTGTACCGCTGTCATGATATTTATCTGTAATGAAAGCCAGTGACACACTGAAATGTTTGTATTAATATAATTTCTGAGGAATTATGGATGCAGATTGATATTCTTTGAAGTCTGTAATCAAACAAAAGGAGAAACAGGTTTTCTGCTAGACAGAAGGGAGAAAGTCATCTCGGTCTCTAATATAAATTGAGACAATGGGCAGCTTATTTGCTTTGGAGGCATAAATTAACACAGGGATGCAAAATCAGCATGATAAGACACTGAGTCTGAACTCCAGAAGCTCATTGTGAATCTGGTGACAAAAGCAATAAACTTTGGGAACTATGAGGAAAAGACATTTTGGTCCATCACTCTGGGGACAAAAAGGCCAGCACTCTCTGGATCATTGAACAGTGGGTTCTCCTGCCATGTGAGTGAGAGAAGCTGAAAGTCTGCATTAGGTAAGAGACTTGTTTATGGTAGCCTGTTAAGATTTAGTGTTAGAAAAAGTGATTAGACGTTTATTTTAGTGCAACCGCTTTGTGTTTCTACTATCTCTGCTTAATATCCCTTCTATGTCTGTTCTTTATTTAAAATATTTCTGTTTCATTATAAATTAATCTATTTGCTGTTGTACTCAAGTGAGGTGTGCATTAAAGCTCAGGCTAATTCACCTACACGGCATAGTTAGGACTTGCAGCGTACTGACGAATCTCCATGGCTGGCTAACAAATCGGAGTGACAGGAAACTGTCATTCAGTTTAGCATCTGCACAGCCCTTCTGAGACAGAATGGTGACCAGGTGACTTACAGTTCTGGACACCGCAGGAAAGAGTCTCAGAGACAAATCAGTGTAAGCTCCTGGAGATAACCTTCAAATGAGCCTCATACAATATCCCAGAGATCACTCCTCCCTTCAGATGTGAAGTTGCAAAATGGTGTCACATCCAGCAATCATGTGCTACTCAGTGGCAGCTAAACTTTGTTCCAAAAGGATCATTAAAGTGATCTCACACCTTGCCACATTCAGGCCCAGATGTAAGACCCATCTCTGTGAAATTGCCTTCCCCATGGAATAGCCCTAAGAACAACACTTAAAAAAAAAAATCACTTCTTGGAAATGGGCGATAGAACACAACCTGTTTATTTAAATACATAAAGTGCTAGGGGGGTGAGTGCAGTATAAACAGGAAAAGATTAGCTAGATCAGTGGACAGATATTCCTCCTGGTATAAAGTTGGCAACGAGAAATGGAAAAAAGAAGTCACCGTTCACATCCCTTTTCACAGCAATTTTTCTCTGTTCTTGGTTGCTAAGGGACAACTAAAGTGTGCGGTTATTCACTCATCATAGAGCATTCTTGCGCATTTTAAATGGGATCACAGAAAAGGCAGGAAATGGCACAGTGTACATCTCTGGTCTAATTTCCCCCAAGCCTACCCCAGAAAATTCTCTTGCAGTAAGATTAAGATACATCTCAATTTTTAATTGCTTGGCTGACTTGCTTAATGCTCTTGAAAATTTGACAATCTTAGAGAATTTCCACAGGTAAAACAGTTGCTGTTTCAGCAGCCACTACAGGAGCCTTATTAATGTTGAGACATGCTTTCAATCTCTTTAAGTTAAACAACCACAAAACAAAAGAACCAGGAAATGCAGCTTACTTATTTCTGTTAAACTTCAATGGGGTGTTTAACCAGCCTGTACCTACATTGATTCAAACTCAAAAAAATGTAAATTTATTATAACTGGGTGCAGGGGGGGTGTTTGTTTCTTTGAAGATTTTGAGTTTTTTATTGTCACTGCCACACAAACGCCCACAGACTGCCTGCAGCAGAATGCATTACTTAGTAAACAATATAATGGAAGACCAAAACTATTTCCAAAAAAAACCGCAGTAGATGTCATGTAGAATATATGATTTACAATCTAATAACTGAGAAAATGAATCAGTTTAACAATATAAAAATCAAAACCTAGGATCTTCATTTAAATGAAGGCAGCTGCATTGGCCTTTGTAACCCAACCCAGATCTGTTTAGCCATTATTTTTCAATTAATCATATTCAATACACTTACAATAGTGATGCCCCAAAAATAATACACTAGACCCAAGAAGCTGCAGGCTTTGGGAAGGTAAATGCAGATCTAAAGATCAATGAATTTTGCTTATGTCTACAGGGGGCTGAGTAGAAATCCAGATCCAAACATGGTTCATTTCCATCTGGAACCAAATTTCAGAGCATGGACCTAAGTCAGATTTACAGGAGATTTGAGAGAACCTCAAGACTTTCAGACAGCAGATTCAGATTGAATCTCACTCAGTTAAGAAAAGCTTCAGTCATCCTAGTCTGTAAAACTGAAATGCTCATGTGAGTTCTTGTACTTCTGTTAATGAAGCCCTAACTACAAAAGATAGAGAAATGAGAAAATAATTACCTGAACCTTTGAGAGCTTCAGAATGGCCCAGTTTGTCTCTAGACCTAAAAAAAACACCAGAGGCAAAGTGTTAGGAAGAAGGTAAAGACTAATCTCATTTTATATGAAGCAGCTCACCCATCTCTAATTACCAGATGACATTCTGGATATTCAAATAAAACATCTGAGCATAACACAAAGTCTCACAATGTCACAATTAATATACACCATGTAAATGATTTCAGAGCTTGAGAATGTGGCTGAGTTAAATCAGCTGGAATCCCACCAGGGGACAACGAGCAGATGAATAAGTAAATAGGACTATGTAGAAAGAGTACACTAAAATGAGAGACTGTATGGCTTGGGTATCCTGTTATGAACTCAGAACTTGAACCGTAACCAAGCTACCGAGAAGGGTTACTAAGGCATCACCGTTCCCCTTAAAATGAATACAGGCTGACTTAACAGTGCTGTAGCAAAATAGAGGAAAAGGAGACAGCTTCACACAGCCTTTCACCTAATATTATTTCCGAAATGGATCATTCTCAGTCAATAACTATACATGAGCATCCTATCACACCAAGCACTCTGGCAACTCTAGAAGGTGTTTAAACTTTTTACCTCTTTCTTGACCTGTTACTTTCTACTAACAAGGATAAATGGGGAGAGAGAGACTTGGATTCTTTGGGATCTCTTCTTGGACACAATTTCTGGATCCTCCAACGACAAGGTGAAGATCAGACCAATCAGAAAACCATTGCTGTTTTCAGTCAAAAGCCACACCAGAATCTGGTAAGCATTGAGGATTGATGTGTTTTAGTAACTTGCTACAGATGTATGTAAGTGCTCAAGCCTAAATAAAGTGTAGATTTAAAATAAAAGTACTCTAGTGTTGTGTTTGAGCCTAAGTAAAGTTCAGCCTTATAGTAAGAGGACTTTTGTGTTAGATTGTTGCTACTAGTCCATCTCTTGGCTAGACAGCTGTGTCTCCATGGCTATGTCTACACTAGAAAAGGTTAGGTTGAATTTGTTAATTTGAATTAATAAGTTCTGACCTTATTAAGATGAATTAACAAGATGCACTAACTCGACTTAAAGTTAAATTGACTTAGTCCACCTTGTTAATTCAACCTAACTGCATTTAATTTGACTTTAATAAAGTCAAATTAAGTGTTAATCCAGGTCTACACCATCCTTAGTCTCAACCAACGAATCGAATTAAGGCTTAGTTTGAACTAACAGGCGGGTCTTATTAATTGGAATTAAGCTTTCATTAAGTCAAATTAAGGAATTTCTTAATTTGACTTAATGAAAGTCTAGCGTAGATAGGGACTAATTTAGTTCAAATTAAGCATCCTTAACTCAACCTGAATTGTTAATGTAGACATAGCCCAAGTGGCTTATTTCCTGGCACCCACTGGCACAAAGTTAAGTTACCACGAGCTTTGGGTTGGCAGAACCCCAGGTAACACCTACACATAGAAAAGTGCTGCATATGTTATTTCAAGGAAAAAGGAATTCTGTGAACATGTATTACTAACTTAGTAGTTGCTGCTATTTATTTCTGTTCTTTTTACATCCAAACAACAGTACTCCAGCCACTTTGCATTAGCTATGTTTAACTGTGAGCCCTAACAAAGACATTCCTCAGCAAAAACCCACCAAAATATTAGTTATGAAACTGATATTGTGTCATCTTATACCTTTATTTTAATGGGTACATGTTCCTTTTTCAATAAATATCAGCACTGTTCATAAAAAATTTCCTCTCTATGAAAATTTAAGATAGACTTGAAATTACCAGGAGTTTAATTTTTCTAATAATTAAGTAATGAACCAAATGGGGAAAATGGAGGTTACTCACCTTTTGTGCAGTAGCCGAAGTTCTTCGAGATGCGTGTTCTTGACATGCTCCACCGTAGGTCTTTGTGCGGCACCGCACCCCAGCCCGGAGATTTTTCAAGAGCAGTGGCTCCCTCAGCGGGGAGAGACGGAGATGGCAGAGATAGGCTGGAGCACTTCCCGCCTTGCTGACGTCATCTGTGCTCTCTCCCCGCTGCCCTCCTCAGTTCCCTCGTACCGCGGAGACCTGGTATGGTCTGTTCCGAAGTAGAAGGGAGGAGGGTGGGTCGTGGAGCATGTCAAGAACATGCATCTCGAAGAACTTCGGCTACTGCACGAAAGGTGAGTAACCTCCATTTCTTCATCGAGCAGTGTTCTTGACTGCTCCACCGTAGGTGAATGTGTAGCAGTTGTTGTGCTTGGAGGTGGGTACTTCGATCTATAAGTCCAGTGCGGCATTTAGAACTGCTTGTCCCAGTGCCATATCCATTGCCAAGAGACGGTCTAGTGCATAGTGTTTTGCGAAAGTTTCGGATGAGGCCCAGGTAGCGGCTTGACATATCTCGTGAAGAGGTACTCGGGTAAGGAAAGCGATGGAAGATAACATGGATCTGGTGGAGTGAGATCGAATGTTATGTGGAGGAACTAACTGTGAAGCTGTGTATGCATTCTGTATACATGTAGCGATCCAACGAGAGATTCGTTGTTTAGAAATGGCTTGGCCCTTTGAGCGTTCAGCGACTGACATGAAGAGCTGAGGCATTTTCCGGAACGTTTTGGTTCGTTCTAAGTAAAAGGCTAAAGCTCGACGGACATCGAGGGTATGTAGTAAATGGTCCTGTGGTGTGGCGTGGGGTTTCGGGCAGAAGACCGGAAGGTGGATCATTTGGTTAAGGTGAAAGGCGGAAGAGATTTTAGGGATAAATTTGGGGTGGAGTCGTAAAGAAACCTTATCATTATAAAAGATGGTGTAGGGTGGGTGGGCCATAAGCGCCGCAATTTCCCCTACACGATGGGCCGATGTGATTGCCACTAGAAATGCTACTTTGAGTGACAAATGTAAGAGAGTTGAAGAAGCAATTGGTTCGAAGAGGGGTCTTGTCAGGGCCTTTAAGACTCTTGTGAGGTCCCATGGGGTAGTTGGAGGACGAACGTATGGAAAAAGGTTCTGCAAACCCTTCATGAAACGTTTGACCGTCGGGTGAGCGAAAGTCGAACTTTTATGAACTGGCTCGTGGAAGGTGGAGATTGCTGCAAGGTGAACCCGTACGGAATTTACTGACAAATTGTTTTGTTTCAGATTAGCGAGGTATTCGAGAATTTGAGGCACCGGAGCTGTGAAGGGATCCAGGGAATGCTACACACACCAAGAGGAAAACCGACGCCATTTGTGCAGGTAAGTGGTTCTGATTGTGGGTTGTCTGCTATTTAGTAGGATGTGTTGGACGTCCTGTGAACAGTGTAATTCTATGCCTGTGAACCATCTAGGTTCCAAGCTGTCAGGTGGAGCCTGTCCAGATGGTTGTGGAGGAGTGTTCCATCGTCCTGTGACAACAGGTCCGGAAGGAGAGGTAAGGAGATCGGTGGTACTGTAGACATGGTTTGTAGGAGAGTGAACCAGGTTTGGCGAGGCCATGCAGGTGCTATGACTAGTACTCTTGCCTTGTCCTCCTGGATTTTCCGGAGGGCTCTGGGGATCATTGGAATCGGTGGGAAGGCATAGAGTGAGTTCTTTCCCCAATGTAGAAGGCAGGCATCACTGCTGGATCCTTGACTGATGCCGTTGCGGGAGCATTAGTGTTTGCATTTCCTGTTGCTTTCGGAGGCAAAGAGGTCCATGTCGGGAAATCCCCATTGTCGGAAAATGTTGTGTAAGATGTCGGTGTGGATCTCCCATTCATGGTGAGATAGGAATGAGCAGCTCAGGGAATCCGCTAACATGTTGTCCTTGCCAGGTAGGTATTCCGCTAAGAGATGAATGTTGTGCTGTATGCACCAGTCCCAAAGTGTCAGTGCTTCCAGGCAAAGGCGGGTAGACCTGGTTCCGCCCTGATGGTTGATATAGCACATGGACGTCCTGTTGTCTGTGCGGATTCTGACATGTTTGTTTGTGATGGTGGGAAGAAAGTGCTGGCATGAGTGTAAGACTGATCTGAGTTCGAGAATGTTTATGTGAAGATGGGTTTCCGCGGGTGACCAGCGGCCCTGAACCGTGTGCTGTTGCAGAAAAGCTCCCCATCCCATGAGGGAGGCGTCGGTAGTGATGGTGAGAGATGGTTGCGACGGCAGAAAGGAGATGCCCTGCAAAAGGTTGTTTGGATCCTTCCACCAGTTCAGAGTATGTTTGACGGGTAGAGGTACAGTTAGGATTCTGCTGACGGATCGGTTGAACGTGTGACACCGGGACAGAAACCAGAGCTGAAATGGACGCATACGAAGACACGCGTACCTGACCAAGTAGGTGGTTGCTGACATGTGCCCTAGTAGTGCCATGCAAGTGCGAGCAGAAATAAAGTTGGAGTTTTGAATTACATGAATTAATTTGAGTTATTTTGCGGAACCTGTCGGAAGGAAGAAATGCCCTCCCTAGAGGGGATTGTATGCTTGCCCCTATAAACTGAAGGATTTGTGTGGGTTTCAGCGTAGACTTTGTGTAGTTTATGGTTAGACCTAGAGCAAGGAACAAGTCCTGAGTACGACGAACTGCTCACTGCACATGAGAGAGTGAGGGGCCACTAGGAGAAAATCGTCGAGGTATGGAAAGATGTTGATATGATGTTTCCGGAGGAATGCAGCCACGGGTGCCATGAGCTTGGAGAAGACTCTGGGTGCCGTGCAGAGGCCAAAGGGAAGGACATTGTATTGGTAATGCTTGGAAAGAAGGGTAAAGCGTAAGAAACGTCGATGAGCCTGGATGATGGGGACATGAAAATACGCATCCTTGAGATCGAGAGAGGCCAACCAGTCCCCCTGGTGTAGGGCCGGGAGGATAGTGTTTAGAGTCAGCATTTTGAATTTTTTTACTTGGATGTAACGGTTGAGGTGCCGAAGGTCCAGGATTGGTCTCCACCCTACTGTTTTTTTCTTTGTGAGAAAATATGGGGAGTAACAACCCTTTCCCCGCTGATGGTTGGGAACTTCTTCGATCACTCTGATGTAGAGAAGGTGTCTGACCTCTTCTTGAAGAAGTTGTACGTGGGTGGGGTCCCTGAAAAGGGACGGGTAGGGGTATTGGGATTTGGGGCGTGCAGTGAACGGTATGGAATAGCCCCATTGAACAATTTCTAACACCCATTTGTCCGATGTTATTCTGCGCCATTGTTGGGCAAAGGGTTGTAATCTGCGCATAAAGATAAGATGACGAGGTGGTGACTGGAGTTGGTCTGTTACAACATGGCTGGCGGCTCTCTTGATGGGAACGTCAAAAGTGTTGAGTCGACTTTGGGGGTTGAGATGTGTGCATGGGTTGGTTGGTTGGTTTTCTGCGAGGTTGACGAGATTTCAATCTATAGCTCTCGGACCTACGGTTAGGTTGGTATTGTGGGGGCCTGGAGTTGTGTGTTTAGGCTTTGTGAAAGCGTTTGTTTGGAAGGGAATGGGTGTAATACCCAATGTGAGCAGTGTGGCGCGGGAGTCCTTTAAGCCGTGCATTATCTCATCTGTTTTTTTTGGCAAATAAATTGTCTTTTTCAAAAGGAAGATCTTCAATTGTGTGTTGCAGCTGCCTGGGTAACTCAGCCGAGTGAAGCCAGGAGGCCCGCCGCATGACGACTGCTGTACCGAGTGATCTGGCGGCGGCGTCTGCTGCATCTAAGGAAGCTTTCAGGGCTGTCCTTGCGACTAGGTAACCTTCTGAAATTAATGAATGAAACTGATCGCGTTTGTCATGTGGGATGTCATCTGTGAAGTCCTTAAGTTTATCATCTAGGTGATAGTCATAGTTGGAAAGTACTGCCATATAATTGGCTATTCGGAGTTGTAGGGCCGCGGAGGTATAGGCCTTCTTACCAAGCAAGTCAAGTTTCTTGTCGTCCCTGCTCATGGGGGCAGATCTAGAATAGGATTGTTTGGCTAGCTGGTTGGCAGCCTCCACCACTAAAGAGTTTGGTGAGGGGTGCGAAAAAAGAAATTCATTGGTCGCAGAGGAGATAAAGTACTTTTTGTCTGCCCTCTTGTTAGAAGGGGGGTTGGATGCTGGCGTTTGCCAGAGCATAGTTACGGTCTCCATGATACCAATGTCCATTGGGAGGGCCAGTTTACAAGGTCCCGATGTTTGCAGAATCTTATATAACTTGTGTTGACTCTCAGAATGGGAGTCTAGTGAAATGTCCATAACTTCTGCGGCTCATTTGAAAAGCTCGCGGAACTGTCTCTAATTGTCAGTTTTGTTGTCAGGAGTAAGGGCATCTGGATCCTCGGGGTACTCTGACGAGGATGAAGGGGTTGTGGACCCCACAGGTTGTGGCTGATGTTGTTGCGGGGTTGGAGTAGTTTGTGGTAGGAGATAAGGATACATTGCAGGAGTTGGGATAGTGCTGTTTGGCCAGCTATTAAGAGGCATCCCCGGTACGGAAGGATAGAAATAATATGGATATGGCCATGTGAGAACTGGTGCAGGGTTGTGGACCAGAGGCTGTTGAATCTTCGGATCCGCCGGCTCTGGTGACCTAGGGCTAGAAGAGGCAGAAGAGGGCAAGTGACAGGAGGAGCCCGGAATTAAGGGTGGACTAGACTGGGAAGTGTCCGACCCAAATAGAGGAGATCCAGGGGCAGAGTGAATACTTAGGACCTCCCTGGCCTCAATATGTTTTGTTTTACTTTTGTGCTTAGAATGTACTCGCTGGCCAGGCTGCAGCTGACTGCCAATATTGGCTGCAGCATCTGGCTGTGCTGTCGGCAGCGGCGCGGGAAAGGGAGCTGGTGCTGGGAGAAAATGAGGAGCCAGGTGCGGTGTGTTTGATGGTGCCGTGCCCGGTGCTGTGAGGGTGGTCGGCACGCTTGACAGTTGTGGAAGCAGTGCCACCACTTGCGGAGCCAGGGTCCACACCGGAGAAGCTGTCGGTGCCGTTGGAACCAGCGCAGCTTTGACAGAGTGCACGTGGTTCGTTTTAACAGGTTTTGAATTCGCTGGCTGGGAGTCTGTGAGGGTTACCATGCCTTGCAGAGGACCCTTCAACAGCTCCCTGGCTGTGGAATCAGAGGTTCTCCCTTGCTTAGAGGGGACCGGGGAGGACGTTGTTGACGGGCGTTTTTGCGCTCCCTCAGGAGACTGAGGAGAGGCGCCCAGGTCCGACACGGGGCGGAGAGCCCCTTCCAGTAGTAGGAGCTTGAGTTTCTGCTCCCGATCCTTGCGAGCCCTGGCTGTTAGATTTTTACAATGCTGGCATCTCTGGGAGAGATGAGCTTCTCCCAGGCACTTAATACAAGCTAGATGCCCTTCAGACGCAGGCATCGCTTCGTTACAAGAAGCGCAGCGTTTAAACCCCGGCGGGGTTTGAAGCTTGGCTGCATGAATCAATGTTTGTTCTGTCATTGTTTGATTTGGCTCCATTCTTCTTCTTTTTTTTTTTTTTTTTTTTTTTTGCAGGTAGAGTGACTGGAGCCACCGCAGACTCCATCTGGAGTCGGAGGCGGTAGGAGGGAACTGAGGAGGGCAGCGGGGAGAGAGCACAGATGACATCAGCAAGGCGGGAAGCACTCCAGCCTATCTCTGCCATCTCCGTCTCTCCCCGCTGAGGGAGCCACTGCTCTTGAAAAATCTCCAGGCTGGGTTGCGGTGCCGCACAAAGACCTACAGTGGAGCAGTCAAGAACACTGCTCGATGAAGAATGTATAATATCCATGGTCAACATCAACCAGAACTGTTACAGGGCAGCATTGTAGGTTTCCAAAGGGATAGCCGTGTTAGTCTAATCCAGCAAAAAAAAAAAAAAAAAAAAAAAAACAAGGAGGCGTGGGGGACTAAAAGTGCCACCCAACTCCTTGGTTGGTTTGGTTTTTTTTTTTCAGCATTATAGGGTATGACTAATAGGCGTAAGATGGAATTAAAACTGACAGAAAGTAAATCCTTCATATGTAGTGTGCATCTGACTTTTGAAATGGGCAGCTTGTATCAAAATAATTTGATTGGCAGGCTAGCACAAGCTTGAAGCCACAAACAGGTCCAAAATAAGACAGACAGCCACTTCCTCCTCTTGAAATCCAGCTGGATAATTTGAAGTGAACACTAATACTCAGAGAGCATCTATGTGAGCAAAGAAGTGCAGACCACAAGGCACACACTTTATGCTTCCATCTGCATGTGTCATGAATTAAACTGTTGTCAATACTCAATCAATACGTCCATTTTCAGGGGCTATGTCTACACTAGCCAATTAGTCCTGATTAAGCAAGCTTAGTCCGGACTAATTTAGCCTACAACTACATGAGCCTTTGCCTAGTTCAAACTAAGAAATTTCTTAGTTCAAACTAGGCAAAGTTTAGTCCGAACTAATAAGTTTGTCTGGTTAGTCCCGACTAAGCACTTAGTTCAAACTAGGCACAATGTAGACACGGACTAATGACTAGTTTGAACTTTAAAAGTTTGAACTAAGCCATTAGTTCAAAGTAGCTGCATGTCCTAGTTCAAATTTAAAAGTTAGTTCAAACTTAGACATGCAGCTAGTTCAAACTAAAAAGCCGTGGTTAGTCTGAACTAGCCCAAGCCTAGTTCATACTAACCTCAGACTTTTTTATTTCAGACTAGAATGTCCGAACTGAAAAAGCAGATGTAGAAATACCAAGAAGTACAACAATCATGGGCATTCTATAAATACCTAAAATAGATTAGCATTCTCCCATCATGGGAAAGAGCACAGACTGTACCTCCATACTAAAAACTGGTCAGCTGCAATTCCATTGCCTCTTTTCTTCTGACAGACCTACTTGTTCCCATCAAAAAGCCTCTTTAACCTGTCTCTCCATGAAACCAACCTAGCAAGAAGTCTCCATCTGCTCCTTATTCTCTCTATGAACTGTCCAAATAACTCTCTGAATGCTTCCCCACTCCACTGTGATAATGACCAACAGGTAATGTTAGCACTTATAAAAAGTACATTACCGTATTCTGCAGTGATGACTCCCAAACTTTGCATCTCGCCATTTTGATGCTACAGGGTTTCAGGCTATTAGACACAGGGGTGTCAAACCCATTTGCTAGAGTGGGCCAGATCTGACTTAAATGTACTTCAGATGGGCCGTACACACCATAAATCAGGGGTGGCCAAACTTATGGAACTCAAGAGCCACCCAAGTTGATTATTAAACCTTTGAGAGCCACACTGAGGCATATAGCCATATACTTTTACCTACTCCAAAATTACTAAGTTTAAAATTCATTGCACACTTTAATTTTATCATAAAAAGAGGACAAATATTGATCCTACTAATGTCAGATTCTAATAATTACTTAAAGTTACCATGACAATTCGGCCTATACAGTAAAAACTTAGCTGCTGCTCATTGTAGAAGACTGCAGGCTAGTGGCGAGTATTTTAAAATCCCAACCATGCCACACTTCTCCCTGCCATCCCCAACCATGCTGTGCTTCTCCCTACCTTCCCAACCCCCTCCTGAACTCCTAGGCTGGGGCTGCTTTCCTAAACTGATTTGCTGGCATTCTTCCGGGAGCCATAATTTTTCATTCAAGAGCCACATGTGGCTCCCGAGCCACAGTTTGGCCACGCATGCCATAAATCAAAATACTAGGGCACTCTCACGGCATTGCAGAGGGCTGTGTATGCAAAACTGTGCTCCATGATACCTCTTGCTCTGTTAGGGAGAGATGTGGTCCTCCAGAGCACAGTCTCATGTACACAGCACTCTGTGATGTTGCAAGACATGACACTCACAAAATTGCAGCATGCTGAATATGTGAGACTGTGCGGTTTCACTCTCTCTCTTTGTTAGGGAGAGAGTGTGGTCCTACAGACTGCAGTCACGGGCCGAATGGAAGTGGTTCACAGGCCACATTCAGCCCACAGGCGGCATGTTTGACACTCCAGCTCTAGACTATCATGGTATTTTTAAAAAACAATGGACTCAGTGCATTTGCCTTGAAAGTAAACAGGACATCTTAAAAAGAAGGTGGAACCAATCTCAGGAACCACATCCAGCTCATGCACATGTTAATAAAGCAATTTCTGCAAGGGAAAGAGCTAGTGCTGTTTTCATCATGGGTTATTCCTGCTGGATATCAATTAACTTTGGGCCACATTAGTGAGTTGTTATTCACTTGTGGAACTGCTCACCAGTGGGAATAAAGGGGTCCCAATCTGGCTCTTTATTAGAAAATTTTAGTGGAACTGTTGGGTGCACAAAGAATGGTTAACTGAGCTCAGCAAGTACACTAGGAGTGAGCATGAACAAACCCAGCCCAATTAATTAATATTAGTCACTAGACAAAATACCTGAGAAATTTCTAATATGACTCACTACACATTGATTCTTCATTGGATTCTCTTTCTACCTATCACATGTAACCTGCCCACATTAAGTCTCAAATTTGACTCTTCAGGACCCTAGATTACTGTATCTGAATACAGAACTACCAACTCAGTCAAAAAAAATTACTATGAATAAAAAAGATTGACAATAATACCCAATTCTGGGCAATATCTTCTTGGTATCAAAAATACAGCATGGTAATATATCAAGCCTTCAGCAACCTATCAAGCAAGAGTGGCATGCTCAGAGCTTCACATGCCAGATGGAAATGCAGAAACTACATTCATCAGTTTGGGATATGAGCAAAGGAAGGGAAAAAGGAGTTTAAGACCTGATCTAAATTCTACTGACTTCAATATGAATCTCTTCAATTATGTCAGTGAATTTTGGATCAGGCTTTTATGATTGCAGCAGCAGATTTCCACTCACTAAATCTATCATTGGGGTAAAACCTGAGTTACCAGCAGCCATTTTCTTTTAAAAATCAAGCTCCACAAATTGGTGAAACATGGGAAATGGGTGGCTATCTCATGTTATGGAGTGAAAGGAGTTACACCTTGAGAATTCAGGCACTGTACTTTGATCCTCTGCAGTGTTTTGGGCTTTGCAGCATTGATGTTAACCTGATACCCTATACTGCTAAACAAGAATACACTACTTGGGGCAACAGTATCATGGCTACAATACGCTTAGGGCAGGAGGTACTTTACAAGAATGCTGGATGACTCAATTCAAGAAGGGAGCCAATAACATATTCCACAGTCTACATGTCTGAATCTTTTTGAAGGTCATGCTTTTCCACCTCATTGTGTCTGATTCAGCTTCTAGTATGTGGCCACATTTGTTGTGATATTGTGCCATGAAGGGTGAAATAAAGGCAGCATTTGGCATTTACCCAGAATTTCCTTGCTTTAGGGGCTTATATGCTTAAACAGCTGTTCTGATTCTTCATAGGGCAAGTAATAATGAGGCATTAAGGAGCATTAAAAGAAGAAAAATGGAACTAAATAAATTCAGCATTCTACTCCTCATTAAAGCACTTTTCCCCCTACTGATTTCAGTAATTTGAAGACTAATTCTGTGCCAAGGAATTCAGCAACTTTTTATTTGATAGGGAAGATGCATCCTTCCTTCTGTTTAGTCCTTTCTCACAGGCCTTCCCCTGCTGGGAGAAAAAGAATGGAGGGTTGTAAGCAACTCTGCTAGTTGTGTTAGGAGACCGCAAAAGGGAACATTATTTATTTTAAATAAACAATTTAGAGATTTAACAGAGACTTGAGATCCCACCTTTGCATTTGGGGTTTCTCCCTAACCTGCCTCCCATCCCCACAAACAATCTGATATTTTGTATAGAAAGCTGCCTCTCAGCCTCACTCTCCCCATTATGACTGATATGTCCCAGATCTAAAAGAACCAAAATTCATAAATGTATTTTAAATGACTGCCAAGGACCTGTTCCAAAGTGCACTGCAGTCAACAGAAACAGTCCCTTTGACTTGAGTGTTTTGATCAAGCCCACGGCTACACACTCATAACTCTTGTTCTGTCTTGCTAACTTGCTCAGCCTGGTGTAGATCCTTGTGCTGTTTCTGGAAAGAGCAGGAGTTGCATGCCTCCTACTCCCTACTCTGAGCAAAAGGGCAAGGAGGGGTGGGAAGCAGGGCAAGCCATGGCTTTACAGCCCTACTTGCCATCCATAGTAGCTCAGCAGGGGCTCAGTGGGCTGGCTAGCACCTCTGCTTAATATGCAGAGGGTCCTGGGTTCATGCCCCAGGGGGTTGGACTTGATGATCTCATGAGGTCCCTTCCAAGCCTATGATTCTATTCTAACGTCATAGAGAGTGAAAACCTGAGGCCTGAGCTAAAGTAGTAGTCTGGCCCTGCTATTATAAAGCAAAAGTCAAGCTGTGAATCTGCTGGCAAGCTCACAGTAACTGGCAAGAACAGCTGGCTTTGCAAAAACACACATACCCAGAGAAGTAGTAGGCACAGAATACCCACAAAAGCACATTCCAAAAAGATGGTACCAGAAACACTCTGCTATCGTGCAAACCCCAGAAATACTTTCCAAAGATTACAAGGAACATCATGATGCTTCAAGACAAGGTCAGGAGGGCCAAATGAGGGCTAGAGATTTTTTAATGGACCCATTAGTTACAAGGTAGGGGGTGGAATTTCATGTTAGAAGGGCCATATGCAATCTGTTTGTTTTAGTGTATAAAAGAGGACCCCAAAGGAAGAGTCTCTGACAGATCAAGTGAGGACCAGAAAATCTCGCTCTTCACTGAGCCCGTCCATTGTCACAGGCATGTATGTATTAAGTGTAGCTGCAGCACATGCAGAGCTGAAAACTAATCCCAGCTTCACAGAACAGCTGATAAGAACAAGTTCCTAACCTTCTGTTACTCTGGGGAGTCAGGGATTGATTGGCTGGTTTGTTTTGTTTTCTTTGGGCTGGGGGATTATTAAGTCATCGGCAATGACTCCAAAAACTCAAGAGAGTAGCAACAGTTAATTTATACCCCATTTTATTGTATGTCTACTTGGGATTATTTTTCCCCAATGGGCATGGTTTTGTACTTAACATTGAATTTCATCTGCCATTTTGTGGCCCAGTCACCCAGTTTAGGGAAACCCCTTATATCTCTTCACAGTTTTGGGCTTCACTATTTTGCCACTTCATTGATCACCCGCTTCCCCTTTTCATGATTAATTATGAATAGTTGAACAGCACTGATCCCAACAGAGATCATGCTATCACCTCTCTCCATACCTTTTAAAAGTCTGCTCATGCAGCAAGGCATCTTCATGGTCCCTTTCTCACAGCAGATTGTAAAGTTACAATCTAACCTTAACTGGATCCAAAAGCAAACTGTTACACTTTGCAAACGAGACTGATGTCCCCCCTTTGTGGTCATTTGTTATTCTGTACATGCCTGAGCGCAACGTCACTAAAGCTGGTTGAAATAAAGTTCAGGTAATTTAGTTTATGAATTTTGTCATTTAAAAAAACCAAATTATTCAGATACTGAAAAACATATATTTAACAACAGATAGATTGACACACTTGCCTTTAAATAGTTCCAAAGGGCTAGCCGTGTTAGTCTAGTTCAGCAAAACAAACAAGGAATCTAGTGGCAGTTTTAAAGATTAACAAATAACTATATTTCTTAGTCTTTAAAAGTGCCACCAGACTCCTTCTTTTTTACCTTTAAATAGCACCTTTCTCTGCAAGTCTATCCACTGAAATTAGCATTACTGCAGATGAAGTAAGGTGCTGTAAGAAAGATGTAAGGCTATAGAATCTGGCTCTAAATAATTACATTCAAAGATCTCAGCGTGTCAAATAAAATGTGTAAAAAGAATCCCTTTTCCCCTTCCACTCCCCACCTGTCCCTGTACTGTGCAAAAGTTCTAGTGATTAAAAAGTATCTACTGTGAGTTGGAGCAGAGCTCTACATGATCTAATAAGTGAGCTGTGCATATTCAAGAACATAAGAAAGGAATTAAAAGGGATAATCCTAATAAAAAAGAAGCATTTGCCAAGATGTTAGTGTTCCACAGATGTTAACTTGTCATTTAAAAAAAAACCTCAGCAATGTTTCTAACTTTTTCAGCTGGATAGATGTCTGCCACCTTGGTATCTCTACACTGAAGAGAACAAGCTAGCTGAATAATCCACCTGCACTAATAAAAGTAGGGATTATGGATATGGGCTGGTGGCACCACCAACAGTGAAGGATTGATTTTCGAGTTCCATTCTGCAGTCAATAAAGACATGCTCACTCAAACCCAGAAGTCCCTGGAGATTGATGCATTAAGACCACCACCTCAAGTGGTTAAGGACAGCATCGATGGGAACACATTTCAAGTTGGTGCGGTGCAGTGAAGATGCCGTATAGAAGTTAAGAACTCCCATCAACTGCTGATGAATTTCCTGGTGAGTGCAGACCTAACAGGCCTTCATCCTACCTAGTTCCTATGACTAGCCACTACCCCACACTGCCAAGATGGGACCTCTAGTCCAGCACACTGTTCAATTCAATGTGCTGTGAACCTCAAAGCCACTTATGTCAATGCTATTAAACCACAGCCTAAGAATCATATACTCAGCACAGAAGTTCTTAAGACGGGGTGAATTCATCATTGGTGTAATTGTGCACAACTCTACAAAAGGTAATTTGGCCAATTAAGATCTCTCCTGCCTCATTCCTCCATTCCCACCCCCTTGCCATGATCATGTGGAATTTGGTGATTTTGTGATAAAGATAAAAGGGGGTTTTATTCCAATTTCTCATCTCGCAGCATTTTTTACATAGTTACTGATAAGAAATACGTAAAATGGAATGAGACAGAGAAAATTGATTTATAAATGTTTCATCCTTTCATCAGCAATTCTTATATGCTCCACTCTATTAAGAACTCTCGCTATTATTGCCTATGTGTATCTCTTGCCCTCTCTCTCCTACTTGCCAGGCTGAAGTACATCAGTTGCTTGAGAAGAGTGAAAGCTGCGACTCCTGAAGTGACGATCCAAGACAGATGAGAACTCTAGCATATACACAAGACTTTATTAGTCATAGTAAAGCTTGCTGTACCTTATCACAAAAATCACTCTTTTTTGCATGATATTTTTGCTGCTGCAGTAGTTTCATTGCTACTGGGGTGAAATGAATCCCGAAGCGTACGCCATAGATTGGCAACAACACTGCCAACCTGACATACTGTACAAACCCTTTTCCCATGGTGATCAAACTTGTGTCTCTCTTACATTTTTGTCATATTTGTAATCAGTTGCTTGAATTAATAAAAAGCTGAAAACTCCAGAGGCAGTCACAGAAAATAAATACCACATACACACAAGCCATGCATAACATATGCACTGTATGTATAATACATGAAAAATATAGCGTGTATGTGAGATTTTTGTTTCTGCTATGTCTCCATTATATCACTTTGGCAGTGTAAAGAAACCAAAAAGCCAATGAAAATACAATTTATGGCCACTTTAAGACCCCTTTTCACTGGGCCACCACATATATCAGAATCCAACTCAAGAACTAGACACAGGTGTGGATACACTGGAAAGGAGGGTCTTGCCATTTGTTCAGTTTTCAGTTTTAGACTTTTAATTCAAATGAGAACAACAAAGAAAATAAGGCATTTCTTTTCCATATATCCTAGAAGGAACTACCCACATATTGACACCACAGCCATGGGCGGATTAATGCTAGGGAGCCGAGCAGTGATGGGGAGAAGTGTAGCCGCCCTGGGCTGGTGGCTGGGCTCTGCATTCCATTCCCATGCCTCGGGGTGCAGGGAGGGCTGGCCCAGAGGCTGGGCTCTGCTCTCCGGCCCTGCCCCTGGGCTGGCCAGTCTGTCCGGGGGGAGGAGGTTGGCTGCACAACACAGCCTCCGGTGCACCGGAAGCCACCCCGTGTGCTTTGGGGGGCTGATCAGTGTGACTGGGGCTGGCCTGGCCCCAGAGCCCCACCCCAGCACCAACCCTCCCACAGAGGGCAGGGCTATAAAGTGCAGGGGGCCTGAGGCCCCAGGTGAGTGCAGATGGCACCCGCCACTGTGGGAGGCCCAGAGGCCCCTAATCCGCAAATGACCACAGCCTGAAAGCAGACATAGACACAACAGTTTGACAAGCTCTTACTATGTGACTTTCTCAGTGGTTAATCTGTACCATGGCTTGCCAGGACTTATGCTTCACAGGTCATAGCCCTCGCTTTCTGGACTTGCTGCAGCAGTTATAAATGTAAAAGAATTGCTTCAACCTGGCACTATGTCCATTATAAATTAAGCACTGGACATTCTCTCTGATTGAGAGGAGAGAACTAGCAGTTCAATTTCCAGTGCCCTGCATTTAGAATCAACCTTCATTTTTATGTTTACCTTTCTTTGCTTACCTTACTTTGCTGCTCCAGTGGAAAAGCTGCTGGCTACTTTCTAGATAGAATAGACTAGACTCATAGGGCTGGAAGGGACCTCATGAGATCATCTAGTCCAACCCTGTAGGGTTTGAACTCAGGACTTTTTGCATGTAAAGCAGAGGACTCTATAGAGAATGGATTCCCCATGTGTGGGTAGTCAGATGGAGAGTAGATGGGAGAAAAGGGCTATTATTTTCTATCAGGAATCAGTTTCTACACAAATAAAAAGCCCAGTGCCACCTAGAAACACTTAGTACATATGGGTATGTGGGCAGATTTCAGCATCACTGCTATTGTTACTCAGATTGTCAGTAATACGCACTTCAGCAGTTCAGGGAGGTGTGTATGTTGGAGGAGAGGTTACTTGCACTACTGTCACAGTAGGGCTATTCTCCTGTATAATTTTATATTCTTATAAATGTTTGCCTAACTCTGGACTGTTCCCCAGAAGATTGAAGGCAGGAGTCAAATGCTCTATCTTGTTCCCTTTCTTCCAAGATCAGTCCAAATACCTTTCTTCCATTTCAGTGCACACATCGGAGCAATATATGCAGCTCCATGCTCTGTGTTAAACCTTCTGTTGCATCCCTCAGTGCGAAGGCAGATTTCTAGTGTCTACATTTTGCACACTGGAAAATGTAACCCTCAGTGAGTTCATTTCTTTCACTACTAAATTTATTAAAATTAAAATAAACTCAATGTGAAGGCATTCAAGGGGTTTGCCCTGATTGCCATAAATCTGCCAGACTATATATATTCTGCATTTCATCACAGTCCAACAGAAGCCATGAGACATATAAAGCTCAACTAGTTGTGGATTGCCATATTACATCATCCATACATTGTTCAGCTAGATGCAAGAATCATTAGGTGAAATATATACTCAGTGTTACACAGGAGGCTGGATTAGGTGCTCATAATGGTCTTCCCTTCTGGCCTTAAAATGTATGACTCCTTTCAATTTCTTCCAGCGACTAATCAATTTATGTTCTGATACATGATTGATAGCCCTTATAATGGCCATCTTTACTAATTTAAACTAATCATAGTTTTGTTTTTTTAAAACTTAATAAAGAATCTGCCTTTAAACTCATCTTGCAGGAGTGAGTTCCACAAATTAATTATGTTTTGTGTAGCAAACAAACAATCACCTTTAAGTTTGCTATATTTTAATTTCAATTCAGGATTTCTTGTGAGAATTTAAGAGAGAAACATGCATATTAAAAATCTATAAACAAATAAGGAAATGTTGTATTCACCTCTGAAGTCGTTTGGCAACTGTATTGTTAAATTCTTTAATTGTAATTGATTATGTCCAATTAGCCCTGAGTATTTAATCTTAGGTTTCTGCTTACTTACTCCGTCGTGACTGACCTTGACTACCCACAAGACGTAGCACTTGTTACTGAAATTGAACAAAATTGGTCCCCCTTTTTAAATGTATTGAAAGATTAGGTGTGAAATCACAGATTGAATATCAACCACATTAACACCGAGGTCATGCAAGTTAAATCTGCTACACTGCAGTGCTCGGGATGTAATCATAGAGCTAATACACTACAGGCTTTTGTTGCATTATCTTTAATCCATGAGGCAATTGACTTTGCTAGAGAAATGGAAAGTGGAATAGGGAAAGCAACATTAGTCGCTTGAGGCTATTACAGAAACTTGCTAACCACAGGCTGAGAAAGAAATTTGTGTCATGTATTAAAATGGTTAAGAGACAGGAAGCAATGGGTAGAAATAAGCGGCCAGTTCTCACCTGCAGAAAATGTTGCTTCGAAGAAAGGGATGAATACTGGGATAGCAGAACTTTCGGTGAAAAATTGAACTGCCAACAAAACTACACTATAGGATCTGGTCTTTTGTTAGATCAGTCAGGGTGGAACATGGGCACACAGAAGCACTGGCCAGCAGTATAACTCAGGGAAGTAATACCTGTAGCTGTGCCAGCCCTGTTGCCCATCCAGGCCTTCCCTCCATGCTTTGCCTGCTTTCCTCCACCCTACCTGCCTCCTGATTCTGCTCATGGGCTGCCTTTTGACCATGCTTCTGGCTTCACCTTTGGGTCTGTTCTGGCTCCTGGCTTAACCCACTGGCTTGCCTCCTGACTACACCACCAGTACTTCTGTCTGAGTTTGTTCTGACCACTAGGCCTATGGACCATACAGTCTGTAGACTCCTTCTCTAAGCAATAGATTACACTTCCAACACCTTGGTGGGTGACAGCATCAGCCAAAGAGCTATTCTGAATTGCTTCTCTTCAGACAAAGGGTGAAACAGAACCCAGATTATAAATCTGAGTCACAATCTGATTTCTTTCCTGCTTCTGGAGCAGAGATAGTCTGCCCTTTCCACAGGATGTATTGCAGGGCCCTATCCAACCACTTTTATGATTCTTTAATGCACTCATTGAGACAAATGACTCTATAAAAGCACTGCAGAGCTGCACCCCACAGGAATTAAGAGTAGCACTAACAAAAAATTATGGCCTACAATGGCTGACATTTCAGATGCTACAGACAACCCATGGAGTCAACAGGTTACCAGCACAAAGAATCAAGAATTTCAAACTCTACATACCACAGGGAAGACCCTACCATCTCCCCACCTTACCAGTCATACTCTATTATACGGACTCTAAAATAATCTCAAGAAACAAGGACTTCTTTGCTACAACTTCTTGACACAGTTCAAAGCACCAATTTAGTGCCAGCTGAAGCAGTCGTAAAAAGCACAGCCATCTGTTTCCCACTTTATTTGCTACAAGTGAATAGTTGAAAACCTACTGTTGATCATAGAATGATAAAGAATTGTTAGGACTATTCTATATTTTCAGAATACCTGGTACAAAAAAATTAACTAGAACCTCCTAAAATATCAGCTTGTTGCAGAAAATCAATTGCTGAAGTTACTTCGCATTTCCTCCAGCATCTTTTCTGATCTCTATTACTGGCATCCAGCTGATAGCCTCTATTCTCTCTCTTGCTGAATAAGGCAAGGGTCAGACTGTTTGGGAGGGTCTAAAGATAATTGGTGCCTATGTTCCAAATTGGGTCCCCTGCTGATCTCGATTGTTCACAAATGTCTTTCAGCTCTTGCTGACAAATAATGTAGAGCTACAGAGTGAATATAAACTTCTTCCATTCAGCTTCCATTAGCAGTAGATCCTGCAATTCTGCTTCTTTCATTATTTTCTTTTGTCTGGTTGTTGGGTTTTGGTTTATGAAATGTTTTAAAGAAGATACTTGGGCAGGGTGACCATATCATCACTGGCTGATGTTGCTATGACAACAATTTCCTGCTGCACATCTTTAATTAAAAAAGACACGATGTCCTCTTCGAAAAGAAATCTACACTAATGTAATCTTTTCTTCTGCTGGAGGAATTAATGCCCAGTCATGCAAGGAGATGAGTTTCCTCAAACAAACTCCCATTTGATTTTACAGATGGTACTAAGCAGGATTATTCATATAGGGTCTGATCCAAGGCCCTTTGAAATCAATGGGTCTCTTGCCACTGACTTCAGCAGGGTTGAATTAGATCCACAACAAAAAAGTTTTGTGTCTCCCTCCCATTTGACATGTTCAAAATTCTAAATTTCTAAACAATAAATCTAAGAAGCTATGCTTTTATTGTGAGTAGTGTATCTGCTTTATTTTTCCTCATCTTTTGGCATAACTAGTTTATACATACACTTAATGTGGTTTTAATAGTTCAAATCCGTATATTTTTGAGGCATGTAACTTTGAATAGCTTGAGAATTCCCTGGTATTCTTCATAGTCTCCAACTCTTCTTCTTTTTCTCCAGTCAGTTTCTGTATATCTTGGCTGTTACCGCTAATGGAAAAGTCCATTTAGATGTGTGACTTTCCAGATGGCCCTCCTGGTGATGGTATGCGGAATTAGCTCAAATAGTCCACCATCTGGTGGTCAGTGCTTGCTCTCCATTCATGCTTGCAGTCTCTTCTCAGAACCTCAGTCCTCCAGCCAGGTCCTCTGAATTCCCCCCTTCCAGGGGTCAAGTCCAGTCGCAGCCAGCCCACTTTTGTTCATGGTTGGTACTGCCCCTCTGGTGCTCACTTGTGGTCTCTCTGCCCACTGGAAGTCTAGGGGAGGTGTCTGGGACCTGGGTCTACCCTCTTCTCCGGGCTCCAGCCCAGGGATCCTATGCACTTGGTTAAGCGCAACCATAGACCCTTCATTCCTCTTCGGTCTGCACCCTCACCAGGTCCCCTAGGCCATTGACACCTCCCCCAGGCATCTGCAGCCCTTGCATCAAGGCTGAGGATTCACCAAACCTTGGCAATGCCCCTAGGAGCTACTGGGGAGACACTCACCCACAGCCCCACCCAGCACAACTTTCTCCCTTGCAGGGCAGGGCAAACCACCCTGAGCAGGAGTGGCAGCCCCAACTTTATACAACCTGCCATGCCCTGATTGGCCCTGCAGCCCTCTGCTCCTATTGGCTAGGTTTTCCCTGCAGAGGTTTTAACCCCTTCCTGGCCAGAGTGGGGAAATTAGCCCACTACAGTTCTAAGAAAGTAAGTGGGATAATAAACCAATAAAGCTCTGTGTGAATTTTTTGGATGTCTTTAGAAACTATTCCAAAAACCTTCAGATTTTAATAGAGATTGATAATTATTCTGTAAAATATTTTCAAGTTTATAGATGAGATATAATTTTCTCTTAAGTTCTGTATGTTTTTAGGGTGGTTTCCATTGAACCTCAGATTTCCATAGAACCCTAAATTTCTGCCAAAAATTAAGTTTTCATGCTCACTATATTCTACAGGATTTTTCCATGAAACATAGAATTGATGATGTCCTGTCCTGGCAAAGCAAAATAAAATTTTATACCAAATCATCTGGTTCAGTCCCATGTCTCTAACATTTGTCATCTGACACCATTTTTTTTAGAAACATCAGCTGTGCAGGACATGCTGTTATGGACAGAAAAGTGATTCTAACATCATCATCTACCAAATAAAGAACAGCAAAATCTTGATTATGTCAATAAATTAAAAAAACTAAACTTGCAGCATGGAGCCATGATGCTAGTTGGTGAACTCTATCCATCTGTGTTGGTTATCTGGCCCTTATCATAGCAACTGTGAATCTCACACTCTTTAATGTATTTATCCTCACAAACCCTTAAGAGGCAGGGCAATGCTATCATTCCCCCATCATACAGATGGGAATCTGAGGCACAGAGAGGCTGAGTGACTTGCCCAAGGGTTCAAAGGAAGTCTACAGCAAAGCAGTCTCCTATGTCAGCACCACAACAACTGGACCATCCTTCCTCTCCAGCTTCTAGATACCATCACAATTCTAACAATTCAATCAATCTTAAAACATCCAAGGAGCAGGACTGGGCCCAGATGCTTATTTCTGTGTATGAATGTTGGCCTAAGGCATAAGTCAACTTTTTCTATTTACTGATGACATTTCTTTCCTCAGTCTAACTGATCACACCAGGAAGCATGTACTTAGCCCCATCTCCTATCTGCAAAGTTAACAGAACTCAGCTAAAGTTCTGAAGAGCCTACCCATAGCTGATGAGTCAAAAGGGAGGAATATTTATATAACTTTATTTTCATGTTAGTTCCATGGATGCACATGTGCACAGACATGAATTTTCTTAGATGTCAGAGTACTGTGACTCAAACTCATGTCTACCTAAAGCAAATCATTTCCAAGGTCTGCTCCAGCACTAGGATCCTTTAGCATGGATCCAGTGAAGACATCTAATTTCATGATGAAAAAATTCGAAGTCTAAATCTCAGAATTGCCAGCCTCAGCTAATTGGCTTATCAAAATGGAAGGCCATTTTTAAAATCACATCTTAGGACGCTGGACCTTTGACATACTGGTGTAAAATCCATTGACTATGATCAGTATTCTTACCTTACTTATATAAGGCCAACCCCACTGACTTCACTGTAACAGATGGCAGAATTTGGCACAGAAATTTCATCAGTACATACTGGACTAAATTCAGTTGTGTATACCAGTACCATATCACCCCTTCAGAAGGGCTGTGTTAGTCTTTTACAACACAAATAATATCTATCAATACTGATAGATATTATTTGTGTTGTAAAAGACTTGATCGTAACTCCATGAATAATGGAATATCACCTATGCAGTACTCTGTTCCTGGTGTGCTTTTTGGTCAACAAAAAATAATGTACTGGGGAATTCTATCATTTCTCTGTTACGCTAACACAGCCCTTCTGAAGGGGTGAAAATGGACTGGGATTTAAATTAAGCAACTGATTATTCTGTGAAAATTGTGAATTCTTGCCCTACGACAGTTAGTTACATAGGTACATGAAAAAGGCATGTTTATTAAAAAGTATAATTACAGTATGCAGTAAAAAAAAGAAGAAAAGTCCAATGTAAAAACATGGTAGTTTATATTTACACACAGACAGACTTGTTTTATTGGATAGGAATTATTTAGTTATTAAAACTATTTCAAAAACACTACGAGTGTAATACAATAGTAGTTAGTTCAACTCCATAAACTGCAATAACGTGTACTGCATTTATGTATTTCCACACTATAATTTGTATACAGCTAATAATTTCCTTCTGATCTCCCCAATGGAGTGAATGTATTTTCACCCTTGATGAGACGTTGGACTGGGTTTACCATTTACAATGTTATATGTACGTAATGTTTCACCAGGAATTCAGACATTACTGAGTTTGCCTTCTGCTTAATAGAGAGCCAGGGATTAAAGTAAACTGGAACGCATCAGAATGCAGTTCTGGGGCCCACATATCTGACTGGCCAGACTTCGGGGACCCAGATTCCAGAATCCAGAAAAATCGGGCCCACACAAGCATGAAGGGGGTCCGGACAATACAGGAAGGGAGCCCAAAGATTAGGAAAGTTCCAGGGCCCCTCACATTATACTTTATCCACTGATAGAGACTGGGTGGGAGAGGAGAAGAAATGGGAAATGAAAACACTAATAAAATAATATACACAATGGGTCATGTTCTATCCTGCCACTGGCTTCAACAGTAGCTTTACAGAAATGAAAACTAATCAGGATTTTCTCCAGCACTTATTGTAACACAGAGGGTATTTGTAGAGAGGGGCACATTGCACTGGCAATTATTTCTGACAGCCTACTTCTGTGGCTCAGAGATTCTTCTATATTTTAAGATAGCACAAAATTACTCTTTGGTTAAAAAAATTAGCCAGACAATAAAATAAAAAGGGAATTCCAAATGCAGGAGGAAAGCTCCGGGTAGGTTAAAAAACTGTGTCAGCTCCTAATGGCTTAAGGCCTGTGCTTTATAAATGAAAATATATATGAAACAAATAAAGAACTCCAGGAGAGATTCTCTAAGTACCATGTCATCTTCTGATGCTTAACAAAGGGATCTAAAAATCCTTAGACTTTGTTTGCCTGCAGGGAAGGATCCCCACTAAAAACTCATTATAAAGGATCACAGTTTACACTTCTCCCCTGAAACATTACTCCATGGCTATGTCTACACTTAGATCATTATAGCGATTTAACTTAAATCGATCTAACTGATCAAAATAAAAATCAATAGATTTAAGTTAAATCAATTTAACATGCCCACACTAGAAAACCAAATCGAACTAGCATGTGCATGGACAGGACTGGCTAGTTCAATTTAGTAGAGGAGCACCAGGGGTGGTGTGGCATGATGGCCCCCAAGAAGGGCCATGCTCCCACCCATTATATAGAAAGAGGAAGGAACCCTGGGAGGGAGAAGAGCAAAAAGTATTAAATCAAAATAACATGGCTATCCTGCTTTATGCTGAAATAATTTCGATTTAACTGCCATTTTGATATAAAGCAAGGTTTTATTATTCCAAAATGACTGTTCCTTATTTCAAAATGATGGAACTCCTCACTTTGAAATGAGGAAGCTCCTCATTTCAAAATAAGGAAAGCTGTGTAGATATGCAATACTTTAAATCAAAGTAATCATCATTATTTCATTTTGAAGTGTAAGTGTACACATACCCTACAACTCTGACTGATCTGAGTTCTAGAAAGTCAGACTCTCTCTTAAATGTTACCCACTTAAAGAGATGCTGGAAGCAATTCAACTATTTATGCTGAAGCGGAATAAAAGTCCTGAATTGTTTAGCTTTATTGCAATGACTTGAATAAGTGAACTGCCACTTAAAATGGCTTAACACAAGCATAAGTCCATTGAGCTCAATGGAATTAACTTTCTGATTTATACCAGTGAAGGCAAGAGGGCAATCAAGCCCATACTTGTGAGCCTAAGTGTAAACTGATACACAAAGTTTTGTGTGTGATGGTGCGTATTCTGGGAATAATTAAGTGGCTGGCTTTACAGTGCTTTAAAATGCAAACTCCTGCTGACATTGGTGGGAGCTCTGCACATGAAAATATCCACAAAAATAATAATAAATATAGACACTAAATTAAACTCCCCTGCAGGTTTTATGAGACAAGTCACTGAATAATTTCCGCAATGCTGGTTAGTCTTTCATAAAGTTATTAGGCTATACACTCCAGAAGATTGTTTTTGTGACCCACCAGAAAGGCCAAATATTTCTGCAACATGAAAGCCAAACATGTGAATGTGATGGGGCATCTGCCCCACATGGGTATGAAAAGAGTTAAATTCCACCTAGGGAAGTTGCACACTGAGAGGCTGTACAGAGCAGCCAATCAAGGCCTGGCAGACCCATATAAGAAGAAGTGCAGAGAAGAGCAGAGGGAGCTGGAGCTCAAGGAGGGACAGCAGGAAAAACGGCCAGTTCTTTGGACAGTACCTGGAGGACCTGAGGACAAGGTGATGGCAAAGTAAGTGCTGAGGCTGCGGGGAAGCGGCCCAGGGAAAGACAGTGAGGAGTTGGAGGGGTGCAGCATGTAGCTGCCATCTAAGTCCCTGGGCCAGGACCCAGAGTAGTGAGTGGGCCTGGGTCCCACGCACCTCACCAGTGGAAAAATGGATGACACATTGACTACAGTAGTAACCCCAAGAGTGGGAGAATACAGAATAAGACAGCTGAAGGGCCATGTCATGAAGAGGGTGCCACTGTTCCCAGAGCGGTGTATATCAGTGAGCAGCCATGATGGTGACTGAGACACCATCAGGAAAGGGTGTAATGCCCTGCAGAGCTAGTCCCCAAAATGGCCACTATGGAGAGTGGAACACAGCAAAAAAATGGCAACATCTTGACCTTGCATCAGTGAAGTTTTTTGCTGTCTATGAAAAGATTTTCGTGACACACTGTTCACTCTACATCGGTTGTGTTGGTATGTTTGACTAAAGGGAACTAGAATATAAGGCTATGTCCACACATACATGGCTAAATTGATTTTACTTATATCGATATAAGTAAAATCGATATAAAATCATTAAATCTATATAAGTTAAATTGATTTAACAGGTCCACACCAAAAAACCCAAATCGAAATAGCATGTCCAGACACAGGACTTGCTATTTCGATTCAGGAGAGGGGTACCATGGGAGGTGTGGCAACATGGTCCCCTCACTGGGCCACATCCACACCCAATATATAGAAAAAGGAAAGCACCTGGGAAGGAGAAGGTCAAAAAGTGTTAAATCGATTTAACAGTTAAATCAAAATAACTTGTCCACACTGTGTTATTTCAAAATAACAATTTCGATTTAACTGTCATATCAATCTAATATTAGGTTTTATTATATCGATATAACTTTCCTTATATCAAAATGGAGGCGCTCCTCATTTTGAAATAAGGGAATGTTGTGTGGACCTACCATTTTTTAAATCGAAATAGCCAGCATTGTTTCTATTTAAACAATGTGTGTGGACATTCCCTAAGAGATCAAATGCTGGTGGAATGGAACCTCCAGTCTTGTTTATTGACATTTAATGAAGGAAGAAGCCACTGTAATTCTTCTCTTTTGCCAGTTTTCGAATTTACAGATGAGCATGGCACTTCTCCACTTAACAGAAAACCCTCTGTGAAAGCGTGACTGACAGGAGCTTTTTCTTTAGGGACAAAGAGAATGACAGATGTGTATGGTTGTGCATGGGTGGAGTGGGTTGGATAGAAACATGAGTAATTCATGCTTGATGGTCATTTTCTGAAATGATCAAATCACAAGACTTATAAGGAAATGTTCCTTCAAATGATAACTGAAACTCCAAGAGAGATTACTGTACTCAACAAGCTAGAATTGAATCACAGACAGTTAACTTCAACATTCACTGCTGAGTACCTCAAAAATAAAATGATTTGTAGATGTCTGTGAATTCCATTGCATAAAGGAGGCAAAAATTTACAGCTATCTCAACTCTCAAAGGCTATGTCTACTCTGCCACAGATATTTTGAAATAGTTATTTTGAGATAATTATTTTGATTTTAAAATGGAAGAGTCTCTAGTTCAAAATAAGGCAGCAGTTCTAATTTCAAAATAGAAAGTCTTTGCTAGACTTTCTATTTCAAAATAGGGAAAGGCAATGTAAAGTGTAGGGCTACTATTTCAAAAAAAGCAAATTCTGCAGCTTGGAATGGCTTTTTTCAAAATAGCTCTTTCAAAAGAATAAATATCTTGAAATAAATCCAGGTTTTAGCATTTTGAAATAGCACTTTGTTATTTTGAAATAACAGAGCACTTACCGCATATAATCAGATATAAGCCGATCGGGGCGCAAGCCAACCCCCGAATTCTGAGCCCCAAAAAGAAGCTAAAATTGGTGACCCAGGTATAAGCCGAGGTCCCCTTTTGGCCTTGCCCCCTAACCCCCCCACCCACTGCTGCTGGCTTCCTCTGGAGTTTCTGACACCTTCCCTACCCCAAAATCTCTGCTGCTGCTTTTCCCTTGTCCCCTCGCTGTCCATTCCTCACCCCTGCTGCCCCCTGCAGTGCCCTTTCCTCACTGCTACACCCCTGCGCACTTCTCAGTTTCCTGCTGTTGCCCCTGCTCCTCCTGCTGCCCCCTGCTCTGCCCCTTTCTCACTGCTGCTCTCTGCTCCTCCTACTGCCCCTCCTCACTGCTTCCCCCTACTCTGCCCTTCCCTCACTGCTACCTGCTGCCCCCCCTGCTCTGCCCCTTCCTCACTGCTGACCCCCTGCTCCTCCTGCTACCCCCCTTCTCTGCCCCTTCCCCACTGCTGCCACCTGGCTCTTCACTGCTGCCCCCCCTCCTCTGCCCCTTCCCCACTGCTGCCCCCCTGCTCCTCCTGCTCCCCCCTGGCTCTTCATTGCCGCCCCCTACTCCCTTCTCAGTTCCCTGCTGTTGCTCCCCTGTTCCCCAACACCCTTTCCCTGTCACCCCACAACCCCTGCTGCCACTCTTCCCAGCCTGCCAGGCACCCCCCCAATACCCAGTCCCTGTCGCTGCTTCCCTGGGCTCCCCAAAAACCCTGGGTCCTCCTGCCGCTTTCCCCGGACTCCCCGACTCCCCCCAATGCCCGAGCCCTGCCACCCCTTCCCTGGCCTCCCTGAACACCCCCCCCCCAAAACCCTCCTGGCCATCCCATCACTTTCCCCAACTCCCCAACCCTCTCCCCAACCCCCAGTCCCTGCCACCGCTTCCCTGGCCTCCCTGAATCCCCCCCCAATGTCCAGGCCAACCCCCCCAGGCCTCCTTACATGGCTGCTCCAGATGCTGGGGTCCCCTCCTCACTCCAGCCCCAGCCCCAGCTGACTGCCCAAGATGGCCGTCCGGCAACACTGGGGCTCCAGCCTGCCACATGGTCTGGGAAACTCCTGGGAGGGGCTGTCTACCATATTCTCTTGACTATAAGCCGAGAGCCTGTTTTGAAGACAATTTTCAGGCACAAAATTTTCGGCTTAAACGTGATGATATACGGTATTTTAAAATACCAAAATGCCTGCATGGACAGGCATGAAGTTTTTTTGAAACAGGACTCCTTATTTTGAAAATCTTTGCAATGTAGACATACCCAAAGAGTGCCAAGTACCATAGCCCTGCTGGAGACTAACTATTTAAATTTCCCCAAGGCTTTAACATGAATATCTGAGCACAGATGAGATCCCTTGGCCCCCAGTTCGACAGCCCACCTTTAGTTAGCAAAACGCTTAATTTTCAACAAAGTTTAAGTGCTTTGCTGCATGGAGCTGCTGATAAAATGTTTTGCTGAATTGTGGCCTAAATACATTTTAATTGCATCACACATCTTGAAACAAGAAGCAAAGCCAATTCCCACATTCTGCATAATATTAGTATTACTTAAGGAACATTTAGCGTTATAGCTATGATCTCCTACACAAAAGCCAATACATGTTGGCTGACTTTATATCACAAATAAAGCTACACAGGTATGTCCACACGTCATTTTTATTTCGAAACAACACCAGTTGTTTCGAAATAAAAAAAGACTATGTTCACACATTTCCACAAGAGCCATCATTTTGAAACAGCTTAAACCATTTCTGTTTCAAAACTATCGTTATTTCGAAACCGGTGGTTTTGAAATACCGCCATTGGGACATGTTATTTCGAAACAATTGCTGTTTTGAAGTAACTTTTGACCTTCCAGGGTGCTTAGCACCCTGGGAGGAAGGGCCGCCCACTCAGCACCCTTGCCAGGGTGCTGAGGGGAGATCTGACAGCAGGCTATGGGGGGCTGCCCCCAAGCCCGGTAGGGAGCCCTGCAGTGGGTGTGGGGGCACCCAGCTCTCCCCCCAGCAGGGTCCGGGGGTGCCCGGCTCCCCCTGCCACCGGGGCTGCCCCCAAGCCCACGGGTGGGGAGCCAGGCGCCCTGCTTTCCCCCCCACTGCAGGGGCCACGGGAAGCCCCATGGCAGGGGTGCGGGGCTGCCCCAATTTTCCACCCGCCCCACCCTGGGGGAGAAGCGGGGCACCGGGGGATTCCCAGGGCGGGGCTGCCACCGGCCCTGCAGTGGGCGGAAAAGCCGGGCAGCCCCGCACCCCCACCACGGGGTTTCTCCCAACCCAGGTGGCAGGGAAAAGCCGGGCGCGCCCGGACTCTGCCGCCGGGCTTGGGGACAGCCCTGGCAGCGGGAGAGCCAGGTGTCCTAGGATCCCTGCCGCCTGGCAGAGACTACTGAGAGGTGAGCCGCCACTGCTGCAGCTCACCCCGCCAGGGCTGTGCCCCGGAGACCTGGGCACAGGGTGAGCTGCCACCCCTGGGGCCACCCCAGGGGTTGCAGCTCCCCTGACCTGGGTGGGGGAGCCTGGGGGTGCCGCGGTCCCCAAGCCACTTGCCCTCGGGGCAAGCGGCTTGGGGACCTACTGCACCCCCAGGCTTCTGGCAAGCCCTCTCCCCCCTCCCTCCTGGTTGGTGGCAACATGGCCCACAAGGGGCCATGTTGCCACACCTCCCAGGGTGCCCCTCTCCTGAAGCAGAATAGCAGGTCCATACATAGGACCTGCTATTTCGCTTTCACTGTCTCCCTTATCTCGAACTAATTTTTTTTTAGTTCGAAATAAGTTGTTTCAAAAGAAAGGTCTGATTTCAAAGTAAGTCATTTCGGAATGACTTATTTCAAAATAAAGCCTTGTGTGGACATAGCCCACATAGTTTAAATATCCTGATCTTCCAGAGAGAATAATTCAGGCTTTAAAAAAAAAAAAAAAAAAAAAAGATCAAAAGGGATTTAAGCTGTTTTGAGGCTACGGCAGGAGACTAAAAGTGTGCTGTTTTCAAAATGTACATTAACACCTCATTGCAGGCATCAGCAACCTTTGCTGACCCAGGTGCTAGTCCCTGCTCTCTGACCCTCAGCTAGTGCAGGTGGCCTCCTCTGCCAAAGAAAGCAGTGACTGCTTGAAAATTTGGCAGTGGCCACAGCTGGAGGAGAAAGAAGGCACTTCTCAGGCATGCCACTGAAAGGAGCCACTGGTGAAAAGAAGCATTTAAAAACTCATGGTGAATGGGGGAGGTGCCAGAGGAGTGGAAAAAAGCAAATATAGTGCTGATTTTCAAGGAAGGCAAAAAGGAGGATCGAGGGAATTACAGACCTGTCAGCCTCACCTCAATCCCTGGAAAAATCACGGCGCAGGTTCTCAAAGAATCCATCCTGAAACACTTGGAGGAAAATAGAGCGATCAGGAACAGTCAGCATGGATTCACCAAGGGTAAATCATGCCTGACCAACCTCATCACCTTCTATGATAAGATGACTGGATTTGTGGATGCAGGAAGAGCCACTGATGTGATTTACCTCGACTTTAGCAAGGCTTTTGATACAGTTCCCCACAGCATTCTCATTGGCAAATTAAGGAAGTATGGGTTGGATGCGTGGACTGTAAGGTGGATAGAAAACTGGCTAGATCAATGGTTTCAGCATGTAGGAATCAATGGTTCCATGTCTAGCTGGCAACCAGTAATGAGTGGTGTGCCCCAGGGGTCGGTCCTGGGGCCAGTTCTGTTCAACACACTTAGTAAGTTTGTGGATGATACCAAACTGAAGAGAATGGTAGACACCCTGGAGTGGAGGGCAGGGACAGGATTCAGGGAGACCTAGACTAATTGGAGCAGTGGGCCAATAGAAATCTCATGAGGTTCAACAAAGACAAGTACAAAATCCTGCACTTGGGATGAAAAAACCCCTTGTACTGCTACAGGCGTGGGAGTGATCAGCTAAATAGCAGCAGTGTAGAAAAAGACCTGGGGATCATGGTGGATGGGAAGCTGGATATGAGTCAGCAGTGTGCACTTGCTGCCAAAAAGGCCAATGGCATACTGGGCTGCATCAGAAGTGTTGCCAGCAGATCGAGAGATGTGATCACTCCCCTCTATTCTGCACTGGTGAGGCCACATCTGGAATACTGTGTCCAGTTTTGGGCTCCCCTACAAAAAGGACATGGACAAATTAGAAAGAGTCCAGCGGAGGGCAACCAAAATGATCAAAGGGCTGCAGCACAAGCCCTATGAAGAAAGACTGAAGGAACTAGGCTTATTTAGCCTGCAGAAGAGAAGACTGAGGAGGGATTTGACAGCAACCTTCAGCTACTTGAAGGGATGCTACAAGGAGGATGGAAATCGGCTGTTCTCGGTGGTAACAGAGGACAGAACAAGGAGCAATGGTTTCAAGTTACAGCTGGGGAGGTCCAGGCTGGATATTAGGAAAAGCTTTCTTACTAGGCAAGTGGTGAAGCATTGGAATAAGCTACCTAGGGAGGTGGTGGAATCTCCATCTTTGGAGGTGTTCAAGGCCCAGCTGGCCAAAACCCTGGCTGGGATAATCTAGTGGGAGTGGTCCTGCTTTTTTGGCAGGGGGTTGGACTAGGGGTCCCTTCCAACCCTATGATTCTATGATAAGCAGCACAGAGCAGCTCCTCTCAATGGCATGCCTGGGGCTGTGGGGGTCCTCAGGCATGCCATGGACAGAAGTTGCCTGCCCGTGGCAGGTCCTCTCAGGGGTTCCCAGGCATGGCACAGAAAGAAGCTGCCCAGAGTGGCTCCTTTTGGCAGTGGCACACCGTGGAGAGGAGCACTCTAGGTAGCTTGGGGTATGAGCGTGGCAGACACCCCCTGCGCCCAGCCACCACCGGAAGAAGCATCCCAGAGCAGCTTTTGGTGGCAGGAGCAGCAATTTCTATGGCACCACAGAGGGTTGTGTGTGTCACCCTGAATGGACTCGCACGCCGCTAGTAGCATGCATGCCAGGTGTTGCCCACCCCTGCCTTATTGACCTATAGCACCATCACTGGGGCACCACTGCTGTTTCCCAGCTCCAAACACGCACTGCCACACCCAATACCAGTCAAGGGGGGTATTTTTTTAAATAACAAAGGCTAAAACAAGAGAGGGACATCCTAAACTAATACCTGGGCCCCAAGGGAACTCCACGCAGTGCTCTCTCTCTCTCTCCAGCACCTGACAGTTTCCTTGCCTCTTCCAACACAGCTCTCTTCTTGGAGCTGGAGCTGCAGGACTGCTCCTTGAACCCAGGCTCCAGGAACCACCACAGCAGTTAGCTCCATTCCAATGTAGCCTCTGCCAACCAGGCTCAGCCTCTTCCCTTCTTCCCCTACCTACTTGTGACCTTTATAGGCCCTGCTGTAGCTCAGCCCCCTTTAATGAGCTGGATTAGGCTCCCCTGCTCTAAGCTAGGGGAACTGGACTCAGTCTGTCCACAGAAACCAGCTGCTCCATGACAGGCACACTTCTTACTAATGGCACTACGCAAGGCCACTAACATAACTAGTAAACCTGGGAAAGGGGGAGATGTGCAACTGAAAGTGTAGATTTCTACCAGGATGCATCCTCAGTGTGAAGACTGAACTGTGTGCTGTAACACAGACTGCTTTAGAAAGGGAAAGAGTTGGGTGGCTTGGGGAGTATTGGCATGTTTGGGACACCCCCCCATCAGCACAGATAGGGTCCACACTGACAAGTGCAGCGTTATAAATGTAGACACACCCATAGTAGAATCAGATTCTGGTTGCTCACAAGATTATGTGCAATGAGACAGAGAGACATACATGGGAGCCCTTCCTCTCCTTAGAAATGTGCACAAAATAAATGAAAATCCTGGTGCTGGGAAACGTTACTACTAAATTTTATCACACGTGTGAACATAGTGATGTGTCAAGGCTCTTCCAGGCCTGTTGTGAGGACTCTGGTCTGTGGGTCTCCTTCCCCTCCACCACCACAACCAACTTGAATTCCCTTTCACAAAGGGAACTTCCAATCCAAGCCTTCTCTCAAGCAATCTCATTAATTAGCTCACCCCAGTCTATCTGCCTTGCTTCAAAGTTCTCTATAGAAACAACAGACAATTCAAGTAATCTTTCAAGCCCCATGGACATTCTTAGATAGGTCTTGATTAATTTTCATTTGCTAAGACTTCTTTCATGATTATCACCATTGTTACAGGAAAACAGCAAAACACAATAATGATGATTCTGCATTCAGGAAACTAACATCTATACACATTTTGGGAGTGGAGCTAAGGAAATCAGGGCCTTTTTGTTTTGAGTCATCCTTGAAAATTCTCTTGCTAAAACTGAGCTCAGTTTTATTCACAAAACTTTCAAAGTTTAAATCCTCATGGTAGCTTCTTGCTAAGTGTTGCGCATCTTTCTTTAAGTCTTGGCTGCAAAGAAATACCAGTTTCTCACCCATCAAAAAAGCAAATTTTTCTTCAATTCCATCATGCTTGTGTTAAAATTGTGTGTAAGATGGGGCTGAAAACCGTGCATTCAAAACCATTTCTTTTATCTGAATACTTTTCTTTCTCTGCAAGCTCAGCCCACATATTCTTCCCCATAAAGATCATCTCTCTTTGAACTCCACAGACATCCCTAATGTTTCAGCATGTGAAGCAGCAGATTCCTAACATGCAACAAATTAAAAAACCTGTAATTCCCATAAAGGATCTTGAAAGAAACCAAATAAATTGAAAGTCATTTGGATATAAAGATCCAGACTCTGCAATATTTTGCTCATATCATTTTTGAGAGGCTAGCACACCATATCTCAGCCAAAACAAGGAATGAAAATGCGGAAGTGTTCACTTAAAAGCTGTCAACTTCCGACATGAAATTGTACAATGAGATTGTGTGAAATCTTGATCTCATCTATAGCATTAAAAACAGCCTCAACTCGCTTTCAAAGAGAGCAGAATGTGTCTACCTTGGCTTACCCCTTTTTCACTTTTTTGGCATTTTAAAGTAATACTAATGTGCTTTCTACAACACATCCCAATGACCAGCCAAAGCAGAAAACAGACTGAACAGTTCCAAAACTTGAATAACATGAAACAACCATTGCAACAGCTTCTCCCTGAACACTGAGTGAGTGGACAGCATTTTGGACAGATGACAATTGACCTACGAACTTTAATTTTAATACCTTTGTAAAACAAGCTCCATAATGTCCACACCAAATCGGAGAAGGCTATCAACATAATCTGAAAAGATCTCAACAACCCCTGCTCTTGTGTTCCAAAACCACAAGCAACCTTAACTCTGGAGACATTGATTCCATTCAGGAGAGATCTAAAGTACAATAAAACATAACAGACAAATATTTTGCTCACCCATCCTTGTCAAAAATAGTCAGCTACATTTCTCTTGTGAACTTACTGATAAATTCTTTCACATTCGGTTTGAGAAGTCAGTCACCTTTGGAGTACTGGCCTTAATAGCTTCCACATATTCTTGTACTGTCATACCTTGCAAGCAATTCAAGACAATCCAAAAAAGGACTCAAAGCCAAATACCTCTCTCCTAATTAAAACTAAACATAGAAGAGATCATGCCAAATATTGCACCACAGGTCTGGCTGTGTCCAATGGAAGATTTGCACACCTTTGTCAATTGTGTGATCTTTCTTCCAATCATTCTGCAAGTTCTATCCAGTGAGCAGTTACTTCTGCATTTCGCTAACTGTTTGTGTTCACAGACTCCTGCGCTAAAGTGAGAAAGTTTGTGAATCCAGTTTTACAGTTTGCAGAGAGAGAGGAAGAATTTGACTGGCAAAGCTAACCAGAGCTGTTACTACAGTGAGGCGAGGGGGCTTTGCTCCAGGCACACCAGAGTGGCTCCATTGAGCCACTCCATTAAAGAGCACATTCCCCGCCAATCGCTCCAGGTGCCAGCTATGTTAAGGAGTGCGTTCCAGTAGGAATGTACCTCAGGCGCCAGATTCTTTAGTTACGGCTCTGAAGCCAATAAGCAAATCAAAACAAGGAGGCATGAGTCAAACTGTACATCAATCAAGATGGCTAGCAAAACTCCCCTTTAGAGTTCCGACATAAATACCCACAATTTTAATACTTATCTTCCTTTCTATTAGTTAAGTGAAACATCTTGCTCTAAATTAACAACAGGACAAAAACCAGCAAACTGAATCATGGGATATGAGATGGAGACAACAGCCCTGGCATGGGCCACAGAGTCTCAGAGGCACTTCATTCCCACTTTCACTGATCCTCAACCCCGGAGGGACCTCCCAGTGCACTAAATCTGTGTACACCACTGCCAGAGAGTCCCCAACACCACTGAACACCCATGACTAGGAACACCCTCTCCTGCTTTCAGGTGGTATCTATAAAAGCACTAAATGTGATCCTGAGTGGTCTGTCTAGAGCAGTGTTTTTCAACCAGTGTGTTGGGACACATTAGTGTGTCACCACACAGTGGGAAGTGTTATGCAGAGAGCAGGGGAGATGGCTGGCTTTGGCTTGGAGGCAGTGGACTGGTATGCCCTGCAGGTTCATGATACACGACCAAGCATGTCATGACTTGCAAAAGATGAGAACCACTGGTCTCAAGACCCAGTAGAGAAGGGTATGCCCCATGACAGAAGAGAAGAATGAGCTCTATAAAAAAAAGTGAAACAAAATATTAAAAATGAGCCTTTTATGAGTCTATTTCTGATCGAACCATTAGAACCTCCCCTTTGCATGTCTCTGAATGAATGGGCATGAATTCAGTATGTCTGTAAAGGGGTGGGCAAACTTTTTCACCTATTCTGTAGGTCACAGTAGTAGAGGAGTGGGGGAAGGAGAGAGGTTTGGAGGGGGAGTGGCCACCCCGCCCAGGCCTGCCCTTTCATCTACCCCACTCCAACCCTATTACAGCTAATGTGTGCATGAATAAGCATAAATACATAAACATAAATAAATATAGATAAACATAAAACCTACTCACTGTCCACTTTTCTTTTTTTGGACCTCCACTTCTTATTTTTTTTCCACTTTTTTTAACACCATGGGAGGAAGCGATGGAGCTGGGAAGGGGAAGGTTTTTTTACTCCTCCCCCACACTTTTTTCCCCCAATTTTTGCACTCTTCAGGTTTTTGGACCTTTTCTTCAGACCACAGGTGGAAGGGATTGAGTAAAGGGGGGAAGCTGCACATGCTGGGCTCTGGCCCTGGGAGAGCAGCCACCTGTACTCTGGTCAGGACATCACTGGGCCTGCCAGAAGGAGGAAGGACTGGAGCAGGTAGGGGGAATGGCCATGTCTCAGCTGAGCACCACTGGGACAATCTGCTAAAGGAAGGGGTGTAACCAGGAAGAGAGAGTGGCCACCACACGCTCTGGCCAGAGCATGGCCGGGCCACCCATGGGAGGAAGGAGTGGAGCTGGGACAGAAAGGCGAGTGGCCACCATGGTCTGGCCCAGTGGTTCCCAATCTAGTCTCTGCCGTGGTATACCTTGATACCTCTAATTATTTTGAGGCACACTACCATATAATTGCTGAAAGAACTCATGAATATTCATGAGTCAATCCAGAGCTCTTCAAATAGTTGTTCAAAAAATTCCATGGCACTCCTGCTCAGGCCTGAGGGCACACTGTGTGCCATGGCATACTGGTTGGGAATGCTGTTCTGGCCAACACCCTGCTGGATACATGTAGTGGAAGAGCAGTGGGGCCCCCACACCAGACAGGTGGAGCAGCTGCAGCAGTCATGGTCTGGACTGCCAGCCAGGTCCAACTGGCGGGCCAAATGAAAGGCTCAAGCAGGTCATATTCACCCCCCAGACAGAAGTTTGTCTACCTCTGGTCTATAATCTAGTCACATAGTCCCCAGTCCTTCAAACAATTATGCACATAGTTAACTTTACCCATTAGCTTACTCAAGTAGTCCTATAGAATTCAATGGATGAAATCTGGCCCCCACTGAAGTCAGTGGGAAAGCTTTCACTGACATCAGTGGGACCGGGTTTTCGGTCAGCGGGTTTGCTCATGGGCATAAAATTCTGCAAACAGTTCTATGTATGCTTCATTGCACCTCCAGTACGAGTAAATTGTTTGTATAAGGTGTCTCGTGTTTGCAGATGGAGTTTATGGCTGCTTCCCTTCCCTGACTCTTATGACAATTTGCCACCTGGTAATAACTTCTAATCAGGAAAGTCGGGAGGTTCATGAAGTTTTGCTGCACTAACTTCCAGTTTATCAAGTTAGCTTATCCTTGCTATTTAAGGAACACAAGACTGGTGCAAATGTGAATGGATGCAGTTGATTGGATTTTTCCTTCTTGACTTCTCATTGATTTTTTGGCTTTTATGGCTTTCAAGAGTTAATCTGCGTAACCTTGAAGAGTCTCTTCATCTTTAAACTGATTAAAAATATTTTTCACACTCAGTAAGCAAGACTAGACTCCATGCTATGTGTACTTAATAAAGGAAATATGCTTTACATGCTTCATTAAGTTATTTGTGAAATTGCATTAGCGCCATTCCATTAATATACCTCTTTTAACTACATCTGTGGCCTATTCTTGACAGGAAAATTAAGAGTTTCCTAGTCTATACTGAGACTTGTAATGATCTTCTAATACACTGAGAAATAGCCATTTTAATAAGAATTTTTTAAAATAATAGGTATTTTTTCAATATTATATTAGCAAAATTATCTGCCATGGGGCAAGTTAATTATTAGATTTCTTAAAGGAAGAAATTACAGGTTATTTAGGAAACTTCATTAAAATTATAACTTTAAGCAATAAAGGAAAATTAATCTTAAAACAAGATATGATGGTGAAGTTAATACTGGTTATCGGAAGTGAAAGCCACGTGTTGAATGTATTAAAACCTTTTCAGATGTCAGGAAAGACATCACAGTAAAACAAGATGAAATGACCATAATGGTAGTACTTGTTAAATGACTAGAAATACTTTAATAGTATTTATGGGTCAGCAGAGCAAACTTTCCTTTAAAAACAGTAAAATATTAATTATGATGTGGTCATGAGCATGGATGAATCTGTAAGAGAATGCTGTTATTATTAAGCCTTTTTTTATACTTCTCCATTCATTGTTTTCAAATATCTTAATTTAAATCACCCTAAAACAAATTTAAGATGTTACTTCCCACTTTTTTTCTGCCTAAACTTTTTGCTCATTGAAAACACTTGATGGCACTTGATTTTTTAAAATCATATAGACAATCGATTACAGTTAATACCATCATGCCAGTAGTAAAAGTACAAGTCATCTGCCATGGGTGGCTGGCCCCGTGATTAAAAAGATGCTTACCCTGCTCCCACCTGTCCCAGAGCAGGCGCTCGCAAAGGGGGAGAGGCAGGAGGAACTGCAAGGAGAGCAGGGCTAGAAGAGAAAGTACAGCTTGGAACTGCAGGGGGAGAGGGTCTTCTGAACAGAGGGGTTGGGAAAGCAAGGAGGCACGGTGCCCTGACTAAGGCTGCGTAGAAGATTTGATTTTGTGTCTGTTTATTTCAAAATTCTGAGACTGAAGAAACCAGCTCTCCCCCCCCCCCCCAAAGGTTGTGAATGAATGAGTGTGAGTGTGAGGGGGTTGGTGGGAGGGGAGAAGAGGACAGCTTTTAAAGAAGCCCCGAAAAAAGGGAAACCTGAGGTGGAGAAGGGATGCAGAGGTACTTCTGGCCACAGGGGGCTACTTGGATGCAGCCATCATAATACAGTTTCATATATTGGTTTCACACACAACTTGACGTTACCAAATTAGTTGAACCAGACGTGTCACAGTATGGCTGGCTACAGTAAACTAAGTACATCCAGTTCTCCTATGCCAGAATGTGGTCACCCATTTGGATATTTAAGAGGATGGGGGCAGCATCAGAAAGTTATAAAAGGCCAGGGATTGATGCACAGAGTGAAAGTCAGCCAGGAAAAGCCAAAGCTTGAAGGAATACTCTGAGCAACGCTGCAGAGAACATAAAGGTAAAATGGCCATACTGGGTCAAACCAATGGTCCATCTAGGCCAGTATCCCATCTTCCAATGGCAGCCAATGGCAGATATGCCAAAAGGAAGGACCAGAACAGGGCAATTATCAAGTGATTCATCTCCTGTCATCCAGTCCCAGCATCTGGCAGTCGGAATCTTAGGAACACCCACAGCCTGGGGTTGCATCCCCAACCATCTTAACGGACCTTGATGAACCTACCTTTCATGGCCTTATCTAACTCTTTTCTAAACTCAGTTATATTTTTGACATTCACAGCATCCCCCGGCAAAGAGTTCCAAAAGTTGACTGGTGACTGAAGTACTTTTTATGTTTGTTTTAAACCTGATGCCTATTAATTTAATTGGGTGACCCCTGGCTCTTGTGTTGTATGAAGGGGTAAATAATAATTCTTTGTTAACTTTTTCTACGCCATTCATGATGTTATAGGCCTTTATCACAGCATCCCTGAGTCACCTCTTTCCCAAGCTGAAGGGACCTGGTCCTTTTACCTTCTCCTCATATGAAAACCGTTCCACTCCCTTAATCATTTTGCCCCTTCTTTGTACATTTTCTGTTTCTAATGAATCTTTTTTGGAGATGAGGCAACCACATCTGCAGTCTTCAAGGGTGTGAGTGTACCATGGATTCAGAGGTATGTGCAGGAATTTCAATTTGACTGTTTTCAGTAGGGCATGTTCTCTGGCCCTGCCATGTCCCTGGAGCCAGAAGGGTTCTGTGCCCCTGCTGATTATTGGGGGGTGGGACGCAGGCCCCTGCTTGCCTCCTTTGTACATGCCCTTGCATGGATTTATATTGTACTATTATGTGTACTGTCTTATTGTCTATCCCTTCTCTAAGAGAAAGCTCTCTGCAGTGCTTCCCTGGGCAAAGGGAGGAATTGGCTAGCAGGCAGTACTGTTCCTTCCTGGGAGAAGGCTGAAGGCAGGAGAGCAATAGAGAAAGTTGTTTGCTGGCCCTAAGTCAGAGCCTCTGGCTTGAGAGGACTGGGGAGCAGAGGAAGAGTTCACTTGTTGCTGACATCTCCAGAGCTGGCCCCAGAGCATCCGTGAGGGTTGGCTGGGGAGGAGGGAGGTATGCTTCCCTGTCAAGTATGCTCCTAGTGAAGGGAGACTCTGGGAGCTTCTGCTAGGAAGAGTGTGGTTGAACTCCACTTGGAAGGGCTTAGGTGATTTCTGGTAGATAGGAAAGAACTGACAGAGTGCTGGGGCATGGTAAGGGACACTGTGACAAGACGTGGGATGCCAGGGTTTATATGTTACACATACTGTTTGGACTGTGGTGGGGAATTCTGGACTATGGCACTGCAATTCATATGCATGGGAGTTTTGTAATGAATGGCCCCTATTCTGGCTGTATTTATACATGGCAAGATGCTTGACTTTCTAGGGCAACTGCAGGAGGTAAACTGAGGCAGCTATGCCACTCATTCCACAGCATATGGCAGCCAAATGTTCTGGGGACAGCTGCCATATGAGAGGGTTATTTCATTTTAATGAATAAGTAAAGTCAGCTCTCACTGACTGCTCTTCTGCCTAAGCCAGCGTAGGCTGGCTGATTTCTTGTAGGCATCAGACTTCAAAGCAGCAGTATATCTCAAGGACGGATTTGAAGACGAGGAGGGCATTGTCCTATAGATCTTTGAAGTGTTTGATAAGAAGCAAAATCTGCTCCAATGGAAATGCAACAGATCTTAATCTGAGAGATGTCACAGATGCATTTCTTCCTGCTGCCTGCTTACTGACCTTCAAAAAACATGAGAAGATGGGAATCAGATTATAGTTCAATGAGATAAAATACATCTATGATAGTGGGAGGGTACCAGCTGTTTTACTCCACTACAGAGATCACCCGCAGTTAAAAGAGAAGCACTCAGATGAATAATCACTGGAATCAGCGAAAGATCACAATTTGTGAATTAATTTTGTATGCCAAGAGTTTAGCTTACAAGCAGCGGTATCCATGTCTCAGATAATTTCTTGAGTATCTTTTGATATTAAAGTAACAAAAGCTGAGAGGAGAGAGTACAAGAGGTTGAAGTATGAATGACCAAAACAACATTAAGCATACTGCATCATTATAAGGCAGCTGTCTCTGGATATTTTTATTTTATTCTGAAATGAAAAACTCTTGGCAACGTTCTATCAATGGCAAAAATAAGTCAAAGTGGAAGTGTTATTTAGAGTGCTAAACAGCAAAGCAGGGCAATTAGCCCATGCAGCAATTAAATCTGAATAGTAAAGAGCTCAGCCTTGTTTTGGAGAATCTCAGACCAACTAATATGGTTCTTTTATGTCTTAAAACATGTGACGTTGAGAAGCCCTTCAAAGTTTCCTCGGCTCTTCATGTCTCAAAGCCTCTTTGTGTATCACAAAATGGCATGTATAATTTATCACTTTGGTGCAGAAGAGAAATCATCTTGCTGAGGTACATGGAGTTATTAGAAACATCCCATTCATCACACCTCAGAACCAGACAACTCATGTGCCCAGTTTGATTTCAGGAATGAAGTTAGTCCCAGACTCCTACAGTTAGGGACACAACAGTGTATGTGTCCAGATCTCACACCACAGGCCTTGCCTCAGATGCTGAACTGCTGTCCCTGTTCCCTTAGTATTGACTGCACTGACTCAGGATGAAATGGGAAGAAGGCATAAGCCATGCCTGCTGCATGGAGAATTTGCTGTCACACAAAACACACTTGGAAGTGGGTGCAGGTCTTGATAGAACATGAAAGAAAAGGCATGAGAGAATGGAGGCAGTCAGACATGAGTCAGGATGGGTGGTATAAAAAACCAGAAGGCAAGTTTACTTATACCAAAGAAAATTTCTCCAGCCACCTACTTACTTTACAAAAACTAAAATGTGCAAGAGGCTAGAGAGCTATTTTGGAAAACCCAGAGCCTGATCCAAAGAGCTTTACATCTATTAAGACAATCACAAGTGACTTGGGACTCGTTCCTCCCCCACTGAAGTACACTGCAGCATGGCCCTAAGATGCAGGGGGAGCAGGCATCAAAAGGTTTAGGCAAATATTGGTCCCACTAGCAAAATCTGACCAGATTTCTTTTCTGTGGGATCCTAAACTGGTTCATCATCCTGTGCAGCATTGTACTACCATGTGCATAGCAAAAAAAAAAAAAAAAATCAAGACAAATACACAAAATAGATAAATACGATATTCAATGTGAGACTTTGATCAATGATAACCACCACTCCTACTTAGGTTAGATGGAGCAAAACTGTACAAACAAACTGGCATCCTGACAATCAATTGTATTTAACACACACTACCACAGTGAAATGATACCACATCAGATTCAGTCCTATCATAAATGGGAGTATTTCCTAGTGAAACTCAATGGAAGCTGCCATCCAGTTTTGACCATAATATTTAATCGCCAAGTACCGTTTAGAATTAATTGAATGGAAGTGCCCGCTGTATAAATAGTTCAAAAATCACTTCCAGCAATATTCCCTGTACTTGAAATTGGGACTACGGCTACAGCTAGGAATATGCTTAGAAGCAAATTAATTTTTAATCCATTCCCATTTGGTATGGGATTAACTTTTGTGTAGTGGCCAGTGTCTTCTACCATCCTATCTCCACCTCAGCTGGAGATGGATTTATTGAATCACAGTGAAAGGAACAGAAGGCAGCAGTCCTTCTCCCAGACACCACAGGAAGAAAGACAATAACACCAGGAACGTGATATAACTAAGCTGCAACTTTGTTAACACATTGGGGAACTATTTGACAACCACTTGTCCAGTGCAGTTCATCCTTCCTTTGTAATCCATACCAGTTAGTGGAGGCCTGCCTTCTGCTCTCCACCCCACCTCCAGCACCATTTTAGGACCCTCCCCTCATGCAAGGATTAAAGGGGGTGTGAAAAAGGTGCACGGCACCAGACAATAGGAACCCCACCCCCATTCTCCACCTCCTTTACAAGTCCCTTGTTCTAATCTGCTTCCAATTCCAGTTTATCGGGAAATTGAACCCCCTTTTGGACAATTACCTGCCCTGGGTGCCTACCAAGTAGCAACAAAATGAATTTAACAATCTAATTCGCCCACCACTTCCCTGGCTGCTGAGAGGAAAGCAAAAAAAGCCCCTCACTACCCAGGCCACTGGCTTCCCAGCAGCTCCCAAAAGGCAATTAGTGTAATGCACCCAAACCCCATCATACTCTAGTCCCAGGGGGAGAGGTTCTCTCATGGCACAGAATAACACCTCCAGATAGGCAGAAGGATTTACGATCCCTCCTCTAAGGAGTGAAGAATCCAATAGACTTATGTTGTACCCTTCTGAGCAACCATTCTACGCAGATGCCCCTCTTTTCCTACTCAAGTCCATAAAGAAGGGGGGTGGGATCCTTAAAGGAGGCAACAGTTTTCTTTCCCATAGGCCACATAAACCTCTCCAGCTATGGAGTGTGCGGGTGTGTCTCTGAGGACTCAGAGCTGTGAAATGCTCAGGACAAAACCCAAGGCACCCTCAAAAACCTCAGCTGGGCTTCAGGTTTAGATGCAGCCTCAGCACTCAAACCATATCCATCGAAGAACTTCCTAGGGGCTATCAGACTCTTGAGCAAATCCAGGCTGATGGATGGTTCAGCACCAAGATCTTGGGAAATATTTCAGGTGTGTGCTCTTTCAGTGTAAAAACCATGAGAAATCTGGTCTTTGAACAGTTTCATATTCAGATTTGGGTCCCTTCTGTTCTCTGCCTGTGGCACATGATAATATAGTCTCTGGAAACCTGTAATACTTGGTTCTAATGCAGGCAATTGGGCTCATTGCTGGGGCAACTTGGTGGGGTTTAGCGGCCTATAGTTGGAGGAGGTTATACTAGATAATCTGGTAACCCCATCTGGCCTAAATTCTCTGACTATGAGATGCTGGGTACATTTGGAAAAAAAGCATGTAAAGTAAAAGCTGACAGAACATTTGGACAAATCCCTGTGAAATGCAACCTCTGTGTTTTGCACAGCTCTGCACTGCTGCCACGGAAGCTTGTTGTTTTTGAACTCTTACATGATCCACCGTGTCTGTTAATTCCCACCCTGAGACTTGCCAGGGCTGTAAGGGCAGAAGTACTGAGTTACTAACATCCTGTATCTTATTTTGCCTCGTACACTTCAGATTCCCTTGAGCTTCTCTCTTACACAGAGCTGCCTCTCATGTACTCTTTAATCATCAAATTAAACACAGAAGCTAATCAGCGCATAGGAGTTCTGAAATTGCACTCATAAGTAGATCACATTTACAGGCACAAACTGAGCCCAAATGTTCATTAACAGTGTGAGCAAGTTGTGCTTGCAAAGCAGTGTAGCTAAAACCAAGTGCAAAGAGAGCAACCATTTGCCATGAGTCAAGTTCATTAGCATATTTGTTTTAGCCGTTTTCACACACACTATAAATTATAGTCTTCCAACTCTATCAGATTTTGGAGTATTGACACAGAAGCGTTCCTGGACCCAATTACAGCTCTCTAACCACTGGAAGAGAAAAACATGGTTGAACAAAATGGGAAGGCTGATTCCCTTGTAAATGAACAGACATCACACATGGCAGAGATGAGAGTGGCCCAAGACTGTAAAGGAACATCACTGGTAGCAGCCCCAAACTCTGCAACTGCATTCACAATGAAAAGGTATCTCTGAAAGACAAGTTTGTTTCATAATTTCTTGTGGAAAAGTGTATTCCATAGCTATTGTGCTCTATGCTCTGCCTGCAGAGGGCAATGTAGAAACAGAGGCCCAAAATGACCTCTTTCAAATGCAGTATGTAAACTCTGCATATAATAACAAATACCTTGCTCTTATTTAGCACTTTTTAATCCAGAGATCTCCAAGCACTTTACCAAAGTGGTCAGTTTCAGTATCCCCGTTGTACTGATGGGAAAACTGAGGCACAGAGAGGGGAAAGTATTTGCCCAGCAGGCCAACAGCAGAGCTGAGAACAGAATCCAGTTTTCCTGAGTCCCAGTCCAGTGCTCCAGACACTAGGGCATTCTGCCTCTGCAAAACACAATCAATCAATCTTGTGCTCTCATCCTGCCTAATTCTGAGCAGAAAATGCACTCTAAAGGAAGGTATTGGATGTGATGGCTTAAAAATATAGCATAGTTCTGACCTCGTTTAACAGAATAAATGTTGACATACTTTTTTTTTTAGAAATTAAGCCCAGAATGCATAATAGAACAGTAAGACAGCCATTATAAAAAGGGAATCATGCTTGGCCCTCCATGTAGGATGGAGGTTTAAATATCTGTAGAATAACTGGATAACTTGACTAGTAAACAAGACTGTTAGGAACATCAGTCATGAAGTTTGCAAGCCTTGGATGCTTATGGCTGCACTATACAGATATTAGTATATTAAAACATGTTGAGCGAAAAGGGCTGAAGAAGCCCTGAAGAGCAAACAAAATTGAACATGCCAAGAATGGTGTTGTGGAAGGAAGGTGGAGATCAGATGTGTCAATGACAATGGGGCTGAATACCAGAAGCTTACAACTAGCATTTCTGTTTCTTTTCTAGGCTTTTAGTTTTCCAGGAACCTGCTATGGCAGTGCTGGATTTTGGAAGGGTCTGCACTCTATTCACCTGAACTTGACAGCAAGGGAACAGTTTGTTTCAGAGCTGCAAGCGAATAAGACAAAAACTGCAACTGAGGCTGGTGTCCTCAAAATGACTAGCATAGCCCAAGTAAAAACATATTGAGGTGCACAACCCAGGATCCATGAAGGAAAGTTGCCCAGATGAGGAGTGTGCATATCACCTTTTCCAGCCATCACAACCACAAGAAACTTCTTCTTAACATCTGAAACTGTTCATTACTGATGACACCTAGAAATGGCTAATGATGGATGATCATGCTTGGGTGCATTTATATATGCCCCTGTACTGCACCTTATTGAAAATTAGGTTGATGCCTCATAGAAAGCTATGAAAAAATATTCTATTTAGGGGTATGAAGGGAAAAAGATTCTGACTTCCAACTAAGCTAACAATAGTAACAGTTGTTGAAAAAGAGCAATGCATTTCACAGGTTTGCTTGAAATTCTTTACTGGTTTTGGTAAAAATTAAGAACAGCTTTTCCTCAGAAGATTTCCTCTGCTCTCACAGGCTGATATTGGACATGCAGAATAAAATGTCATTGGCTTCATCACAAGAAAAGTGAAATTCTGCACTATTTTAAATGTATAATTCTCATGAAACTGGGAACAGTTGCTCTTGTGGTTAGATCCAGTCACTTTAGGTGTAAATACTGGCAAAATAAGAAGAATTACCCCCATTTTTGCAAATAAAGAAACTGAGGCACAGAGGGATTATGGCCCTGAGTCTGGAGAGCATTTAATCACACATGGAATAATAATAGGGATGTTCCCTGAATAATAGCACAAATGATTTCACCAAGGTAAGAAAGAAAATCTTTGGCAGAACAGCATAGATCCCATGTCTCAACTCCCAGTCTTATGCCTCATCCACAAAAGCATCCTCCCCACTTTGATACATGTTCTGCATAATCAGCTTGTTACCTGATCCCAAAGAAAATAAAGCCAGATTCACTGTGACTTTAATCACTGATCATGCACTCGAGTATGACTTCTGGATGAAACAGCTTGAACTGCCTGGTTCCCAAATAATGGATTTTGACTATCACTGCTCAAAATTGGTTAGTAGCTACTATTTTTTCTGGTGCAAAGCATTACGTACTTTTGAAACATAAAGGAGCCATAATCCCTCGCAGGAAGATCTGCATTCTAGCAAACAGAAGGAGAGGAATGGGTCAATTGTGCTCAGGATGTGCATTGTGAACATTTTTGTAGTACAATGTTTTAAAAAACACAAATGAGGGTTTTCTTTTGAATTAATGTGATTCCAAAGCAATCACATCCTTGCCATAATCATCTGATGTTTTCTTATAGGTTTCACAGTAGACATGTGAATTCAGGAAGGATTTGTATATGGAAAGGTTTACAGACCCCCTCAGAAAGGGCATTCCAAGTGTAAAGGGCAACATGGCAGAAGACAGACATACTTGTATGAAACATGGAGAAATGTCAGAGCTGGCATCATTGACAGAAATAAGGCGCATATGGGACTGACCTAAAACAGGGCAAGGGCAGATAAAGTAGATAATGTCAGTTATGAAAGCCTTTGAAGTCAAGGCTATGAAATTTAAACTGAATGCAAAGGGATGAGTGAAAACAGATCTATCTGAAAGAGCATCAGGAAAGCAAAAAAAAAAAAACAAAAAAAACCAGCTCCCTCTGTTAGCTCCTGGAGGATGAAAGAGGAAAGACTGGGATAAATGTTTCTTTCCTTTGGAGTTGAGTTGGGAAAACTTTCTTCAGTTGTGGTTAAGAAAACATTCTGTAAAAGTTACACACACAGCTGTCATAAGATAGATACCAGTCTTCTAGAAAATGGGCTGAGATCCCTAACATATCATGGAACAGTACTCATAAACTGTGTCACTTAGGAGGCCATGTTTCTGCACTGAAATGGAAAAGCCTTCTTTGACCCCAGTTTGATAAAGACTCACTCATGTGAGTAACTTTATGTATGCAAGTAGTCCCCCTGGAATCATGACAGGGTGGACGCAGAGCGTAAGAGGGAATGTATTCTGAGGATAAATACAGGACTGCAGCACTAGAATTCACTAAAAAAAGAAACAATTAACATGATCCTCATGCAAATATTTTATTAGCTACATTGTATGCACGTGTTTCAGGCTGAGATTAAGAAATATAAAATTGCAGTTTATTTGCTGCTTCAAAACCAAAAATAACCGATGGTTTCTATGGAATACAGGAAAGTGAGAAATATGTGTCAAAGCACTAGAAAAACAACAGGGTACAAGTGAAACACATGCTTGGAATTTGCTAATATAACAAAATGGCTGTGGGGGATAAAAACCTAGAAGAAAAAGCCCAGTCTTGTAGTGGGAGCAGCCATAAGCAAAGATGTTGTGATTCCCCCCGTTCGATGAACTTTAAGCAAATGTTAGTGGACTCGGCTGGTAGTTTATATTAAATGGCCAAAGGAATGATGAGTTCCAGTTGTCTACCTCAAAGTAGAGTGATGGCTATGGAGCTGTGCTTTCAGCCAATATTGATTAGTAACATGCAGTTAAACATGATGAGTAGGCCAAAAATGTTCCAACAGAGAAATGCTTTACTCAAGAGCCCTAGAAAGACTGGACAACGTGAGTTTTTCAGTGTTTTTTAAATACTCTCTGTATTCTCACAAGTGAACAGACACAATGCAATTTGAAAAAAATGCATCAGAAGACCCCTGTAGGCTGAAATACAGATATTTGGCACCTTTTAGTAATGAGAACAAGAAGCTGTTGGGTCCTCTTGTACTAGACTCTAATCAGCTAACATGGATCTTATGCTTCCTAGTGGTGGGTTCTCTGGACTTGACGGATCACTAAAGCATCAGTTCAGTGCCATGTGGAAAAATTAAGACAGTCCTTTTAATGCTAGATATGAAGATATTTAGCTAATTAATGATGACACTTGGAAGTATTCAGTGCCTTTCATCTGAGCTCCTGAAATCCCCCACCAGCATTGAGACAAATCCCACTGACCTTGTTCAGTCAAGACCCCTACAGTAGCATCTGGTCCCATCAAGGTCAATGGGAATTTTGCCATTGATATTTGTGGGGCCAGGGTTTCATAATTACCCTGTGTTGTCTCTCAGCGTGGCAATGCAGGAAGGGGACATTGTTTTACCTATGTAAATCAATAGAAAGGCAATGAACAAAGCTTTCGGAGTGGAGCCTTGCCTTTTCTTCTCATGACAGTCAGACCTGCAGACACCCTAATTGCTCACACTAGGAGTTGGGTTTTATTCTATAACTTTGTTATTTAGATTTGTTATTTGTTTTCTTTTTTATCTTCAGTGGAGGTGCAGGAACAACACTGGCTTTTTCTTGTATTCCCCAGAATTTTCTAGCTGTCAGCCCTAGGGAGCATCTAAAGGATCCTTGGGGTTCCCATATTAACATAATATCACTGTTTTGCAACAATAGGAGAAATGCCAAAGTGGTATTCCTCATCTTGCAACTTCTTCTCAGACCCCTCTCTCTTTGTCATCCAAAACCATCTTTTGCCATTTAGTCATCTGTATGGTTCCTCAATGTTACTCCCAACACTCCAGTAAATTCCAAGTGTCCACTTCCTTTCTCTTGCTAGCCACTGTCATACAGAGTAAAAATACTTTGTCAGATCTTGTTAAAGCCCTCAAAATAAGAAGTGAGGTTGTAACAATGTATGCCATACCACAAATGTAGCTTTTCCCATGTGCCGTATACTGGAGTACTGATAGATGCTGTGGAAAAAATTAACGAACCTTTGTCTCTTGATACTGATTTAGGGTGTTCAGCTTTGAGTTTGGCACTGAACTAGTGGCTTAATTTTTATCTTTTCTACTTTCATAAATTCATCCTCTTCCTATGTCCATCTCATAGATGGTCCACTAATGACTCAATGAATCTTACTCAGATCACTCCCTTTCTAACTCTTCCTCCTCAATAATACATAAACATTCTCTCCTATAAAACAAACAAAGAGTCCAGTGGTGCTCTTAAGGACTAACAAATTTATTTATCACATGAGCATTGGTGGGAGAAAATCCCATTTTGTCAGATACTTAAAAATAGAATCTGCGCCTGACAAACTGGGATTTCTCCCACAAAAGGTCATGCGATACATAATTTGTTAGTTTTTAAAAGTGCCACAGGACTCCTTGTTTGTTTTGCTGAACTAAACCGACACAGCTACCCATGTGAAATTCTCTCATATGTATTTTCACAATTGCTTTCAGTTCCCTCTCACACATACACACAATGTAGGAAACTGAATTGATGCCTGTGACATTCCACAGGCTGAACTGTTTGTCAGTAGGTTAGAAACAAGAATAAAAGTTCTCATTTCTTCAGCCACCGAACCAGATATTTTCAATACTTTATTTGTAGAGATTTTCTTGGATATTTGTTTTATACTATTCACAAGAAACAATTTTATTGGAATAAGAATGATACTTTGCAAGGAAGCATTTTGTCATTCTTTTTATATTTTGTAGACTTGTTAATAAACATTATTTTAGTTGAAACAACAGCCATGTTTTCAAAGCATGGACTGAAAAGGGAATATGTATGAACTGACTTGTATTTATGGATTTATTGCCTTCATTGAAGTCACATCATATCTAACAGACCAGAATTCCACTTGTTCTCTTGAATCTAACATTGCTGCCAACACCACCGGAGAACTTAAATCTAAACCACGTCTCATTAAAGAGAATCTTTTTATCATTATCACAGAACCTGAGAAGTTAGAGATGGAAAAGCTCATCTGGTCAAAAGAATTTCAGCACATACTTAAAATTAAGCACACACTTAAATATAGTGGTGCCTTAAATGTGTATTCCAATATTTTATTTACTTATTCCATTTATTTTTTAATAGAACGATAGGCACCCCGTTTTACTAGGGACTGAAGTGATATCTGCTGGACAGTAATTTCATAGATGACATCCTCTTTTTCACATTTTTTTTTGTGATTATCTGGACTATATTTGATTTTCTCCTGGCTGTCCAGACTCTTCAAAAAGAATTGTCAGTGATTCAGTATCATTAGGCAATTCCCTTAACACCCACTGCACATAATCTAGACCTGATGATGTGTATACATTCACTTTCACTAGATATTCTCACCTGGACAGTCTCAATAGCTGTATTGGCAAGGCTGCCATTACTTCCTAATTGTCATCAAAGCTTTTCATTTTTCATATGACAGACCAGTATTTAAATGTAGTTGAGCAATTCAGCCATTTCCGAGTCAACGTTAAATTGGTCTGTACGTTCATAGTAATGAAATTTCTTTCTCTCAAGTGTTTCTTTTCATAAAGCTGAAAAGCTCTTCTTATTCCATTGAACATTAACTCATTCAGCTACTCCGCTTCCTTACTGAGACTCATTATATTCTGTTTGATGTGCTAAACAGAGCCCTCACATAACCCACTTGATGCTCAGCGTAAAGAGGTTTGTAATGGGCTGATTGCCCATCATTAATTGGCTCAGACAGATTGAATTTTGTCCTAGATGTTGGGCTTTATTGAACCAACATTTCTTACAAATATAAAGGTCAACAAATCCCTGCCTTAGCACCTTTTTATTGGATTATTTTGATCATGTGTGCTAAAATTCAAATCTCTGGAGTCCAACAGCACTAAATTCTAATCCCTGTGTAGAAGCTGGAATATTAAAGCATGCTGTGTGAGAGCAGCTCTTTGAATATTGCAAGCACATCTGAAAAATGGTCTCAGTTCTCGGTAAAAAATATAATAAGTACTCTGAAGGTCTGATAGCCATCAGATAATCAGACATCAGGCTCTATGCTGTTAGGGCATTCAAAGGGGTAGTTCCAATGGCTGCAATTTAAGGATGGAAGTAAGCATAAGTCCCATGTATTGTCAATTTAATGCCACGCTGCCAAAAAGCTGATTGACTCCCCAGGGCCAGGGGTCCAAAGGGTACATCTACACTGTAAAACACCACCCATGGCAGTGAGCATCAGAACTCAGGTCAACTGAATCAGGCTACCAGGGTTTGTGCTCAGGCTAGCAATTCTTCAAAGCATCTGGCAAAATGGGATTTTCTCCCATGAAAGCTCATGCAATAAACAAATTTGTTAGTCTTTAAGTGCCACAGGACTTCTCGTCGCTTTGCAGGATAGCAGTATAGATGTTCACACTCAGGTTGGGGCCCTGACTCTGTGACCATCCCCTCTCATTGGATTTCAGAGTCTGGGCTCTAGCACAGGTAGGAACACCTACACTGCTATTTCTATTCCCGTAGCACAGGGATAGGGAACCCCTAGCACACATGTCAAACCTGGCATGGGGGTCTAAGCACAACAGTACGCAGGGCTCCTGGCCATGCAGCACCATGACTGCTCCCCCCTGCTGGCCCTGCCATGCAGATCCTATCCCATTCTGGCCCTGCTTCCCAGCTGGGATGTGGGGCTGGCAGAGAAAAGGAGCATACAGCTCCTGTTCCTTTCTGTCCCTGCCCCTGCACCTTTCTAGCCCATCCCCCACCACTTGCTAAGGGTTCAGGGAGTGGGGCTGGCACAAGGCTCAACAAACATTGCCCACTCCTCCCATAGCATGAGCTCAAATGAGGTGATATCTAAGACTTGCTGCCATGGGCAGGTCTGTTTATTTTTGCAGTGTACACAAGCCAAAGTCTATTAACAGCATCCCCACCAAATGTTTTGCAGAGCACCTGATTAGTTTATCTATTTGGACTTTAGAACAAAAAATGAAGTCTTCATGTCATGAGAAGGTATATTTTATTTTAGATTCATTATACCAATACACTCACAGATTTGTACATTATTACGACAGAATGCTCATCCACTCTGGTCTCCTGCATAGCTCAGGTCATAGAACTTCCATGAATTAATTTCTGTGTGAACTAGAGAAGATCTTTTAGAGAAATATCCAGTCTTGATTTAAAATCCACTGCAGCGTCTCTAGTAAACTGCTCCAATAGATAATTACCCCCACTGTCAACATTTTTCAACTTATTTTAGTGTGAATTTGTCTAGGTCAACTTCATGCCACAGTATCTCGTTATTCCTCTGCTAGACTGCAGAGCCAGTTATCAAATTTTTGCCTCAAGTAAATATTTCTATCACCCCTTAACCTACAGCTATAGATACAGATACACATTAGTCCCAGGAAAAAAACATTTCCTATCATCCTACGAGACTGTGAAATTTCAATGAGTTCCCTTCCCAAAATCATAATAAAAAGTTTAAATACTGATAATTCTCATGGAGCAACCAAAATATTCTACTTTGGTGAATCCAAACATTTTGTTTTGATTTTGACTTTTTGGGGTCTATATTTACTAAACTTTCTAAACAAAAATCATTAAAACTCAAAAAACTGAAACTTTTCATGGTAAAAATGTCAAAATGGGTATTCAGCCAATTTCAAAACTTTTCTTTCAAAATTCTTTTTGTCTGAGTTTTGTTGAAACTGACCCTGGTTCTCAAAAAAATATGTTTCATCAAATAATTCCTAACCCACTTTAATAAATACTAACATTATTTACTTCACTAACTAATAAGTATGTGCGTATCTGCTGAATGCAATCAGAACTTCTCATCTGCTAACAGCTATTAGAGGTGTTATTTTTCTTATTAGTTTCATTCAGTTGGGGCCTATGATTTTGAAGCAGAAAGATCTTGATGTTATCCAGTCCCACATGCCCATGTTCAGCAGCAGAGGACTAATCAAGAAGTCCATGGATTTGGTAAAATAAATGCTTGAAGGAAGAATGTTAGAACTCCTACGAATTGGACACAGACACGCAAAACGAAAGCTCTCGAAGAAGCTTCAAGTTTTCCCCACGCACCCCAACCAAAACATCTCATTCCCAACTTATGAAAACTTTACAGTTCCTAAGATAGGTGCAGCCATAGTGGTAAATTCATGGGAGTGGAAAAGCCACTGCTTATTTTCAAAGGCAACACACTTGTGATGGAAAGCAGTTTTTAATTCAGCACTTCAGAGAGGTAAAATTTCCCTTTCACTCTGATGCAATCCAAAAGATGTTCGGGGTACCTGAGAGCTTCCTTAATGACAATACCGTGGTAACTGTACTTAATTCCACCATCCTTCTACTTAGAAGATCTTATTTGTAGATTCTCAGTGTTTCATTTATTATGGTGAGGGAGAAACATTGAAGCAACTGAAAAATTCTCTATGAATATTTCTTCAATACAACTTAAAACATGATGTCCTTGTGATTTTTGCAGGGTTACCTTGATGTATTGTAAGACTGCATAATCTCTCTCTGGAAGAGGAAGGTGAGCCTGTGTCTGTCTTATTTAGCTTAATAGCACCCCAATAGATAAGTTTAATTGTTATCCCCATGGGATGTTTACATGATTAACATCACTAGTATTACAAACTGATCCAAAGATAAACACTATAAAGTAAAGCACATTAATTATTACATTTCTCAATTATGCTGCAGTTGGTGCAGAACTTAATATGGTTATTGAATCCACACAAGGAGCAAACATTCATCTAAGGTCTTGGATCATCACAAAACCTCAGGGGTGTTTAAATACAGGGCTCTGGTTTAGCACATTACAAAGACAAGGACCATTTGCATTATTGGGATTTGGATCTGGATTCAGAATTTTTAACATCCGCACAGCTCAGGGCCCTTTGGAGCCAGGGAGTGATTCTTTTCATGGAACAACTTTTCATGAGATACTCTCATTAGCTACAAATCCAAAACTCACATTTTTGAAGTGGGGGCTCTGGGTTTTAGCTGTGGAACTTCCATTAAAGTCAGAGTACATTGTAAATGTAGAACTTCCACACGTTGCTTGAAAATGTAGGGGCTAGTATGTAACTGTTGATTTGTAGCATGGGTTAGGGTTTGGGGCTTTTTTATAGTTAGTTCATTCCAGATTAGGTTAAACTATTTTATTACCTATTCAACAGATTAGCCAGATATTGAAGTAGGATCATATCTTGGATTCCATTTATCTCCTAAATGTCTTGATTAGTTTACTCAAAGTTGCATGTATACAGGACACAACTGACTTCTCTGGAGTTCCATATGTTAAGCACAGAGCAGAATTTGGCCCACTATCTATGACCCTGATACAGGAAAGATTTTAAGCATATGTTTAACTTTAAGAATGTGTTTAAGTCCCAGGTAAATTAATTGGACTTAAGCACATGCTTAAGTGCTTTGCTGAATCAGAACCTATAAAAGGCAATTAATCTGCAGAACCATCCTTGAAAACAGTTCACTTTAGGACCATATTTCCAGTATTGATACCATTCAGGATGGTCGCAACAGCTGTAATAAAAACAACCGAGTATCCTGCAAGTCTCCAGTCTTCTCTTTGCTCAAAGGAACCAAAGGTTCAGAAACTGCATCTGTCTCATTCTACGCATAATTACCACAAATTGAAAACAACAACATTCCCTTTACACATTGTTTCAACCTCAATAGTTGCTCAAACACCGAAGATTGAAATCAAGAGCCTTAGATGAGAAATTTAGATATAATTGAGTGTGAAGCATCTCATTTGAGGCAAATTGTTTCATTTAAATATAAATATATACAAGTGTAAGAGTAAAAGATGTTTTGAATTGCAAAATCTAATCACCAAAAGAGTATGTGAAATTAGTTACATTTTGCAAAACACACAGCAAAAGACTTTTTCTATTGGAGACCATTACCTCTCTTGTGAAATATTTTTTTATTCTATGGTATATAAATCACATCCAGCCCAAATGTAAATGTATTATACAAAGTGTGTCTGTAACTATATAGCCAGTAAAAGATCAACTTGTCTTTTCCTTTACTGAATAGCCAATTAGAAAAGTCAGATCTATCCTTGAAATAAGACACAAGAAAGGCAAGAGGAGGAACACAAGTTAAAACAGGTATATCTAATGCTGGTTGTCAGCTCAGCTGACTAAGCCGTATTCACCAGTAGGGTTTAGATCAGTGGCTCTCAGAACTTCTCCACTCACACCAAAAAAGAAGGAGAATGGACTATTGGATAACAGAGAGCTAGTAGTCAGGAATCCTGATTTTGAAAACATTCATACACATGGCCACAAAATCACTAGAAGTGAACAGTCATCCAGGCATTAAACTGTAGCACTCTGGGATCCTTGTATTATCCACAACTGGCTGTTTTGCAATATGTTTACAATTATTCCATTGACTACTTTATGATGGCCAAGTGCATCAGTTTATGTATCAAATAATTACTTTTTGATTGTATTAATAATCAAGAACAGCCACAGTGTGTCAGACCAATGGTTCATCTAGCTCAGTGTCCTGTCTTCTGACAATGGCCACTGCCAGGTGCTTCAGAGGGAATGAGCAGAACAGATAATCATTGAGTGATTCAGTTTCTAGCAAACAGAAGCTAGGGACACTTCAAAACATGGTTTTGGATTAAATGTACATTTATCATTATTCTTTTATTTATTTACTAATGCAGCTTTATCTTGTCTTCAGTTTCCATGGAGAACTACAAATCAGTTTCAATGTGGAATGTTGTGCCTGTATCAAGGGTTGCATATGGCTCCTACCACTTTGGGTTGACTTGGCCTTGTTACTGAAAACTTACCAGAAATGACTACACATTTCTATACCTGGGAAGGTGTGGGTTTGCATCAATGGGGGTGCCAGTTGCCTGCCTTTTGGCCATGTATATGGCTCCTGGAGCAGTCCAGACCACAGCCAAGCCCCTCTGTCCTAACATTGTGGGAGCACCACCTCACCCCAAAATAGCCACCAAGCAACAACAGCTGGCATCACTTCCTCCCTCAAGAAACCTTCCCCAGGCCTGTGGGCTCTATTCAGAGCTCAGGTTATTGTGGCTGGGGCCATCCAGGACATGTGGTGCCACTGACCTCAGGGAAGCCCAGTTCACTGGCCACGGGTGCGTCCAGGCAGCATGGCTGCTCTGACTGATTTGATGAGCAGCTGCATGGAGGGTTGGTGGCAACAGATAACAAGAGTGAGGTTTGTGGCTCCTCAACTCAAAGTTCATGTCTCCCCTGCTGCATAAGGGCATGGATGGCATGACAGACCTGGCAGCAGTGTGTATACATGAGTCAGACCAGGATCTACAAAGGGATGGGGATAATCAGATCTGCAAGAGACTTATGGGAGTTTAAGGAACCAGATTTGCAAACACACCCCTGAGATGGTCAGCTCTACAGATGGTGGACTCCAATTTCTATTGGTTCGCCATGTGAATGTGCAGGGCTAACCTGCAAGGTAGTCATGAGGACGAGAGGGAGGCCATGAAGAGGTTGAGAAAGGGGAGCTCAGACCTATACAGTGTGTGGGAGGGTTGTTGAATCTGAAGGGGTGATTCCTATATGTGTGGGAAGACCTGCAAGCACAGGAAGAAACTATAGGTAAGGTAGAGCTGTACTTGTGCGAAGAGATCACTGAGTAAGCTGCAGCCAGGAAAAAGTTCCTACTCCAAGTGATAAGGGCTGGCAAATCCTGACGCAAACTGTTTGGTGTTATGTTTACCTAAAATGTTTGTGCAGTTTTGTTGCAGCTGCTGTGATTTGTACTTTTTAGGATAGCACACAACTAATACTTTGACACTCATGCCCTTATTATAATGATATCAAAGCCTTTCTACTTGTATTCTTGCAAGGTATCAGATTTTCAGTCACTGTGTTGTCTCCATAAATATGAGGGGACACGGTTGTTTTCATCTTTTTCTTAGCTTAGGGAGGGGTCTCCATGATAAAATTTGAGAACCCCAGTTGTGGAAGGATGCTCTACTATCCTATATGGAAAATACTGTACCCAGTGGTCTGCTTAGAAGTAGAATATTCTTTAATTATCCATTCAAACAATTCCAGCATCTTCCTCTAACGTCTCTCATACTGTCCAATGCCCAAGGCCAGATATCACCCAAGGGGCCTGTGGTTTGACACAATGTGACAGTTCTTATGTTTGCATGATGAGAAATACAATTTCTATAAACAGCACTTGACTTAACATTTAGGCTCCTAACTGCCTACTCTACTTTTGAAAAGGGGACTTAGCATTTAGAAGCTATTGAAAAATCAAAGCTGCTGTCTTTCATCCCAGGAAAAGCACTGGGTCCAGACATCAACAGAAAAATAAGTATGCCTGGAAAAGCAGAGTAGACAGAGAGCCATAATATTCTTCCATATTCAAATTAGGCTCCTGCCAGGCAAAGCACCGTATAGCTTTGGGCCCTTCTGGCTTTCCCCTTATCAAGATCCATATTCCCATGACTCACAGAGAAGAAATCCCATACTATCCAGACTACTCAAGCAGTTTTGCACTATTGTTTTTGGAAAAGAGCCCATTATTCAGTTTATGCCACCAAAGGAAGTTTCATCTTTTCACTGTTCTCCTCCAGCGAATACAGAAGTCCAAACAAGAAGCTAAACAAAAAGAACTGCTCAGCACAGAAATAACACTATTAAACAGTACTGATCTTTTTTTAATTCAGTAGATTTAAATGCACTTTTGCATCTTCTGTAAAGTTTACCCAGGGACAGTAGAGCCCTTAAGGCTATATCTGCACTAGAGGGCTCAGTAAAGTCAAATTTTTGGGACTGTCCACGCATCTTTTTTATTTCGAAATAACACTGGTTATTTTGAAATAAAAGAATTAGGTTCACATGACGTTTTCTTATTTTGAAATGACAAGCTCCGTCATTTCAAAATAAGAACAGTCATGTCAAAATAGCTTAAACCTACTAGCTCAGCAAAATAACCCTTGTTTCAAAAGGGCTGTTTCGAAACAATGCTGTTAGGATACGTTGTTTCGAAACAGTCCTGTTTCGAAACAGGGGTTTCACCTTCCTCCCAGGGAAGAGAAGCAGCCCTGGCTGGGTGTCTCCAGCCGCTGCTGCGGCTCACCCCCCCACACACACACACCCCAGGGCACTGGGGAGCTGGGTACGGACCGGCTCCCCAAGGCTGCAGCCCCGGCAGTGGGGAAAAGCTGGGCATCCCACCATCCCGTGGCAGGGCTTCCCCAGACCCTGGAGGTGGGGAAAAGCCGAGCGCCCCAGCACCCCTGCTACCCCCAAGGGGTACAGCCCCTCAGACCATGCAGCTCCCCCGACCTAGGCAGCAGAGCCTGGGAGTGCCACAGCACCCCCCCGGCTCCTGGCAAGCCCTCTCCCCCCCTCTGCCCTGGTTGGTGGCAACATGGCCCGCAAGGGGCCATGTTGCTGCACCTCCTAGGGTGCCCCTCTCCTGAAGCAAAACAGCAAGTCCACACATAGGACCTGCTATTTCGCTTTCAGGGTTACCCTTATTTTGAACTAAATTTTTTTTTTACTTATTTTGAAATAAAACCTTGTGTGTAGACATAGCCTATTAAGTCGACTTAGAGAGTCCCCATTTGTTAAAGTTGACTTTATAAAGTCAGTGTAAGCCAGGACACCCATTTAAAGTCAACTTTATTAAGTCGACTTTAAATGGGTCCTCTGGCTTACGTCGACTTTATAAAGTTAACTTAAAAGGCTATACTGCCTTAAGTTAACTTTATTAGGTTGACTTTAATGGCCACCTTTTGTTAAATTAACTTAATATAGTTGACTTAACCCTTAAAGTTGACTTTAAGGGTGAGACTTATTAAGTAGACTTAAGCACTTGCTTAAGAGCTCCTAATGTGGCCAAGTAGTTGCTTAAGTCAACTTAAGCCTCCAGTGCAGACATAGCCAAAGGCACCCATGTGCCCTCCGACTTTGCTCCATCCTATTCCTTTCTAAATGCTATACTCTGATCATCCAACCCCAAGAGAATGTCAGCAAAATCTCTACTATTTTTGTTGTACCATGTGAAGCCTTTCTTCTGTACACTATGAAACTGGTTAGAGAAGTCAGTGCCTATAATCATAAAATTCTGGCATTTACCTTCATAACCCATTACAGTCAAAGATAGCAACAATGTTTTCATTAACTAAAAATCAATAGCATATGCAACTGTAATTTGCTTCAGCAGCAAAAACATATTGCATTCCAATTGCAGTATGTATGAAAGGTTGTAAGTTCTCTAAAACCGCACAGGTAACCAAAATTACAGAGGTAAACCAGTCACTTGTATGGAATCAATATAAAAATTGAACTTAAAATAACATGTTGAAATCTTTATGGTAAAAATGCATGATTTATTAGGTGCATGAGTAACAAATCAATAAGAGCAAGTCAAACTGACAATGTCAAATTTTAGTCAAATTTACTGTCAGTACACTTTAATATGGATGTTTTAAACATATATTGATTGCATTGTTGTTCTGACAGTAAAGACAACAGTATAATCATTTTCATTTCTTCAAGCAATGGTTGCTGGCTTTGTGGAACCAAACATTTATTATTTCTGAGCCTGTGGTACGCCCATTTTGAGGTTCCTTTGCTTAAAATACTCATTGGATCAGTTGTTGGCTGGCCTCAGCCAAATCTCAAGGGAGGAAGATTTTTCTCACAAAACCACTACCCATAAGTCAGCACCACTTAGCAATTTCTGCTTAGCAGAGCAGAAATAATTCACAAGGTAGCTGAATCACAGTGCTTCTTACTCTACCAGAAAATGCTCTCACATGATCACAGCTAGAGTCAGTGAAGGGGCAGTAAAGATGCCTACTATTCATTAGTTTGTGCACAAGACTTTCCAGTTTAAATTTCTTCACCCCCTGAGCATAAGTATCCAAAGTATTCAGTGACATAATAGCTAACATTTGAACTAAAATCATCTGAACTTTTTTCTTGACTTTTCTGTGATACTCAGTTTGTTACTTTGCCTTTCACAGAGCACAGCATTTCTTAGACTGGGTCATAGTCTTCACTAATGGGATACTCACATATACAACATTATAAAGCACATTGATCTATGTACTTGAAGGGTGCACAGTACCCTGTACACTAAGCCATTATGTACAATTGGGTGTTACGATTATTTTGTTTCATGATTTATAGACCACCCATTGCTGTGGTGTCTGGGTATGTCAATTAATAGGCCACATTTTCTGCAAATGTAAACTGGCAGAACTCTGAATTTGGCTCTATAGCTACATTAGAATTTGGCTCTATTTGTACACTGCGAGCAACAAACACTCTCCCCCTTCCTCATATAACCAGGTAGGCTATCAGAAAAATAAAAACAAGCCTGGTTCTAGTTACACCAGTATAATGTCAACAACCTCAGTGCAGTCGCTCCTGAGTTATACCTGTGAACGTGAGAACAAATTCAGGCCCAACGCTTTCATTAAGTCCAGACTGGCCAAGTCCACTGAGGAATGGCCAAGGGGGCAATTGCTCAGCGGCCTGGAGATGTAAGGGGGCCAGGCAATTTTAAAAGGGGCTTGGGCCATGGGCAGCGTGGTTACAGCTTCCTCTCGGGGATGCTACTTCCCCATCTCATTGCTTCCAGTTGTGGTCCGAGCCCATAGTCCAGCCCTTTTCCACATGAAAAGAAGAGCAAGGGTGGTTTTCACAAATGGAAAGACTTTAACCCCAGTATCCCGGCCCAATGCTGAGGCCATCCTGCCTACAGCATCTAAAATCCCCATTGCAGTTTCCATTGAAACAACTGCTGCCTCTCACCTCAGAGAGGCAGTAATCACTGGAGGAGGAAATGATTCTTATGTACAGTGTATCACTTGCAAAGCAGTACTTGTGGATCCTTTTGCTTCCCAAGCACTTCAGGAATGGGAGCTATGATTATTTTAATTGCTGTGCCTGTTGTTAATCAGACATCAAAACTTTTAATTAGTAACCAGTTGACCACTGCTAGGCAGCATAGATCTGCGGACTTCTCTAAAAGAAATAAAATGATACACTAGACCTCGTCAACACTCAGATATTGTGGCTCATGAGTAAGTTCTAAGACCAGTCCAATAGCTGCAGGTATCACAGGCATTTACTGCACTTTGGGACCCATAGTCCAGTATCACCAGTTAGTCCTTGTATAACTGCATCGAATTTATTTGCAAATTCGATTGCATTGCTTCAGGGCTTAATAGGGACTTTGGATTTTTCCCTCATTACAGCAGGTGACCTGACCTCATCTTCCTCTATATGCTGTTCCCCAGTGTTTGACTCTTTACAACTGCTTTGATTTACTGTTACAGTGTGACCTGCTTCCATGACTCTCACTTCCTTTCATTTATTTCCTCCTATTCTGTAAATTCCCTTGTCTTCAAAGCATCTGATGAAGTGGGATTTTCTCCCATGAAAGCTCATGCAGTAAATAAATTTGTTAGTCTTTAAGTGCCACAGACCTCCTTGTTTGCACCAGCAATTGCATTAGAAATATAGTTCCAGGGACAGTGGGGCACAAACAACGTACCCTGAGCTGGTATTTGACAGGAAGGGTCATGGGCTCAGAGCCACATTCAAAAATATCCTCAGAAGAAGTTAGAGAAATCTACAAAACAGGTAAAATGGTAGTGTTACAGTCTGCTGGGTTCCTAATGGGTGAGTGGGTGGTGGGAGTAGAGACTGTGAGAGACAGAGCTTTAAGGCTATGTCTACACTTACACCGTTAAATCAATTTAACTTATACTGATTTAATAAAATTGATATAAAATCATTAAATCAATTTAAATTAAATCGATTTAACAGGTCCCCACTAGAAACTCAAATCGAAATACCATGTCCATGGACAGGACTTGCTATTACGATTTAGGAGAGAGGCACCATGAGAGGTGTGGCAACATGGGCCCCTAGGAGGGCCATGCCCCCACCCAATATATAGAAAAAGAAAAGCACATGGGTAGAAGAAGGGCAAAAAGTGTTAAATCAATTTAACAGCTAAATTGAAATAACATGTCCACACTGTGTTATTTCAAAATAACAATTTAGATTTAACCATCATATCGATATAATACTAGGTTTTATTCTTTTGATATGACTTTCCTCATATCAAAATGAGGGAGATCCTCATTTCGAAATAAGGGAACATCGTATGGACCTACCACTTTTTACATTGAAATAACCAGAGTTATTTCAAAGGGTTTTATTTCAAAACAACAGCCATTGTTTCAAAATAAAGCCAGGCATGTCCAAACGATGTTTCATTATTTCAAAACAACAGGACCCTGCCATTTCAAAATAATGGCTATCATTTCAAAACAGTAAAACCTCATATGCAATCAAAATAGCCGTTGTTCCAAAATGGTTGTTCCAAAATGGATGTTTTGAAACAATGCAGTTCGGACATGTTATTTCAAAATAATGGTTATTTTGAAATAACACTTTTGCCCTTCTCCTTCCCAGGGTGCCTTCCTTTTTGTATATATTGGGTTGGGGCATGGCCCAGCGAGGGGGCCATGTTGCCACACCTCCCATGCTGCCCCTCTACTGAAGCGAAATAGCATGTCCACACACAGGGCATGCTATTTCGCTGTGAGGGTTTCCCTGATTTCAAATTAACATTTTCTTATTTCAATTTAAGTTATTTTAAAATGAGGATTTTATTTCAAAATAACTTATTTAGAAATAACTTATTTCAAAATAACAGTTTACGTGTGAACACAGCCATAGCGTTTAAAGAGACCAAAATATTGGCGTGAGCATTTGCCCCCTCTGCGGGAGGCACAAGGGAATTATCAAAGCTCTGGGCTTTCACTCCAGAGCTACTGTGCCTTTGAAGTAGCTTTAACACAAAAAAGAGGCCAAGTCCCTTACTTTAAGACTGAGATTCTAGATGAGATGATAAATGCTTCTGATTAAGTCCTATGGGAACCTAAGCCATCAGCAAACAATAAAATGCTATTGTGAAAACTGACATTAAATAATGTCAGAAATTTGATGTGAACTCACCAATTACAATCTAACTCCATAATTATATATCCTGTTTGCTTGGAGCAGCAGCAGTATGACCCCACAATAATGCAGAGATGGCTAAGATGCCAGGCACAATGTGATAAGCTGGCTACAGCATCAGTCTCTCATTTTCTTGCCCTAGTGGGGTTCCTTGGTGCAACACCCTTCATTTAGCACTCATTTCAATACATTAAATAGTTCACTAAGGAGACTCATATCCAACAAGATCCTACATCCCCCTTAAATTTCCATGTTGGTTCTTGCAGATGCTAGATGTTGTTCCTCTTCTATCTGTTCTCTCCCTGCCCTGTAATGTGTCAACTTCCCTTCTCCTACCTGGAGTAGGTCCACAGTGTTTTCATTTTCACCAAAAAAAATTCTGCAGGAAAATACTCACTTTTTTACATCGAAAATTGCAGTGAAAATGTAGCTTTTCATTGAACGACATTGGTCATTCTCCCACTTTCTCAGTGCTGTCTTAGGTACCATGATGTTGTAAAAACAATATTAGAATTGACCTAGCTTACTGCAGCGCCAGCACCCACCAAGTCTACTGCTGCAACAACTTAGCTATTGCTACAGCAGAGCAGAAAATGGGTTAGCTTCCCTGTAGGAATTTGAGATTTTGAAAATTTTTATCAGCCCAAATTTGGAGAAAAGGTCCACATCTCAAAAACATTCACAAGTCATAACACTGGCAAAAAACATTCAGCTCAGGACAAAAAATGTTTTGTTTTAATCATTTCAAGTCTTTCTTCTCTATTTGAGAGAGACAGGGTGGTGAAATAATATCTAGGATTGGAACAATTTATGTTAGCAACAGAGCCAAGGGGGCATGCTAAAGTCGCTCCAAAAGCCCAATGGCTCTGAATTGAAAGCCTAAGGGTTTGAGAATTCCCTTGGGCAAACTCTCACATGCATCTAACAGAGTAACAACCTGAGGGGAATCTCATGATTTAGTTGGGGTTGATCCTGCTTTGAGTAGGGGGTTGGATTAGCTGATTTCTCAGATCCCTTCCAACCCTGTTCTTCTACAATCCTACGATCTCCCATCTGGGCCCACCCCCATTCTGTGCAAAGGGGTAATTTGACCATGGTATTTAAGTTTTAATAGCAGTTCCTAGGCATATTCATGGCCTATGAATCTATCTATTTGGCATTGGGAAAAGTACTAGTAAAGAACATAGGCCCATTAACACCACAACACTACCATTAAAATAATGCACCACACCCTACCCCAAACTTCATGAGCCCTAAAACACCTGGGACACTAGTGTTGATCCTTGCCATGTCTACCATACCAAAAGCATTACTCTGGGACAAAAGGAATTACACTATTTGAGAATCCTCCACTGAGACCTTGACTGAACCTGACAGATGCAAGGAAACCAGGAGGGAACAGCTTTCCCCTCCATCTCTAATTCATCTTTTTTTGTGCCTATTGTAGCTGTTGCAGCAATATGCTGCATCACATCACCCACTGATCTCAGCCTTCTATGCTACATGGGCATAATGGAGCGAATCAAAACCAATCAAAGCTTTAACATGGCTTCACATAACATTTTCCACCTTCTTCATCTACTTTATCCCTATCCTGGGAGATTCTAATTTGCACAACCAAGCTCAGAAGCACGCAGCTCCTCTTGAGCATTTAACAACCATTGATAAAGACTAAGTTTGAAGCATACTGCCAACAGATCTCTACAGATTTTCAAGCCACATTTTCTGGATGTGTCTAATGATAATGCACCACCCATAAAAGCCAGCCACAATACTGGGTCATTCATAAAAACCACAGATACTGAGTTGTTCAATTTGACTGTTCACTGCAACATAATTATCAATAGTGGATCCCAAATATTAACAGTTAGTCTGAATTCACATGGGCTATCAAAGTCTAATTACAGATATTTCACTAGGTTTCTGATCTTGTTAATACCCCATATCAGTTTAAGTACCGAAGCACGAGCAAGTGGCTGGAAAAAATCCTGGGATTAAAGACTCTAGCATTCTAATCCTCTGATTCACTGTGTTACCTTGGGCAATTCATTTAACCTCTCTGCACCTCAGCACCCCCATTCACAGACCTACATCTTAAAAAATAGGCTCCAACATGGCATGGAAATGTTTGTACCAGTAAGATCAGATAATCAGGCATCTAAATGGGTGAAACAGTACAACACAAGTAAATGCTCCTGCAATTTTGTGTTTACACTTAATTGTCACAGAATGGCATCTACAACAGTGGGGGCAGATTAAGACTATTTTTTTTTTTAGCCAGGCCTCAATGGCTGTATATGCTTCAAGATTCTCAGATAAGGGACTCTGTGCGTATGTCTACACTGGAAATCTTTTTCAAAATAAGAAGGCTTATTTCCAAAAAAAACCCCTCTTTATCTGTCTACGCAAGCGTTTTGTTATTTCAAAATAAGCGCTTCGTTATTCTGAAAAAAAAGAAGCTCTATTTCAAAATAACTAAACCTGCTTTTATTTTGAAAGAGCAATTCTTTCAAAACAGTTATTTTGAAAAAAAGGCATTCCAAGCCACAGAACTGGCTTTTTTTGAAATAACGTCCCTGTACTTTTCCCTTCCTTCCCCTATTTTGAAATAGAGAAGCCAGTGAAGACTCTCTATTTCAAAATAATAATTCCTACCTTATTTCAAAATAAAGAGTCTTCACTATCCTATTTTGAAATAATAAATTTGAAATAATGCTATTTTGAAATAATTATTTTGAAATAAATTCAAAATAGTTATTTTGAAATATCTTTGGGAGTGTAGACATAGCCTGTCAGTGCAGACATATTAACATTTCAGTGCAAAAACACAGAGGAGAACTTCAGGAAGGTCAAAGCACAGGGCCCGATTCTCCACTGCTCTACACCTTATGTCATCATTTACACGGGGGCAAAGTGAGTGTTTAATGAACACCCGCTTTACACTAACTTTTCACAGGTGAAAGAGATGACACAAGGCAAAGGAGAACCAAGTCTATGCTACAGCTTAGTGAAATGTACCCCGCCTGCCAGTCAGCAGCAACAAGGGCCATGTTCAATATCTAGGAGGTTTTTTCAACCATACAACACAAAACCAGCTTGAGCAGCCACCCAGTAAGCTGGGACAATTACACATCACCCTTGGGTGCCTATAGAGGCAACATTTCCTCTCTCACAAGCACAGTGACAATGTCAAAAAGAAACTTTTCATAAAAGGAGAAAAATAACCCAGCAGTAACTCAAAAAACACTGCAAGCAGGATTCACACACACAAAACCTGAACAAAACATCCACCCCAGCCTATGTTGGGCAGTTTCCTTTTGCTTCAGGTTCTTAAGGCCAGCAACAAGAAGTTCCTTTAATGTGCCCCTCCCTTCACAGCACCCTGCTCATAGGAGCTGTCCTTTGGGCAGACCTAGAGCCTACAGGTGCAGCTGCACAGTTTGCCTCCTACCCTGGCAGGGGGAAAGGGGAAAGAAAGTATGTTACTCCCTCCTCTGTGCGGCCATTAAATTCTGGCCATCACTGCTCTGCCAGCCACCCTGCTAACTACTTACTGCTCTGCAGACTGCTCTACTAGTCAATCTGCCAGTCACTCCACTGCACATCACCACTTTCTGCCACCACCTGCTCCTCCACTATCCCCTCAGGAGCAGGTCTCAAGATTTCATCAGTTCTCAGTGACATTTGTTCTCTGGCCTTGTTCATATCACAAAGATACGTTAACCTATGTTAAGTCAACTTACAGCCACTACATTAATTACAGATGTGGCTGGTGTCCACAATACTCTTCTTGGACCAGTGGTGTGGTACACTCACCAGGAGCACTTCCACCGACTATAGAGGGGCACCATGGGGAGCGAAGAGCCCAGATGCTCCGTACACAGTAATTCAGAGTTGTTTGTGATGTAACCCTTCTACCAGGGCAGGCTGGCAGAACAAGGGTTGGGCACTATACCTAGGGGTTTCCCAATAATGTAGCATCACCAACTGGCTCAAGCCCCCACCCAGATTTCTGGGAATCCTGCACTGTTTCCTGGGCACCCAAAGGGGTAAGGCTTCCCCACTCACAAGCACAAAACTGAGTGTAGAAAACAGAACTTTTAATAGTAGTAAAACAGAGTGTAAAAGGCCAACTAACAGAAATCAGAGCTGATTTAGCTCAGCAGTACAGAGCAAAGTTCCCAATAACCCACACCACATAACAGAACATACAAGACTTAATGGCAAAACCAGCACTGATCGGGAGAACCAGTGCTAACTAGGCTCCCAACCAACCCTAGGGTACACAGAGAGTGTCTTTCACGCCAGCTGTCCACTGATGCCACCTACTGGCCACTCACTCCATCCAATAGCACCGTTCCTTGGCTCTGCCCGCTGTCTACCAGCTCTGCCCATTGGTCACTCGCACCACCCAGCTCGCCGCTGTCTGCTCTCACCATCCGCTGGCTCCACCCACTGTCTGCCAGCTCCACCCACCAGTCTCTCGTGCTGCCCAGCTTGTCACTGGCCACTCTCACCATCCACTGGCTCCACCTGCTGGTCACCCTATCTGCTGCTCCTCTTCAGTAATTTCAGCTCAGAGAGAGGAAGTTCCCGCTCTCTAGTAGTCTCAGCTCAGAGAGTTTGCCTTTCTCTAGTGGTCAGCTCTTATACATCAAGTAGCTGCAAATACCTGCTATCCTTAACATAACAAAAGGGGTCCTCAATGAAGCCCAGCCAGATCTATCATTTGACAGGGTGGCTGGGGTGAGACAGGAATGCCTCCAACATTTTGCTCCAAAGGAGCTAATTCAAAACCCCACCCCTCTCACTCTTTTTCAGGCTGAAATAGCCAGTGGCCTTTCTTACAAGCCGTTTTTTAACTAAGGGTTGCTTTTACTCTTTAACTAACCCAGACAGATTTGGAACAAGCAGAGAATAGCATATCACAACAGACAGCATTTCATATTTCTCTTCAGTAGAATTAAAGACATTGGCAGATTTGTGATCAGATTAACCCCAAATACCAATACCCGCTATGCCCTGCACCCAGTGTACTAATACCAAATTGTGCTCTTTTGTGTTCATGCTGATACAGGACCTGTGCAGATTAGTTGCCCCCCTTCAGAAGCTGTTACGCACAGCTTCTAAGCCTGCCTTACAGTGATATACCACATGAATAGCCATGATGTGTTCAGAACACCGCTGACAACGCTTGAGAGCAGCACAGGATCCATCCTTTCAGCCAGAGATGGTGAGTGCTCAGGAAACTGTGGCCCCTATAAAACGCTGCAAAACACATGCACAAGCTCACCAAGGAGTGCTGAGCCTGCAATCTATCATCCATGATGTACTGAGATCCTCTCCGTTTTCCCACAATTCCCAGTGGCCCAAAGTGGCAAGCTGCCCAGTGAGATAGCTGCTTACAAAGAGCTGCTCACTGTCAATTCCAGAGCACCAGTCTGGATGCACTTCAGTGACATAAGTGCTCTGTGACAAGGCACAAGCATTGTTATTACAGCACTTTTTGATTATTGCTGTAACTTGCTGCAGCAAAACTTTAGCCTAGACGAGGCCCTACTGGGTGAACCTCAGTGCTGAAGTTGGGCAGGAACACTGTCCTACAGTAGGTGACTTCAGCTCTAGCGAGCACTTAACAAAACAAAAGACTCCTCATAGAACCTAAATTAGCTCTATCTTTGAATAGTGGGAGAAGATGAACCATGCCTAGGTGCTAGGACAGCACCCACACTTCCAGGCAGGCATACCTCTCCTCACCCCTATCAACCTTCACAGGGCTGTAGTATCAGAGCCCCCTGCTTAGCCAGTTCTCTTCACGCAATAGTGACCCTTCAATCAGGACAGGCTGTGCATAGGTCTGCTGTCCTTTGCTCACACAAAAAAGGCAACATTTCATTACCTATGCATTTAACATTAAAGTGACTTTTAACCCAACACCAGAAAAAGGAATCATTTGGGCAGAGCAGTCCCATCACTGCTGAGTGGGCCTAGAAATGCTGCTGCTTAGAGCTAGCTGAAATGTTTTCCCTCCTAAACCACATCTCAGTTTCAGGGTAGAATTTCTGGTGGGGAGAACGTTAGTGCGGTGCCACTAACCTGGTGGGCAGGGCACTTATTTTGAATTCGGAGTTGCTCAGTTTCAACCAACCCTTCTGCCACGATATATAGCTATACACATCACCACATAGTGCCAGGAACACAGCATTACAGCTTCCTGTTCATTTGAATGGGGAAACTGTAAGATGTTAACTTCTCGGGTTTTGTTTTGCCACTTTGTTGTCTGTCATTTATTTTTTACCAGTAGCTGATGGTGGCAGTTCTCTAGCTTCCATTACTTTCTTCTGATCAGAAGAGGCCATGGGGGTAGATTATTTTATTATTGGTTTTTGTCAAGAAAACATCTACAGGGGAAAAAAACACCACAGAAAGTGAAAGCATTGCTAGTCCAAAGCCATGAGGCATAACCAAAGGTCTATAAAGTAGTATCCAAATACTGTGTAGGGCAGAGTATGGGTATCAGCTGAGCTCTCCTAAGAATTAAATTTAACAATAGGGGCCTTAGCAAGTAGGAATTCTTACTATTTTCATTGCGGTAGTTGTTACAATCATTGCCTAAGATGGAGATCAACTCCCCTCCTCCTCTGGTGTTTTAAATAAAAATGCACTGTTTTCTAAAAATTAATGGATTCTTGACTGGTTTGTCCATCCCTATGTGAACCATGGGTACTGCTTCTGCAGTACAGCCCTAGTGTGACAACAGGTATTCTAGTCAGAGTCATGCAAAAATCACTGATCATTCAGTTTCCTGGCCCTTCCAAAACTGGGGGAGAGGGAGAAACACTTTTGATCAACCCAAAATAATTTTTTTTCAAAATTCAGTGAACTGAAAAGCAAACCAAAATAGTTTTATTTTAGCTCTTATGAACTTTAATTTTTTTCAGCGAAACTGAAGTTCATTTCTACATGAAAAGCTGTTTCTAACTGAAAAATCAGTGTCTCATTCTGTAACTGTCATTTAACATGTTTTTATTTTCATTTTATTTTAATATGCTTTTTTATTTTTTCCTGGGAAGGAGGGGTCTCACTGAACCAATTCAGCATGATTATGGAATGTTTTGGTCAACCTAAATCAGGATTTTTTTAACCAACAAAAGTTTCAGCCAAAACGTTTCATCCAGTTGCAGTGCTTGTTTCAGTGGCAGAAGCAGGAGAGCTGCTGGACGATAGCCCCCAAATACTGAACACAGTGGCAAAGCTGGGTTCACATTCCTAGCTCTTTATCTGACACAACGCATGAATTCCATTTTGGTGGCAGCTCATACTCAGAGAGCAAAACACTGTGAGGATTTTAAAGGGATTCTCAGATCCCTCATTTGGACACCTAAATCCATATTTAGAAATTAAAGTGTCTTTTTTTATTGGTCTAAGTGCCCATCTGTCTGAGCATCCTAACCACACACCAAAGCACTCACATTCGAAAACTTCTCTTTCCCCTATCAAAATTACACAAACTATAGATGATATAGATATAAACTTGTTGCAGTAGGCAACATATTGTTTCTCCTATCTGAAGTTCACCACCTCCCTTCTATGGTTTGTATTTTACTGTCAGTTTTTAATCAGAAATCCCCAACTGAAGTCAATGAGTTCTACCTTAAAAAAAAAAAAAAAAAAAACACCAATTGTTGAACCAAATTTTCATTAGTAGACAGAACAAGCTGTCAAGTTACACAGGTCCAACATGAAGAACTCTGTGTAGCTCAAAAGTTTGTCTCTTCCTCCAGCAGAAGTTGGTCCACTAAAAGATATAAATTGGATGTGATAGTATCTCATATCCTGAGACCAACACGGCTACGAGAACACTGCAACAAATTTTAAAGAAAAGAAAGTCAATGGTACACTATGGTCCTTTAATACAGCACATCATTTGGAGGTATTTTAGGACAGCAGACTATGACTAGTGTGAACATCACAGCTGTGTTAAGCAGGCTTCTGTCAAATCAGTCTGAGACCTCCTGGATGAGTGTGACAGGAGAATATAATTATCTAAGTTTAAATTCCATGATAGTCCTTTATATTGTAAAATAAAGGATGTCTTGAATATCCTGCTAAATAACCATAGACCTTACCAGTACAACGCTCCCTTTTTGTCCCCCACTCTCCCAAAACATCTTCAGTTTGTTGGCCGCTATTTCTGACTTGAGTTTCCATAAATCATTAATCCAAAGTAACAATTTGACTAAATGTGGTGGCTCATTTCAACAGTCAGCAGAAAAGGTGAAAAGGTTAGTCTGTTGCTTCAATGTTTGTAAAATGGATAATAGAGCTCAAAGAATAGACATATAATATTTCCTGTCCATCAGTCTAATGCTTTCATTTTACAGTGTTATCTGGGATCTAAAAACTACTTGTTTACCCAGTTGCTCTTATCTTTTCTCTGTGTGAAACTTCTCTGCAATAAATAAAATGCCTGGTGTTCTTTGTGCATCCAGATTGTTTTGATTTCTAACACACTTGAGATTCTATTTTGGTTGCCCTTCTGAAAGTTTATAGTTCATATTATTCACAGCATCAAAGCACACAGAAACATGACACTAGTTCTGGAGTGGGGGAGGTTCCCCTTCACTAAACCAAGTTAAATATAAATATCTTTTAAAATATGAATTTGAGAATTTTTCCAGAAGTCTTCACCATTGATTGATCAAGATGCAAGTGGAGATGGAAACTTTTAGTTAAAGTGGAATTTAAATGGAATTTACTATTATCCAGTCCAACGAATGGAGTCCTACGGTATGTTGTTTAGCTTCGGAAATAGCATTGCATGGGATTCAGGAAGTGAAACAGAACAGTAATCTTTTATAACTGCAGACAAAACTTATTTTAAAAAGGCAATGGAAGTTAAGCATAAGCTAAGATGGGTGCTGGAAAGCTCCCCAGAAGAAAAGAAAGACAATAGGAAGCTAATTCTTGTACTTATATCTACTTATGAGCCAGGTTTTAGCAAGATTTTTTCCCCATTCACAGAACCTTATAAAATATTTAGATTAACTTAAAACTTCAGCTGACACAGTTTTGGCAGCATGAGAGGATTCGGTGTGGTACAGCTATGCTGGAAGTAAACGGAAAAAGTTCCTCAGATGGTATTAAAAACTACCTTCTTGCCTGAACCTAGGGATATAATTTAGGTTTTTTCATTCACATGCAAATGTATTATTTCAAGTGCCTAAAAACATGTACAAAAGAAGAAATTAAAACATTATATTGTCTAATACTAGGGTTTTTACATGCCAAGCAAATTTCTATGCTAAGCTTTTGTTTCAGGTTTTGTATAATATGACAGCTGTTTCTATTCAGATGGTATTTTAAAGGAAACGTTTTCTGTAATTTCAGCTAAATCATATTCAAACTAGCAATACTACATTTTAAAGTGCCATTGAGAAAATGCAAAGTGTTTCTACAATGAAGCCAACATTTACTATTCAAATCTAATGCAAATGCTAGTTAGAATCAACAAGAATACACAAGTGCAATGTCAATATCTCTTGTTCTCCTTAAGATTATTTCATATCTAATGCAGCCACAGACAATATTCACCAAAAGAGGTGTTAAATACCAGGTAAAAATGTACTGCTATTTATTTCTATTATGGTATCACCTAAGAAACTCAAATGGGGATTAGATCCCACTGTATTAAACACACACAGAAACGGTCTCTGCCTCATAGACCTTGCAGACTAGAAATTAGATGAAAAATTACAGGTCCAATACTGCAGTTCTTAAGTGGACAAAATCTTAATTGAAATCCATGGGAAACTTTCTCTACCTAAGATCTGCAAAATAAGGTTCAATTTTTCCTGCATCAGAATTTTTAGACCTTTTATATCCCATCAGAGAGCAAAAATTTTGGGCCAAGTAGGAAAAAGTATTTCATTTTTGCTTTTTCCTAAACAAATTCAATCCCCTTTCACTGAGGAACAGAGGAGAGAGGGACATAAGCACAAGGTAAAAGAATTGTTTATGTGCTAATGAAGGGTGCTCATTAGCAGGCCTGAAGGAGATAATGCGAAGATCATTTCAACTTATCTGAATTTCCTCTAGCAATATCCCCAAATGGTGCCAATGTTATGTGCTAATGGGAAACAAAAAAAGGAGAAAGCCTGTGTATAAACAATAGTGGCAAGTTACACCAATCATTGAGGGATGAGCTGTATGGTAATAAGAAAAAAAGCAGCTGTTTAAGTGGCCATGGGAGAAACTGTTCATTTCATGGGCAGAGATCAAGATTAAAAATGGAATAAAAATAAATAAATAAATAAAAACCAGGAAAACTGAGAAAAGCACCTGGTGATACCAACTGGAGCAACTGATCAAATAAAACAGGTTAGTGATTATGCAGATGGAACCATCTGTAAATCTATCCAGACATATGGAGAAATGAAGAATGAAAATGGCTACAAAACCAGATCAGGCTTTCTCCTATCATGGCACCCAAGAGATACTTCAAGTACTGTTCACATACCACTCTTCTGCCATTATATCTCAGTAGCATCCAGGAGATGAGGATGACAATGACAAAGATTCAAAAGAGGTAAAAGGGGTCAGAGCAGTTACAGTTTCTAGAAATAAGAAAGGCAAAGCCCAGGGTTTAAACCAAAGACTATTTAAAGAAAATGTAGGCTTCCATGCCAACAGAAATGCCTCCAGCTACTTTGCAATCACTGGGGTTGCTCTCCGCGCTCCCTGGGTTCTCATCTAACAAAGCCCTGTGAGAACAAAGCTCTGTAGAGTAGATGAACAGTGACATATTAGTGATGGAGAGACCTCCAAAGCCTGACGGGTTCAGTTCAACTAAGCCCCAACGTGCTTTCAATGTCAGCACTCCCAAGGACTTATTTCAAAAAAGACAGGTCACTGCTGTCTTTTCCCCCCACCTGCTTCATATTATAATCCCTGCTGGTAACCTTGACTTCATCTTGTATGTTCCTGCAATTTGTTCTGAATCACCTAATTTATCCATTCTAAAATGCATCACAGGCACTACTGAAGATAAGTGAGGAGCACATCCAGGGTCCTTGAATCACCAGCAAATCCACAAATACCATATTGTAACTTGATTTGACCTGTTTTGCTCCTTTTTCGGCCTAATCCACCTGTCTTCTTCTGTGTGCATAGGTGTTTGGGGAGAATGTTTTGTTCTTGTTGCACTTCTGTGCATATATCCATCCACGTGGAAATGAGCCTATCTGACATCAGATATCTGTATTTGTGCTGGAAATTGTCACACGGCAACCCTATATCTATGTCAACAGAGGTGGCAGCCATGATGGCCACCCCGCCCCACACGTAGCCCCCTGGATTATGCTGCTCTCAGGGAGGAATGTTAAGTATCGATCTCCCTGATGGGCCTCATCTCCGGGCCATCCAGCTCAAGGGGAAGAATATTATCTCCCCTGATGGCCCTCACTCACCTGTGTGAGTTTCTTCCTCCCTAGCTTTGTGTCAACAAGAAGAGGGGTGAGTTCCTATCCCCCCTGAAACAGTTTCTCAGCACCCCCGTCACCATGAAGCAGGGGTCATTGTCTGGGGTCTCAGTTCCATCATTGGTCCTGACCAGGATCCCACTCACAATTGGCTATTTTTACTCTGGCTGTGCAAAATTCTATTTAAATCCCCTGTCTCAGCTAGCTTAGTGTTCTCCCACCGTCGAATGCTAAAGGGCATGTCGCGACCTGGTTGGACTGATTCCCCGACTGAGACACGGAGCACCCACCCCCGAGACCTTTTTTGGGGGTGTGCACGAATTGCCGGCCGAACGATTAAGTACCGGGATGTTGCAGCTGGTCTGCCTCCTCGCTTTGGGTTCCACTATGGTGTTAGGACAAGTATTATAAATCAATACAAGCCTCCTACTTCTCTTAATTCTTCTCCTTGCTATTATTCATGTTTAGTCTGCTATCGTAGCTTACTTATTTGAGTTTTGTATAGTTTGTGTAGCTGTTTATCATTCCCCCTGCATCCTGCATAATCCTTTCATGATATAGATGTTCATTGCCTAGCATAGATTGTTATTTCATGATATGTTTATTAGCCATTTGTGTTTTGTATTTTTATTGTAAAGTTGTTTATTGTTCCACTTCTGCTCTAAACTGCTGTCCCCAAATTCCCCCAGCATACATGGGCGGAGTGTGGGAGTTTAGTTTCTCTCATCTGACTCCTTCATTCTGCCACCCACCCTTCTTGGCTAGCAAGGAGGAATGGCTTTGAGCCATTGGTAAATACGCGTTGGGTGGGCTGATCAGTGCCTATACTGATGTTGAGGCAGTAAAAGGCCAGAAAAGTCCTTGACTTTTTATGGCCACTCTCTTGTAGGTTATTGCTCCATACTGTTAGTTGGCCATAAGTGTTTTACATAGACTTTCTTGCTCCACACTGTTAGTTGGTTATAAGTGTTTTATATAGACTTTCTTGCTCCACACTGTTAGTTGGTCATAGGTGTTGTATGGTATCATTCAAAAATTTGGGGTTTTTTTTGTTTACTTGAACTGGTGTCCATCTCATTGGTGGGTGTTGCCGGTCCATCGCAGTTACATCACGAACCTGGGGTTCAACAATCTACAGGTCCTGTGTGTCTGGAAGCCAGAGTGGTATGTGGGAGGGCAAGATTCAGAGTGTTTTAAAGTCTTTAGCTTTATCCAAAACCAAACCAAACCAACCAACAAACTACAAACTCAGCATGAAAAGTGAGGAAGAGACAGTGAGGATTGGAGGGGTCATGTTGGAGCAGCATCAAGATCCTTTGGCTGGAAACACTTGGCACATGTTTTATGTCCCCAAAATGAAGTTGGTGGATGGGTGCTAGAGAAGCAGGACTACAGACTCAGGTGGATGGACAAGAAGTGGCTTCTAAGTGCATCCTCAACACTAACATTGCCCCATCAGGACTACAGGAGAACTCATGTGCATCCACTTTCCATATGATGTGTGAATATCATGGTGATGGAGGCCACATAAAAACCTAGACAGACCAATGTAGATGATTATAAGGAAGAGACTTGCAGCTACACACTGGCTGTACTCAAAGAAATAGATGTGATCCTGAGGCAAGGAAGGGATTAGAGCTGAGGGAGGAGCTGCAAAGTCACCCCGGTTAAAAGACAGGATGAGAGGATGGCTGAATGCCTAGGGTCTTGAATCTCATTAGTGGCACATCACTAGTTGAGGATTAAGAACGTCATGAGAAAAGGCACCTCACATTCTAAGGCAGGTGGAGACAACTGAAGAAAAGTAACATATCCATGGGCTGCCACTTAACATGTTTGGTTGAAAACTGTAAAATATTCTTCAGTACCCAAGGCATATCTAAACTTAGCTGTAGCTGGCACAACACCAAAACTGTCACTGAGTACATCTTAACCCTGAGAAAGGTTATGAAGAAGTTAGCTTCTATTTGTAAAATGTATCTAATATGTTATGCATCACCACGCATTTAACAATAGGAATGTCTTTATTCTTAATCTTTTTTATCTGACTCAAATTACCAAAAATAAACATCATCCATTGTTCTACATGGTGTTGTTATATCTGTGTTGTCCCTGGATATTAAAGAGACAAGATGTAGGAGATAACTTTCACTGGACCAACATCTGTTCAGGAAAGAGGCAAGCTTTTGGGCTTCCAGATCTCTTATTCAGAAAGATATTATCTCACCTCCCTTGTCTCTTGAAGACCCAAAGGCAGAACACCCAGTGACAAGAACATACTGCATTTTTAAATCACCCCACATTCCATATACAGTAGTAGAGTGTTGTTAATATGCACAACAGACCATGCCCCCCACGTATTCCAGATCTTAATGGTATTTATTCAGTTATCTCACCACTTGTGAACTAAAGCAGGCTTTCTTTGACAAAGGATGAACGATGAGTTAAAGGGCAGGGTCCAGACCAAGACTGTCACACAGCCGCAGTAGCAGAAGATGTCAAGGTGGATAAAATTATATATAGTATTAAAAAGGTTCTCTTCAAAAACCCATGACCATCTGTTATTAGAAATGGCTGTGCCACATCAGAAGAGCATGACAACTGTCTAGAGCCAATCAACCTTTCTGTGCGCAAAGTGGAGATACAGGGAAATAGGAAAGACATTTCCGTATTGCCAAAAAATTCACCTATTTCACCCAGCTTTGATTAGAATTACCAGTGAACAGGTGGGGAAAATGAGGCTCAAACCATAAGTGACTTGCATAAGCACACTCAGTGAGTTTGTAGCAGAGTCAGGAATGGCATCCAGGCCAGGAACCCAAACTCCCAGACTTCCGTTCAAACTACTAGACAAGATCTTTCCAAAACTGAGCCCAGCAGTTTCAGTGTATTTCATAAGAAAAATGGCATGCATTATGTATTTAATTGCTGACCTAAGCACCGGTGTAGACAGTACTATCTTGATGTGAAAGCTTCTCCCAGTGAAATAGCTACTGCCTCTCACTGGAGGTCGACTAATTAAGCAAATGGAAGAAAGCTTTCTCCATGACTTAGAGCAGGGCTTGACAAATCCTGGGTGTCAGGTCACCATGGCTCCCAGATGTTTCACTATGGCACCTAATTGTGCAGCAGTAGTTTATAAGCAGAATCCCACCCAGTGCCTAAGAAGAGAAAGCCACCTGCTCCTTCAGCAGCACTGCCATGTGAACCTCCCCACTCCTCTCTGACCCCCCCTCCTGCCAGCACCATAAGTGCTTTTTTTCCAGGGGCAAAGGGCTTTTAGTGCACCACAGCAATGCCGAAACTGCAGCGGCAGCTGGAGATTTTTTTCAGTGGCAGGAGAATTCCACTCCATGGCACAGCCAACCAGGTGCATTAGTTTTGGGGCTGGCTCCTAGCTGGGCATCAATTTGGTCAAGGCCTGACTTAAAACATCTTCACAGAAGCACTACAGTGGTGCAGTTGCACTGTAATGCTTCTAGTATAGATGAGAACTCAATGGAAATATTTGCAATGGGGACTGTTGCAAAGGTAACAAAGGAACCATAATATATTTCCTGTGTGAATTATTTAAAATATTGTCTGAGTAACAGTTTGAAAATGTGCTCCTCACTTTCCAATTATTTTATTGTCTTCTGTGTAGTATTTTTCATACCCTTTCTTATACAAATGAACAGCCACCATCTGAAAAGACAGTCTAATTTTTTCTTGTTCACATACAGTTACAAAACAAACTAATGCAGACTAAATGTCACTGTTTATAGGCTTGCAGTATTGTTTCAGAACTGCAGTCATTTTACCATTATCTTAGACACTGTATACCACCTACAGCAGCAATTCTGTGGTTCTTGCTCACCCACTGACAAGTTTATCTCCATGAAAATTCCCTGGGAGTTGAAGACCAGTCTCCTAATTTTAATATTGGCCTTAATGCAGCAAGCCATTCAAGTAAGTGTGTAACTTTAGGCATGCCAGTAGATCAACTGAAATCAGTGCTTGAAGTCAGGCATGTGCTTAAGTAGCTTGACAAATCACAGCCTTAGTCTTCTAATGACATCTTTGTTAAGAAATTCTGTATAGAATGAAGATAACAGTTGTGTTGGAAGAGAAGTGTCACAAGACATAAATTTTCTTAGGGTGGGTGTTGCCATGATTTGGTATCTGTATAAGCAAGTAATGCAGATGCCGCACAAAAGCCTTTACCAGGGGTGTCAAACTTATTTGTTATTCTGGGCCAGATTTGACCTAAATGTACTTCAAATGGGCCATAGCAGGGTTAATGTATAATTTCATAGAATCACTGAATCATAGGGTTAGAAGGGACCTGACAAGACCATCTAGTCCAGCCCCCTGAGAAAAAGCAGGACCACTCTCACTAAATCATCCCAGCCAGGGTTTTATCTAACTGAGCCTTAAATATCCCCGAAGATGGAGATTCCACCACCTCCCTAGGTAACCCATTCCAGTGCTTCACCACCCTCCTAGTAGGAAAGTTTTTCCTAATATCCAACCTCGACCTCCCCAGCTATAACTTGAAACCATTGCTCCTTGTTCTTTTGTCTGTTACTACTGAGAACAGCTGAGCTCCCATCATGGATAAATTGGATTATGACCAGGAGGCTTATAAACAACTCTCCAACACAACCTTCTACAGACCACTTTCCTCTGACCCCACTGAGGAATACCAAAAGGAATTACAGCGCCTACTCAAGAAATTCCCTAAGACAGCATAAGAACATATAGAGACAGAAACACCACCAGAACCACGGCCAGGGATGATCTGTCTACTACCTAAATCCATAAAAAAGGAAACCCTGGATGCCCCATCACCTCAGGCAATGGCACTCTTACTGCCGGCCTATCTGGCTATGTGGACTCCCTCCTCAGACCCTATGTTATCAACATCCCCAGCTATCTTCAAGACACCACAGACTTCCTGAGGAAAATATAGTCCATTGGAGAACTTCCTCAAAACACCATTCTGGCCACTATGGATGTACAAACTCTTTATACCAACATCCCACACAAGGATGAATTACAAGCTGTTAGAAGAACCATCCCAGATGATGCCACAGCGCAGCTTGTGACTGACCTTTGCGACTTTGTACTCACCCACAACCACTTCAGATTTGAGGATCATTTATATCTCCAAATCAGTGGCACTGTTATGGGCACCCGCATGGCCCCACAATATGCCAACATCTTTATGGGCGACTCAGAACAACGTTTCCTCAAGTCTCATCCCAAAACACCTCTTCTCTACCTGCACTACATTGATGACATCTTTATCATCTGGACACATGGCAGGGATGCTCTTGAAGATTTTCACAGAGATTTCAATAATTTCCATGACACCATCAAATTGAGCCTGGAACACTCCACACAGGAGATCCACTTTCTTGACACTACAGTACAAATCAGGGATAGACGCATCATCACCACCTTATATCGAAAACCTACTGATTGGTATAGTTACCTACATCCTTCGAGCTTCCATCCTAAACACACCACACGATCCATTGTCTACAGCCAAGCCCTAAGATATAACCGCATCTGCTCTGATCCCTCAGACAAAGACAGACATCTTGAGGATCTCTATCAAGCATTCTTGAAACTACAGTACCCACCTGGGGAAGTAAGAAAACAAACTGACAGAGCTAGACGGGTTCCCCGAAGTCATCTACTACAGGAGAGACCCAAGAAAGAAAGCAACAGAACACCACTAGTCACTACATACAACCCCCAAGTCAGACCTCTGCAACAGATCATTAAGGACCTACAGCCTATTCTAAAAGATGATTCCTCTCTCTCTCAAGCGTTGGGAGACAGACCCCTCCTTGCTTATAGGCAGCCCCCTAATCTTAAACAGATTCTCACCAGGAACTACAGATCTAACAACAGAAACATTAAAGCGGGCACACACCCCTGCAAAAAAACCATGCTGCCAAGTCTGCCCACATATCTGCACAACAGATACCATCATAGGTCCTAATCAAGCCTGCTATTCCATCAAAGGCTCATTTACCTGCTCATCTACTAATGTGGTCTATGCCGTCATGTGCAAGAAATGCCCCAACACCTTATTTATTGGACAAACAGGAAGATCGCTGCGTAAGAAGCTGAATGAGCACAGAGCTGATATCAGAAATCAAAGAACAAAGAAACCAGTTGCTGAGCACTTCCATCTTCCTAATCACTCGATGACGGATTTGTTAATGACTGTCGTTAGAGATGTAGTTGGGACATGATGACTTCAAAGAGAAACAGCTGAACTCGAATTAATATGCAAGCTAAATTCTGTGAAAGCAGGACTTAATTGAGACTATGGGTTCTTTTCCCATTACAAAGGGTAATTTGACATTAGGCTTCCCATGGTTTGAACCTGAAAACTGCTCTGATTTGCTGTTACTGTATGACCTGATCCTGTGTTTTACAACCCCTTGCATTTAGTTTCATTCCTTTCTGTAAGTTCACCCATCTTCAAAGCATCTGAGGAAGCGGGATCTTCTCCCACGAAAGCTCATGCAAAAAATAAATCTGTTAGTCTTAAAGTGCTACACACTCCTTGTTGTTTTTTTACTGGACTAGACTAACACAGCTATCCCTTTTGAAATTGAGCTCCCGCTTCCTTGCTGCACCCCTTCAAGTAGTTGAAGGTTGCTATCAAATCCCCCCTCAGTCTTCTCTTCTGCAAGCTAAATAAGCCTAGTTCCTTCAGTCTCTCTTCATAAATGTTGTGCTCTAGCCCCTTGACCATTTTCGTTGCCCTCTGCTGGACTCTTTTGAATTTCTCCATACCCTTTTTGTAGTGGGGTGTCCAAAACTGGACACAGTATTCCAAATGCAGCCTCACCAGTGCCAAATAGATAGGAATGATCAAATCCCTTGATCTGCTGGCAACACTTCTTCTGATGCAGCCCAGTATGCCATTTGCCTTTTTGGCAGCAAGAGCACACTGCTGACTCATATCCAGCTCTCCATCCACCATAACCCTCAGGTCCTTTTCTACAGTGCTGCTACTTAGCTGATCACTCCCCAGCCTGTAGCAGTGCATGGCGTTTTTCTATCCCAAGTGCAGAACTTTGCACTTGTCCTTGTTGAACCTCATGAGATTTCTTTTGGCCCACTGCTCCAATTTGTCTAGGTCTCCCTGAATCCTGTCCCTGCCCTCCAGCATGTCTAGCATTCCCCCCAGCTTGGTGTCATCCACAAACTTACTGAGTGTGCAATCTATCCCATCATCCAGATCATTAATGAAAATGTTAAACAGAACTGTCCCCAGGACTGACTCTTGGGGCACACCACTCATTACTGGTTACCAACTAGACATTGAGCCATTGATTCCTACTTGCTGAAACCATTGATCTAGCCAGTTTTCTATCCACACATCCAACCCATACTTCCTTAACTTGCTAACGAGAATGCTGTGGGAAACCATTTCAAAAGCCTTGCTAACGTCAAGGTGTATCACGTCAATGGCTCTTCCCGCATCCACAAATCCTCTCATCTCATCACAGAAGGCAATGAGGTTGGACAGGCACAATTTACCCTTGGTGAATCTATGCTAACTATTTGTAATCACTCTATTTTCCTCCAAGTGTTTCAGGATGGATTCTCTGAGAACCTGCTCCATGATTTTTCCAGGGATTGAGGTGAGGCTGACAGGTCTGTAATTCCCTGGATCCTCCATTTTCCCTTTGTTGAAGACAGGCACTATATTTGCCTTTTTCCAGTCCTCCAGCACCTCCCCCATTTGCCTTGAGTTTTCAGAGATAATAGCCAGCGGTTCTGCTATTTCATCTGCCAACTCTCTCAGCTTCCTTGGATGCAGTTCATCAGCCTCATAGAGTTTGGGGGACCACGGAACCCTTCTAAATTTCCAGGCCCCCTTCATGCAGGTCCAGGCCTCCTTCATGAACCCCAGCTACTGCTCCCCCAAATGCCTGCCCCCCCACCCCAACTATCACCCCACAAACACCTGCCCCATCAGACCCCTCCTTTCCCATGTCCTCCTCAGCCCTAGTCCCCATTCCCTAAGCTCCCTACTCCCATGTCCTCAGTCCACAGCTCCTAACCCCCACTGCATCTTCTCTCCACCCCCTTCAGCCCCCACCCCCCCCCACCCCTCCCCCGCCCCCTGCTGCCGGCCCCCCCCCCCCCCCAGCCCACTTACCCAAATCTCCGAAGTGGCCAAGGAGCTGGGCTGTGGCAAGGAAGTCTACAGCACTGGCCGGCCAGCCAGAGAAGACACAGGCCCGAGACTGGGTCTGGGCCATGTGCACTGCCCAAGCCCACCAGGAAGGGGTGGGGTCAGTGCAGGCACCAGGGCAGGGAGGGAGGGGTTGCTGGCCTTGCTCCAGCCTGCAGCCCCTCCCTTTAGCCAGCCCTGGGGGAATGCACCGAAATGCTGCATTCCCCTATTTTTAGGGGCCCCCAGGAATGCAGCATTCTGGTGCATTCTCCTATTTTTAGGGGGCTCCAGAATGTTGCCCCCTAAAAACAGGGGGCCCCAGAATGCCATTGAGGGGCATTCTGCTGTACTTGAACCCCTGGACCATACACACCATAAATCAAAATACTAGGGCTCTCTCCTGGCATTGCAGAGTGCTGTATATATATGATACAGCACTCCTATACCATTCTCTCTCTCGCTCTCTCTATCTGTGTTAGGAAGAGTGTGGTCCCACGGAGAGCAGTCACAGACCAGATGGAAGAGTTTCATGGACCAGCTCCAGTCTGCAGGCCATATGTTTGACAACCTACTTTATACTGTAATGCAGCTCCCTGGGTACTGTTGCCTCTGTGTCTACCATTCAGACCCTAAAACCTCAGACAGTTTTGTTTGACTGCATCTCACTATTCTGCTAAAAGCAAACATTGGCATAAATATCCAGATTAAAACAGAAAAAGATATGATTGTAAAGATAAGTGTGTGGGCAGCACATGGGCAGACTGAAGTCATTACATAATGCAGAAAACAAATGAGAGGGTTAGAAAAAATGAGCTTCTTTGACTTTTGCCCATATTAATTATCAGTTGTAACCACTTTAGGTGAATTATCTTTTACAAGCACTGCCATCTGAATACATTTATGTCTGATTTGAGCACAAGGACCATAGTGAATAATCTTCCAGTTAACAAATGTGGCTCTGAAATGAGCAATTAAAAAGAAATCCTATTTTAGGTTCAGTTAAGCATACATTTTTGGAAGATTAGATACTCTTGTACAAGCTTTGGTCCTAAGTGATCTGACTATTTTGAAGATTAATAGAACAAAATCAGAAATAGGATTTTTCATTTATATCTTTTATCACTCAGATACCTAAATACAGAGAAAAATTGTTACACTATTTATTATGTCCCCTCTGTATGTTAAAGGATGTAACCCAAAAAGTTTTCGCAAAGTATCTGTGTGTTTTGTTAAACTTCATAAAGTCTGTGACACTTCTTAACTGTCATTAAACTGGATCTGGAATGCATTATACAGCACCTGGGAACTGAATTAGTCAAGTTGCACATTGAATTTCTTCAATCTGAATCCCTATAAATAATTCATATTAACATAAAAATAATCCATACAATTTTGATAAGATCACTTTTGTTTCTCAGAAGGTGAATTTAATTCTTTATTTCATCAGCTCATGCTCATGATAAACAAAGATGAGTCCAACTAATTTGAAAAATAGTCCCTTTAAACACCTGACTGTGGATGACTTGCTGTGAAAGTCTAAAAGCTACATGACCAGATTATCACTGAAGGTGTTCCATTAAAGTTAATGGCATGACCACAGGGAATAATTTGGTTCATGAACTTCAGATGCAGTGGTGCTAAACACTTAAAACTCTCTTGGAAATGTATGATAACCTGTGAGGTAGTGAGGCAAGATTGCCACCATCATGAGCTGCACTAACAAAGATTAAAACAATTTATTTAAATGACTGCTACTCATTTCCAGTCATGGGAAGAGTAGTGCTAATATAGAATCCCATTACTTCTATGAGTGAACCCCAGTTCGGTACCTAAGATGGGCACCCATTAAAAAGCCAAACAACATTGACCAACAGTTTTCATGGTACCGCAGTACTATTGCTAAGTGGAGGGCTATGGAAGATTACTCCTATTTATCTACTTATTCATAGCTTTCAAATGTTTTTGTTTGCCTGATTCTCATCCTCTGAGTCCTGTCTATTGTTAACTTAAGGAAATGGATATTCACAATGGTTGCACTCATTTTCCCTCCCACTTTCCAGCCAATCTGTGTCACATTCACAGATTATCACATCTCAGGTTGTGGTGAGTTTGTTGGGGCTGGGACCATGTTACCCTAATGTTTGAACAGGGAGAAGCACAATGCATTCTCACTAATCTTTGGACATCACTGTAATACACACACACACACACACACACACACACACGCACTTTTAAAGATGTCATGGTTTTTTTCTGTCACTTAAATAGAAAATAATTATGACAATGGTGTGGTATCCAGTGTTAAATAATAATTTATTTTAAAAGAAGCTGACAACTGTAAATGCATGGCTAGATATACAAATACATATATTGGGCACCGATATCTGCACACTTATACTCCAATTTAAGTTTCCAAATGCAGGAGTTGACCAAATTTAAAATCTGCTCCCATAGTGTCTCTGAGTTAAAGAGCAAGGAGAACAATTTACTACCAGAGATCCTCATAGTGGATCCCATTCCAGTTGTTCTGCTCTCCCAACTTGCACAGGTTTTGATGCACCTGGGATGAAATCTTGGCCCCACTGAAGTCTTTGGCAGAACTCCCATTGACTTTGATGGGGCTACAACTTAATCCACTCCCAAAGGAATGTGGGAGAGCTATCGCCCAGGCTATTTAAAATTCAGTGACAAAACACTGGTACATGATCAAGAGGAATCAATCCTGCAGGAGCAGAGAATTAGAGTGAAGGAGCAAATGGGTCTTTTCTGCACCTAGCTCTATTACTCTACTATATGTGTAGAATTTTGTTTATAAAGAATAAATGATTCTTATGTATACCAGCATGGTTGGAATTGATTTATTTTCATTGAAAAATCACATCCCATCTTTATTCTTGAAATAAATTACTAGAAACCTACTTTACAAGAAAAAGAAAACTGAATATTTCTGCAAAATAACAAAACCAACTAAAATTAAATTTCAGCTTTGTTTTCTTTTACATCAAGTGTAAGCATAATTCCAGTTCTCTTTCTGGTAAACAGGTCCTGTCGTAATTAATTAACATAAGTAATTCTTGGGCATAGAACTGGGAGGGATCTCAAGAAGTCTTCGTGTTCAGTCCCCTGTATTCAAAGCAAGACCCAGGATTATCTAGATGAGTGGTAGTTTATTTTTTGTCTTGACCAAATTCCTTGGTCAAGGTATAGTTAAGGTCCACATCCCAGAGAAAATAATTTTAAAAATAATAATAGTGAGTAAATTTCAAAAACAGTTATTTCAGGTCCAGTAGAATTTTACCTTCCTGAAAGGGACACTATCATCCTAGAATTCACTGACTAAATTCCTGGTATACCTCAACTAAATAGGAATGACTTTACTGTAACTTAGGAAAGCTGAATTTCAAAAGTCAAATGTATTTTTGTGTATCATGTTTTATTTAAGTCAAGGTTTAGGCCTGCAACCTGTGGCTTTAGAGCACATACGACGCTTTGGCTGCCCCTTTGTGGCTCTAGGCTCTGGGTTGCTTCCCCCCCCCAAAGCAAGCCCTGTGGGTGGCCCACTCCTGGCTCTGGGGCCCCCCGGCTACCCAGGGACCCTGAGGCAACCCACACCAGGCTCCAGGCTCCCTCCACCACAGAGGGATCATGCAGGGTACCATTCCTGGCTCCAGGCTGCCCCCCTCAACCCTAGTGCCCTGGCCCAGCTCCCAGATCCCCCCACCAGGAGGCTACCACCCTGTGGCTCTCCAAACACTTGGTTATTGAAGTTCCAAAGGGGGCAGGCATGTAAGTCTAGTCCAGCAAAAGATGCAAGGAGTCCTGTGGCACTTAAAAACTAACAAATTTATTTATCCCATGTCTTATACTTTCCTGCACTTATTCTCCCCCCATTCTGTAAGTTCCCCCATCTTCAAAGCATCTGACAAAGTGGGATTTTCTCCCATGAAAGCTCATGTGATAAATAAATTTGCTAGTATTTAAGTGCCACAGGAATCTTTGCTCCTTTTGGTTATTGAAAGAATTCTAAAAAAATGGCTCTTATTATCTTCGGGATTGCTGACCTCTGATTTAGTTAATTCTACTACTATTTGTATAACATTCCCAGGCACCAATCACTTCGCCCACACTCTTGCACTTCACAGCAGTGGAGGAGTCCCTGTGCCCATGTACTGACCAGCCAAGCTAGCAGGGAGGTTCAAGATTCAGGGCCCCATACTGACACACAGCTCCCTTGGGGTAAATTTTGGTGGAGACATCATGACCTCATTGTCTCTTGTGAGTTTATCTTAGTTACCAAAATCCCTGGTGATGTTAAATGATAAAATAGTATTCACTTACCAATCATTAACTAAACAAACCCAATGCACACTGAAAACTAAATACATACCCCGAGCTATCTCCATTATCTCAAAAGACTCATGCAAAACAACTACCACATCGTAATATTATTGTATCTAAACCTAGGACATGGAAGCATACTGTGCATGTGTGAGATACAGCCATTTTCTGATAGGACTTGTGCTCTTTAATATAGGAAAGGCAACATACAAGAACAAGAGAGAGCAGATATTCTGTTTGCAGTGTACTTCCTCACTGATTGTGAAGTGGAATTTATCCTACACCTTGCTATTCTATCTGGTCCAGTAACAGGGCCATCTGCTTCAGGCACTTACAGGGTAAGTTTAGCTGCATCTTCAAGAGTCCTTCGCATCCTTTTATTTTCTAGAAGCAACAGCATCTGAGAATCTGCTTGTTAGATGATCTCCTGTCTGACCCTACAGAAGCTGTGAAACTGTTTATGCTAATAAAAGGTAACAAAATATTTCTCAAAGGACTTAAGAGCCTAAATTCCATATGCCACATGCTGACGTTTCCACATAGCTTCATCCTACCTGGTTTCCTCTGCAAACCGTTTCATGTAAAAATAAAATAATGAGAGTAACAGGAGGTTATTAAAGCATCTTGTGGCTGAACCTTTCCAATTGCCCCTGTGAGATAGAGACAGGAAAACTATTGCATAGAGACTAAGAGTGAATTGTTCAACTCAGGCTTAGCTTATGATTGTTCAACAGCTAAACCACACCCCAGAGATAGAAGGCCTGCTTCTGATTTACACTGAAATGCTTTTACTCTGCTCTGGTAACAAACATGAATTATATTTAAATTAAATTTCCCCTCAAGTTAAGGCCTTTTTTCACTCTCAGATGTTATGAGGAGCCTTAGTATAAATAAGAAATAGACCCAGAGGCAGCATTTTCCTATCTTTTCTCTCTCACTCTTTGCATATGTTTCCCTTACTCTGTCTCAAGAAACAACTTGGTATTTGAATGACAGAATGTGAGAACAGAATACAATGCCCAAAACCAACTCTCATTTTCCCAACAGGATATTTAAGAGACAGTCTGTCTCACAAAGGGTTTTAATATATAGGAAGGGGAAACAATGCAAAGAAGGATCAGGCATGCGTATTGCTAACAAGGATACCCAGATTTAATGCTTAAAAAAAAGCAAGGGTCATTAAACCTCATGATTCAGGGTTTTAAGCCTCTCTCTAACTCCGTGATTTTCAGCTCAGGCTTGTGGCCCAATCAGCACACAGCTGCAGGCCACGTGACATCCTCAGGGCCACACAGGTAATATTGGATGTGGTCCACATAACACACTGTGGGCTGCATATAGGTTAAGCACCAGTGTTCTATTAGGGTTTACAATAAAGTCTTAAGAGTGAGCTGATTATGTCACATCTGCCTACTAAGGAGTTTCTTGTACCTTCCTCAGAAGCTTCTGGTGATGGATACTATCAGCACTGTGGACTAGATGGACCTCTGCTTTGATTACACCTGGCTAACCTTATTGTCCTGTGATCCCAAAGGAATTTATTCAAATAAAATATTTCTTAGTTTGGAAGTAAGGCTGAGATACTCAGTGCAAAATTGCACAGCTCCACTGAAGTCAATCAAGTAATGCATCAGCTGAAGATTTGGCCCAAAACATTTTGAGTGTGGGTTTGTTTGTAAAACACAAAACAAAAAATTCCACCTTTTGCTTTACTTTTTAATGAAACTCTAATAAACGTCCAAAAGAATCTCTTGTTTGGTGGAGCACAGCATGCAAAACCAATAGCCTAGCATGAGAACTCTGATCCAAGCTACTGTCCAACTTGTTGCAGTAATTACTGTCCAACTTGTTGCAGTAA